>OY987319.1:34971589-35571589 GCA_963920655.1 Geranium rotundifolium
CATCGGCTCCGGCTCGCCTCGGCGACAGTTGACTCGGCTCCGTCACCACCAGCTCCGGCTCCGCCACCACCAGCTCCGGCTCCGCCCGCCTCCGACGCCCTCGGTATGGTTCCTGCATATATAACTGTATATGTATATATATATACATATTATATATATGTATAATAACCGTAGGATATTATATATATATATATATATATATATATATTATATATAAATTTCAATGTATACACACACATGTATAATTGTATATAATCTGTATGAATAATTACAATTAGTATGTAATAATTAATTTGTACATTAAGTATTACATGTATAATTTGTACATTAAGTATGAATAATTAATTTCTACATTTACAATTAGTATGTAATAATTTCAATGTATATGTAATTGAATTGTATATATATGAATATGTTTAGGAATTGTATAATTAATTTCTACATTTCCAATTAGTATGTAATAATTTCAATGTATATGTAATTGAATTGTATATATATGAATATGTTTAGGAATTGTATAATTAATTTGTACGTTTACAATTAGTATGTAATAATTTAAATGTATATATAATTGTTAAGGACTGAAATTGTATATCTTTGAATTGTATAATTAATGTGTACATTTACAATTGTTATGTTTCCGATTTAAATGTATATATATAATTGAATTGTATATATTTGAATTGTATAATATAACATGTGAGAATTGAATTGTATAATATGTATAGATTTAAATGAATTGTATAATTGAATATGTATATTATATGAATTTGAAATTGTTAGCTTTATATAATATATTTAAATGTTTTCAGAAGATGGGAAAAAAAGATAAGGGAAAGGGTAAGGAAATAGACAAAGAGCCGGTTAAGAAGAAGAGATTTGTAGGGTTCTCGCAGCTGTATAAGAGAACTCCTCGTGTCGAGGAGCCGTCCTCTCGTGCATCGTCTGTTCGAGATGACGGTTTCGATGGCACTGTCGAGCTCGACCCAGCCACAGCGGCAGCTGTGGCTGCCATACATGCGGAGGATGCAGGAGTCAGGCGATCTCTGCCTGGAATAACCATAGGTCAGAGTAGACCTACACCCACATTCGCGTGGGAAGATGAGGTCGGTTTACGCGACCAGCTCGAGTCCCAAAGGCAGGGACTAGATTACTGGGCAGATGCCCTACTAGATGAGCCTGACGAGTCTCCCTCTTCTTCTCCCACGCATCGTGCTCCCGGGTCTGCTGCCGACTCTGGTCACGAGTCGATCCATTCCTGCCCTCCTGTGGGTCCTCTATAAGATCCCGGCCCGTCAAGATGGCAACGTCTAGACGAGCCGTAAGTATTTGACCGGGAGCTGTATTTTGATATAAACACACCAGCGTCGGCTGTCGTGGACGGGTGGACACTTCAGAAGAAAACAAGGGGTGATGTTTCCACTGACTGGGAACGGGACGCGGCTGATAGTTTGAGAAGGAAGAATTTAAAACTTCGATGGTCGAAGACTCTGCAACTTCCTATTGTGAAGGACTGGAAGTCACAGAGAAATACTTATGAGCGACTCGTGAATGTCACGGGGTCCATTTTTCGGTCCACTGTCCCGATTGGGTATCGACAGTGGCGTGATGTGCCAGAGGAGCTGAGGATGGAGTTCATGGAGAAATTGCAGGTATTTGTTTTTATAATCTTTTATTCACAATTTCTTATTAATTTTTAAATATATTGACTTTTTGTTTTTTATCTCATGTAGAGCACATACGATGTAGACTTTCGCTCACCATCACTGCTGCAATGGATAGATGAGCGAGCACGGGCCGCAAATAAGCAACGGAAAAATGATTATAAGAGGTTCTACAATGTCTACCGTGACCGACTCCAGCGCAATGGTATCCCGTACAAGCTGGTAGGGAAGAAAGACCAGTGGAGGTGGCTCGTGGAGCATTATGACTCCAAATTGATGCAGGTATATTTCTCTTTAACTTGTATTTAAATATGTACTTATTATGTTTAACGAAATTTATTTTATTTATTTGCATAGGAATTGGGGAAGGAAATGGCTGAGCTCCGAAAGAAAAAGCCAGATCACAACTCCGGTCCAATATCATTCACAAGCTCGTCCGCGGAGTTGTCGAGAGTGAGGGAGGAACAAGGTGTCGTACCTGTGTCGGCGAATATAGAGAACCACCTTGAACGGTACAAAAACGTCACAAAAGAAGACTTGAAGAAGCACCGGGTAATTTTAATAATGTATTTTATTTTAGATCATCGCTGCTTGAAATCATATTAATGTTTCATTATTTTCAGGAAAACATCGACAAATTGTTCAAAGAGTGGTGTGCCACCCACACCGACCCGATGACGCTGGAAGAGGAGGAAGACTTGATGAACCGAGCCCATATACTAACATACGGCCGTCCGCTTAGGGGCCGGTATATCAGAGGGTTCGGCAGAGCTACTTTGAGGCCACCTAAGGCTAGACAACCGAGTGAGGGGAGTTCGCAAACTGCAGCGTTTGTACAAAGGACATATGAAGAAATTCAACGACTCACAAACAAAATCAAACGCTAGCTACACAACTCACCCAAACCCGAGAGGAAATGGCCCAATTAGTTGCCCAACAAGTGGCCCAAGCACTTGCAAAGGCAAGGGAGAAGGAGAAGAAGCGTAAAGCATTTGGAAGAAAATTACGCCAACACCTGCGTGATCCGACCAAATTCCCAATGCCCGACTCACCGACCGACTCGGATGATGAAGATGAAGATGCTTAGGTTATTTTTATACTTTCGTACTCAAACTTTTTTTATAATAGGATTTCGGGATAACGTTTAACATTTGGAACGTACGGATTTCGTTTTGGTATGAATTTCGTTTTGATTGCTAATCATTGTTTGGTATGAATTTCGTTGCTAATGGCTGTTTGATATAGATTATTTGATATAGCGGAAAAATATTATGGCAGTGAATTGGTATCGGGATGGATACCGGGATGCAATTTCCTGCCAATTTTTTTTTTAATTCTCTGCCCATAAGGCCTGCGCACATACGAACGTGCGCAGTCCTTAGCTAAGGACTGCGCGCATATCTTTTGCGCCGTCCTAAGCTAAAGACTGCGCGCATAAGACGTGCGCCGTCCTTAGCTTATACCTGCGCACTTTTTTATGTGCGCAGTCATAAGCTAAGGACTGTGCACGTTCGTATGTGCGCAGGCCTTAGCTTATGACTGCGCACGTTTGTATGTGCGCAGTTATAAGCTAAGGACGGCGCCATCTGTGCGCAGTCCTTAGCTTATAACCGCGGGTTACCAACTGCGCGCTAAGGACTGCGCACCGTGCGCCGTCCTTAGCTTATACCTGCGTTTTTTTCACTCCCAACTGCGCTTTGGGTGCGCCGTCCCAACTAAAAAACTCTTGTAGTGGTCGTGGCAAGAACAACTCGAAAGGAACTGACTAAACCGAAGTGAGATGCTTCAATTGCAACGAACATGGACACCATGCTTCTAAGTGTAAAAATCCAAGCAAAGAGGAGGCGAACTATATGGACCAATGAAATGATGTGGAACCATCTCTACTCATAGCGATCACTCATATGGTAACCAGAAGGAGATACGTTCGTGATATTAGACAAACATGAGTGATATACAAGTTAAGACTCACGGAGCAAAAGAAAGAAAACACCTAGTACCTCGACACAGGTGCAAACAATTACATGACAGGAAGTAAGGAATTATTTACAAGTTTGGACAAGATGGTGAAAGGTTATGTAAAGTTTGGGGATGGATCAATGGTAGAGATACATGGTCGAGGGACGATATTGCTTCGTGGCTTGAATAAGGAGAGCCTTAACCGATGTCATATCATTAGTTTGGGGCAGATGGATGAGGAAGGTTGCAGGGTGTAGACAGAGGTTGTTGACTGAAACTTTATGACCATGAGAAGAGATTTTTGGCAAAAGACAAGTGCATGCAAAATCGTTTGTACGTCATGAAGATGAGTCGCGAAAAAAAGTTTATCTACTTTTTAAACCTGAAGAAATGGAAATGACATCGCATCCTCGATGACTTGATGTCTACTTTCGCACCAACACCAACCCCAAAAGGCAAGATATATTTGGAAAATAACCTCTGATGAATCTCGAGCCTTTTAACATTGCGGATGAGATTAAGAAGGTTTCCAAGGCTTTCGATGTGCACCCCAAGAACGATAATATTAGAGGGCCAACTCAACTAAATGGTTAAGTTGATAGTTTAATGATCAGTTATATACTCTAACACACGCCCTTACGGACAAGGGACGTGCACTCTTTAGAATAGGAGATTGAGGAATCCATTAGAAGCTAACAACATAAAAAATAGCAAAATCATGAAAATTGAAGAACAAAAACAACACACAAATGGGTCATGGAGAATATGAAAGTTAATGGTCAATATTGTGAGATTTAACATCAAATTTGAAATGGGTGCATCCAAATCATATCTGGACTCAGAACAAAAAAACCTTGATCGACGCAAGAAAATGAACGAAAAGTGCTATGTTCGAGAATTGAATGCTGAAATTGGCTGAAGTGTGTAGGCTTTCATGAATTGAATAGACAAATATATTCTTATATGATTAATTATGAGATAAAAATTGTAATTAATGTAGATAATCTAATGAATGATATATGTTCTTATATTTGCTTTTAGATTGACTTGTAAAATCAAATATGATATATCAAAAAAACATACCAAATAACGAACAGTAAAAAACATTAAATTAGGTTATCGATCGTAACCTCGAGAAGGAAATTGAAGACCCAATCATTACCGAACTGAACATGATCTTTAACACATACCAACAAAATTGCACACTATGCACTTCTCTTTTTCCCGAAACATATAGATATGCTTGTGTATCATGCACATACGGAATCATGTACGCATCAACATATATATATATATATTGTTGAAGTAGAGGTTCATGCGTACACGAGCGTGAAAGGGAAATAAGCTCCACACGTACATGAAGTATGAGAAGTAAAAGTTGTGTGAATTCCACACGAAAAAGAAGTGAAATAAATTGGTTGTATATAAAGGGAAGGTCAAACCCAACTAAAAACTTGAGCTTTTAGTTTTGGAGCCAGGCCCGATATGTACAACCCAGTTTTACATGTTATCAAAGCGGGCCGATTTGGACTTGTGTTGATGGGCCTCGCCTCCCTGTGGCTCCGCTCCCCTGTAAACCCAATAGTGTGGTCCACGTAAGGGGAAAATAAGCCCGCGTGCAAAAAGACACGTCCTACTATGGCCCACCACGTGAGGGGTAGTGAGTTGATAAAGGCACACGTGTAGAATACACGTGAGAGGGAGTGTTGAGAATATAAAGTTCCATTTTGAAAGAATATGAAATCCAAGAGTTGTATATAAAGTAAAATGTCAAACCCAACTAATAAGCTTGAGCTCTTAGTTGTGGAGCCCGACCCAATATGTACAGCCCAATTTTACATGGTATCAGAGGGGGTCAATTTGGCCTTATTTGTGGGATCCCCGTGCCAATGCCCCCTGTGGACTCCAGCCCATATGCAGAAGTCCAATCTTGTTATGGCCTACGTGTAGACAAGGTTACTCGTGAGGGTACACGAGCGTGAACGCGAAATAAGCCACAAACATGAAGCATGAAAGGGAAAAGTTGTGTGAATGTTGTAGAGTTGAACCGTGTCGCGATAACAACACAAATCAACACAATAATATAGGGAAATCAATTTAACCCCAATCAATTTTCCTCGGGGATTAACAAAAGGCTTCGTCTCGCAATTCGTGTGATATTGGATTGAAATGTGTAAACTATTCTCTAACTCTTTTTGGCTTTTTGTAAGGTACTATTAACAAATTTTATTTAACGGATTGTGATGTAAACAATGTTTTAAGGATCAAAATAACTAATGTATCAAGCTACAAGGGCTTAGGAGACCAATTCATGCAAAGCACTAGCAACACCAACATTTGAGACATACATTCCAAGCAATTCAAGTGTGAAGATATTCGACCGTTATCGTGTCAGTTCTGTCTCTAGACAATGAAATCAACCTAACAAGATATTCGACCACACAGATTGGTTTCTCGCACCCTATACCGCCCAAAGAGTATAGCTCAGGGGCTTGCTTTATCCTCTCCCTCCACCTAAGAAGTCCAGTCGCTCATTGTCAGATCTGGCCCCATCTTTTCCTTGATTCTTCGTAACTTGATCTAGTTAAATTTATACATATGGATAGCTAATAAATTTACATTTTTCAATTTCATCAAATTTAATTATATATTTAAAATTAAAATGTATCCTTGTGTACGAATATTCCATTAAATATCAAGTAGTCGAGTATTTGTCAAACATATATATTGATCAATTACAATTAGGTGGGTTGCAACTGCCCCTGCTTGCCGAGCATGTTTTACTCATTGGTAGAATATTTTCTATAAAATTTTCTTATATTCTTATTCAAAAGGACCTTAATTTGTATGTCCATCGGGAACATGTAAATTTTTTATACATTAATCCTCATTTAAAACCGCAAATTATCAAGTAATGGGAAACTGTAAGTGCAAGTAGGAAAGGACAAAAGTATTATGGGCATTTTAGATTTTCTAAGAAAATAACAAACATAATAATGTTACATATAGATAAAAAAATGTTAAAATTGTGAGCTGTCTCTTTATAGAAACTTTCGCCAAAATTTAACTCACATATCAATTGCATAAGTTAGTATTAGGTACAAATCGGGTGGAGTGTCCAAACATTCGAACGGGTGAAATGTTTAGGTAAAAAAATAAAATGTTTAATTTTCGATGGAAGGGTGAAAATAACACGTGTTGGGCACTAGGACAACGAGCGTGTAGATTCCCACCTATCTACCAACTGAGAATTGGCTCGAACAACTTGGACACTCAACCATATTTGTATTGAAGTGCACCCCCAATTTTATATTGATAGTAGCATTATGTTATTAATTAATTAACACATAGACATTATCTTGATAGGTTAATTACAGCTGAATTTGAATGGACTAAAATGAAACGATCGAAATAATACTTTTAATATGCATCTACGTTATAATAAGATATTTAATCCCACTTTATTTTGAAAGCTATCAGCGAATAAGATTCTCTACAGTTTATAAAGATAACACTTTTAGGACTGTATTCTCTGGTATTCTTGTTAAAGTTTCAACTCGTTTGAAATAAGGATTTTTTTGCTGTTAAAAAGCATTGTAAGTTTTAAAATTCAAATTGTATATAACTCAATTCATATGTTTTATAATTTTTTAACATGTCACCTAAACTCATTCGTAAAATTCTAATATCATAAATTTAAATAATATTATTTCAACATTGTCATATGATCTATGTATAAATACACATGTTAATTCAGTAAACACATTAGACAAAAGAATGGCAAGTCTAGAGGTTGAGGTAAAGATCATTTCTAGAGAAAACATCAAGCCATCTTCACCAACACCAATCCACCTCAAAACCTACAACCTCTCCTTCTTCGACCAGCAATATCCTTCAAATATCTATGCTTCTCTTATCATGTTTTACCCATTTCGTGATCTTGATCATGATCATGATCACTATCGTCGTGTTAATGATCTAAAATCATCCTTGTCCGAAATCCTAACCCGCTTCTACCCGCTGGCGGGAAGATTCGACGAAAACAAGCCCTTATCCATTGATTGCACCGACGAGGGAGCTGAATTCGTTGAGGCCAAGGTCTCTTGTCGCCTGTCCGACATCCTCAATCGTCCCGATCCCAAGTTTTTGTCTAGACTATACCCGAACGATGCAGTCTCTGCTCAAGACGACCACGTTTTGCTCGTTCAGACCACCTTATTTGAGTGTGGAGGGATTGCTGTTGGTGTGTCCATTTCTCACAGGATATCGGACGTGGCGACGCTCATCTTATTCATCAAAGGATGGGCCGCTCTGGCACGCGGCGGCGTCATGGTTATGCCGGACATGAATGTCATAGCTTCTTGTTTTCCGGCGGTGCGTGTTCCGGTTGGCACGGAGTCTACCAAAAGGAGCTTATCAACCACTCGGTGTATAACAAGAAGGTACGAGCTTGTATATATATATGTCGGTAAATGTTGGACAAAATTTGAAAAATTGGATAACTTGTAATTGTAATTGTGTTAACTTGAGCTGTGATTACATTCATGGTTAGTACACTGAGTAGATTCACAAGCAATCCAGAAAAAGACCATTAGAATTAAATAACTCGTATTTAACAATAGGTTTTAACTTAATGGAAGTTGAGATATAGACTCAATAGAGGTTGAGAGAAAAATATAAAATAATGTGAAATAATAAATTAGGTGGCACCGGTGGTTGGTCAAGTGATTGATCGATTGAATTGTTGTGACTAAAACGTATTATTAATGATATGATTTGTTCTCTCTAGGTACGTCTTTGATTCCAAGAGCATCAACGCTCTTAAGGCCAAAGCGAGCGTGCCACGACCGTCCCGTGTGCAAGTGGTTACGGGCCATATTTGTCTTGGTATGATGAAACTAAAATCTGAGGCAAGATCATATCTTTTGATCCAACTCATGAACCTACGCAAGAAAATATTAAACCCGCCCGTGTCGGACAACTCTTTCGGGAACCTCTTAGGTTTATATTTCACACGAGCACAAGAAAGTGACGAGAAGGTGACTGCATTGGACCATTTGGTTAGCGAGTTTGGGAGAGGCTTACGAAACGAGACTGAAAAATTCGAGAAAATGAACGACGGGCAAGAAATTATAATGGGAATACTCGAGAGACGCGCGGAATTGAGAGCTTTTAGTGCGAAAGAAGATGTGGAAAAAATTGTTTCGAGTATGTGCAGGTCGGGATGCTACGAGAATTCGGATTTCGGGTGGGGCGAGCCGATTTGGGTGGGTCATATTGAGGGCGGAGTTAAGAATGTTGTTGTATTAATAGATGCTAAAGATGGAGATGGGGTTGAGGCCTGGGTGACCTTAGATGAGCATGATGCGGATCTTCTTGAGACCGACCAAGATTTTCTTGGATTTGCTTCTTTGAACCCTGCTGTCGACCTACATTGATGATTATGCAATATAGTTTGGGACATTTTCAAACTATAGATAGATTGTTTAAGAGCTTAATTCTCTTCAATAAGTTGTTCTATTACATTTGAAACCGGAAAATTGTTTTGTTTCATAACTTGTGTCGCCGTATCTGTTAGTAGTGGTTACATTTATGTTATAAGTCAATTCCTACCTTTTTATTTAAACTTTTGTTTGACTTTTAAATCCCTTTAACTTATATTTTATCATAGATTACTCAACTGTGTTATAAAAACGAAAATGTCTTCCTTCCATCATTTCTCAAATTTACAAAATTAGGTCACTTCAATCCTAAAAATCATAACATTCTCTCTGAAAGAGAGTGCTTCAAATAGTTAGAGTGTCCTTGTAGAGATATTAACCAATCTTTACTATATTGATGAAATCATATAAATCGTAGACACCGATTAACTGTAATTAAATTTAAAATGTTTCAATTTAAGATTTTCATATTCTATTTTTCACGTGTCATATGTGTGGACTATTTTGAAGAAACTAAATTTGGAAAGCTAGTTATTGGTTAAGCGTGGAAGAGTACCTGTCTGTCAGCTACCAATAATAGCAAATTTTACTTATTCTTCTTCCAAATATGGCAAAAATAACTTGAATGAGGAAGAAGAAAAAAAACATCATCGATCACAACAAACATCATGACATAGTACAATCTTTCCTCTGTTCCCTTGGGAGCCCAGAGACCGAAAGCTTTCTGGTTCTTTCCCGAGGTTAAGGTCTCTCGGTTGCTCGATTCGAGATTCACCCAGCTCCGATCCATTTCTCCAAATCCAACCATTTTCATAGTTTTTTATTACGAGTATATATCTTGTAATAGAAAGTGTTTAGCGTTCATCTCTAATATTCGGACGATTGGTGATCGGAACATGTATCCCAATGAGGATGCTAGGAAGTTGAAATGCTTTCCTTGTTGCTTGTCGCAAGAAAGGTTCGATAAGAAAGCGTTCAAGAGAGGCATTAGGGAATATGAAGAAACGAGAGCTTTGGCCTCACACGCCAACATTTCATTCACAACAGGTATATTGTTAGTAGCTGTCAAATTTAATATTTTGGTCATGCGTACGCAAATCAGCTCTACCTGAAATGTAGAGCATCTTAGACCACTGAAATGTAGAGCATCTTAGACCACTGTGTTGGGAGAAAAATGAATCTAATCGAATAATTAGATGCAGCGGAATTAAATAATTCTCCTCACCTGTGCAAATCTCGTAGGAATCTATCAAGCAGAGCAAATCAAACAAGCTAATAAAATATAGCAAACAAGAACACAATAGGCACGCACAATTTTAGCGTGGAAAACCTCCTCAAGGCGAGAGAGGAAAAACCACGGGACCCTCGAGGCCGTTTAATCTCCACTATCAATATAATGGGTACAACGAGTTCTCTCTAAACACAATTAGAGGATCACAATATCTCAAGATTAACCAATCTTGGCTTAAACCACAATTACAAGAAAGAGTAGAGAAACTTCACCGAATCGATGGCGCACGATCAGAAAATCGTATCAAATCACTCGGACCTCCAAACGTAAATTCCTACGGTCAGAACGTAGTACCACGTCTTCTGAACACCCTGTCCAAAAATCAGCACGATCCAACGGTGGATCAACCTCCGATCGGACTCAAGAACCTTGCTGGTCGGCCCAGAAAGTAGCAGAAAATTCTGTACGAATTTCACTCTATTTCTCTCTTGAATTGGTCTTACTTCCTTCTCTCTATTGCCTCATATTTATAGGCAAGCAATTAGGGTTTCCTTTTCCATGTAGGATACTAACTACATGGGTTTTGGGCCTCCACTTATTTAATATAGGCCCAACAAATCTCCCCCTTATTCAACTAAGTGGAGGGCATCGCCATATCGGAACCATTATCATCTGTGTGAATTTTCTCAATCTCAAACAACTTGTCTTCAAGTGCATCTCTAAGCCAATGGTATCTCACATCAATATGTTTCGACTTTGCATGAAACGTAGAATTCTTACTCAAGTGAATCGCGCTTTGGTTATCACAGTAAATCACATAGCGCTGTTGCTTGAAACCGAGCTCCCCTATGAATCTCTTCATCCACAACAACTCTTTACATGCTTCAGTTGTTGCGATATATTCAGCTTCTGTAGAAGAAAGTGCAACACACTTTTGTAGCGTTGACTGCCAAGAAACTGCTCCACCTGCGAATGTCATTAAATAACCTGAGGTGGATTTTCTGCTATCAACATCTCCTGCCATATCTGAATCAGAGTAGCTAACCAGCACTGGTTCTCCATTTCCAAAAGTAAGTCTGTAATTAGAGGTACCTCGGAGATATCTCATAATCCATTTGACTGCATCCCAATGCTCTCTACCCGGATTTGACAGAAAACGGCTCACAACACCAACTGTATGAGCTATGTCAGGCCTTGTACACACCATTGCGTACATCAAACTTCCTACTGCTGAGGCATACGGAACTCTATCCATGTCGTCCATCTCCTTCTCCGTAGAAGGGCTCTGTCGTGTGCTTAGCTTAAAGTGAATAGCAAGAGGAGAGCTCACCACTATAGCCTTGTCCATATTGAACCTTTGCAATACCTTTTCAATATATCGCTCTTGTGACATATGCAACTTCTTCGCAACTCTATTGCGAGTAATTCGGATGCCAAGAATAGTCTTCGCAGGACCCAAGTCCTTCATTAAAAAACCTGACTCAACTGTTTCTTCAATCTCTCAACTCTGGAGACATTCTTGCCAACAATCAGCATATCATCAACATATAGCGATAGTATGATAAAATCATCATCAGAGAATTTCCGCACAAAAAGACAGTGGTCAGATTTCGTCTTTTGGTAGCCTTGCTCACCCATGACTGACTCAAACTTCTTGTATCACTGCCTTGGTGCTTGCTTCAAACCATACAAGCTTTTCTAAAGCTTGAACACATAGTCCTCTTTTCCCTTTACTTTGAAACCCTCTGTCTGCTCCATATAAATCTCCTTATCTAAGTCACCATGGAGAAATGCAGTCTTCACATCCATCTGCTCAACCTCCAAATCAAGACTAGCTGCTAAACCAAGAACCACCCGAATGGATGACATCTTAACAACAGGAGAAAATATTTCATCAAAGTCAATACCTTTCCTCTGGCTGAAACCCTTGACGACCAATCTAGCTTTGTATCGGGGACGTGAAATATTTTCTTCTTGCTTCACTCTGTAAACCCACTTGTTCTTCAAAGCTCTTTTGCCTTTCTGCAACTTCACCAACTCATAAGTATGATTCTCATGCAATGATTTCATCTCATCTTGCATGGCTTCAACCCACTCCTTCTTGTTCTCATCTTCAAGGGCTTCACTGTAACTTTCGGGTTCTCCCCCGTCAGATACTAACACATACTCATCAGCTGAGTACCTTGTAGATGGTTGTCGATCTCTAGAAGATCTCCTGAGTGGAACAACTGGTGGAACATCTGGTACTGGCAACTGCTCATGGACTTCATTATCCATCTCTACCTCTGTAGGAGCATCAACATCACCTGCACCCTGTTGGTCATCACGAACTTCATTTTCAACTTGACTTGGCACAACAGTAGGAGGAACTATATCAAAATCAATCAAGTCAGTTATAAATTGCGGAGCACTTTCTTCAAACTTCGCAATATCTTTGATGTCCTGATTCTCCATAAATTCCACATTGTCTTCATATCAAGCTTAGATCTTTCGTCCTTTGGAATATGCACAAATGCCTTGCATCCAAATACTTTTAAGTGATTGTAGGAGACATCTTTACCTGTCCAAACTCCATTTGGAACATCAAACTCAAGAGGCACACACGGTGTGAGATTCAATACATGAACCACTGTATTTAACGCCTCACCCCAAAAGCATCTTGGTAACCCTTCTTGTGAAAGTAAACATCTCGTCCTTTCAATAAGCGTTCTATTCATCATCTCAGCTAACCCATTTAGCTGAGGCGTCTTTGGAGGCGTCCTTTGATGTCGAATGCCTTGATCCTTGCAATAATCATCAAAAGAACCACAATACTCACCTCCATTATCGGTTCGCATGCACTTTAACTTCTTCCCAGTCTGTCTCTCAACTAGGGCATGAAACTGCTTGAAGACACCATACACTTGATCTTTAGTCTTCAAGATATAGGCCCACACTTTCCTTGAATGATCATCTATAAAAGTCACAAAATATAGACCACCTCCAAGCGTCTTGGATTTCATAGGACCACAAACATCAGAGTATACTAAATCAAGCATCTCTGGCTTTCTCGAGGGAGGGGATGATTTGAAAGATACTCTAGTTTGCTTGCCGGCCAAGCAATGCTCACACTTCTCTAACGGTTCACCTTTCATTCCCGGTAAGAGGTTCTTCTTTTCCAAAACCATCATTCCCTTCTCGCTCATGTGACTAAGTCTCTTGTGCCACAATTCAGTTGTACTCTCTTTCTTGACTGCATTAATAATGCCACCACAAACTCTAGCTTGAGTCACGTACAACGAAGCAAAATTTTCACCTCTAACCACGACCATAACACCTTTAGTGAGCTTCCATGAACCACCACCAAAGGTATGATGAAAACCTTCATCATCTAGCTTGCCTACTGATATCAAATTCAAACGAATGTCAGGAATATGCTTAACATTTTTCAGAATAAGAGTTGTACCATTTTTCGTCTCCAAACGCACGTCTCCTATGCCAATAGCTTTTGACATGCCTCGATTTCCCATCTTAACATTGCCATAATCACCAGATGTATAAGATGAAAAGAGATCTTTTCGACTTGTAGCATGAATGGAGGCACCGCTATCTACTACCCAACTGGTCTCATCACAAGCCAAGTTAACATCTTCTTCATCACAGAAGAGAAGAAACTCTTCAGTAATAGTAGCAACATCATCGTCATGACTTGCCTTCTTTTCTTTCTCTTTGTCATGTTGGTTGTCTCTCTTGAGCTTTCGGCAATACTTTTTAATATGCCCCTTTAGACCACAGTGATAGCACTCTGCATTGGTATACCTGTTCTTACTCTTGCTTCTGTCTCTACCCTTTGGACCTCTGCTTTTGCTCCTTCCTCTTTGTTCTGTCACTAAGACTTCTGAGTGCAAAGAGAAACATTGTGACTTTCTCCTCATCTCTTCATTCAGAGCACTCCCCTTAGCCAAATCCATGGTGATAACACCATCCGGAGCTGAGTTAGATAGGGACGTCCTGAACGTCTCCCACGAGTCCGGTAATGTACCCAGAAGCCACAAACCCTGTACCTCATCATCGAACTTGATACCCATTCCTGCAAGCTGATTAATAATTCCTTGAAAAGCATTAAGATGATCTGTCAACGGAGCCCCATCATGATACTTCAAACTCATCATCTGCTTTATCAAGAGCAACTTATTATTACCAGTCTTTCGAGCATATAACTGCTCAAGCTTGCTCCATAAACTGCGTGCATGTGTCTCTCCACTGACATGATTCAAAACATTATCATCCACCCACTGTCTAATATAGCCACATACTTGACGATGCAATAAATTCCATTCACCATCAGATTTGTTTTCAGGCTTGGCTTCACTGAAAACCGGTAGATAATAATCCTTCACATAAAGAAGATCTTCCATCTTCCCTTTCCAGACATGATAATTTGAACCATTCAGACTAACCATTCTGCTTGTATTAGCTTCCATTATTTAACACAGGATACCGATTAAATAACCAGCCTCTGATACCACTTGTTGGGAGAAAAACGAATCTAATCGAATAATTAGATGCAGCGGAATTAAATAATTCTCCCCACCTGTGCAAATTTCGTAGGAATCTATCAAGCAGAGCAAATCAAGTAAGCTAATAAAATATAGTAAACAAGAACACAATAGGCATGCACAATTTTAGCGTGGAAAACCTCCTCAAGGCGAGAGCGGAAAAACCACGGGACCCTCGAGGCCGCTTAATCTCCACTATCAATATAATGGGTACAACGAGTTCTCTCTAAACACAATTAGAGGATCACAATATCTCAAGATTAACCAATCTTGGCTTAAACCACAATTACAAGAAAGAGTAGAGAAACTTCACCGAATCGATGGCGCACGATCATAAAATCGTATCAAATCACTCGGACCTCCAAACGCAAATTCCAACGGTCAGAACGTAGTACCACGTCTTCCGAACACCTTGTTCAAAAATCAGCACGATCCAACGGTGGATCGACCTCCGATCGGACTCAAGAACCTTGCTGGTCGGCCTAGAAAGTAGCAGAAAATTCTGCCACGAATTTCACTCTATTTCTCTCTTGAATTGGTCTTACTTCCTTCTCTCTATTGCCTCCTATTTATAGGCAAGCAATTAGAGTTTCCTTTTCCATGTAGGATACTAACTACATGGGTTTTGGGCCTCCACTTATTTAATATAGGCCCAACACACTGCACCAAACACCAATTAATCTCTCACATTTCTGAGACTAAACTTCTATACGTGCGTCATAATAGACAACTCATTCACAAGTGCACCGAATTTTGTGTGGGGTAGTCACATAAGCGAGCTCATCTCCCTATCTGACAAACTAGACACCTAATCCAATGCACACAAATACAAATCAATCAGACTCGCCAACATATAGAAAGTTAGGGGAGGCGATAACTAGCCGCACTCTGAGGCCCCTACAAAATTGAATAAACCATATTCTGAAATCATATAAGACTCATCTAAATATGGAGCAGAGACGACTGGGAAGCGATAGCCACCTAAAGGAAAGGAAATTTGATCTAGATCCAACCCCTACCATCAATGCCTCAACCCAACCGCACTAAAACTCAAGTTGGTGCAATCTGAATGAGTAATGAACCATAAATATAAAATTCAGCTGTATCTAAACCTTTTAAAGGGTTACCGAGTCTGGACCCACCCCAAGTCGCACCTCAACCCAACTTGTACTCATCTTAATTTGCAACTAATGGTAGCCTTCAATTTGTTGAATAACTTTAATGTGTCACTTTAAGGTTTCTTTTGTTTCCAAAATAATTCAAATTCAAAATAACTGTAAAACTATGATATATCAGTATATCAATTTAAGCATGTGAAGATATGTCTCGCTTTCCTGCGTTCCTCTCTCATATAAGCCTAGTTGAACTATGATCTGCGTGAAGATTATGGTCCGCGTGAGTAGGAGAAAACTCGTGTGTATAAGACATGTCCTATTATGATCCACGTGATGGGTGGAGTGTGAGCATATACACTCACATATAAATTAAGAATTTGAAAATAAAATGATGTATATAATGAGTAGGAATAAGCTGAGCTAATAAAATTGTCATTTTAGTACTAGACCTCACCTTGATCGATGCATATGACTCAGTTTTATAATTTTGAGCCACTGCAATTCAATTTTGCAAAACTGAACATATCTTGCTAGAGTAGCCGGGTTGAGTCAACCTTCTCCTACTTACCCTTGCTCTTTCTATGTATCTATCTAGCTCATTTTTTTCCCTCGAAAATTATTTGATAGCTTTTTAATAAAGTTCCCCTTTTTACCGGAAAAAAAATTACGAGGGTTCTATAACTAACTGGTTTTGTGACAAGCAATGTGCTTGAGTGCTCAGCATAATTGCTATTGTTTTTTATAAATGCAACATTTATACTAGACCAAACCATGAACTCTTGTTTCCATCATATACGTAGATAACAATAAGAGAAAGGTGGTGGCAGAGGACGTAAAAAGGCATGGAAAAGGGAACATCAGAGGACGCTATTTCTCGTACAAGGAGCTATCCATAGCAACCAACGACTTTCACCACCAAAACATCATCGGAGAAGGAGGTTTCGGGAAGGTCTTCAAAGCACACCTTCACAAGACACATCAGGTACATACCTACATATTGTTAGGATTCCATATGTACAGGGTATAAGAAGAGTTTATATACACTTGAAATCTAGACCTGATAGACTAGTCTTTTGGGTCAAATGTGGGTTCTAATATGTGTATGTGTTTTCCTTGTGGTGTGCTCTACCTTGAAAAGACCCGGTTCTCCCCAACAAGTGGTATCAGAGCCAGGTTTCACATATCTCATCGGGCCGGTAGGCCAGTGGATCGAGCCAAGTAGGCCAGTAGGATCTAAAGAACCATAATTGATCAGGCTAGAATTACCAGATGGGCTAGCATGTGAGAGTGCAAAGCGATTTAAACTTAGGGGGAACAACCCGATGTGATGGGACTCAATGTGGAGATGAAGATTGTTAGGATTCCACATGTGAGTGCAGGTCCCACACCGGAAGAGTATGGGGTATAAGGAGAGTTTATATACACATTGGACTCTAGACCTGGTAGACTAGTTTTTTGGGTCAAATGTGGGCCCTAATGTGTTTATGCGTTTTTCTTGTGGTGTGCTCCTTCTTGGAAAGACCCTCCCCCCAACAAGTGGTATCATAGTTAGGTTGCACATATCTCATTGGGCCGATAAGCCAGTGGATCTCATGGTGGATCGAGTCAGATAGGCCAGTAGGATCCAAAGAACCACGAATGATTGATCAAGTCATGTAGGCCTACAGGTGTGAGTGCAATGCGATTTAGCCTTACGGGGAACGACTCGATGTGATGGGCTCAATGTGGAGGGTTAGATTGTCAGGATTCCACATGTGAGTACAGGACATAAGAAGAGTTTATATACACATTGAACTCTATACTTGATAGACTAGTCTTTTGTGTCAAATGTGGGTCGGTCTGACAGACCAACCCGTTATGCCAAGTAGAGAATCTTTTTTCATCAGCAATACCGCTAGCGTGGGGGTTAGAATCAGCGACACCGTACTTATTACAAAGTTCATTTCACTCACGACCTTTAGTTTAAGATCTAGTCTCATATTTTAAGTTATCTACTTAACTTGGGCTAAGTGGGCTTTAACATAGTACTATGATCTATCAGATCCAGACGGAAAATAAAGAATCATTTTTTTCAAGTAGTTTTTTAAGCTCTTTGCTTAGCTTCAATTATTTATTTCATTTTCTTTTTATTTTTCTTAGATTTTTCTTTGCTCTCTTCGTTAATATGATCGTTTTATTGTTGATCAAGAAAATTCTGAGATCTGCATGCATCATGGGTTAACAGCTCAACCAGTTGTTTCTGTTGGATCTAAGAACAACTCACAAAATAAAATAGAGAAAGATCAATAGAACCGGATACTTTTCTTGGATTATTTCATGCATATTTATAGGCTCCAACTACAACTAATATATCAAACTAGAAAATAAACAACACATGGTACAAACGAAAATAGGAAACAAAACACTACGTGCCTAACCTATGGCTCAAGCCTATCTGTAGAGATTATTGGCAACAATCTCCCCCTTAATCTCAAACATGTATGTCACTGATCTTCAGTTTTGTTCTCATTTCAAGAAATTTGAACCTTCCAAGCAGTTTTGTTAGAATATCCGCCATTTGTTCACTCGAGCTGACATACCCGATCTCGTTCTCATCTTTATCAATACATTCTCGCACAAAATGATACCTTGAGTCTATGTGCTTGCTTCGGTCATGAAACACTAGATTTTTTCTTAACAATATCACAGACTTTTTATCGACTCTCAATCTCACCACCTCTGGCTCTCTCCCCAGAAATTTTCATGAAACACTACATTTTGCTGAAACACTACATTTTTATCGATTTTTTCATGAAACACTAGATTTTTTCACCACCTCTAGCTCTCTCCCCAGAAATTTTCCGACAAGCCTGGTAAGCCACATTGCTTGACACGCAGCTGAAGTTGCTGCAATATACTCTGCTTCGCATGATGATAACGCCGCCACCTTCTGTTTCTGTGAGGACCAGGTTATCAAGTTGTTCCCTAGAAAATAAATGACCCCTTTTGTACTCTTCCAATCATCGACGTCGCCAGCCAAGTCATTATCACTATGCCCAGTTAGCTTTAATACACCATTACCATAGTAAACTCCAAAACCAAGAGTTCCTTTCACATATCTGAGAATGTGTTTAACTACTTCAAAATGTTGAACTCGAGGTTTCTCCATGAACCTGCTAATAATGCCTACTGAGTAAGCCAGATCTGGTCGTGAGTTCACCAGATATTGTAAACTTCCCACGAGACTTCTATACTCAGTAGCATTCACAAACTCTCCTCCTTCCTCCTTACTCAGCTTTAACTTAACTTCTTTAGTTAACTCTACAATATGATTATGCGCAAAACACAATTGCTCCTCAAACTTACTAACATTCTCCTTCAAATCCTTCAACGGTTTCTCCTCCAACACGACCCAACATTTGCGTTGTTCGACTTCTCTCTGAGCCTCTTCAACCCTCTTCTCATGTAAGACCATCTCCTCCAGGCCATTCTCGAGGACCTTGCGGGTCATATCCAAGTGCTCCTCCAAGTCCTTCCATTGAATAATGAGCTTGAGCACAGAAGAAGCCTGCGCATGCGCCTGCTCATACACTTTCCAAAGCTTGTCCCTCTTCACACCCGCTACTTGCAGTCTTGCCACAATATTCTCCTCCATTGAAGAAGCCCTCGATTTTTGAATTTCCTCATATTGTTTATGTTTAGCCTCAAGATTTTCATTGTATTCTCGTAATGATGCTTTGAGTACATCAATATTTCCTTCAATGGACTGAAGCTCTGTCGACTTCTCTCTTGTTAGTGTCAACACTGCACCCAGAGCACTATTCCTGTAAGTTAACTCCTGTGCTAGTTCCCCCCAACGGCTTAGTTTGCGAAGCAACTTTCTTAGACCGCTCTTCATACAGTCTCTCCACCTGCACCAATTTATCTTCTTGAAATTTATACTCCATGCATAATCTCGCCAATTGATCTTCTCTCGATTCAAGCTCCTTGGAATGCTTCTCGAGCTGATTATGCACACTACTCAACTGTGCTTCTATCATGTCAAGGTCTCTAGACCTTTCTTGGATTGTTTTGTCCACTTCACACAATTGATTCTGCTTCAATTATACATCCTGAGAATACTTCTGAAGAGACTTATCCGCTAACCCCAACAACTCCTCATTCATACCTTTGAGCGGTATTGTGTCTCGACCCATTAATTTAACAATTGAGTCATCTCCGAACTTGACAGAACCTCGTACTTTCTGATCTAAATTTGCAAGAACACTCTCATTCCCAAACATGTGATTGTTGGCGCTAGTATCAAGGTACAAGGTGGTTGACTCCATTCCTTCAGCGAAACCCTGCTCAGGATGCACTCCCGGCTCGTTCAACTCAACGAACTCTTCCCTCCTGATCTGGCTTGTGACTGCCATAAACAGAGCAGGTTCTTTCTCAACTAACTCTTCCCTCCTAGTCTGGTTCGTGACTGCCATAAACAGAGCAGGTTCTTCCTTGTAACACTGCTTCACGAGATTAGCTTCTTCTTTTGCAGAATTTTCACATTCATAAGCAAAGTGTCCCATCTCGGAACAATTATAGCACATTTCCTTTGCTTTATCAACTCTCTTCCAGTTGTTTCTACTATGACCACGACCACGTACTCTGCCACGCCACGAGCTTGGTCCTTCGTGATTCTTTGACTCTTTAGATGCATGGGCCTCCCATTGAGTTCGAGTAAGCAGGAGCTTCTCACTTTCTCTCTCCTGACTCCTCCCCTTCAGTGTTGACTCGAACGTTCTCAACCTCCCAACAGCTTCTGCAACAGTCATCTTGGTTAAGTCCCCCCACTGTTGAATAGTACCTACAATAGGTAGAAACCGATCTAGGACAGACCGAAACAGCTTCTCCACCACCAACTCTTCTGTTATTTCACTCCCTAGGGCTCGAACCTCATTCACAACGTTCGTCAACCTCA
This sequence comes from Geranium rotundifolium, assembly GCA_963920655.1. NCBI lineage: Eukaryota > Viridiplantae > Streptophyta > Magnoliopsida > Geraniales > Geraniaceae > Geranium > Geranium rotundifolium. Next base: position 34,992,474 of record OY987319.1, read on the forward strand.
AAGAGAATTCGCTTATGGACTCTGACTCTTCCATAAGCAATCTATCAAATTCTCGTTTGAGTACAAGAACGTTCGCTTTCTTGGCACGATCCTCTCCAATTCTCATCTCCTCCAAAGCCTTCCACGCTTCCTTAGCTGTCTGTTTATCTGCTATCGACATCATGACAGCATCCGGGATTGCTTGGGACATCACAGCTAGAGCCCACTGGTCTCTTTCTTCACTTACAACGCCTTCTCCTTCGATCGCACTCCAAACTCCAAGAGCACGCATCGTTGTCTTCATCTTAAAGGCCCATACCACGTAGTTGCTATCTGTTAGCATAGGGTACGTGACTAAGAACCCTCTTCTTACTTGGCTTCTAACAGAAACCGAGCCTTCCACAGGCGCGTGAGCCTCGACCATTGTCGAGCTTTCCACAGATCCCTTCTTTGATGTTTCGTCCACCATTGTTTGTGAGTATTGGCCTCTGATACCAATTGTTGGATCTAAGAACAACTCACAAAACAAAATAGAGAAAGATCAATAGAACCGGATACTTTTCTTAGTTTATTTATGCCTATTTATAGGATCCAACTACAACTAATATATCAAACTAGAAAATAAGCAACACATGGTACAAACAAAAATAGGAAACAAAACACTACTTGCCTAACCTATGGCTCAAGCCTATTTGTAGAGATTATTGGCAACAGTTTCTCGTATAGTCTGTATTGTTTGTGCAGATACCCAACTCGGCTTACAATAACTAAAGGATCAATTCAAACTTGTAGATGGGCCAAGGTTTAACAGTAGATTTATTGAGTTTTTCATGTGCTTGGTGTTGTTAATGTTTTGATAGGTTGTTGCGGTGAAACAACTTGACAGAAATGGGTTCCAAGGGAATAGGGAGTTCCTGGTAGAGATATTGATGTTGAGCCTTCTTCACCATCCTCAACTGGTCAATCTTGTCGGATATTGTGCTGATGGCAATCATAGGATGCTTGTTTACGAGTTCATGGCTCAAGGTTCACTTGAGGATCACCTTTTCGGTAACTCCCTCATCTTGTCTCAAAATATAATTAGCTTATCAACAATTACCCTTAACCTTACACTTACTCGATATGGAATTAACAATTGCATGTACTCTTTTGAATAATCATTCCATATATATTGTCTATCGTCAAATCGATATATTTCTTCCCTAAATCCAAAATTTACTTGTTCTACTCAATTCATATGATATTTGGTGGTACAAAAGTTGCTAGTTGGGTGAACTGAGCCTCTAGTGATTAATCGAGAACTAGTTGAAGATTAATCGAATTTTTATTTTTGTATATATATTATTTTAAATTTTTATTAAATAAATTAATATATACAAAAAATATGAATTATGTTGCATAAGATGAGAACTAGTTGAAGATTAATCGAATTTTTATTTTTGTATATATATTATTTTAAATTTTTATTAAATAAATTAATATATACAAAAAATATGAATTATGTTGCATAAGATAATAAAAATAAATATTTAACATATAAAATATAAAATGTAGATAATTTATTACATTTACCTACTTGAAAATATAAATACATCAATACAAGCATCAATCACTAAAAATTGTCTAAACCCATCTACATCTAATTAACTTAAAAATTGTCTAAACCCGTCTACATCTAATTAACTTAACCCGCTTAGATCCAACTCAGTCGTCTAGCCGACTTAAACTAACTTATTACATAAAATTGGGTCGGTGTCGTAAGACACTACAAGACTTTTGTCATAATAACATCGCACAAGGCGCGCATGCAGAAGGCAAAAAATCGTACGTACATGGTAAGGACGGGGCACGGTGCGCAGGCGTTGTCACGCTGTTGCTAAACAGCATGTGTAAGATAACGAATGCGCACGCTTTTATATATGTGTGCAGTCAAAAATTAAGCACTGCGCACATGGACAAGTACAGTTAGTTGTTAACTACTGCGCACATGTACAAGTACACAGTTAGAAGTTAACTATTACGCTCTTGCTTAGTGCGCCCTATGAAATTAACAATTGCGCACATTCTTTAGTGCGTAGGCATAATCTTCTGACTGCGCGTTCGATAAAGTGGGCAGTCAGGAGTTTATGCATGCGCTTTTGTTTATGTGCGTAGGCTTTATGGCAATGAGTTTTTTAAAAAAATTATTGCAATAAATTGGCATCCAAAATCCAATTCACTGCAATAATTTTTTTAAAACCTCGATATATAACATCAAACACATCCAATCCAACACATAATATAACAGCAGTTTCCATATAGCAATAACGTTGCCAAAACCTGAACAACAAATAACATTCAAGTTGCATTCAAGATCCATATGTTTTCAAAATGAAATGTTTTAAAGTTAATGAATTATAAAAAGTTTTGGTGAGAGAATAAAAACAACCTAAGCAGCTTCATCCTCCGAGTCGGTCGATGACTTGGGCATTGGGAAATTGGTCGGATCACGTATGTGTTGACGCAATTTTCTTCCAAATGATTTATACTTCTTCTCCTTCTCCTTTGCCTTTGCAAGCTCTTGGGTCACTTGTTGGGTCATTTCCTCTCGGGTTTGGGTGAGTTGTGTAGCTAGCGTTTGATTTTGCTCTTTGATTCGTTGAATTTCCTCATCTGTCCTTTGTACAAATGTTGCAGTCTATGAACTCTCCTCGCCTGGTTGTCTAGCCTTAGGTGGCCTCATATCTGCCCCTCAGCGGACGACCGTATGTCATTATATGGGCTTGGTTCATCAAGTCTTCCTTCTCTTCCAGCGTCATCGGGTCGTTGTTGGTCGCACACCACTCAGTGAACAATTTCTGGACGCACTCTTGAAAGTAATGAAATAAACATTAATATGATTTTTTAAGGACTGATAATCTAAAATAAAAGACATTCTTAAAATTACCCGGTGCTTCTTCAATTCTATGTCATTAACGTCCGCGTAACGTTCAAGGTGGTTCTCCATGTTCGCCGAAATAGGTACCAGACCTTGTTTTTCCCTCTCCCTCAACAACTCCGCGGACGAGCTTTTGAATGATATTGGACCAGAGTTGTGATTTGCTTTTTCTTTCGGTGCTCAGCCATTTCCTCCCCCAACTTCTAGCCAAATACATAAAATGAATTTAAATAAAGAATAATAGGTACGATATTTAAATAAATATTGTACGAGTTCGAGATAAATACGTGCATCAATTTGAAGTCATAATGCTCCACGAGCCACCTCCACTGTTCCTTCTTCCCAGCCAGCTTGTATGAGATACCATTACGCTGAAGCACGTCACGGTAGACATTGTAGAACCTCTTCTAATCATTTTTCAGTTGCTTGTTCGCGGCCCGTGCTCGCTCATCTATCCATTGCAGCAGTGACAGGGAGTGAAGGTCTACATCGTATGTGCTCTGCATGAGATGAAAAACAAAAGCTCAATATATTTGACAAATAATGAAAAATTATGGAAAATAAAAATTTTAAAAAAAATTACCTACAATTTGTCCATGTACTCCATCCTCAACTCCTGTGGCACATCACGCCACTGTTGATATCTAATCGGGATAAGGAAGCGAAAAATGGACCCAGTGACATTCACGAGTCGCTCATAGGTATTATTTTTTGACTTCCAGTCCCTCACAATAGGAAGTTGCAGTTTCTTCGACCATCAAAGTTTTAAATTCTTCCACCCCATAGTATCGGCAGCGTCCCGTTCCCAATCAATAGAAACATCACCTCTCCTTTTCTTCTGCCGTTTCCACCCGTCCATGACGGTCGAGGCTGGTGTGTTTATATCAAAGTACAACTCCCGGTCAAATACTTCCGGCTCGTTGAGTCGTTGCCATCTTGATGGGCCGGGATCTTGTGGGGAGCCACAGGAGGGCATGACTAGATCGACTCATGACTAGAGTCGGCAGCAGACCCGGGATTACAGTGGTAAGGAGAAGACGAAAGAGACTCGTCAGGCTCGTCCAGGAGCCCGTCTGCCAAAAAATCTAGACCCTTCCTTTGTACCTGGGTCTGGTCGCGTAAATCAACCTCGGAATCTCACGGGGATGTGGGTGTAGGTCTGTGATCACCTATGCTTATTCCTGGAAGGGATCGCCTCTACCCTGCATCCTCTGCATGTATGGCTGCCACAGCAGCCACTGTGGTCGGGTAGAGCTCGACAGTGTGATGTGAACTTGTATCTCAAACAGATGATGCACGAGAGGACGTATTTTCCACACTAGGCATTCTCGCATACAAATGACCCACATATATTCATCTAACAAGATCTGAAAAAAAATAACAAAATCAAAAGAAATAAATGTTCACTTAGGTAACCTTCAATGGAGGCAGCGACGAGAGAGACAGCACCGCCCCGGCGACGGGATGGAGCGGCGAGGATGGGTTGGAACAGAGACGACGGGCTAGAGCGGAGCCGGACGATGAGAAGACGAGGACTGGTAACGAGGAAGACAGCGCCGACGACGAGGGAGGGAGACAGTGCCGTACTAGCGACGGGGTGGAGCAGAGAGGACGGGCTGGAGCAGAGCTAGATGATGAGGCTACGAGGACCGGCGACAAGGACCGGTGATGAGGACCGGTCGGAGACAGAGCCGACGACGGGAACTGGCTGGAGACAGAGCCGACGGGAACTGACCGAAGACAACAGAGAGAGAAAGAGCAGATGAGAGGAAATAGAAAGAAAATGATTTTGGCTTGAGTTATTTGAAGGCTAACGCATGCGCACAATTTGATGTGCGCAGTTGTTAAAGCTAACGCATGCGCTCATTTTTATGTGCGTAGTTGTTAAGTATAACAACTGCCCATATTTTAGTGTGCGCATGCGTTAGATTTTAAAACGTTAACTTGAATGGTTGACTAAATATTTCATCGACCGATCGGCTATGATCCAGTGGTTCGATTTAGATAAATTTTATGTCTACAGGTAATCCATCATATTGTAATTCACTTTTTATTACATTCGGGATGGGGACATCGTATATTTAGTGTATGTGAACCCTTAGTTTTCATAGTCCTGAACCTCTACATTCAAGACTCAATGTTGTCAAAAAAAAATTTCAAATCCAACCGTACAGATGGAACCGAAGATATGATTCTATTTATCGGGTAAAATATTGAACAATTTTATTTTCAAATCGACCTCGATCAAGTACCAGATGAGTCAGAACACGTGTATATATATCGAGATCATCAAATTTTTAGCTAATCTATTAGTCGATTTGACTAAACTTGGGTTCGATTTCATGTATAGGAAACAAACTATCATAGTCAGCACCTACAATTCAAAAAATAATTTCAATCGTAATCGTAAATTGAGGTCAAACCATGGATTTGACCTAAACGGTCAACACTTTACACTTAAGGACGGCGCACAAATGAAAATGTGATGTCCTTATGTTACAATTGCGCTCATTCAAAAGTGTGTCATCCTTAACACTTCGAAATTTTCTTACTTCAAAATATAAAGTTTACATTTTCTTTCAAATTTTGACATTATAATCGTAAAAATTTGCAGACTTTTATATTTATTATCAATTGTGAACAAAACTACAACACTTTCAATCAAATACATAATCTTCATGCCCTTCCATATCGCTATTATCGGATTCACTACTACTATATTCTTTTATGTCTGGTGGGATGTCGGCAATTTGAACGGGCGGTACAATTGATTGGAACTGAAAACCGCTAAGATCAATTGTTATTCTTCCCGGCCTGTCAATCTCAATTATGTTCATATTTGGCTCTTGGTAAGGCACGTTCACTTCGTACGTTGGGGCTTCTTCGATTGTACGGGCCAGTGTCTTCGGGTTGTAACAACCCCTCTGGCCGACAAAATTCACAACTTTCCACCCGCGACCAGTTCTCGGATCTTCGACATAGAAAACTTGTTTCGCCTTTAAGGTTCCTCCCTGTGACAATTGGTTGTTGTGTTAACCGACATCAACCCCCGATCATGCCTTAACTTGCTCTCATCGTACCATCTACACTTGAACACAACCACATGCAAATTCTTGGGGTATTTGAGTACGCAGACGTCCAGAAGAACACCAAGATATGTCTTGTTGATCGCTTCTATCATTACTCCTGAATTCTGATTCACTCTCCTTTCGTCTAATCGTTGACAAATAAACTTCACGCCATTTACCGTACATTGCGAATATATGTCCGAACTCTAGGGTCCATGAGCAAGCAACATCAATTCATTTTTATACCCAGGATGTTGCATCTGTAATGACAATAACAGTTGGATTAAGTCCAAATTTTTAAAGGTAATTAATACACGCGATTTCTAGATTTGAGCCCTTACACAATTTGCGAATTTTTTGTTGAAGGAAATGACCCGATCTTCAGTGATGCCATTGGGTTGTTTTCTTTTGAACCAGTTTTCATGCGTGTCTACGAATGTATCCATCTCTGTGCCATTCTCCGTGACTGTCCAATAGGCTTAAAATAACTCTTCTCCTGGCAATTTTGAATTGCAAACGACGCTCCGCAGTTCAATCAACTGTGACACTACCGAGATGTCATGAACCATGACTGCATTCACTGCGCCGGGAATGGACGAGTTACCCCGATTTAGGTACATGCAAGTAAAAATAATGGACTCGTGCATCAAGTATTGTTGCGCTATGCACCTTTCAGGATACCGCATGCTACGCACACTTCTCTTGTACTCACTGAATTTATTTAGGAGAAATGAACTATACTAGCCCGATAACTGAAAAATCGCATACCTTACTGGTCCAGTTCGCAAAACTTGATCTGCAAAATGTATGGGTAGGTGCGCCTGTATTGTAAAGAATGTCGGGGGGAAAATCATCTTCAACTTGCACTGAATCATTGCGATGTCTTTTAGCATCTGGTGGAGGGTGGATTTTTTTAACTCCCTGACACACAACTTCTAGAAAAATGTGCCCAACTCGACCAATACGTCTGCCACGCCTGGATCGACGTATTTTCAAATCATAATGGAATATCCTCTGAATCAACACGTGACAGTCGTGCATCTTGAGCCCGTAAAACCTTTTTTCTTCCTTTATTTTACTCTTTAGACTTCCCGCATATCCACTTGGATACTTCACCATCCTCAGTTGGTCAAGTACTTCTCCACGATCTTTTGGCTTCACAACATACCCCGTCTGATGAAGAACCCATTTTCCATCATTACCACGTACAGGTCAGATGTGGTCGCAAGTTCAAATCTTGTAGAGTGAATTGGGCCTTCTCATCATCCTTAGTCTTCCCACCAACTCCCATAATGGTGCTCATAACATTGTCGCACACATTCCTCTCTATATGCATCACATCAAGGGCATGTCTTACTTGATGAGTCTTCCAATAATACAGCTGCCAGAATATGCTTTTGTGCGTCCAACAGTACTTCTCTCGAGTGGCCCTTGGATTCAACAGCGGGTCAAAACTCTGTACTGGATATTCATTTTGCAATATGAATGAAAAAACTTTCTCCCCAGAGCAGATATGAGGCGCTCCCCAGAGCAGATATGAGGCGCGTCTCTTTCTTCCACTGTTCTATTAAGAACTTGTCTCGCCCGACGCAATCGATGAGTTTGATGTAAGTACCTGCATGCACCCAAGTACGACGTTCTCCCCCGTTTACGATTGGAATCAATGTCGTCTATGCATATAGGACAAGCCTTGTAACCTTTTGTCTGAATTCCACCCAACATTCCCAGCCAAAGGCTATAAGGCGGTGTGTTTGGTCCGAACGGACAAAAACCGTCAGTTGCAATGGCGAGTCGCACGTTATGATTGTCTGCTGAAAAACTCGGGTATGTCCTGTCAATCGCAATCCAATCTTTCCCGTATGCTCGATGTTCGAGTGTATCATCGTCCACCCTCTCTCACTCCTCGTGCCAACGCATCCACTCAGACGTCTCGGGTACGGAAAATAGTCGATGTAAATGCGGTGTCAATGGAAAATACCACAATGTCTTCTTTGCCACAGTCGAACTTCTAGTATATTCATACCGACAATCTCCACATACTGGACACTCTGTGAAAATTCTATTGACTTCAATTTCTGCTTCGCTGATGCATAATTTGCCACATACGCATTGAGTTGCGTCAACTTGCTGGAAACGTATGCAACTACCTCGTTAAATGGCGTGTCTATCATCCTCGTCTTATGTTTGATTGACAGAATTTGCAGCAGTGCAGCCAACGTTGTATCATCGCTACCATCATACAATGGTTTCTCCATCTCTGCCACCAATCGCTTGTACTCTGTCGTCGTTGCTTTAACAGCATCAGAATTTACTTGAATCACCATATCAGTTGTTTCTCCAAGTTGTTCAACTCTAACATCTCGACATGGGTCTACATCATGCACGAACTGATGAACATGATCAACCACGAGATTGTGAACATGGGAATAACGAAGACCCTGGTTACTACTCTCCCCGACTTCTCCCACTTTGCCATATTTGGTGCGCATTTTTAAGTGCGCTGTTCTTGCCTTACCTTCTTATTACGCACATTATGTGTGCGATGTTCTTGCCCTAGCTTACGCCTGCGCTCGTGCTCTATGTGCGCGGGCGTTAAGACAATATGGTGTAGTGAGAATTCCCGCCTAAACATTGCCTAGGCGGCTGAATTGACCGAATTTTGCAATACTGACAAATATCATCTCATCCTAATTATCTAAGCTCATCACCGTAAGAACGGGTCGTGGTATGAGGGTTACATAATCATAATATACATATTGGACATCAGATTAATCCAAAAAATAATAAGCCTCGAATGAGAGTATACATCAACTTTCATTTAGGGAGGTGTATTCAATCATGATTTTAATGGATTTAAGAAGTCTTTCCAAGTCTTGTGGTATTCAATCATGATTTTAGAATTATTTTCAAAGTCTTGTGCTATTCGATCATAACTTTAAAAATACTTTTAAAGTCTTGTGGTATTTAATCATGACTTTAAAAATACTTTTAAAATCTAAAGATATTTTAAAAGTCAATAACTTTAAATGATTTTGAGAAATAGATGACTTTGAATGATTTTGAAAGTTTTTGTAGGGCATAACAAACTCTTCTAGATTATCATCTCAAATCATGAGATTTGTAAAGTCATTTTATTAAAATTATCAAGACATTTTATAAACTTGAAAGAGTCTTGTAAATTTTAAAAATCCATAAACTTTTGAAAATCATTCAAAAATCATTCAAAATTTATTAAGATTCTAATTGAATACACCCCTGTAATCTCGTATTCATATGATACAGGACAAGACTAACATGTGAACTCTTAACACATACGGCATCCTTAGACAATCAAACTAGTTCCACTTTAACATTACATTATTCATGGAGAAAAACAACAAGTACGAGGGTTATTAAAACCAGACATGTGATGATAAGATCTCAGTACTAACTTCGTTTTTTTCAGATCTAAGTCCCGGAAAGAAACCATTAGATTGGAGTACGAGGATGAAAATTGTGCAAGGCGCGGCAAAAGGGCTCGAATACCTCCACGAATCAGCGAATCCTCCAGTGATATACCGCGATTTCAAGGCTTCAAACATATTGCTCGACGAACATTTCAACCCGAAGCTGTCCGATTTTGGCATGGCCAAGCTCGGACCGACTGGAGACAAGGCTCATGTGTCCACGAGGGTGATGGGAACATACGGCTATTGTGCTCCTGAATATGCCATGTCCGGCCAGTTGACGGCCAAGTCCGATGTTTATAGCTTCGGGGTCGTGTTCTTGGAGATGATCACGGGAAGGAGAGTCATCGACAACACGAGACCGACGGACGAACAAAACCTTATTACTTGGGTACGTATGGTTAAGGTTTTGTGTGATCTTTCTTACAAGAATTTAATTGGACTTGTGGTAAAATCTGATTCATCTAGAAAGATAAATTTATATGAAGAGACCATAAAATGGTTATATACTAGTGTTACACGAAAGCTTGTTTAACTAACTGGTTAAATATTTGAATTCAAATATAAAAAACTTGGGTTTGATGAGTCTACAGAATTGGCATTATTAGGCTCCTCATTATTAATACAATGTCTGTTATTGGCTTCTGACTAGATTTTATGAAAGTGTAACATCCAAAAAGAATTTTTTGGTGAAGCTTATTGAAGTTCAAACATTTACTTTTCAAGTTAAAAACTATTGCCTTAAAAAGATCCGCCCAAAGACCTACTATTTAGGTAAGTACTTGATGCATTCCTCATCCTCAACTAGATAAGTTATTTTTTGAGGAGAAATTATGTTTTTGGCAATGTTCTAAAAACACTAGGTACTAGTATGATAGAGAGACCCTTATAAACATTAGTCAATAACTGATCAGAAAATAAATTAAATTAAATAATTAATAAAAATTATAAAGGGTTAATCAAGAATTTTGGAATATTGATATTTGGGATTTGCGTGCAAGTGTCAGAGTCTTGTATCAAAAAAACATGTATAACTTTTATGAGTATAAAGTTCTTACATATCAGACTTATAAATTATTTGCAGTGTTTAGTATCTATATAAGTGTCCTCATATTCTCGGGTTTTTTGCAGGCAAAACCTTTGTTAAATGACAAGATGCTTTTCCCTATGATGGCAGACCCTTTACTTGAAGGTAACTACCCTACAAAAGGACTATATCAAGCTCTGGCCGTTGCAGCAACGTGTGTTCAAGAAGAAGCAAGTAGGAGGCCTCTGATGAGCAATGTGGTCGCCGCTCTCGAGTACTTAACGAAGATGAACGAAGATCAAGGCGAGAAGCTTGTGAAAACAAGCGATCGGGACGAGGAAGCTTAAAGTGAACAAGTTGTGAAACGTGAAACTTGTTTCGGTTTCTTTCGAGTTTGGTTTTTTTTGGTTCCACGATATTTTAAGATAGGGTTTTGTTCATTACCGTCTTTGTATAGTGTCTTTGTTCATGTTCTTATAGAAAATGCTAATGCAGGTTCTTGAAATGAATTGATGTAAAAGTTTAGTTTCTTGAACTGATTATAAGTACTTGTATTATTATTTTTATAAATACTCTTTTAAATATTACACCTTTTTCTACTTTATTTGAAAATTTTACCTACCCCTTATAATGAGATTCGAAGTAACCGAACTTCTTACATAAAGTATGAGGTTGAAGCCGTTTTTTTTTCTGGAGCGAAACCGAGGAAATTATTAGAAATCAACTAACCCATCACGTTGGACAACAGAAGCAATACATTGTGGGACATACCCTATACCATAATCTCAGTTACTGTTAATTAAAGCATATCTAGTTAACTCATGAGTCAGAGTATTACAATTGCGACAAGCAAAAAAGATAGAGACGCCATCTCCACAGGTTGAGAGAATGCGACAACAATCACTGACGATACCCCTAAAATGTTCCTGCATGCTTCCCGCACTGGACGTGATCCACCATCCTCAAGCAATCTGATTCTATCTCCACTTCCGTCTAGTTCTTCTTTTTTGTTCATAACATGACTTCCCTAACACTCACGGCCTCCACCACTTCTGAGTAGAGATGCCTCGAAGAGTGTCTGCATAAAGCCCCCACCAACCGGCCTTATGCATTTCTACAGGCAAGCCCTTTACTCCAAAACCCCCCTCTCAGCATCCACTCCCCCCCCCCCCCCCCACATATATGTGTATCTTTAGCCCCCCGGGCTTAGGTGGGTCCCACACCTTCGAGGGATCAGGTTGTCTCGGACTCATGCCATCTGCCGGAGACCTGATTGTAGCCCAAAGTCTCTGGTACCCCTTTGCTAGCGCAGCAACTCTAGTCGGATGGAAAGCCTCCCCTTCCAGACAAGACGGTTCCTTGCTTCCCAAATCGCCCAGAGAATAAGAGCCAATAGGCTAGCTTCGTCCTCCCCTTATACCCAAGTTGACCAATCCTTCACTGTCGAATCAGCCTCATTCTACCTCGGATTCCTTCAAGCAGTCTATCACCAAGATAGGGTCCACCACTAGAAACTTCAAAAGAACGTGATCGATAATCTCTTCCAACTCACCGCTGAAATAACATATAGAGCTCACCGGAACCCCCTTCTAGGATAGGTAGGACCTAGTTGGGAGGAAATTTGTGATGGCTCTCCAGATAGAAATTTTGACCTTTGTTGGAACACAAACCCTCCGCACCGCTCTCCACCCCGAAACTTCCAATGAGGGAGCCCAGACATTACCCTGGTAGCAGAGTGCTCTATAAGCACTTCTCACCAAATATTCACCTGACTTGTCAGATATAAATATAATAATATTTTTATATTATAATTCACATTTTCATTATGTATATATAAAATTTATTTTTAAAATAGAGAATACAAATTTGATTAATCATCAATCAGTTCATTAATCCCCAGGGTCTATATATACCTTCCAAAGAGCGCATAGTATTTGTCATAGTTATTAACACTAGTTCTAAATTAACAACAAATTGAAACAGTAAATCTCTAGTTGTCCTTATTCTTTTGGCAATTTGTAACTTCTATTTCAATATGAGGTAAACTGGAAGTCTAATTGTGTACAATTGATAAAGAGATACATATCTAAATCTTTTTTTACATAAATTATGAGTTTAAACTAATTTAAAGCCAAAAAAATCTAACATGGATACTTTGAATATCATTTCACATGAACGATCGTGAAGAAGAAAGTTGACTGGTATCAAGCAACAACAAAAGGCATTCTGAAAAACAAATAAAACAAGAACCTTGGTGAATTGCAAGTGTACAAGAACATTGCAACACAAACAATGTCTAAACCACAAACAAAATCATATATTTACTCAAAAGAATATGCATCAAATTCTACATACCTTCAAACATATCAATCAAATAGCATATCTGCAAGTGTACCTTCTTTTTTTAATCAGCAATACCACAAACATGGGATTAGAACCAGCGACCTCGTGGTTATTACATGAGACCTCTGTGTCACTTCACGAACCGACCCTTGGTCTTCAAATGTACCTTGTCCGTCTATTTAATGTTGTAGTCAAATTACTATAAAATTCGGTATAATGTCATTCCCCGGGTTGTTGCAGATTGATTTCCCAAGCCGATGCCAACTGCAACAAGAGCTGGCCGGGCGTTGCACCTTCCCATTCCTCGGGTGAGTCCATCGTCGAAGCAGCCTCATGGAGATTCAATAAAAGCTCCTTCTTCACTTCCATGGGAGTGCCCAAGAAGTCGGGTCCATTTTCCATCAATATATCCACCAACTACAAGGAACAAAGGAAATGTAACGAAAAGAACAGAACTTGTATCAGTTTGGTTCGCATTTAGGGGTTGGAGAGCAATAAGCGTGAAATTGGCAAAATAAATAGGCTTGAAGTGACTCGTAAAGTTTAGCATAATGGCGTTGAGGTGCTTTTCGGTGCAATTGTTTGGTTATAGTATTGGAAGCAGTGTTCTACGAATCTTTGACTTGTCCGATTAGTCCGCGATTAATCCCCAATTAGTACTTAAATCCGATTAATCCCCAACTAATTCCCTATTAGTCCCCAGAAGGCCCTCTCCGCCCGACTAACGCCTAGCATTTTTTAGAACATTGATTGGAAGTACTACTCTCTATTTCATGTATTCAAAACAGATTTTCCCAGCAGATTTTCACATAAGATGAAAATCCATTATCCATCACTACCCTAAACTATGCACAAAATCATGTTACTACCCTAAACTTAAAAACTGTTTGTCACTTCCCTAAACTTGAAAAGAGATTATATCATAACCCTCTACTTCAAAAATGATCATGTCACACGATTTTCTATTTTTCTAAACAGATCAAACTACTCTTGCATTAAAAATGCAAAATGAGCATTGTTTTGAAGCCCATCGGTCTTCCATGCCGAGTCACGTGAAAGAGCAATTGGCTTCATTTTATATTTTAAATTTTCTAATGCAATGGGCAGTTTGATTTTTATAGAAAAACAGAAAATCATGTGACGTGATCATTTTTGAAGTTCGTAATCATTTCTAAAGTTTAGGACAATGACATGGTCATTTCTAAAGTTTATTTCTAAAGTTTAGGACAATGACATGGTCATTTCTAAAGTTTAGGGTAGTAACATGATTTTCATGCATAATTTTGGGTAGTGACATGGAATTTCCCATTTCGTGTATTCATACAGTTTCTGAATATTATCTTTTTGGGGAAAAAATTGATAAGCGATTGTGGCATCTGCAATGATTGGATTAAAGGCCAAAGGGTATTGGAAACCAAGCAATAGCCACAAAACAGCTTAAAGAAGAAATGAAGATTGAGGACAAGTGATACCTGTTGAATCCACGATAAGCAGATATCAAAGAGATTCTGCTCCGGTAGAAATTGTCCGATAGCATGCAAAATCTCGCCAGCTACCTCATTCGAGAGCTGGTCAGCTACCGGACCCGTTCTATCCATCAGCTTCACGAGCAAGACATCGTCTCCTGTAGACAAAACCTCAGCATAAGCTGTATCCGTATCACCAGCGTGAAGGGCATCCATTGCGTTGCTCCACGAGTTCCAAACAGGGTCTCGTTCTTGTCCAACGTTATCATCGCCGATAGCTTCCGCAGTCAGTTCGGGGATAGCTACCCTCGCAGTCCTCGTTGTTCCACTGTCATCTCCGGCCACCCGAATCGCTTCTAGTGTCGCTTCATCTTTTGACGCTTGCCACACGCTTCTTGCGGATGGACCTTCCCCGAATCTCACAGGCCCGCCACCTTTATCCCACGCTCTCCTACTGCTACTCACGTGATCCCAAGACTCGGAGATGCTAGACCTCCAAGCGGGTCCTCTTCCTCTCGTGGTTGAATGAAGTCCATCAGAACGGCCAAACCTGTCTCCAAACGGATCCCGTCCATCGCTGCCCCTTCCGAACTTGGAGCTCGAGTAGTCGGAGAAACTATTGTACTTCCCCGAAGCAAAATTGCCGCCTCTCCTGCCAGATGATAATGACAATTCTCGAGCCATGTCCTCAACGACCCGTTCAAGACCCCTCACCCTGTTTTCTAAGGTTATCATACTATCATGAGAACCGCCCATGAAATTCTGCAGCATGTTCATGAGATTTGCTTGTTGTCTCTCCATCTGCATCAATTGCCTCTGGATAGCCAACAAGTTCCCTTTGGAGACGCTAGCTTGATTAGCAGATGACTCCCTCTGGTTCATATCCGTCCTGTCATCATCCGTTCTTGTTCTCGAATCTTTTCCATTGACTCTCTCTAAGTTACGATACTTCAGATTTAAAGAGCCATTTGACGTCCTTCCCCTTGGATCTGTGGAACTCGATTCGGATTCTTCCCTGTTGGTTGAGTTGGAAGAATTACTACATCTACGGGGAAGAACTACTTCCACAGGCAAATCATCAGAACCCATTGTCTTGAGTTTCTGGAAGAATTCAGGATTGAGCTCTTTGTCAGATAAGGTTGGAGGTTTTTTCTTCAATACTAGAACTATTTTGTCTGATGAAGGGAAAGAACCATCAGATGGATCCTTCGATGAGGGGTCTGTTTTTTCTTTACTTAGATCGTTCTTGTCTGACGACTCTGCTGGTTGAGGATTTTCACCATCTTTAACATTGAGCACAAGAAAAATGATCCATAGAGCAATGGAAAATCCAACCATTTGTTAATTTGAAGATACATATACAATCAAAATATGAATTATGCTATATAAACTTAAAATACAAAAATATAGATATTTTAATGTTTGTTACATTTATATATTTAAAAATATCAATAAAAATACCAATGAGTGCAAACTATTTAAGTTTAAGTTTTTTTTCTAAATTGAAATTATAAAAAAACAATTGCCTAAATCCACCTAGCTAGCCGACTTACACCGCCCGATTACACAAAATTGAGTCGGTGTTGTAAGAATGCCCGCCTAGGACGACTTTTGCAACATTGTATATATTTATTTTGAGACCTATATCGGATTATCTCATATTTATGTCACGTTTCTACTGCCCTACATAAAGGAATAAATGTGAATATAGAAATGTCTTCTCTTTGACAAAGGGAGAGCTCAGCAAATAATAGATTTCTGAAGGATTATTTCATCGCACAAAATTTTATCAATATTTTTACCATGAGACGAAGCTTTTTGGTCATCTAAAGCTCCTTCTTCTCCTTTTCCGGCAATCTTCTTCCATAATAGCAAGGCCTCTGTGATGCTATCTCTGGCAGGTTTTATCTGCATATACCAACATATTGTGATTTATGATTAGTTTTTTCTTCTTGCAGTGGATCAATAGATTTTGGATACAATCTTTTGAAATGAATTAGGCTTAATCCGAGAGTATCCTGGGTTTACCAAATGCGTAAAAACTACTATGATGTGAACTTAAGGGAACCACTACATACGAAGGTACAATGGATCTCGTGTTATTTATTCGTGAAGAATATAGAACACTCGTGTTCAACCTTACAGTGCCTTTCCTGGAGGGAATTGGAACGGGATTGATATTGGTAAGACATTAATAGCCAAAACAACATATAGCCAGAGAATGAAGTATCCTATAATAACCCTTGACCTTGAAAATAGTCGCCTTCTGCTAACGTTATTGCATTATATGGTCTTAAAAAATTGTGCTTCGGTGCCAATAACTGGCCATCTAGAATCAAGAATCTCTGCCCGACTGGGTCTAGTTATATTTACTGCTTCTTACTTCTTCCCAAATTGGGATTTCCCATCAAAAAGAAAAAGATACGAGTCCCTAATGTCCAAGGTTCCAAAACTCAGGATTGGGGAGAACTTGGTGAGGAAAAAACCAAGGAGTTCTGAGAACGTGGGGAGAAATCGGCAAAACTCGGTTTTATACACATGAAAGTCAAAAACAATAATGTTTTTTTGTGAAATAAGATTCTTTTAAACTACTTAATAAGTTAATGCAGAAGCACAAATTATAGAACAGTTTCAAAGCATGTGTAAAAAAAATTTAATTGACCAACTTTGACCGGGTTTGACTGATTGGCTCAGTGAAAACTCGGTAAATCGTAAATCTGAACCACTAAGAACGAGTTTTATAACTCAGACCAAAACTCGATTTTACCGAGCTTTTGGGAAGAAGTCGGGAGTTTTAGAACACTGCTCGTGTCATTTCATGATTCATGAGGCTTACAAGGAAGTATACGAAGTTACGAGTACCTTAAAGTAATAAATCAAGTTCCACTTTAACATTTCATGAATGAACATATTCAATCCAAATACGCACACTGGACGGTACAAGACTAAAATGCAACAAGCGTAATAACTATGTACAGTAAACATAGGGATGCAAGTTAAAGACACACCTTGTCAAATCGGCAATCCTCGAGAATCTTCAGTGTGGAAGTGGCATCATCGGCAATCAAGTTGCTAGAATGCAATGCTAAGGCACTTAATGTGTCAGCCGCTGCTTTACGCGTCGCCCAATCTGTACTGCGAAGGCACTCGTGGATGCTATGCAGCAAGGACTCCAAGCTTTGTGGTGCAATTGCTTTTACCTGCAATGATATTATCTTGTTTATAATTCCTGAAATTGCTCCTAATGAAATACAACGTGATACAAATTCCAATTACTTAAATCATTCAATTACCAACCCAAAAAATATTTAAATAAGTTGCAACGAGATAGACTTACACAAACAATTTGGACAACCATCATTAAAATCAAGTAACTGAATGGAAAGACTGAGATGCAACACATTTAAACGCTTCGGGAGGGTTAGTTTCCCACTAGGCAACAGTTTGTATTTGGGCAAATGAAGAATAGGTACAGCTATCTTAATCTGCTTACAATTCCTACAAATCTTATAAAAGGCAGAAAAGTACCTATTCTGACCCTAATCTAGCAACAAATGTAAGTCAAATAACGTTTTTAGGTCACATACAATTCCATAACTGAATAAGTAGTTATAGTTCAAAGTTCAAACAATCAGGTTAATCCTAAATAAAAATCCCTTTGTACTTTATATCTAGCAAGAAAAAGAACTACAAGGTTCAGACAAATCTGCAACAAAAACAAAGCCTTCGAAGGAAGATGAAATATTACTCAAACCAATAAATGATAAGTCCGAGCAGAAGCCAACATGATGCTTAATAATATTAATCTCTAACATTTTACCCAGCAATGCAACAAGAAACTACAAAGTCAAGAAATGCCACATTCATATTTATTCCAAAAGGAAAAAATGTCAGCATGGTCATCATATTATGGGCTGAAGTTCACAGCTTCAATTTTTTCCATCACCAGGGAGTTTCAAATTGATTTATAAATTCACAAATTCCCACTGTATCATCAAATGTACAAAGATAATCAGCTTGGATAGTGCATTTACCTTTCCACATTCTAAACTAAAGTCTAAAACGTTAAGTTTAGGTCTGGATACAAAGTTTTTGTTATCCCAATGTCCTTTCCCAATCACTAGCATCACCCTTCTTTAATCCCACTTTATTTATCGTTTCCTCTTCCCTTACAAATTCTCAGCACTTTAACTTGATCAACATCATCAAGTCCGTAACCGTCTCAATAAAAGCTCTAATTTCTTTGATATTCAGCAAAATGCACTATGAATTTTAGTTTCATCATCAGGTTTAGCAATGATTAAAATCTAGAAATGGTGTACACGCAGCTAATTTACAGATTTAAGCTGCAGCAAGAAATGTACCAAGCAGAGCTAGTTACTAGATCCTCAAGCAATCACACCTCATCGACAACAACAATAATGACTTTTTCTATTCTTCCCCAACAAGCTCTTATTGTAATCATAACACTCTCGATAAAAGTTCTAATCTTCTACTATTCAGCTAAATGCAATATGAGTTTCAGTTTCATTACAAGGCCTAGCAGCGATTAAACACAAGAAATTTAAAAAAATGGTATCTTGGAAAAAAATTCTCTAATTCCAATTTATATTTTTTCCTCTTCCATTACAAATTCTCAGCCCTATAACTAGATCAACATCATCAAATTTGTAACTGTCTCAATAAAAGCTCTATTTTTTCTGGTATTCAGCAAAATGCACTATGAGTATAGCAATGTTTAAAAACTAGAAACACTGTAAATTCAGTTGGTTCACAGTCTTAAGCTGCATCAAGAAATGTAGCATACATCAGTTCCTCATTTCAAACTAAGCAAAGCTAGTTTCAACTAGTTCCTCAAGCAATCACACTCAATAAAAGCTCTTGTCGTGACTCGTGATCATAACACAATCAATAAAAGTTCTAATCTCCTCAAGCAATCACACTGTAAATTCTCAGCACTATAACTAGATCAACATCATTAAATTTGTAACTGTCTCAATAAAAGCTCTAATTTTTCTGATGTTCAGCAAAATGTACTATGAGTTTTAGCTTTGTAATCAGGCATAGCAATGATTAAAAACCAGGAACACTGTAAATTCAGCCAATTCACAGCCTTAAGCTGCGTCAAGAAATGTAGCATACATGGCAAAGCTAATTTTAACTAGATTCTCAAGAAATCCCGCTCAATAAAAGCTCTTGTCGTAATCATAACACAATCAATAAAAGTTCTAATATCCTAGTATACATCTAAATGCAACATTAATTTCAGTTTCATTACAAGGCCTAGCAGTGATCAAACACAAGAAACTATAAAATAAAAAAATGGTATAATCAAACCTGTGAGAGACAAGCCACAACAGGCAGAAGCGAGGCCTTTGCCGAGAAATTGGGATTGTTCAGGAGCTTGCAGATCCTCGGGCACAGCTTCTGAAATGTGGCCACAGGCGGCTCCGGGGCGGCACATTCCACCATCTTAGCCATGCACATTGCAGCACCAGATTGCACCCCCTTGCTCTGATCCCCCATTGCCTCGAACAAGGGCTTCACAAACAGCGCCACCACCGACCCATTGTCGGAGCCACTGTGTCCCGCGAGGTACTGCGCCGCCAGAGCCCCAATCGTGTCCCTGCAAGCGTCCCTGACCCCGGAATCGGAGTCCTTGAGCCTCCTGACGATCTGGGAGACGATTCTGGCGAGTTGGGTAATCGCCGAATCGGCGTGGGAGGCGCAGACGGCGGCGAGGAGCCGGATGGACTCTTTCTTCACGGCGGGTTTTGGGTCGCCGGAGGCGTCGTAGAGGGCGTTGAGGATCATGGGAACGGCGTCGGAGGAGAGGCTTTTTATGGTGTTTTCGAGGTCGTCAAGAGCGATCTGGTGGGTGTCACGGTCGGAGAGCTTGGAGAGGCTTGTTAAGATCCGCTGCTTGAGCTCGACCATGGCGAGGTGCGAGGTCAGTGACGGAGATCTCGAGCTCTGTGGGTTCGGAGGTTTTATGGGTTTAGAGGATTTGGGCGCTTGGACACTCATTGTGCAGAGAATGAGCTGTTTGATTTCCGAGAAAGCGAGAGAAAACTCGGTGAGGGAAGGAAAATCAAAAGCTGAAAATATGAAAATCGATGAGGAAATGAGATCTGGGTAACTGGGGTAGCGAAAATTGTAGAGGAATCAAAGAGGGTTGATGTAAAAATTCAAAATTGCAGATATGGTTTTGAAATTTTCACGAGAACCAAATAGAAAACTTTATTTTTTTTTCTGGGAAACTGGGTAAAGAGTAATTGGAATGTGACACATTTGGTTTGTGTATGAGCATAGCATGAAGTGATCATGACCGTTGATCTTTGTGGGGATTGGGAAGTCAACGTCTTGGAGGGTTGTGGAGGTCCTATCAACAACGGGGGCATATCACATGCAACGGACAGTGATATTGAAACATCAAATTTCTGTAAGATGTCAAAAGTTATTATGTTGTTTTCTATTATACCGTTTGCTCAAAATTGGTAAATGATTTGATCATTTCATTCACTATTGTTACCTTGAATTGTTCAAAACACAAAGTGATTCTCTATGGACAAATGAAAAGTATCAGTCACTTTCACTCTCTAACGCCTAATTTCATTTTAGTATATACAATGTCCTCCCTATCATTTTTTCACTTTATTAAATTACCTTAAGTTTGTTTTGGACATTCTGCTAGTACTTTTGGAATGACAAAAATATTTTTGATAAAAAATCAAACAAAACTTAAATATGTATTTATATGAAATGACAATTGTACGCTTACATGAACGTTTTGTGCGTTATCTAGCCGAGCAGCCTCTTCTTCTTTATGGCGTATTCGACAGCTCTTCCCAGCGGCCACCCTTCCAGTTCAATGCAAAAGAGATCGTGGTGAGGCGTTTTCAAATAAATTATCGTAATTCATTTCAGCGATTTGGGCCCGAAATTTTAGGTGTCTTTAGCAATCTTTTGAATCTAGATTTCATATTTCAAAAAATATTGAACAAAGTATTTTCGTCGATTTGGCCGTTTTTCAAATCTAGGTTTAATCGATTAGGAAGATGAATTCTTGTTCAGAAGAGATGAAGGTTATGAAATGGTGAGGTGTGTTCGAGGTGGGCAGTGACTTCACGCATGACTTGAAGGTGATAGAAATAATGAGAGATTTATTATTGATATGTATATTACGATGGATAAGAGACCTCTATTTATATAGGGATAGAGAAATGCTAATACACGTGAGAAAATGAAACATAAATATATGAAACCTAATATAATCTAACATGAGAGATTTATTATTGATATGTATATTACGATGGACAAGAGACCTCTATTTATACATGGATAGAGAAACCCTAATACATGTGAGAAAAGGAAACATAAATATAGGAAACAAAATATAGGAAACCTAATATAATCTAACAGCCCCCCTCAAACTCAATACGATGAATCAAGAATTGAGTTTGAATCTAGATAGTATTGAGTTGTGGCGAGGGTTGTGGCTGCCGCAAAATTGTTGTCGAGGTGATGCGGCCAGAATTGAGGATGGAGGATGTGCGCCGATGTTTGATGCCTGATGCTTGATGCTGCCCACTGGTTGATGGCGATGGCGAGATAGCAGATGTCCAATGATGCCAGATGTCTGATGGCTAATGGCGAGATAGCAGATGTCCAATGATGCCAAATGCATGATGGTTGATGGCGAGATAGCAGATGCCCAATGATGCCTGATGGCTGATGTGGAGATAGCATATGCTCAATAGCCTAATGGCTGATGGCGAGATAGCAGACGTCCAATGATGCCAGATGTTTGATGGATGATGGCGAGATAACAGATACCCAATGATGTCAGATGCATGATGGCGAGACGGATTGCACTCCTTTCATGTGCGGTGTCCGAGTTACGAGATTCCGGATTACGGAATTTCCGGCTTACGGGATTCTGGATTACGAGATTTTCGACTTACGGGATGTCCGACTTACGGGATGTCCGGATCAAGGGATGTTCGACTTACGGGATTTCGAGCTAACGAGAATTCCGGATTACGGGATTTCCGGCTTACTAGATTCTAGATTACGAAATTCCGGCTTACGCTGATCGGATTGCTTCGTGAGAGAAGCTCGGGACTAAGATGTCGAATGATGGTAAATATTAGGCTGCCCATGGAGTGATAACTAAGAAGACCCAAGGCTCGAGTTAACGATGACAAATGCGCGCGGATGGAGAGTGATGGTCGATGGTGGCTAGGTGGCTTCGGTGGTTGGTTTCGAGATTCGATTGGGTGATTGCAGCTTAATTGAGAACCCACAAGATTAAGAGAAAGTCACACGAATTTGATTGATTGATCGGTGTTGTTAGGTTGGTTGGTTGTGGAAGTGGTTAGGTTGGAGAACACGTGAGAGGAGGTTGATATGGGTCGCAACTAGATGTAATTGGCATTGATTGATTGATTGATTATCAATCAAACCGAGAAAGTTGTGATTAACGGTGGTTTGTTGTGATTTTGGAAAGTCGTCGTGAATTGTTGGCACCGTTTGGTACTGGATTAACGAGTCGATTGTTTGCAGAAGCGGTAGGTCAGAGATTGAGAAAACGATTGAGATTGAATTGTGAAATTCAGTAATGTAGCACGGACAAGATGTCGAACACAATGTCGTAACAATTGTTTTGACAACTTGTCTTAATCACAAGTAAAGGACATGAAATAATAAAGCAGTAAACATAAACACACAATATGAATACCCAGTTCGGTGACTCCACACATACATCTGGGGGCACTCTAACAGTGGAAAGGTTTTCACTATTCGGTAGTCAATAGTACAACTACAAGCATCAACTAGCTATCACACAAGTTATTGTCATAAGCTTTTATAGATCTCATCGTGAACCACCTCGACCAGGGACTCCCACTGCCTTTAAGATTCCCTCAATTCTACCCTTCGAGCAAGCATATGCTCGGTTTTGTTGTCTTCGACAATTTTTTCGTGAGTTTACAATCGCGAACAAATACCCACAAATCACAAACACTTAAATCTCATCGAGTCGATGTATGTGATCGACATCGTGTTCTCTAAATTGATCAGCCTCTCAATCCGCTAGTCGTACACGGTTAAGAGCTCTGAGAATTTAGCACAGAGAAAGGACTGAGTTGTTAAGGGTGTACCACTGCTTTTATAGCAACTTCTATTGCCTAATCGGATTCCAATTCCGATTAGGAAATCTCTTGCCACCTTGTGTTTCTGGCAAGTGACAAGTTGGCGTTGTCGCCTTCAATAAATCATGATGATGTGTCTTCCTTCTAGCCGGACCTTGCCTAATTCACATATGGTCTAATTCCATTGCGCGTTGAGCTTCTGTGATCTAAAATATGAAGTCTTTGATGTCTTGCCTAATCATGTGAGTATTATGTCGTGCCAACTGTGTTGCAACATGTTGGCTGACATCTTGACCTTGCGCTAAAAAATATGCCAATACTAAACGTAGTAACAATCTCCCCCTTTGGAAATTTTAGGCGAGCACATTTTGACGACAAGCTTTGGGCGAGCACCGTTTCCGGCTAGCAGCGTCTTCAGCAGAGCGTCATCTTCTACACCAACGTTGTAACATGTTGTGACACATGTTTCCAACAACTTCATGATGTCTTTCGCAGCAAGGCACAGAACACGTGGCAACATGTTTTGACACATGTTCCATCATATTGAGCAACAAGTCACCAAAATTTTTGATGACCTGAAAATGCCTTAAAAGGCCAATATCTCCCACTTATTGCCTCAAAAATGGCAAAGGGCAACCAGGAAAATAAAAGAAGGATTCAAATAAGGAGAATAAACAAAACAAGCTCTAAACATGAGCAAACCAGCCCCTAAACACGGGGCAGTCATCCATCTCCATCATGGAGCAAAAGTACTCAAAATGTAACTCGGACACACCCTGGGGATTCAAATGTTTAAACATATAAAGTTCTAGTGAGAGAAAGTAAATTGTTATCTTTAGAAGGAGGTGGAGTTTTCAGCTTCTTCATCGGCATCAGAGTTTTCAACAGGAGCAATATTTAGGTCTTGGAAAAGCTCTTCACATGCAATCTTTATGTTGGTTAGGGTTGTGATGGTCCTCTCCAGTTCAACTATTGTCTCAGTGAGCTCATTCACCGTTCTGTTCCCAATCAGACATGTTGGTTTCGAACTGCTACTATCTCCTGATGATTTTACTGCTGGTGGAACAAGATCTCTACCATGTTTGCCTTCAAATAGCTTAGGACTTATGCTAAGCATTAGCGGGCTCTTGCCAACAACATTAGTTGTACGTAATATACTAGGATATAGTTGCAGTATCATCCCCGTGATGAGTGAAAGGAAACCAATGACCATTCTTATAGCAAGGGATCTAGCATGTTTGACCAGGTGATCACAGACAAATAATCCAAAATCAAATGGAGCATATTTACTTATTTGATAGATGAGAGAAGCGAGCTTCATCTGGATGAGGGTGCCCAATTTGCAATGAGGGTGCCCAATTTGCAACTCTAATTCTATAAAGAATGGAGTATTTAGCAGTTAATTCTGAGGACGCCATTGATCTTTTTGTTGGCCAGACCTTTTTCTTATTTCCAGTAATCTCCTTGGCTACTTCGTTCATAGTGTTGGGTTCCGGGGCATCCTAATCACGTTCATGGCAGCGGAAGCAACCTATAAACCGCCCCTAACCTGCGCAAGATCGACTACCAAGTTAGATCCTTAGGAAATCGAGTTTTCGGATTTTACCAGAATCTGCCCAGCAGAAAACCGAGACTTTGATGCTCCATATCTCGAGCTACAGATCTCCAATTACTTCGAATCTTTTTGGAGATTAAACCTCAGGAAATTCTCTACATCTTTTGTGTTTTGCTCTGAACCCAGTTCGGACGAGAAGACCTCCGTCTGGAGCAAAACATTTTTCCCATCTCGCTGGACAGACTCTGCGGACCAGTCAGCTTCTCGGCCTTGTATCTCCCAAACCAGCGCTCTTTTGGAAAATCAGTATTTCACAAAAGTTGTAGCCCTTTGACTTATATTTCTAACGCCACCAGTTTGAGGTCAATCGGAGCTAGGAAGAAACGGCTATGGCTCACGCAATGTCGGTCGCCGGAACTGGACAATCTGGACAGTTTCTCCATTTTTGCTTTTAGTCTTTGTTGAATCAAGAAAGAAGAACTATATGATCTTCTTCTCTAGAGCAAGTCCACGCCAAGAGGATGATCCTTGATGATCCTTCACTTAATTGCCTACTAGAACAATTAAATGAAGAACAAGAGAGCAAGATGAGAGGAGAGAGAGCTTGTGAGAGTTGTAGGATTGTTTGAATAATGAATTAATGTCTAGTATTTCAATTCATCATCCAACTCATAAGCATGGGTCAAAAGTGATTGATATGGGCTTAAAGGTGCTTTAACCCATACCCCTTAAATCACTCACCTCTTAATCCACAATCACCAACTAAGCATGGTGTTGTGTGGCCCCCACACATGGACCCACCATGTGGGCCGGTCAAGAGGGCTTATTGGGCCTTTGTTTGGGCCGGCCATGAGACCTCATGGGCTGAGCCCAATGGGCTCGCCCATGCGGTTTCGTGCCGTGTCCAAAAGTCGCCCGACCCTTTTTGTCGTTACTTATCAAACAAAATCCGACGCGACATCGACGAAAAAACTCAGTTTTCTCGATTCGCTAATTATTCTCTCAAACCGAAGCCATGACACAAAACCTCCAGTTTTGTCCATGTATTGCTCCTCAAGAAACGTTAAGGTTTCCTTGTCTCAAGTTATCCGTCTTGAATGTGTGTGACCCTCCAAGCTCATGCCACCGTTTGTAGATCGGCGCAAAAGATCGCTCTTGTCCGATCCATCATAAGTGGCCTCTAGTAAGACGTTATGATTACCCAAGGTGCATGACGATCGATGATTCGACTTAACCTTGTGCGTACAAGTCACTATCCTATTATCTCTAGATATCCTGATTGATCATAAGGCATAGAGTCGTCACCCTTGTTTAATCAATCATTGTTACTTGATATGTGAGATGGCTGAGAACTGATAACTCATATCACCGGCATGGCCATGCTCTTACTCTTAGTCAGTCTCGATCAAGAGGCCTTTAACGGATATCTTTCCCATACCGTAGTATGAGGGATAAATCCCTTAGCCGTCTTTCGTGTCACTCATGCAATCCGTTCCGCAACCCAAACATGCCCGTTATTGCAATCCTGTTACAGAAAGCGTTAGGCGCAAGTTAAAGCCGCACGTACATTGCATAGTGATCACAAAGACTCCTCGGTCTAAGGATATCGTGACAAGCTATCGCATTTGAATATGTTCATAGCTTAATCTATGAAAACACTATTCAAAACGGGTCTTCCGATATCAATCACCTCATGATATCTATGATATGATTCCGGGATCCCTCATCCCTATGACAAGTAGAACTACGTCATTAAGAACCATCCTTATACTGGTCGCTTCTAAGGAAGCATATTTTGACCAGGGACTCATTAAGTGTGATCCGTACAGATTTATGGTTCTACTACTTTAGTGGTCATAAATCAGATCATGCTTAACATATTGGTTCAACACATAAGTAATACAAAGCCGTTTTATATATATTACAAACGATGATAATGTACTTAGACGTTTACAGGTTAATAGCAATTGGACTAGGGCACAAAATGCTATCACATAGATGGTGTTTGACTTGTTTTGTTGAGACATCTCTCTAGGAAGATATTTGAAGGAATTATTTGAGGGTTCCAATCAATCAATTTCATGCCCATACATAAAATTAACCTCAAAGTTCCATGTTTAATAAGGATCTTACATGATCATGAGATCTAGGCTAGAATAAAATTATATAATTACCTTAATTTAAAATCTCTTTGTCACTAAACACAATTCAGTGACCTCTAAAGAACGTTCACGCATGAAGAGCAATCCGGGGATACTCACAACGATCCTTACTAGAAGATCGAAGCAAGCAAAACGGGGAGAAGAGAGGAGAGAGGGCCGGTCGGCCAAGAGAGAGAGAGAGAGAGACTGATTAGGGTTTTTGGAGAAATTTTCCTTAATTTTCAGATATTAAAATTTCACTTTTATAACCCTTTTTAGGCAATTATTAATTAAAGGTCTTAGTGGGCTTAAAGCCCAAAGCTTTTAATTAATTAATGTAGAGAAGCTCATTCTGGCTTAGCTCATTCTGGCTTAGCCCATTCTGGCTAGGCCATGTTAAGCTAAATTAATTAAATCTATTTAATTAGATTATAATTAATTGGTCCAAATAAACCGTTCTTGATTTCCGGTTTAGTCCTAAACCGAAATCGGTCTAATCCGGTTTAATCAAAAACTGGATTTTGTCTCTCTCATGATTCCATTATATGATTCCATCCATTTTAATCAACCTCTAGTGTGTGACCCTCTAGGGTCACGACACGTCGGCGGACTGGTAAAATTACCATTTTACCCTTTCCATCATGAGTGGCCTCTAGCAAAACATCATGATTACCCAACGCTTGTGATTATCGAGATTTCGACTTAACCTTATCGTACATGAATCTATCCTTTTATCCTCTTGATACCTTTGACAATCACGAGGCATAGACAAGTCATTCACATTCAATTGTCCTGTTTCTTGATCTGAGTTAACTGAATTGTAACCGATACTATGTAACTGCATGGCCATGCTATTGTATTTCAGTTGTACTCATCAAGTGGCCTAAACAGATATCTGCTCATGCGTCCGTATGAGGGATAAATCCTTCAGCGATCTATTGAGTCAACTCATGTAACTCGTGATCGAGCCAATCACAGTCGTTATTGTAACTCTTTTACAGGAGACGTTAGACTGAGTCAAACTCGTCACTCATTACATAGTGACCTTAATGATCCTTCCGTCTGAGGATGTGATTTCATGTGCCGACATATGAGTATGTTTATGACTGTGTCTACGTAACATACTCATGATCGGGTCGTCCTATATCACCCATGTTTGGTGATACTATGACCTAACTCTGGCCCCCTTCTGGCCATAATCAGTAGAGCATGATCATGTAGAGTTAGCCTCATACCGATCGCTTCTTATGAAGCTATTCTGATCGGGGACTGCTTAAGTAAGATTTTGTCTGATCTGTAGATCTACTAATATGTGTTGACACATCAATGATACAAATCAAATCATACTTAAGATATTACTACAACACTTAGTAATATGAATGCCGATTTTATTTCAACTAATAATCTTATTACATGAGTAGATTAAAAATACATTGTGCTAGGGCACAAAATCCCAACAGTCTCCCACTTGCCCTAGACCAAATTGGTATTCCAATCTAAACTCATTCCTCTGACATGCTCCTCTTGCTTAGGCTGCGGTATTGCCTTAGTTAAGGGGTCAGCTAGATTGTCATGCATTGAAATGTAGCTTATCTCTACTTTGCCTTTATCAACCATCTCTCTGATGATGTGATACTTTCTCTCGACGTGCTTGGTCCTATTGTGAAATTTGGGCTCTTTAGCGAGTGCTACGACCCCCGTTTTGTCACACCTTAAGCTCACGAGATCAGACGTTTGCGGCAGTACATCTAATCCTTTCAAGAAGCTCCTGACCCACACATCCTCCTTAGCTGCCTCTAACGCAGCTATGTATTCCACCTCTGTGGTGGAGTCGGCTACTCTCGCTTCCTTGAAGCTTTTCCAACTGAAAGCTCCCCTGTTCAACATGAACACATACCCACCTTGAGACTTGAAGTCATCTGGGTCTGTCTGAAAACTAGCATCAACATATTCAGTGACGTTAAGTTCTCCTTCTATCATGCCATACACTAAGAAGTCGTCCTTTGTTCTCCTCAGATATTTGAGGATACACTTGACGACAGTCCCGTGATCTTGGTCTGGGTTAGACTGAAATCTGCTGGCACAGCTGAGGGCAAACGATACGTCAGGCCTCGTACATATCATAGCATACATAATGGAACCCACTACCGAAGCATACGAGATTCCCTCCATCTTCTTAAGCTCATCAGGTGTTTTAGGACACTGATTCTTGATGAGCTTGATGTCATGTCTTATTGGGAGGTTCCCTTTCTTAGAGTCAAGCATTGAGAATCTTCTCAACACTTTATCTATGTAGGTGCTCTGACTTAGGTCTAAATTTCTCTTGGATCGATCTCTATAGATCCTGATCCCCAAAATGTAAGAGACCTCTCCTAAGTCCTTCATGGAGAAACACTTCCCTAACCAAGCTTTGGTCTCAAGCAAGGTTGGGACGTTATTTCCCATGACCAGTATGTCGTCGACATACAGCACCAGGAACACTATGTTACTCCCACTGCTCTTCTTGTAGATACAGGGTTTATATGGATTCCTGATAAACCCGAACTCTTTTACGGCTTCATCGAACCGTAAGTTCCAACTCCTAGAAGTTTGCTTCAATGCATAAATGGAACGTTGCAGCTTACACACCTTTTTAGGATGATCTGGATCAACAAAACCTTTTGGCTGGGTCATATAGACATCCTCCTGCAAATTCCCGTTAAGGAATGCAGTTTTGACGTCCGTTTTCCATATCTCGTAATCAAAATATGCGGCAATGGCTAACATCATCCGAACTGACTTAATCATGGCTATTGGCGAAAAAGTCTCATCATAGTCCATGCCTTGGACTTGACGATATCCTTTTGCAACCAGTCTTGCCTTGTAAGTCTAAGGCTTTCCGTTTATATCTGTCTTTAACTTAAATATCCACTTGCACCATATGGGTTTTATCCCGGGTGTGCTGTCTACTAAGTTCCAAACCTGATTGTCTTTCATGGACTTCATTTCCTCATCCATGGCATTCCTGTTGGGTTTTTGTGCCCTAGCACAATGTATTTCAATCTAATCAAGTAATAAAGATTATTAGTTGAAATAAAATCGGCATTCATATTACTAAGTGTTGTAGTAATATCTTAAGTATGATTTGATTTGTATCATTGATGTGTCAACACATATTAGTAGATCTACAGATCAGACAAAATCTTACTTAAGCAGTACCCGATTAGAATAGCTTCATAAGAAGCGATCGGTATGAGGCTAACTCTACATGATCACGCTCTATTGATTATGGCCAGAAGGGGGCCAGAGTTAGGTCATAGTATCACCAAACATGGGTGATATAGGACGACCCGATCATGAGTATGTTACGTAGACACAGTCATATACATACTCATATGTCGGCACATGAAATCACATCCTCAGACGGAAGGATCATTAAGGTCACTATGTAATGAGTGACGAGTTTGACTCAGTCTAACGTCTCCTGTAAAAGGGTTACAATAACGACTGCGATTGGCTCGATCACAAGTTACATAAGTTGACTCAATGGATCGCTGAAGGATTTATCCCTCATACGGACGTGTGAGAAAATATCAGTTTAGGCCATTTGATGAGTACAACTGAAATACAATAGCATGGCCATGCAGTCGATACGTAGTATCAGTTATAATTCAGTTATCTCATAATCAAGAAACATGACAATTGAATGAGGATGACTTGTCTATGCCTCGTGGTTGTCAAAGATATCAAGAGGATAAAAGGATAGATTCATGCACGGCAAGGTTAAGTCCAAATTTCGATAATCACAAGCGTTGGGTAATCATGATGTCTTGCTAGAGGCCACTCATGATGGAAAGGGTAAAATGGTAATTTTACCAGTCCGCCGTAAAATGGTAATTTTACCTTCCCTCCCCTTGCTCTGTCCGTTTTGCTTGCTTCGATCTTCTAGCAAGGGTCGTCGTGACTATCCCCGGATTGCTCTTCCTGTGTGGACGTTCTTTAGAGGTTACTAAATATTATTTAGTAGCAGAGAGATTTTGAATCAAGGTAAACTTAAAGTTTTATTCTAGTCTAAGATCTCGTGATCAATTCATGATCATGCAAGATCCAAATTAATTCGGATATTTGAGGTTAATTTCTTGTATGGGTATGAAATTATATGATTGGAACACTCAAATAATTCCTTCAGTGGTATCAGAGACTTGGTTACGCATGATTTTGTATTCGAGCATGATAGGCTAGATTTGATTTTGCAATTTATTTCGGTGTTGTAAATTGAAAAATTGCAAATTCTATGTTTTGGTTAATGAATTAATTGCTGGAATTTTTTTAATGTTGCTGAAAAATTTAATTGATCGAGTAAGATCAGGATCTAGACCCGTGGGAGGTCGAGGCTAGCCGAAGAGGCTAACCTCGGCCGCGCCATGGGCCGATCGGCCGGAACGGGAAGGCCGACCAGATCTGCCCATGGCAGATCTGGCCGAGCCTCTCGGCTCCGGCCAGGGGAGGGTTTCGGCCCGACCAGGTCCGGCCAGGCGGCCCGCCTCGGCCAGCCCTGGCGGCTAGGTTTTTGGTCGAACCCTAATTGGCCCTCGGGTCAATTTTGGTTCGGTCAAACCAATTGGATTTGGGTCAGATCCGACCCAGAAAAATCCAGAATTTTTTAGCAGTTATTAATTAAAATTTCAGACCGGTTCGGTTTCGATAAACCAGCGCGTGAACCGATTTAATTCAGAAATTAACCGGTTCAAGAAAACGGTTTCGATAAACCGTATTTTATAATTTAAATCAAGATAAAATTGGAATTAATATGGTTGCTTGATAACATGCTTGTTTGATAACATGATTGTTTGATAACACGGTGTTTGCAACATGATTACTAAGTTAGCCCGAATTTAGAATTTAAATTTCGTTTTGCAACCGTCGAGTTGCTTATGGATTGTAATTTATTAGTGACCTGCGTGTGACAACATTTATTTTATTTAAATTAAATGTAATTACAAAGTCCCAAGACAAGAAGAACCGAAGAGAAGGACGGTAATCCCGAGGAGGCGTGGAGCCAGTGGGATTCCAGGAGAATGAGGAAAGACAAGACCTAGTATAGGTTCTAGTTTATTCCAGAAGGGTTAGCGGGCTAGCTAAAACAAATTTACATTTATGTATATGAATGTATGGTTGAATGTGTGATTTAATTTTCATAAGTTCATGTTAATTAGATCATCACCCACATGTGTAAAGATTAATAATATTAAGTTAATCACGCACATGTAAACCGGAATTGAAATTATCTCTACATGGATTTGTAGATGATAAATTCAAAATTAACATCAAATTATGATCAGTGATAATGGACATTTAAGAGGCAAGTAATTTCAAGTCAAGCTAGATACCGCCCACCTCTCATCACTTCGATTAGTTCTCGGACTCATGGGTGGATACGATTAACGTGGATCCATGAGAATGAGTTCTAATAGAAGATGGACTAGTTTGCATGGGTGCGTGCACATTAGCGTAGTAACTATGCAGATTGGACCATGCGTTGAAAATTGGTTGACTTGGCTGCGATTCTCAGATGATCTGAGCCAGGGTATCAGATATAGGGCAATGTCGTATACATACAATGTATAAGCCCTAGCCAAGAATCTCATGAAATTGTGAAAGGACTGGACTGTCCTACTCCAATGTCCAAAACTGGGGCGATGAGATTAACTCACTTCAGTTTTGGGTATGCGGAGATCTTGGTTTAGATTCAGACACAAGAATCAGAAATGTTCATAATCAAGTATCTCTCACTTCAACTTAATTAAGAATCTGATCGAATTTATTTTCATGTATAGATTAATGGCACCGTCGCAACCCAAATCAACACGTTCTGGCAGTGAAGCCTTAAAGTCTCTTCTGTCGAATGACAGGCTGACGGGGACCAACTTCCTGGTTTGGGAGAGGAACCTGAAGCTTGCCCTTCAGTATGACAGACAGGAGTATGTCCTTACAGAAAAGCCTTTAAAAGAGCATGTAGATGATGCCAGCGAGGCCGATAAGAACGCTTATGACAAGTACATAAGCGATCGACAAGATGTTTGCATCCTCATGGTCGGGTCCATGAAAAATGACACCAAGGACCAGTTCATGCATCTCATGGGAGATCCCCAAGAGATGATGGAGGAAATTAAAATATACTACCAGAAGAATGCTCGTGTCGAAAGATACGATACTGGTGAGGCAGTGAGCCCACATGTTCTTAAGATGAAGCGGCTCTTTGATCGCTTGGCCAGTCTAGGTCATAAATTCACAGAGCAGTTGAAATCAGACATAGTCCTGATGTCACTTCCAAAGGTTTATGGAGATGTGATCACAAATTACAATCTCCATAATATGGAAAAGACTATCAAGGAACTGCATGGAATGTTGGTGACAGCAGAGAAAAATCTCAAGGGTAAGAACCCTGAGGTTCTGATGGTCAATAAAGGTGTTAGCTTCAAAAGAGCTGGCAAACCTGCTGGCAAGTCACCAGGACACTCCAACAAGGGCAAAGCACCAGCAATGTCAGGTAAGGGTAAGGCGCCAATGCACCTAGCTGGGCAGATAAGGGCACCTAGAGGTCCGAGGATCCAAGTGGTTCCTAGAACCGAAGGTAGCACTTCGACCTCAGAGGTAGTCTGTTACTACTTCCAGCTGCCAGGTCATTGGAAGAAGGATCGCAGGCAGCACAAGGATTATGTGAAGAGCTTGCAGAAGGGGGGACACCCTTCAAGACCTGGATCAGGTATTTACGTTGTTGAGTATAATCTCAACGTTACTTTCTCAGACACATGGGTAGTTAATAACGGAGCAAAAACTGACATTCGTGTTAATCTGCAGGATCTGGAAAGTAAGAAGCTCCTTGGGAAAGGCGAGCGGGATCTGAGAGTCGGAGACAACAGTTCGGTGTCAACGACGGCTGTCTGTTCTGTTAGTCTTAGGATGCCCACAGGGTTTATTTTAGTTTTGGACGATGTATTATGTGTACCTACATTTAGTAGGAATATTATTTCAATGTCCAGTTTGGACAAACTTGGTTTTGTATTTGCCATAGACAATGGCTTATTTACTTTATCAAGAAATAATATCGTTTATGGCACTGCATCTATGGTTGGTGGATTATATATTTTAAATATTGTTAACACTAACTACAGTTCAAACTATAACGTAAATAAGAGGTTGAAGTCGGATGACTTAAACCAGACAGTGATGTGGCACTGTCGTCTAGGCCACATAGGCGAGAAACGCGTCTCGACATTTCATAAGTGTGGGCTATTAAGCCCGTTTGAATTCACACCAATCGAGAGATGCGAATCTTGCATTATGGGAAATATGACAAAGGCGCCTTTTGGCAGCTTAGGTGAAAGGGAGAGTGATCTCCTGGGCCTAATACATTCAGACGTATGTGGGCACATGAGTACACAAGCCAGGAGAGGTTTTAGATACTTCATAACCTTTACCGACGATTTCAGTAGGTATGGGTATGTCTATTTAATGAGACATAAGTCGGAATCCTTTGATAAATTCAAGGAATTCCAAAATGAAGTACAGAAACAGCTTGGTAAAAGTATAAAGGCACTTCGCTCTGATCGAGGTGGCGAGTACTTAGATCAAGATTTTCTCAGTCACCTAAGGGATAACGATATACTCTCGGGACTAACTCCGCCAGGAACCCCTCAGTTGAATGGTGTTTCCCAACGGGGGAACAGAACCTTGCTTGACATGGTTCGCTCCATGATGAGTCACGCCGACCTTCCAGTATCTTTTTGGGGCCATGCCCTAGAAACAGCCGCATTCATTTTGAATCGGGCACCTACAAAGGCAGTGGAGACCACTCCATTTGAGGTTTGGCAAGGGAAAGCTCCCAAGCTGTCTTTCCTCAAGATCTGGGGGTGCGATGTTTACGTCAAGCGGTTGCTTGGTGATAAACTCGAACCCAAGGCGGATAAATGTGTCTTTGTAGGGTACCCCAAATGAACCATGGGGTACTACTTCTACAAACCCAAAAAGAACAAAGTTTTTGTTGCTCGAGGTGGGGTTTTCTTGGAAAGAGAATTCTTATCCAAGAAACCTAGTGGGAGTCCTGTGCTTCTTGAAGAAATTCGAGAAGACACGGAACAGCCTACAGAGGATATAGAGGTACCCGATGAAGTAAATGATCCAAGTCCTATTCCAACAAAAACTCCTGTAGGACCAAGGAGGTCTAAAAGATCTCGTCAAAACCCAGTCAGATATGGCTTCTTAGCCACAGAGGGTAATGACTTGATAGTTGTAGATCAGGATGATCCTGCAACAGTTCAGCAAGCCTTGGCCAGTCCCAACTCAAAAGAATGGCAGAATGCCATGGATGAGGAATTGAAGTCCATGAAAGACAATCAGGTCTGGAACTTAGTAGACAGCGCACCTGGAATAAAACCCATAGGTTGCAAGTGGATATTTAAGTTAAAGACAGATATGGACGGAAAGCCTCAAACTTACATAGCAAGACTGGTTGCAAACGGTTATCGTCAAGTCCAAGGCATGGACTATGATGAGACTTTTTTGCCAGTAGCTATGATTAAGTCAATTCGGATGATGTTAGCCATTGCAGCATATTTCGATTACGAGATATGGCAAATGGATGTCAAAACCGCATTCCTTAACGGGAATTGGCAGGAGGATGTCTATATGACCCAGCCAGAAGGTTTTGTCGATCCAGAACATCTCAAAAAGGTGTGTAAGCTGCAACGATCCATTTATGGGTTAAAGCAAGCTTCCAGGAGTTGGAACTTACGGTTCGATGAAGCCGTTAAAGAGTTCGAGTTCATCAGAAATCCAGATGAACCCTGTATCTACAAGAAGAGCAGTGGGAGTAACATAGTGTTCCTGGTGCTGTATGTCGATGATATACTGATCATGGGAAATAACGTCCCAACCTTGCTTGATACCAAAGCTTGGTTAGGGAAGTGTTTCTCCATGAAGGACTTAGGAGAGGCCGCTTACATTCTAGGGATCAGGATCTATAGAGATCGATCCAAGAGAATTTTAAGCCTAAGTCAGAGCACCTACATAGATAAAGTGTTGATAAGATTCTCAATATTTGACTCTAAGAAAGGGAACCTCCCAGTAAGACATGACATCAAGCTCAGCAAGAGTCAGCGTCCTAAAATACCTGACGAGCTTAAGAAGATGGAGGGAATCCCATATACTTCGGCAGTGGGATCCATTATGTATGCCATGATCTGTACGAGGCCTGACGTATCGTTTGCCCTCAGCTGTGCCAGCAGATTTCAGTCTAATCCAAGCCAAGATCACTAGAATGCCGTCAAGTGTATCCTCAAGTATCTGAGGAGAACAAAGGACGCCTTCTTAGTATATGGCGGGATAGAACAATGTGGGTCAGGAGCTTCTTCAGTGGATTAGATGTACTGCCGCAAACGTCTGATCCCGTGAGCTTATGTTGTGACAACACGGGGGCCCTAGCATTTGCTAAAGAGCCTAGATTTCACAACAGGACCAAGCACGTCGAGAGAAAGTATCACATCATCAGAGAAATGGTTGATAAAGGTGAAGTAGAGATAATCTACGTTTCAACGCATGATAATCTAGCTGACCCCTTAACTAAGGCACCACCGCAGCCTAAGCATAAGGAGCGTGTCAGGGGAAAGGGTTTAGATTGGAATACCAATTGGGTCTAGGGCAAGTGGGAGACTGTTAGGATTTTATGCCCTAGCACAATGTATTTCAATCTAATCATGTAATAAAGATTATTAGTTGAAATAAAACCGGCATTCATATTACTAAGTGTTATAGTAATATCTTAAGTATGATTTGATTTGTATCATTGATGTGTCAACACATAATAGTAGATCTACAGATTAGATAAAATCTTACTTGAGCAGTCCCCGATCAGAATAGCTTCATAAGAAGCGATCGGTATGAGGCTAACTCTAAATGATCACGCTCTACTGATCATGGCCATAAGGGGGCCAGAGTTAGGTCATAGTATCACCAGTCAGGGGTCATATAGGACGACCCGATCATGAGTATGTTACATAGACACAATCATGAACATACTCATATGTCGGCACATGAAATCACATCCTCAAACAGAAGGACCATTGAGGTCAATATGTAATGAGTGACGAGTTTGACGCAGTCTAATGTTTCCTGTAAAAGGGTTACAATAACGACTGTGATTGGCTCGATCACAAGTTACATGAGTTGACTCAATGGATCGTTGAAGGATTTATCCCTCATACGGACGTGTGAGCAGATATCAGTTTAGGCCACTTGATGAGTACAACTTAAATACAATAGCATGGCCATGTAGTCGATACGTAGTATCAGTTATAATTCAGGTAACTCAGAATCAAGAAACAGGACAACTGAACGAGGATGACTTGTCTATGTCTCGTGGTTGTCAAAGATATCAAAAGGATAAAAGGATAGATTCATGTACGACAAGGTTAAGTCGAAATCTCGATAATCACAAGCGTTGGGTAATCATGATGTCTTGCTAGAGGCCACTCATGATGGAAAGGGTAAAATGGTAATTTTACCAGTCCGTCGACGTGTCGTGAGCCTAGAGGATCACACACTAAAGGTTGAGTAAAACGGATGGAATCATATGGAGGAATCATAAGAGAGACAAAATCTGGTATTGGATTAAACCGGATTAGACCAATTTCAGGTCATACTTAGACAAAATCCTCTGCAGGCTGTTCTGTGTCTTCTCGAATTTCTTCAAGAAGAATAGGACTCCCACTAGGATTCTTGGATAAGAATTCTCTTTCCAAGAAAATCCCACCTCCAGCAACAAAAACCTTGTTCTCTTCGGGTTTATAGAAGTAGTACCCCATGGTTCATTTGGGGTACCCTACAAAGACATACTTATCTGCCTTGGGTTCGAGTTTATCACCAAGAAACCGCTTGACGTAAACGTCACACTCCCTAATCTTGAGGAAAGACAGTTTGGGAGCTTTCCCTTGCCAAACCTCAAATGGAGTGGTCTCCACTGCCTTTGTAGGTGCCCGATTCAAAATGAATGCGGCTGTTTCTAGGGCATGGCCCCAGAAAGATACTGGAAGGTCGGCGTGACTCATCATGGAGCGAACCATGTCAAGCAAGGTTCTGTTCCTCCGTTGGGAAACACCATTCAACTGAAGGGTTCCTGGCGGAGTTAGTCCCGAGAGTATATCGTTATCCCTTAGGTGACTGAGAAAATCTTGATCTAAGTACTCGCCACCTCGATCAGAGCGAAGTGCCATTATACTTTTACCAAGCTGGTTCTAAACTTCATTATGGAATTCTTTGAATTTATCAAAGGACTCTAACTTATGTCTCATTAAATAAACATACCATACCTACTGAAATCGCCGGTAAAGGTTATGAAGTATCTGAAACCTTTTCTGGCTTATGTGCTCATGGGCCCACATACGTCTGAATGTATTAGACCCAGGAGATCACTCGCCCTTTCACCTAAGCCGCCAAAAGGTGCCTTTGTCATCTTTCCCATAATGCAAGATTCGCATCTCTCGATTGGTGTGAATTCAAATGGACTTAATAGCCCACACTTGTGAAGTGTCGAGACGTGTTTCTCGCCAATATGACCTAACTCTGGCTCCCTTCTGGCCATGATCTGTAGAGCGTGATCATTTAGAGTTAGCCTTATACCGATCGCTTCTTATGAAGCTATTCTGATCGAGGACTACTTAAGTAAGATTTTATCTGATCTGTAGATCTACTATTATGCGTTAACACATCAATGATACAAATCAAATTATACTTAAGATATTACTACAACATTTAGTAATATGAATGCCGATTTTATTTCAACTAATAATCTTATTACATGAGTAGATTGAAAATACATTGTGCTAGGGCACAAAATCCCAACAGTATTGACAGCTTTTTGAGAGAAGTCAACGACATAACCACGGACATGCACTTTTCTGAACTCCGAACTTTCTGGATCACCAAAGCATCCAGGCAGGTTGACAATGATTTCCTTGACTAGAGTGGGATAATATACTCTAATGTTAGTGACAGTCTTAATTAGTCCTGATTCATGCAGGAGATCCATTATAGGTTCTATGACTTGTGCTTCTACAGATAGTTCCCTTTCGGGAAATATGGCTCGGTGATACACATATTTCCGCTTAAATGCTCCATCTTCTCTATGGAATGAGATATTGTCAAGGGGAGCAGTTGTGACATTTCCTAGGGACTCTCTGGCCTATTACAGATTTTCTTGTTCCATGAGCAATGGTCACCTTGGGTTCCTCATATTTCTTTCTAGTATGAATGGTATGTCTATAACGGTTATAACAATCAGTTTCTTCTTCCTTTTCTTTTTTGTAGTTGGGGTGGATGTCTCAACTGCTTCGTTGGCTTTTCTCCTTTTCTCCTTTACAAGAGGTACCTCTTTTTCGTCTTGTAGTGTAAACATCTTTTTCTTTTGCAACAATTTATCCTTCTTCTTTGGTCGTTCATCCTTCTTCTTCGAGTGTAGAGCAACCAGAGGAACATCATCGTCACTCGAGGATCCTTTTTCAACCCTTATTTCCTCATCCTCGTGCTCATCAGACATCGGAGTGTTTTGCACATCGTTCGGCTCATCTAGGGTTGGGATACCCTCTTGATCTATAGATTTTGTCAGAGAAGAGGAATTAGGTTAACATGTTTCTGATTCTTTTATTCCTTCAGCATGTGTTGAGACATCCTTCTCGACAATGGGAGGGGAAGTCTCTACTTCTTCTGGTGTGGTTATGTCTCCTATTGGCGGTGGCATTACCGGGGGCTCTAAGTGACCGGAGGCAGACCCGAAAAATTTTCCTCCTAACATTTTTACCCCATATTTGTTGTGAGCAACTCTTGGCCCTGTGCCCTACTTTGGGACAGCTTTAAACCTCATCCTTGGTTGAGGCTTCTTCGATTTTGCAGGTGTTTGGCCACTCCTGGATCCCACCATTGTTGTGATTTATGGTATATAGATTCAGATTGTGAGTGTCAGTGAACCCTAGTTTTTGGTAAAGTAGATAGGTGGTCGAGAGAGTAACGAGAGGTACAGAGGCGCCTGATTTTTCTGTAGTGGAGTCGAGAGGTTTGGGGTATGGGATTGGTTGCACGTCATGTCATGAGATAAAAAAACTTTTGTTTCACTTTTGATAATTCTTTAATTTTGGAAACAAACTAAAACATGCTTGGATAATTCGGCCCAGATTTGATTTTGTGGACCCTAGTTGTCCTTTCAAAGAGAGAGAAAAATAAATCAGCAAAAGCTCTCTCCCTTTTGATGGGTCTTTACTCAAGGCAGCAAAGTCTAAAGATGATCTTAGACTTTCAAACCGATTTAAATCCAAAACTTTAGTGAAGATGTCTGCAAGTTGTTTTTCCGTTGGGAGGTACTCAAGCTTGATTTTCCTGTCTTCCACAAGCTCTCGAATGAAGTGATGCCTTATGTCAATGTGATTTGTTTTGCTATGTTGCACATGATTCTTTGAGATGTTGATGGCACTGATGTTATCACAAAACAATGTCATGACATCTTTTTTGACATCATACTCCGTAAGCATCTGCTTCATCCATAAAAGTTGAGTGCAACTACTTCAAGCAGCAATATAATCGGATTCAACAGTAGATAGAGCTACACAATTTTTTTTATGGCTGAACTAAGAGACAAGATTATTTCCAAGATGGAAGCATCCTCCCGATGTGCTTTTTTGATCAGGAGTGCTTCCTGCCCAATCCGCATCGCAATACCCAACTAGTGTAGATGACGTGTCGAAGGTATAGAGTAGTCATAACTTAGTTGTTCCATATATGTACCTTATAATTCTTTTGGCTTGAGTTAGGTGACTTGTCTTTGGGTTTGCTTGGTAGCGAGCACAGATTCTTACCGAGAAGGCAATGTCAAGTCGACTTG
This sequence comes from Geranium rotundifolium, assembly GCA_963920655.1. Classification (NCBI taxonomy): domain Eukaryota; kingdom Viridiplantae; phylum Streptophyta; class Magnoliopsida; order Geraniales; family Geraniaceae; genus Geranium; species Geranium rotundifolium. The sequence goes on from OY987319.1 coordinate 35,033,474, forward strand.
AAGTGAAATATAATAGGCTTCCAATGATGCTTCGATAGAGACTTTGATCTACAGATTCACCTTGATCATCCTTGGTAAACTTTACATGATTAGAAATCAGAGTTCTTTTATGAGAGGATTTCTCCAAACCAAACTTCTTCATAATGTTCTTGGCATACTTGATCTGGGAGATAAAGATGTCATTATACATCTGTTTGATCTGGAAGCCTAGAAAGTAGGTTAGTTCACTAACCATACTCATTTCGAACTCAGACTGCATATGTTGAACAAAACATTCCACCATCTTGTCTGACATTCCTCCAAATATAATGTCGTCTACATAAATTTGAGCAATCATGATGTCTTATCAACTCTCCCTCGAGTATAACCATTTTGAACTAGGAACTAGGTTAGACATTCGTACTGAAATTCTGATCAGCTAGTCGTGCAAGATGCCACACACAATGTTACACAGAATGCTATAACGTTGTGTCTGACTTCTTGCGTAGATAATGCAGGACAGTAAATATAAAGCTATAAGTAATGACACAGCAGATTGTTTACCCAGTTCGGTGCAACGTCACCTACGTCTAGGGGATCTCAGCCTAGTGGAAAGATTTCACTTATCAGTAATCCGTTAGAACATACAAGTACCTGTGATCACCCTAGATCTATACTTTATGCTATGTCTTACAGTGCAATCTATCTCAGGGTCTCCCCCTGAATCCAAGAACGTCTTGATTCCACTCTTCGAGCAATCGCCTTGCTCTGTCGTCTTCAAGTCTTCTTCAAGCTTGGTGGTTGCGTGCAGTCTTCAACTCACAACTTCAGTAAACCCTCAATCACCTAACTCTCTATAGTTATGTGATACACAATATCCTAAGCTCAATCTGCAATTTCTCAGCCCGCAAACCTTCACGTCTAAGAACCTTGCAAATTGTTGCTAGGAAACAAATAAAGAACCACACCATTGCTAAGGGGGTAGCCTAAGCTTTTATAGTAATCGTGGATGAGTACTAACCCTAATGGGTTTCCTCTTAATCGCCGTCTTTCTTCTTTTCAGATTAGGAGTCGTTCTGCACTTTCCTAATCGTCTTCTTGATTTTCTGCCGAAACTGCACTTTCCTGATTTCTGTCGATCAGGACGCTTGCCGAGATGCCGTCAACAATGTCACACAAGATGTCGTAGAAGATGCTTCGACATTCTTTGTAACATGTTTCTTCGGTTCCTTTAAAAATTAGCCAATCTCTAAAACCGTCGTAACTACAATCTCCCCCTTTGGCTATTTTTAAGGACAGCATTCTTCGTCGCATTCTTCGTCGCATTCTGCGTCGTATTTGTCGTCTCGTCGATCGGCAGTCTTGCGTCGCGCGTATCTTCGCGTCGTCTCTGTGTCGTCGCGACGTCTCTATCTTTCTTGTATCATCGCGCGCACGTATATATCTATGTCTATCTTACTCCCCCTTGCTGGCTCAAAAAGAGCCAAAACTTAAACAAATATTGTAACAAATCCAAATCCGGGAAATAAGAACCAAATCCAAAACATAACTCACACTTGCTCTCAATCAGCTGTCGAGAGTAAGCGTGATACATTGTTCACCAAATATTACAGAAATAAAAGTTGTTCAGTAGTTCAAGAGTAAGAGAATTTCATGAAATTTTAAATAGAACTGCTGCTAGAACTTGCAGTCTCTGTTGCTTCAGTGGAGACTTCTTGGGTAGCTTCTTCTGGATCATTAGGTAGGGAGGTCGTGTCATCATCTTCAGAGCCTGGAGTAGACATGGATTTCAGCAGGTTGACGCAGTGAGTTCGGCGCTGTGAGAGGTGCTTTAGAGCTGTCTTCAAATTTGCAATGCCCTCGTCAAGCATAGCAATCTCTCGATCAAGCATGACTGCATCCCTGCTGGTGGTCCTGTTTAGAGGGACGACACTTGTGGCTCGACTGGTCTTTTCCTTGGCTTCCGGCCTGACAAGATTAGGAGCATGCTTCCCCTCAAACAACTTGTGGCTCACCACAATCAATCCTCCTCTTTTGCCCACCTTATCCGATGTTTTCAACACTCCGGGGTGTTGATGTACAAGCAGTTCAGAGATAAGGGATGGAAAGGCTATGGGAATTTTCACAGCAAGAGATCTAGCATGGCGAACAAGATGATCAATCACAAATTGCCCAAAGTCAAGTTTAGATCCAGTACCTATTTGGTAGATCAGTATTGCCAGCTCAGGTTTGATAGATGATGCGTGGGTCGAGGGAGCCCAATTTGCCACTCCAATCCGGAAGAGAATGGATTACTTGGAAGTCAGATATGATGCTGCCACAGTGCCTTTGGACGGCCATGTTCTGCTTTTATCTCCGGTGATCTCTTGGAGGACTTTGTTTAGGTCGGGTGGTGGCATAGATCGAACCCTCTTCCTTCCCAGGAAGTCATTGATAATGTCAGAGGAGATGTCAAAGTGAATGCCTCTGACATATACCTTATCAAACTCTGGAGCATCTGGGGTACCAAACGTGGTAGGCAAATTTGCAATGAACTCCTTAACTAAGAGGGGATAGTGGTTACCAATGTTTGAGACGGTTCTCATTAATTCTGCCTTCTACAGGAGCTGTACAATGACCTCTAGCCCAAGCAGCTCCGACGACAGTGTCTTCTCTGGGTACGCCGTTCTCTGAAATATAAACTCCCACCTCTTTGCCCCTTCTGCTGAGTGAAACGACACATTGTCGTAAGTTACACTCACGGTGTTCCTGGCCGTCTTCAGGGCCTTCTTCTTCTTTCCTTCCTCAGCAGGGACCTCTTCAATGTCCTCATCAGTTGTTTCATCCATCAAACTCCTTGTCGCGATCACTTCCTTCCCTTTTTCTTTGACATGCAACTTTTTCTTTTTGTTGCTGGGACCTCCAGCCTCCTTGTCCTCCTTCCTTTTCTTTGTTTCTTTCAGTTTTCCAACCATAACAGCCAAACTTTCATTTTCTTCTAGAACCTTTTTCTTCAGGGACGACAGCACTGTGTGTGCCGTCTCAGCAGCTTCTTCCGTGACATCTTCTCTAGCATCCAAAGGGTTTTCTTCTGTGTTGTTGGGGGTGGCATCCTTGTTCTCCTCAGCTTCTTTCAGATCGGTCTCTCCGTTTCTGGTTTCTTCTTTCTCTTCTTCTTTCTCGGCTTCTTCCGAGTCAGCGATTCCTTCCTCTTCTACAGCTTTTTCAGTGGCTTTTGGTATGACATCTGTTCCTTCTTCTTCTCCTCATTCTCCTTCCGCAATGCGTTCCAACCCATGGCTGACCGGAGTCAGATCCTCCTTTTCTCCTTCAGGCCTTATTAGTTCTTCTACCACACCTTCTTGAGGTGGGTCCTGGTTTTCCAGTAGTGATTCCAACAAATCACTGTTCCTAGAAGTATCGGCAGAGAGATCGTTACCTGGGATGTTTGTTGGTGTTGGAACTGCGACGATTTGCATGGAGGCTTCTCGATTTTCCTGGTCAAGATCATTCTCCCTTTCTGGCCCAGTTAGGTCAGACATTGAGAATGCAGCGCTTCTGGTCCGAGACTTTTTGGGAACTCGAGTAAAGACTGGCATTGGGGCTTTCTCCTGTGAAGCATCCTTGGGAATTTCTTCTGACTTTTTCAGGGTTTTTGGCCCTTTAATCCGCACTCCATGCTTGTTTGTTTTTGCTCTGCTGCTTTTGGAGCCTTCTGCTTCAGCTTTCTTTGATTCGGTGGCTTTCTTTGGGGCTACTGTGCTTCGAGTTTTCACCATTGTTGTTTGTGAGATTCTCAGAGAGTGAATGGCGAAGGAGATGAGAGCAAACACAGAAAAGAGAGGCAGACTAGGTTTTAAAAAAACGATTCAAATCTTTCTAGCGTCTGAGCGTATCTTCCTTTTCTTTTATATGGGCTTTTGATATGCTTTGGCCCAATGACATTTGTTGGATTTTAAACCGGTTCATGAAGAGGTACCAACAAACTCCTCTCAACCGTTTCTGCAACTTCTTATTGTTCACTGATGGTGCACAGACCGAGTGATGATCTGAGATCCTCGAATCTGCTTGCATCTAATGCTTTTGTGAAAATATCAGCAAGTTGCTTCTCTGTAGGAATGTGCTCTAGGATGATCTTCTTGTCTTCGACCAATTCTCAAATGAAGTGGTGTTTAATGTCAATGTGTTTGGTCTTGCTGTGTTGGACAGGATTTTTGGAGATGTTGATAGCACTAACATTATCACAATATAAAGTCATGACATCCTGTCTGACATTGTATTCGACTAACATCTGCTTCATCCAAAGTAGTTGTGTGCAGCTACTCCCAGCAGCAATATACTCTGATTCGGCAGTGGAAAGGGCAACGCAGTTTTGCTTCTTACTAAACCATGATATGAGGTTGTTGCCAAGGAAGAAGCATCCTCCAGATGTGCTTTTCCTATCCGATGTGTTTCCAGCCCAATCGGCATCACAATACCCCACCAAGGTAGAGGATGTGTCGAATGAGTATAATAAACCTAAGTTTGTAGTCCCAGAGATATATCTAATAATTCTTTTGGCTTGGGATAGATGACTAACCTTAGGATTAGCTTGATATCGTGCACATACTCCGACAGAGTAGGCAATATCTGGTCGACTTGCGGTGAGGTAGAGAAGACTACCGATGATGCTCCTGTATAGGTGTTGGTCGACGGCTTCTCCTGGATCATCTTTAGTTAGCTTGACATGTGTAGCTGCTGGTGTCCTTTTTATGTGAGGCTTTCTCTAGCCCAAACTTCCTAACAATATTCTTCGCATATTTGCTCTGAGATACGAAGATGCTATCCTTTTGTTGTTTGATTTGAAAGCCTAAAAAATAAGTAAGCTCTCCCACCATGCTCGTCTCGAATTTTGATTGCATCTGTTGAATAAATATCTCCACCATCTTGCTTGACATCCCTCCAAAAACAATGTCATCGACATAGATTTGAGCTATCATTAAATTCCCGTCTTTATTCTTCACAAATAGGGTCTTGTCGACTCCCCCTCTAGTGTAGCCGCTTTGGATGAGAAATTTTGTGAGCCTTTCATACCAAGCCCTTGGTGCTTGTTTCAACCCATAAAGAGTTTTCTTGAGTTTATACACATGATCAAGATAGTGAGGGTCAACAAATCCTTTGGGTTGTGACACATATACTTCTTCATTGAGATCTTCATTCAGGAACGCACTTTTGACATCCATCTGGTAGAGCTTTATCTGTAGATGGCATGATATCCCTAGCAGGAGATGGATTGCTTCAAGTCTTGCCACAGGAGCAAAGGTCTCATCGAAGTCGACACCCTCAATTTGAGTATACCCTTGAGCGACTAACCTAGCTTTGTTGCGAGTGATGTTGCCAAGCTCATCGGATTTGTTCTTGAAGATCCATTTAGTGCCTATGATGTTTCCTTCACTTGGTTTGGGCACCAGTTCCCACACCTGGTTCTTCTCAAATTGAATCAGCTCTTCTTGCATAGCATTGACACAATACTCATCATTGATGGCTTCGTTGATGTTTTTGGGTTCTGTCTTTGAAACGAAGCAAATATTTCCTATCATCTCGTTGTAATCTTCAGGAGTTCTTGACCGGGTCCGTATGCCTTCATTCAAGTTTCCAATAACTCCAGAGATAGGATGATTCGTCTGGATTCTCCGCGAGGGATTCTTGTTGCTGGTTTCAGGAACTCCTTCGTCATGATCGACATTTGGGCTGGTATCATCTTTTTCTGTTTTGCTGCTAGCATCTTCTCTGGCTTCAGTAATGGCATTCTTCCTGACATTGTTGGGAGTATAAGCTTCGTCTTCGTCCGTCGCATCTTCTGAGGCATCTTCGTAGTCATCATTAACAACAACATTGATTGATTCTATCATGGTTTTGGTTCGTTTGTTGAAGACTCGGTATGCGCGACTATTCCTTGAATAGCCAAGGAAGATGCCTTCATCACTTTTTGGGTCAAGCTTTTGACGAGGCTCTCTATCAGCCAGTATATAACAAGTGGAGCCAAAGATATGGAAGTACTTAACATTGGGCTTTCTTCCCCTCCATATTTCATAATGAGTTACTGACATACCTGGTCGGAGAGTGACTCGATTGTGGATATGGCAAGCAGTGTTAAGTGCTTCTGCCCAGAAGTGAGTTGGTATGTCTTTAGCCAGCATCATAACTCTTGCCATCTCCTGTAGAGTCCTGTTCTTGCGCTCAACAATGCCATTCTGTTGAGGAGTGATTGGCGCTGAGAATTCATGTGCTATCCCTTATGAGTTGCAGAAATATGCAAACTTGCTGTTTTCGAACTCTCGACCATGATCACTATGAAGGCGGATGATTTTACCAATTGTCTCTCCTTTTTCTCGTTGGACTTGGATGCATAGATTCTTGAAGATTGAGAAGGTGTCTGATTTGTCACGAGGGAAGTCAACCCAAGTGTATCGTGAGTAATCATCTACGCATACAAAGACATATCGTTTTCCTCCAAGACTTTCGACTTGCATTGGTCCCATGAGGTCAACATGTATCAGCTCAAGTACCCGAGAGGTGGTGATATGCTGTAGCTTCTTGTGTGACATCTTGGTTTGCTTCCCAATCTGACATTCTCCGCAGATCTTTCCTTCTACTATTTTCAGGTTTGGAGTACCTGTGATTGCTTGCTCTGAGATTGCCTTTTGCATGCTTCTAAGATTTAGATGTCCAAGCTTTCGGTGCCATAGTTTGGTTTCTTCTGCTTTGGAGACAAGGCACTTGGTTGCTTCGATATGTGTCTCGGGAGACCAGATATAGCAATTGTCCGTTGAGCGAACTCCTTGTAGAATAGTGATTTGATTAAAGTCTTTAACTATACAGGCTTCTTTCGTGAATTTCACTTCTGAATCCTGATCACAAATCTGACTGATGCTAATCAAGTTTGCTTTAAGTCCTTCTACAAGTAATGCCTCAGTCAGGCAAGTGGCTCCTGGATGCTTGAGCACTCCTTTTCCAATGATTCGAGCTTGAATCCCATCTCCAAACGTAACAAAGCAGTCTGTATATAGTTTAAGATCAGAGAGAAAATCTGGAGTACCTGTCATGTGTCGAGAGCATCCACTGTCGAGATACCAGTCCTTGTTTGTTGAGGCACTTAAGGATGTATATGCAACATTAGCTCGATAGACCAGGTTCTTAGGTCTCCATTCAAGGCGGGATGTCTTCGAAGAAGATAAGGGATGCCTTTGATATTTCTCCTGTTGTAGCTGAGCTTGCTTCCTCTCAAGAAGTTGAAAACAAAAAGGTTTGATGTGACCTGGTTGACCACAGTAATGACATATCTATTGATATTGATAAGCTGGTCTTCTGTAGCTTTGTTGTCTGCGTGGAGGATGTCTTATGGCAGTTACTTGACAAGAACAGGTTGTAGACGATGTTATGGCTTTTGTTGTACGTCGTCCTGTAGGATGTGTTGGGGCATCCAGTAGTTTCTTGTCAGCCATGGCTTGTTGTGGGATAAACTTTGTCCCTGCCCTTGAGGGGACAGCATGTGTGTACCCTAGTCCCGTCGTATCTTTGGACTGTTTTCCCACTGATAAAATCTTGTCAAGGCTTTCTGTGCTCGGATTCATCATCTTTACCGATTTAGTCATGAGACTAATTTCTCCATTAAGTCTGGTGATCTCTCGTTTCAGCTCCACGATCGTCTCTAGAAATCTTGACTTGTCGCTGGTAAGACTAATGATCCTTTCGCCTTGTTGATCAAGTATCAGAGTTTCCTTGATCCATCTGGTATGCAAGCCTTTGTATGCCTCGACTAGTTGCTCTTTAGTCCAATTCTCATTTGGAGTTAGATCATCACTAATGTCGATAGCATTATCAACATTACATGTAGGAGTAGTAGTCGTGAATGCAACAAAGTTGCTTACCTCTTCAGATCCACTATCTTCATTGTCATCATCTGATAGGGTGGCATTGTATCCTCGTTTTTGTTGTTTGAGGAAATTTGGACATTCTCTACGGAGGTGGCCGAATCCTTCACATTCATGACATTGAAGTCCTTTGTTTTTGTTTTCTTCCTCACCCCTGTTTGGTCTGTCAAGACTACCTCCAACTTGAGCTTTTTGTGGAGCTTTGTTTCTGGCATTTGCTGTGACATTCCGTCCACCCATTCGGCTAAATCTTCTCATGGCTTTGTTGTGATTTTTTGTGAGAAGGGCCATTGTAGCATCGATGTCTTCATCAAAATCTGAATCCTCAGGATCTGGTTGCTTGTGTGTTGAGCTTTTGAAAGCAACTCCTTTGTTCCTTTTGTCGATGTTGGGTAGAGACAACTCATAGGTCATTAGAGACCCCATCAGCTCATCAAATTTCAAGACCTTGAGGTCATGAACTTCTTCAATTGTTGTGATCTTCATCTTGATCCTAGGGCTAAGAGCACATAGGGTTTTTCTTACCAATTTTTCATCAGACATTGGTTCTCTTAGAGAATAGGATTCATTGGCTAGATCACGAATGCAAACATTGAAATCTGCAATTGATTCGTCTTCTTTCATGATGAGGGCTTCAAAGTTGGTAGTCAGGTATTGCAGTTTTTGTTCTCGAACCTTAGTTGTTCCTTCATATGCTACGGCCAGGATGTCCCATGCTGATTTGGCAATTGTGCATGTGTTGATTAGTCTGAACACGTTCTTGTCAACACCATTGAAGATAGCATCCAGAGCTCGAGAATTTCCTAGTGATTCTTCATCTTCATCATCGGTCCAGTCTTTTTCTGGTTTTGGGCCGATAGGATTGCCATCACTGTCATTGAGTTGTGGTGCATTCCAACCATTGAGTACAACCTTCCATGTCTTGTTGTCTAGTGACTTCATGAAGGCACACATTCGAGCCTTCCAATAGCCATAGTTGCTTCCATCTAGAACAGGTGGTCGATTTATGGATCCTCCTTCTCTGGTATTGTCCATCTTTGATCAAAATATTTGTTTAGGAACTCACCTAAAGCTATAGGTGCCTCCTCTGATACCAATTGAAATTCTGATCAGCTAGTCGTGCAAGATGCCACACACAATGTTACACAGAATGCTATAACGTTGTGTCTGACTTCTTGTGTAGATAATGCAGGACAGTAAATATAAAGCTATAAGTAATGACACAGCAGATTGTTTACCCAGTTCGGTGCAACGTCACCTACGTCTGGGGGCTCTCAGCCTAGTGGAAAGATTTCACTTATCAGTAATCCGTCAGAACATACAAGCACCTGTGATCACCCTAGATCTATACTTTATGCTACGTCTTACAGTGCAATCTATCTCAGGGTCTCCCCTTGAATCCAAGAACGTCTTGATTCCACTGTTCGAGCAATCGCCTTGCTCTGTCGTCTTCAAGTCTTCTTCAAGCTTGGTGGTTGCGTGCAGTCTTCAACTCACGACTTCAGTAAACCCTCAATCACCTAACTTTCTATAGTTATGTGATACACAATATCCTAAGCTCAATCTGCAATTTCTCAGCCCGCAAACTTTCACGTCTAAGAACCTTGCAAATTGTTGCTAGGAAACAAATAAAGAACCACACCATTGCTAAGGGGGTAGCCTAAGCTTTTATAGCAATCGTGGATGAGTACTAACCCTAATGGGTTTCCTCTTAATCGCCGTCTTTCTTCTTTTTAGATTAGGAGTCGTTCTGCACTTTCCTAATCGTTTTCTTGATTTTCTGCCGAAACTGCACTTTCCTGATTTTTGTCGATCAGGACGCTTGCCGAGATGCCGTCAACAATGTCACACAAGATGTCGTAGAAGATGCTTCGACATTCTTTGTAACATGTTTCTTCGGTTCCTTTAAAAATTAACCAATCTCTAAAACCGTCGTAACTACACATACCAGGCTCAATGTGCTTGTTTGAGACCGTAAAAGGCTTTCTTTAGCTTGTAGACATGATGTGGCAAGTTATGGTTTTCAAACCCCTTTGGTTGAGCAACATAAACCTGTTCGTTTAGATATCCATTCAGGAATGCACTCTTCACATCCATCTAGTAGAGTTTGAATTGTAGAAGGAATGCAATACCAATGAGAAGTTTGATAGCCTCAAGTCTGGCAACAGGGGCAAACGTTTCGTCGAAATCCACTCCTTCTGTTACAGTTATGCCCTAGTCCAATATAAAAGTGATCTACATATGTAATGTTTTATCATCTTTCCGAATAAATAAATCGACATATATTACTAATGTATTGTAGTAATATATCAAATGTAATTTGATCTATGTCATTATGTGTGCAACCACTAATAGTAGAACTATAGATCAGAAAGAATTACATTTGATGAGTCCTTGATCAGCTAAGCTTCTTTAAGAAGCGATCGGTATGAGACCAACTCCTTGTGATCATGCTCTACTGATCATGGAAAAGTATGTGCCAGAGTTATAAAGTATATATTTTTAATATATCGGGGCGGAGATACCTCACCCCGTCCCCTTCCCGTTTTCATTCGGATTCGGGGATTCCCCGTTCCATTTTCGTTCGAATACGGGAAAACCCGTCGGGGATGGGGAATATTGTCATCCCTATTCCCAACACACTCGTTCTACACGTTTAGGAACTCTAAATACTCAGCACAAAGACCAACTACAAGACTACAAGCGCAACTACAAAGGGGACGCCGCGAGGCTTTTATAATAGTTGATCGTTTTTTCTTTAGGGTTTCCTAAACCTCTACTCATGTAGTCATCTTCTTCTTGAAGTTTCCCCAACCTTCTGCGCAATTGTGTCATGTCGAATCTAAGTCCATTTAGAAGATCTTATAAAAATGGAAACTCACTGAAAGTCATCTTGAAAGATGTTTTGCTTCTCATGTTGTCACTTTTGTATAGACATCTTTCTGTTTATTCAGAATAAAACACATGTCGCAACATGTAGACATACATCTTTTTGTCAACTAACAAAATAGTCAATTCAGTCGTATCTGCAGTGTGATTTGGACTTCTCTTTTTATTTACCTTCAAACTTATTTTTAATCTCATGGCTTAGTTCTATCTTACCACTTTTGAAGTAATTGAGCTTTTCATTTGCAAAATGTTCATGAATATTGAAAATAACACAACTGTATTCATATGTTTATTGTTGAATATCATCATTTATTTATATATCAGTATGAGTTTCGTCTAGTGGTTGGTCTTGCCCATCCTTGATTGCCAAGGTTCGAGTCTCAATTGAATATATTATTTTGATTTTTTTTTTTGAATTAATGCTAGTCCTGATACAATTGAACCCTACTTAGATATCGTGATGAGTCTCGAACACTGGACTGAATCCAGAAAGCGAGCATTGTTCATCTCTGTGTCACGCTCAAGCTGGTTGTATACATCTAAGATATATTTAAAATATGTATACAACTAAGATCTATCTCATTTATATATATGCGATTTTTGTTGTTCCTAAAATTGAAAGGAAAAGTAGGATATCCTCATATGACCAATAAATGAAAATAATGGCTCTTTATTGATACGTATCCATTCATGAATCAACATTCAACAACGACAAATAGAATCATCACTAAATGAACCAAAAATCCGCGTACTATTTACATGGAACCTTACATATATAGAATAGAATCCTCACTTAACGATGTACGTTGATTTTTGAGTGCAAATATAAAATGTATGTGCGTTAAATTCAGCATCCAATTAGTGTTGTGCAATATTGGTTTTGGTTTTTATGTATTCATGTCTTCTATTCTGATTTATATATAACCCCTCTCTCATTCTCTACCACACAAAATTATTGATTTCGATTTATATACCTTTCATTAATCATGTCTGACAATAATATTGCCCCATTTTCTCATCTTCTTTTTCTTCCCCAAGAGATTGTCATTGAAATTTTGTTAAGGCTTCCTTCTAAATCTCTCATCCGTTTCAAGTCTGCTTGCAAACCTTGGTGCACCCTTTTCAGTACCTCCCGTTTCATGGCCAATCACCTCCTCCCTGACCGTGACAACAACAGTAATCTCCTGCTCGTAATGCGCCGCGACAAGGCTAGTCATGACTATACCCTGTCTCTCCTATCAGATGACACACTTGATGTTGACCCCTCTCGAACTCTGAATCTTCCCCAATTCCCAGATATGCCCGATGATGAGAAGTCTCGGCCCGAAATTGAGATAGTGGGTTCTTGTTGCAATGGTCTCATTTGCTTTTCTTACAATTTAGAGATTTCCTACATTATTTTGTGGAGGCCATCCGCTGGGATCGTCAAAATTCTGCCCAATGTTCCCCCGCCTGGAGCTACTTATATTTATCGCCCTGATAATTGTGGACCTTACCATGGATTTGGTTATGATGCCGATTCACAAAACTATAAGGCGATCCGAATGAACATTATGGCTGAATCCAATACGCCTTATGATTATGCTGTCATTTACGAGGTTTATAGCGTCAAAACTGATAGTTGGAGAACTATAGATCATAATTCCCAACATACTGCTCTTTTGTGTTTTACTCCCAACGAGCGAACATGCACTAATGGGATATTCGCAGGGTTAGCATTTGTTAGTCATGAAACTATGGACATGGATGCAGTTGTATGGTTCCGAATGAGTAACGAGACATTGGGAGTGACAATGCTTCCTCCAGATAGACATGAAGGCGTACCTTATGGACCTGGTTCTTACGTGCCTCAATTGTTAGCGCTAAATGATGTGATTGGTCTAATTATGCTTCACGAGCACACCGTGGTAGAGAAACTTTATCACGTATGGGCCTTACTCGAATTGGGAGTGGAGGATTCTTGGACTCGATTGTTCACGCTTGGTCCTCTTTTATGGATCGATAGACCCATATGGTTTTGGAAGAATGGAAAAACGATCATGAAAGACATTGATGGATATCTTGTTCTCTGCGATCCTTTTAGCCAAGAGATGAAATATCTCGACATCGTCGGTGGAGCACCAGGTATATTTTCATATGTTCAAATAGTATCAATCGAAGAAAAATATATCTTCTAAACATATCAATAATATTGTCGTATATAAATGTGTCTAAATTTATCGTCATTTAGTAATTGACAAACCTAACTTCAGTTATGAATTTTGATTGCATGTAATTTTGAGAATCTTATTTCAATAGGGCTTCTAAGTTTTGATGTTAGTCTCTGAATTCATTCTATTTCTAGTCTCATCATGTTTCCAATTTAAACTTCTTGCATCAACCACTATAGCCCGCTGGATGGTTAGGAATGCCCTATTCAATGTTGTTAGTTATCTTATTCAAAATGAAAGGACAGAAACTGAAAGTATTCAAAGTTTGCACGTTGACATCATTATCGCATAATCGTATTTTAAAAATAATTAAAATTGGAGGACTGAAGCCTACGGAGCTTGAAATTCAGAGCTCATACATTATGATACACATATAGATCTAAGTGCAATAAGCTACCGGCAGAAACTTTCTTAGAACCCGCGACTAATTTTCCACAAGATCAAAACCCCAAAGCTCTCAAATCAGCTAAATTCTTGCCCCAACACTCCAATCGTTACTCATCGCCCAGGAAAACCCCATAATAAGTTCCAATACGTCATGAACAGTAAGCATGCATGAAACAAATAAACAATTTTCTTCAAAATAGTAACACCAACACTTTACAAATATAAAATAAACCATCAAATTCAAATACTTTCTGTAATGAGCACCACCGAAAAATGCAACCCAACTCGCAATTTTCTCCATTTTTCAGAAGGAAGAGAAGTGTAGAATTTACAGAATTGAGATGGGCAGGTTGAATGTACATGCAGAATATAACCGAACGGACCTGGTGAATTCATGGAGAAGTGGGTCAAATCTTCACGCTCCTTAGAGTCATTACCAACAGTTTCGTCATCATCAGTAAGATTTCTACATGCTCTCAGTCATCGCCTGAATCCAACAAATATGTGATTCAGTAACTATGAGTTCTCTGTATCCATTACTCGCACAATCAACAGACAATAAACAATGAGGTAAATTACTCAAACCTATTTAAAATCAATTTTCAGATTGATCAATCTTGTAACTCTCTGGAGACTAAACATTCCCACATATGCCCATCAATTTTCACCACAAAACTACATTCACAACTGAAACATGAATTCAAATAATGACCCAAAATCACACCTAACCAGACCTTACTTAATTTACATATATTACCATAACAAAAAAATACGTCAATAAAGTACAACTTAATGATTCAGTCTGTAAAAATAGAGCGGACTAGAGAAAATCAAGAGCTTACCCACCATTACCACTAATCTCCTTCATTTCTTACCTCATCCGATTGCATGCCAAATCAGCCACGGTGGCGCAGACCTCTCCGTTGCCGAAATTGCTATCCTCATAATCGGAAACAATACTAATTAACTTTACTCAGACAAGAGTAGACATTAATTCCTATTGGTGATTATTACATTTAAACACTAGCTACGTGTAAGGTTCAATTTCTCACTTCATACCGTTTTAAGTTAAAGAAATAGGGACACGTACTCAAATATGAAGATGAAATATGATATGCCAAACAACAATGTAAATAATTTCAAAGTATAATGCAACCGTTATGGAATAGGGGTAGGCATAGGTCCAGAGTCAAACTCGTCGTTTCTCAGTTTTTGAGAACCGAAAACAATGGAGATGGAAGATGATTATCCTTTCAACAACAGTGCACATTGATAGTGTATAAATGAATAGAAATAGTGGAAAAGTAAATTATTACCTGGTAAAGTCAAGTTCGAGTTCGAAACACATTGAATGTATATTAATTCCATAAACGCAAGTTATGTTGGAAAAGATAAATATTACTCACTATGGGACAGATGTTGTTGCCCTCTTCCTCCTACTGCACTGTGAATTCAAGCATCTCGCAAATTAAAACCCTGAATATATGGGAATTGCCAAACTGCATCAAAAGCAGAATAATAAAGTAAAATAAAAGGGTCTTCCCCAAATTTTCCCATGTTTCAATGAATAACCCTAGAATAAAAATAATAATTTTGACCTAGGATGCCACAATAATTAACATACGATGAACTCTCATATTACTTTCCTTGTCCCTAAGTTTCCCAGGAAAGAAAATGAGCTTAGAAAGATCTAAATTCTGAAAATTGGCATGAACCCACCAGTTCAGTGTCAAATTATATAAATCCATTTTCATAACATGTAAATAGAAAAAAGGCGCAATCAGTGCACGAGGGTCCAATTTTTGTGGAGTTTGGGAGTAACATCTATGTGCACACATAACTTTCCTTTGCTTTTTGGAGAAAATGTGTTTCTAGACTTTAACAAGCGACCTACATGTCTTTGCTATGCAGCATTGTTCACCATTGTGCCATGACTCAGGTTATTTAGCTTTAGGACTTAACCTTCCGGTAAATCTGGCTCTCATCATCATTAGTCTCCCGCCCCTTTCCTCAGAACCCTCTTTCAAGCTGACACATATTCTGGGGACGAGGTAAATCCGCTGCAAGGATCTACAAAGAAAAACAATATTATCGTAATAACAGCTAATTCCGCTATTAGTTATTATAGAGAAAATTGAGCAATTCCCGACTAACTTTTATCTGAAACTAACCGAGTTGGTCTAATAATATATTAGGGGTGTACTATATGACGTTTGCAAGGGGTAACGTGAACTATGTTTATAGCGAAAACTATCCGTCAACTATTCTTTTTCCGCACCGTCAAATTTGAAGTGAGAGGACAAAAATCACCCTGAAAGTATTCAAAGTTTGCACATTAACATCATTATTGCATAATCATAATTTAAAAATAATTAAAATGGAGGACCGAAACGGTCAACAGCAGTTCATATGTTTTTTATTGATTTTTAATTTGGAAGGGAAAACCGTCATTTTGAAGAAAAGAAAATTTGGAGGTCACGTGATCGAGTAAGTGGTTTCTCCGTTTGTTTTGATAGATTTTGTTAAGTCAGTGCAAAAAGGGGATAGTTGACGAATGCTTTTTTGCAAAAAGAATTTATTGATAGCATTTGTGCCCTAGTCCAATTGGTATTAGCCTGTAAACGTCTATGTACAAATATCATCGTTTGTGATGTATAAATATAAACGGCTTTATATTACTTATGTGTTGAAGTAATATGTTAAGCATGATCTGATTTATGACCACTAAAGTAGTAGAACCATAAATCTGTACGGATCACACTTAACAAGTCCCTGATCAACCTATGCTTCCTTGAAAGCGACCAGTATGAGGATGGTTCTTAATGACGTAGTTCTACTTGTCATAAGGATGTGGGATCCTGGAACCATATCATAGATATCATGAGGTGATTGATATCGGACGACCCGCATTGAATAGTGTTTTCATAGATTAAGCCATAAACATATTCAAATGCGATAGCTCGTCACGACGTCCTTAGACCAAGGAGTCTTTGTGATCACTATGCAATGAACGTACGGCTTTAACTTG
Source organism: Geranium rotundifolium (assembly GCA_963920655.1). NCBI lineage: Eukaryota > Viridiplantae > Streptophyta > Magnoliopsida > Geraniales > Geraniaceae > Geranium > Geranium rotundifolium. The sequence continues at coordinate 35,049,859 of OY987319.1, forward strand.
CGCCAAACGCTTTCTGTAAAAGGATTGCTATGAAGGGCATGATTGGGTGGCGGAACGGGTTGCATGAGTGACACGAAAGACGGCTAAGGGATTTATCCCTCATACAACGGTATGGGAAAGATATCCGTTAGAAGGCCTCTTGATGGAGACCGAATGAGAGAAAAGCATGGCCATGCAAAATGATACGGGTTATCATTTCTCAGTCATCTCGCATATCAAGTAACAATGATTGATTAAACAAGAGAGACGACTCTATGCCTTGTGATCAATCGGGATATCTAGAGATAAAAGGATGGTGACTTGTACGCACAAAAGTTAAGTCGAATCATCGATCATCATGCACCTTGGGTAATCATAATGTTTTACTAGAGACCACTTATGATGGATCGGGCAAGAGCAATTCTTGCGCCGATCTGCCAACGGTGGCATGAGCCTAGAGGGTCACACACATACAAGACGGATAACTTGAGACAAGGAAACATGGATGTTTCTTAAGGAGAAGTATATGGACAAAACTGGAGGTTTTGTGCCATAGGTTCGGTTTGAGAGAATAATTAGCGAATCGAGAAAAATTGAGTTTTTCGTCGATATCGCGTCGGACTTTGTTTGATAAGTAGCGACAAAAAGGTCGGGAAACTTTTGAACGCGGCATGAGACAACACGGGAGGGCCCATTGGGCTCGGCCCATGAAGCCTCATGGCCGGCCCAATAAGGGCCCAATAAGGCCATATGGCCGGCCCACTTGGTGGGGCCAATGTGGGGGCCACACAACACCATGCTTAGTTGGTAGTTGTGGATTAAGAGGTGAGTGATTTAAGGGGTATGGGTTAAAGCTCCTTTAAGCCCATACCAATCACTTTTAACCCATACTTGTGAGTTGGATGATGAGATATATTGCAAGACATTATTTCATTAATTGATTAAGTCACAAAACTCACAAAAACCTCTCTTTCTCTCTCATTGTGGCCGGCCACCTTGGTGTTCTTCCTCCATCTTGCTCTCTTGTTCTTCATTTAATTGTTCTAGTAGGCAATTAAGTGAAGGATCTTGAAGATCATTCTCTTGGTGTGGACTTGCTTTAGAGAAGAAGATCCGAACGTTCTTCTTTATCGATTCAAACAAGACTTAAAGGTAAATATCTTGTGGAATAGATTTTGCTTTGGGATTTAATGGTTTAAATGTTCTTGGACAAGGTTTGGAGTAGATTATCTTTTATTGCTTCCGCTATCTCGATGACGATCTAGTACGCTCCAAAACCCTACATTTATTACCCGTATACTCCTTACAAATGTCGGATAGTCCACAACACATTTTTGCTAACATACAAAAAATGAGCATCGCTTATGAAGCCTACGGAGGTTGGAATTCATAGCTCATACATTTGTCACTTTGAAGTAGAGTAAAGTAGTTTTAGCCATTATTATTAAGGGGCAATGACAGTTGACTACACCCAACTATGTCATGTTTCAAATTTAATACCCCAACTTCTAAATTTTCATTTGGGATATCCAAAGATTAAATAACCGACATTTAGCCCAACTTCTGTTAAATCTAACTGATTTGATCTGTCAAAAAGTCTAAAATGCCCTCAATGATTTTGGTCTATTAAACTGGTCTGATTGGTTTAATTGATATGATTATGAAATGACTATTTTACCCCTAATTGAATACCCAATTTAACTAATATATTGAGGACAGATATGACTTTTCATTTACATAAATAATAATTAATATTCTTTAATATTTAAATATATATAATATTATTATTAATCATATTATTAACCATTAATTAACCCTGATTAACAGTCCAAATTGAGACCAAATGAGAGCTCGAAGAGGCCGCCGCGAGGAGGAGGCCGTCGCGAGGAGGAGGCCGCCGTCGCGAGGAGGAGGCCGCCGTCGCGAGGAGGAGGCCTCGGCGAGTAGGAGGCCGTCGCGAGGAGGAGGCCGTCCCGAGAAGGAGGCCTTCGCGAGGAGCTTGAGTCCCAAATTGATGCTTGATTTTGGTTGAGGGGTTGAGCCCGAGCTCGAGACCAGATCTGCAGATTTGGCTCCTGGCTCCTGGTGCTCCTCGCCGGATCTGGGATTCAACTCAGAGGAGGACGCCGCCGCACTCAGGCTCTGCCGCCGTGCTCAACCTCCGCCGCCGCTACGCTCCAGATTTGACGCTCCACGTCGAGCTCGGAATCGATCTGGAAGGAGGCTCCTCGCCGGTCGGAGTTCTTGTTGTCGACAGTGGTGCTCCTCGGCGGTCGGAGTAGCGACTAGAGACGGGGTGCAGGTGGCTGGAGTTGCGGCCGGCGTCGGAAGCAAGCGGTGGTCGGGGATGTGAGTGGCAACGAAGAAGACATAGGGTTTATAGGTATTATTAATTAATTAATTAATGATCAATTAATATATGTATGGTTAATAATAATTATATTAATTATATGTATGATTAATTATATTTTTTAATATAATCATTAATAATAATATATGTATTTAATTATTAAAGAATTGAAAAGTCAGATTTGCCCTCAATATATTAGTTAAATTGGGTATTCAATTAAGGGTAAAATAGTCATTTCATAATCATATCAATTAAATCAATCAGACCAGTTTACCAGACCAAAATCATTGAGGGCATTTTAGAATTTTTGACAGACCAAATCAGTTAAATTTAATAGAAATTGGGCTAACTGTCGCTTATTTAATCTTTGGGTATTCTAAATGAAAATTTGAAAGTTGGGTATTAAATTTGAAACGTGACATAGTTGGGTGTAGTCAACTGTCATTACCCCTACTATTAATAAAGATCAACCTCAATCACAGTACGACATTGATTTTGATAGCAGATAGATCCAAACACAATAAGCTACTGGCAGAAACTTCCTTAGACCCCACAATTGATTTTCCAAGGAAAACAAAACCCCAAACCTCCCCAATCAAGCTAAATTCTTGCCCAACACTCCAATCTTTATTCATCAACCCTGAAAACCCCATAATAAGTTTCAAGACGTCATGAACAGTAACCATAAATGAACCAAATAAACCATTTTCTTCAAAACAGTAACACCGACATTTTACGAATATGAAAATAAAACATCAAATTCAAATACTTTCTCTGATGGGCACTACCGAAAAATGCAACCCAGCTCGCAATTTTCTCCATTTTCCAGAAGGATGAGAAATCTACAATTTACAGAATTGAGATGGGCAGGTTGAATGTACATGCAGAATATAACCGGACGGACCTGGTGAATTCATGGAGAAGCGGGACTTCACGGGTCAAATCTTCACGCTCCTCCGAGTCATTACCAACATCTCATCATCATCAGTAAGATTTTCACATGCTCTCAGTCATCGCCTAAATCCAGCAAATATGTGATCCAGACAATAAACAATGAAGTAAATGACTCGAAACCACTTAAAATCAATTTTTAAAACCATTCAGATTGATCAATCTTGTAACTCGCTGGAGACTAAACATTCCCACATATGCATAAAACCATCAATTTTCACCACAAAACTAAATTCATAATTGAAACATGATTTCAAATAATGACCCAAAATCACACCCAGTCAGACCTTACTTAATTTACATATATTACCATAACAACAAAAAATACATTAACAAAGCACAACTTAATGATTCAATTTGTAAAATAGAGCGAACCAGAGAAAATCAAGAGTTAAACCCACCATCACAACAAATGTCCTTAATTTCATCCCTCCTCATCCAATTGCAAGTCAAGTCGGCCACGCTGGCGCAGACATCTCCGCTGCCGAAATTGCTATACGCAGAATCGGAAACAATACCATTTAACTTTACTCAGACAAGAGTAGATATTATTGCCTATTGGTGATTCTAACATTTAAAAGATAACTACGTGTAAGGTTCAATTTCTCACTTCATACCGTCTTAAGCTAAAGAAACAGGGACAACGTACTTAAATATGAAGATGAAATATGATATGCCAAATAACAATGTAAATAATTCCAAAGTATAATGCAACTATTGTGGAATAGGGGTAGGCATGGGTCCAGAACCGGACTCGTCCTTTCTCAATTTTTGAGAACCGAAAACAATGCAGATGGAAGACGATTATCCTTCAACAACAGTGCAAATTGATAGTGTATAAACTATAATATGGTTTTGATTATTTTGGGCACTACACAATCCAATACTGAAACCCTGTAGTATAAAGATAATATACGAACACTCCTAACACATAGTGTGGAAATAAGAGAAGCTCGAAATTTCTTCAAAGTTCAATTTTGATACAAATTAAATGTATATAACACTCCATAAACGCAAGTTATGCTGAAAAAGATAAATATTGCTCACCATGGAACAGAGTGCGCTAGGAAGATAATCCTACGTTTCAAGTTATGCTGGAAAAGATAAACATAATACCTAGAAAATCAAACTAAGACAATGTCAAAATTTGAAGAACACATCAAAGCATTTGCCAACTAAAGTCTTCCTAACCCCTAATTCATGCAGATAAAAAACAGCCAAGAATAACTAACTAAAAAAAGAATAAAGAATTGGCAACTTAATGTTTAGAGCCTTATCCTTACCAACCTCATGCTTATAATATAAGGACTTATAGTGAAGTCATGGGAATACAATTCAAATTAAGCAATTGTAACCAACCCAACCGGTTGTAAAAGAAAAATTATCACAGAAATATACTGGAAGTTATAAACACACCAAGCTGCTACAGTTTTAAGATTATAACAAAGTCGTACGTCGACTGCATAGCGATCACAAAAACTCTTTGGTCTAAGGATATTGTTACAAGCTATCGTATTTGAATATGTTCATGGCTTAATTTATGAAACACTATTCAGAGCGGGTCGTCCGATACAAATTACCTCATGATATCTATGATATGATTTCGGGATCCCACATCCCTATGATGAGCAGAACTACATCACTGAGAACCATCCTCATACTGGTCGCTTAAATTGAAGCGTATTTGACCAGGGACTCGTTAAGTGCGATCCTTACAGATTTATGGTTCTACTACTTTAGTGGTCATAAATCAGATCATGCTCAACATATTACTTCAACACATAAGTAATACAAAGCTGTTTTTAATCATTACAAACGATGATTAATATACATAGACATTTATAGACTACTAGCAATTGGACTAGGGCACAAAAATGCTATCATCCTCATGGTCGAGTCCATGGAAAATGACACCCATGACCAGTTTATGCATCTCATGGACAATCCTCAAGAAATGATGGATGTGATCAAGGTATACTACCAGAAGAATGCTCGTGTCGAAAGATACGATACTCTTAGGGAGTTATTCCATTGCAGGCTCAATGCTGATGAGGCAGTAAGTTCATATGTCCTCAAGATGAAGCGCCTCTTTGATCGCTTCATCAGGTCTAGGTCGTAGCTTCACAGAGCAGCTGAAATCGAGAATAAATCGGATGTCTCTTCCTAAGGTTTATGGAGATGTAATTACTAGTTACAATTTTCATAATATGGAAAAGACCATCGAGGAACTACATGGGATGTTGGTGACAGCAAAAAAGAATCTCAAGGTTAAAACCCCTGAGGTTCTGATGGTCAATAAGGATGTCAACTTCAAAAGAGCTGGCAAACCTATGGGCAAGTCACCAGGATATCCCAACAAGGGCAAGGCTCCAGCAGTGGCAGGTAAGAGTAAGGCGCCAATGCACCTAGTTGGGTTGTAAATTGTACCCAAAGGTCCTAATATACCAGTGGTTCCTAGAACTTAAGGGAATGCTTCGACCGCAGGGGTAATCTGTTATTACTGCCAGTAGCCAGGTTATTGGAAAAAGGATTGCAGGCAGCACAAGAAATATGTGAAGAGCTTGTAGAAGGGAGGACATCCTTCGGGACTGGGATCAGGTATTTACGTTGTTGAGTATAATCTCAACGTTACTTTCTCAGACACATGGGTAGTTGATACCGGGGCAGAAACCCACATTTGTGTTAATCTGCAGGATCTGGAAAGTAAGAAGCTCCAGGGGAAAGGCGAGCGGGATCTGAGAGTCGGAGACAACAGTTCGGTGTCAACGACGGCTGTCGGTTCTGTTAGTCTTAGGATGCCCCTAGGGCTTATTTTAGTTTTGAACGATATCTTATGTGTAACTACTTTTAGTAGGAATATTATTTCAGTGTTCAGTTTGGACAAACTTGATTTTGTATTTACCATAGATAATGATCTATTTACTTTATCAAGAAATAATATTGTTTATGGCACTGCATCTATGGTTGGTGGTTTGTACATTTTAAATGTTGATAACTCTAACTACAGTTCAAACTATAACGTAAATAAGAGGTTGAAGTCGGATGATTTCAACAAGACAGTGATGTGGCACTGTTGTCTTGGCCATATTGGCGAGAAACGCGTCTTGACACTTCACAAGTGTGGACTGTTAAGTCCGTTTGAATTCACACCAATCGAGAGATGCAAATATTGTATTACGGGAAAGATGAAGAAGGCGCCTTTTGGCGGCTTAGGTGAAAGGGCAAGTGATCTCTTGGGCCTAATACATTCATACGTATGTGGGCCCATGAGTACACAAGCCAGAAGAAGTTTTAGATACTTCATAACCTTTACTGATGATTACAGTAGGTATAAGTATGTCTATTTAATGAGACATAAGTCGGAATCCTTTGATAAATTCAAAGAATTCCATAATGAAGTACAGAACTATCTTGGTAAGAGTATCAAGATACTTTGGTCTGATTGAGGTTGCGAGTATTTAGACAAAGATTTTCTCAGTCACCTAAAGGATAACAGTATTCTCTCGGAACTAACTCCGCTAGGAACCCCTCACCTGAATGATGTTTTCGAACGGAGGAATAGAACCTTGCTTGACATGGTTCGTTCCATGATGAGTCATGCCGACCTTCCAGTATCTTTCTGGGGCCATGCCCTAGAAACGGCCGCATTCATTTTGAATCGGGCACCTACAAAGGCCGTGGAGACCACTCCATTTGAGATTTGGCATGGGAAGGCTCCCAAGTTGTCTTTCCTCAAGATCTGGGGGTGTGATGTTTACGTCAAGCGGATGCTTGGTGACAAACTCGAACTCAAGGCCGATAAGTGCGTCTTTGTAGGGTACCCCAAAGGTACTATGGGGTACTACTTCTATAAACCCGAAAAGAACAAAGTTTTTGTTGCTCGAGGTGGGGTTTTCTTGGAAAGAGAATTCCTTTCCAAGAGTTATAGTGGGAGTCCTGTGATTCTAGATGAAATGAGAGAAGACACGGAACAACCTTTAGAGGATATAGAAGTACCCGATGAGGTTAATGATCAGAGTCCCATTCTAACAGCAATTTCTGTAGGACCAAGGAAGGCTGAAAGATCTCGTCAAAACCCAGTCATATATGTTCAGCAAGCCTTGTCCAGCCCAAACTCCAAAGAATGGCAGAATGCCATGAATGAGGAGATGAAGTCCATGAAAGACAATCAGGTTTGGAACTTAGTAGACAACACACCTGGGATAAAACCTATAGGGTGCAAGTGGATATTTAAGTTAAAGACAGATATGGACGGAAAGCCTCAGACTTACAAGGCAAGACTGGTTGCAAAAGGTTATCGTCACAGGGTTACAATAACGACTGTGATTGGCTCGATCACGAGTCACATGAGTTGACTCAATAGATCACTGAAGGATTTATCTCTCATACAGATGTATGAGCAGAAATCTGTTTAGGCCGCTTGATGAGTACAAGGGAAATATAATAGCATGGCCATGCAGTCGATACCGAGTATCAGATACAATTCAGTTAACTCAGATCAAGAAACAGGACAATTGAACGAGGATGACTTGTGTATTCCTCGTGGTTGTCAAGATATCAAGAGGATGAAAGGATAGTTTCATGTATGACAAGGTTAAGTCGAAATCTCGATAATCACAAGTGTTGGGTAATCATGATGTCATGCTAGAGGCCACTCATGATGGAAAGGGTAAAATGGTAATTTTACCAGTCTGCCAACATGTCGCGAGCCTAGAGGGTCACACACTAAAGGTTGAGTAAAACGGATGGAATCATGAGAGAGATAATTTCCGGATTTGGATTAAACCGGATTACACTGATTTCGATTTTGGATTAAACCGGAAATCAAGAAATGTTTAGCTGGACCAATTAATTAGAATCTAAATCAATAGATTTAATTAATTAATTTCAGCTAAGTAGGCCTAGCCAGATTGGGCTAAGCAAGAATGGGCTTCTCTACTTAATTAATTAATAAGCTTTGGGCTTTAAGCCCATTAAAGCTTTTAATTAATTAATTCTTAAAGAGAGATATAAAAGGGAAATTTTTTAAATTTTAAAGATAGAAAATTTTTCCAAAAAAAAAGAGGAAACCCTAGCTCCCCCTCTCTCTCCTTGGCCGGTCGGCCCTTCCCTCTCCCTTCCTTCCCGTTTTGCTTGCTTTGGTCTTCTAGCAAGGATCGTAGCAAGTATCTTCAAATTGCTCTTCCTGTGTGGACGTTCTCTAGAGGTCACTGAATTAATTTTAGTATCAAGGGATTTCAAAACAAAGGTATATTTTCAGATTTGTTTTTCTAGCATAGATCTTATGATCAATCAATGATCATATAAGATCATTATTTAATATGGACTTTTGAGATTAATTTCTTGTATGAGTATGAAATTAATTGACTGTAACCCTAAAAAATTACTTCATCAAACTCAAACAATCATGCTTAAACAACATCTTATCACTTCGACTCCTAACAATTAGTAGAGCGCTTACGGGATAGAATTTTCTAAGAACCACTGATGCATTGCTAATGGTTGTTTATGTAAAGGCATATAGGACTGAGGAATCGCATAAATATCAAAGTGTGAACGTCAACATACATCAAATTTTCACTAGTCTTCAATATCAACGATACACATATGTGTTGACCATACAACCCACCTAAGAGCCAAGCTATCCGATTCTTATATTCGTCCCAAGGTCCCCTCGCTTTTGGGAGAATTTAGGATCCCGGGCAATTCCAATGTTGTAGGACTTGTTCAGGTGGCTTGTAACGTTGGGCTTAGGCTCGGTAGGAGTTTTAGAAGATTAAAACGGCTAAATGGTGCACTACCACAAAGTTGCTTTTATCCTCACACCTCCAATTAAATAATCGCTCCCTGAGTGTTCTTGTCCTAAAAGATGTTCTACCTCTCATCTCCCTCAATTCCTTTGCCTTTTTCTTCCCAATTTATGGCTCTTATTGTAACAATGGTTAACACTTGCAAATTTTTACGTTTAAAACCCCAAAATGCTCATTTTTGCTTGAAGATCACTCTCTTTAGGATTTGGGCTTTTATTCTCAACTTCATTTCTCTTTTTCTTTCATTTTTCATTGCTTTTTTCACTTTTTTTTTGTTTTTCCCAAATCCAAGCATGATGCAAGGGTTAGAAAGTACATTGGATATAGAAACAAGAGGGCATATAGGATTGTAGTGTAGGGACATTAAAATCGGCTTTTTGGCACGAAAGGGTACCAAGGATAAAATGTCAAGGTACCTTTTTAGGCTCAAACGGTCCAATAATGGCTTATATAATCTCTCCCCGGGTTGGCCCTAGACGGCCGATAGCAAGAATTGAACTCCTAACACTTAAACAAGTTACATGATTATTATACGGCCGAAGATATTCATGAAACTTCTCACTCCACATATAGCTAAACATAACCAACCCTAGCAACACATCAAAGGCAATATCATCCTTGAAAAATTTAAAGCATTTCAATTATCATTTTAAAGCATGCAAGTGGCTCTTGCCTAACATGCAAGACTACAAGAGCCACTACCGACACAACCATCAAAATGTAAATCACAAATCAAAAACATAAGAACTGCTATGTACAAGGCGAAACAGGTTTACCTTCTCAGTCGTCTGCTGTATCATCATGGAAGTACTGGTCAATGTCTTCTCTCTCGTGCCCTCCCGAGGTCAACACTCCTCTTGGAAAGGTTGCATCTGGAGGCGGATAGTGGAACTGGCCGTAGCGGCTTCGAGGCACAGAATAGACCATATTTGGCTCAAAATGTGAATGCATATAAGCATTGTAGTTACGACGGTTTTTGAGATTGGCTGATTTTTAAAGAAACAGAAGAAACATGCTACAAAGAATGTCGAAGCATCTGCTACGACATCTTGTGTAACATTGTTGACGGCGTCTCGGCAAACATCCTGATCGACAGAAATCAGGAAAGTGCAGTTTCGGCAGAAAAGCAAGAAGACGATTAGGAAATTGCAGAACGACTCCTAATCTGAAAAGAAGAAAGACGACGATTAAGAGGAAACCCTTTAGGGTTAGTACTCATCCACGATTGCTATAAAAGCTTAGGCTACCCCCTTAGCAATCGTGTGGTTCTTTATTTGTTTCCTAGTAACAATTTGCAAGGTTCTTAGACGTGAAGGTTTGCGGGCTGAGAAATTGCAGATTGAGTTTAGGATATTGTGCATCACATAACTATTGAGAGTTAGGTGATTGAGGGTTTACTGAAGTCGTAAGTTGAAGACTGCACGCAACCACCAAGCTTGAAGAAGACTTGAAGACGACAGAGCAAGGCGATTGCTCGAAGAGCGGAATCAAGACGTTCTTGGATTCAGGGGGAGACCCTGAGATAGATTACACTGTAAGACGTAGCATAAAATATAGATCTAGGAGTGATCACAGGTACTTTTATGTTCTGACGGATTACTGATAAGTGAAATCTTTCCACTAGGCTGAGAGCCCCCAGACGTAGGTGACGTTGCACCGAACTGGGTAAACAATCTGCTGTGTCATTACTTATAGCTTTATATTTACTGTCCTGCATTATCTACGCAAGAAGTCAGACGCAACGTTATAGCATCCTGCGTAACATTGTGTGTGGCATCTTGCACGACTAGCTGATCAGAATATCATTTGGTATTAGAGGGGGCACCTATAGCTTTAGGTGTGTTCCTAAAACAAATATTTTGATCAAGATGGACAATGCCAGAGAAGGAGGATCCATAAATCGACCACCTGTTCTAGATGGAAGCAACTATAGCTATTGGAAGGCTCGAATGTGTGCCTTCATGAAGTCACTTGACAACAAGACATGGAAGTATATAATCAATGGGTGGAATGCTCCACAACTTAGTGACAATGATGGCAATCCTATCGGTCCTAAACCAGAAAAAGACTGGACTGATGATGAAGACGAAGAATCACTGGGAAGTTCTCGAGCTCTGAATGCTATCTTAAATGGTGTTGACAAAAACGTGTTCAGACTGATCAACACATGCACAACTGCCAAATCAGCATGGGACATACTGGCTGTTGCATATGAAGGAACAACTAAGGTTCGAGAACAAAAACTACAATACCTGACTACCAACTTCGAAGCCCTCATCATGAAAGAAGACGAATCAATTGCAGATTTCAATGTTCGTATTCGTGATCTAGCCAATGAATCCTACTCTCTGGGAGAACCAATGTCTGATGAAAAATTGGTAAGAAAAACCCTGCGTGCTCTTAGCCCTAGGTTTAAGATGAAGATCAAAGCAATTGAGGAAGTTCATGACCTCAAGGTCTTGAAATTTGATGAGCTGATGGGGTCTCTAATGACCTATGAGTTGTCTCTACCCAAAATCGACAAAAGGAACAAAGGAGTTGCTTTCAAAAGCTCAACACACAAGCAACCAGATCCTGAGGATTCGATTCTGATGAAGACATCGATGCTACAATGGCCCTTCTAAAAAAATTACAACAAAGCCATGAGAAGATTTAGTCGAATGGGTGGACGGAATGTCACAGCAAATGCCAGAAACAAAGCTCCACAAAAAGCTCAAACTGGAGGAAGTCTTGACAGACTATACAGGAGTGGGGAAGAAAACAAAAAGGGACTTCAATGTCATGAATGTGAAGGATTCGGCCACCTCCGTAGAGAATGTCCAAATTTCCTCAAACAACAAAAACGTGGATACAATGCCACCCTATCAGATGATGACAATGAAGATAGCGGATCTGAAGAGGTAAGCGGGCCCGTATGGAGCCCACTGTCACTGTTCCGCCCCCACATTTAGAGCTGAGTTGGCTTCATCCCGGGCTTAGAGAGCCCAATTTATACCACTTTCACGCCCTTGGGTATGTTGGTGTGAATGTGCAGATTACAGGTAAAAAGAGGTCAATGAACCGAGCGAACACAAGGAGTCGGGAAAGCAAAATAGCAAGAGACAATGGATCAGGAGGTGTGACGATCGTTACACCAGTGTAACGATCGTTATAGTGATCGTTACACCAAGACAGTGAGATGTAACTAAGGATGTGACGATGGTGTAACGGAGCTGTAACGACGATGTAACGATCGTTACACCACTATAACGATCGTTACACCTGCCAGACGTAGAAAGGGTTATTTGTAGCGGGCTCCACGCGAATTGAAGGGTATCGAGAGTTTTGGAGCAAAGAGAAGATATAGCAGAGAGAGAGAGGCAGCTGAGATCGATCGAGGGGCGTTAGGAGCATTCGAGAGAGGCTTCAACTCATTCGAGGGCGATCAAGGTGAAATCAAAGCAATCCCAAGATCACAAGGGCGTTCATCTCCATAGCTTGTTCATCTATTCGGTTTAGGGTTCTTTGTCCCATCTTCTTTATCTGATTTGAATGACTTGTGAACCTTGCACCATGATTAGGGGCTAATTACCCTCAATCATGGGTGCTAGGTTTGAACTATGTGACTTTGTTAAATCTATTTCATGAGTTCAGTTTTATATGCATGTTTGATTGATTCGGAGTTTTATTGCTTGCACTAGTTATTGAGGAATGACTAATGTTTGTTAGAGTCATATTGTCGAGTTCGAGAGGACCGGTGTGTGACGGACTCACTCCGAGTCACAAAGGTTTAACTCTTCGAAACCTTACCCAAGTTATGCACAATAGTAATGCAAGCTCTCGTCATGATTTCCCTGAGAGGGGTAGTAGTTGAACTAGAGCTTAGGCTAACACCACACCGAGAGGAGGTGTTAGTAATATTGTTGTATCAGGTTCAATGCATGCTTATTGACTTAAACACATGATTGAGATTTATACTAGTACCCTGGTGACCTAGCACCCATGGTTCCACTTCTGAATAGTCTCCTATAAACCATCCTTTAATTATTGTCAGAGTACAGTACATTAAACCACAAATCAATTTAGTTATTATCTGCATATTTGATGTCGTGATATAGACTGATATCTTAGTTTGATCTCTGTGGATTCGATCCGGTCTTACCGGTTATAACTTATAACGACCGCGTACACTTGCGCGTAATCGGGTGCCCGTTGACCACTGTCTTTGGGTACAACAGTTGCATTCACTACTACCACTCCTGCATGTAATGTTGATAATGCTACCAATATCAATAATGATCCAACTCCAAATGAGAATTGGACTAAAGAGCAACTAGTCGAGGCATACAAAGGCTTGCATACCAGATGGATCAAGGAAACTCTGATACTTGATCAACAAGGTGAAAGGATTATTAGTCTTACCAACGACAAGTCTAGATTTATAGAGACAATTGTAGAGCTAAAACGCGAAGTCACCAGACTCAATGGAGAAATTAGTCTTATGACTAAATCGGTAAAGATGATGAATCCTAGTACGAAAAGCCTTGAAAAAATTTTATCAGTGGGAAAGCAGTCCAAAGATACGACAGGACTAGGGTACACTCACGCTGTCCCCTCAACAACAATGACGAAGTTTGTCCCACAACAAGTCATGCTTGACAAGAAACCACCGGATGCCCCAACTTATCGTACAGGACGACCTACAACAAAAGCCAGAACATCGTTTACAACATGTTCTTGTCAAGTAACTGCCAGAAGACATCCTCCACGAAGACAAGAATACTACAAAAGACCAGCTTATCAATATCAATGGATATGTCACTACTATGGACAACCAGGTCACATCAGACCTTTTTGTTTTCGATTTCTTGAGAGGAAGCAAGCTCAGCTACCACAGAAGAAATATCAAAGGCATCTCTCATCTCCTCAAAAGACATCCCGCCTTGAATGGAGACCTAAGAACCTGGTCTATCGAGCTAATGTTGCATATACATCCTCAAGTGCATCAACAAACAAGGACTGATATCTCGACAGTGGATGTTCTCGACACAAGACAGGTACTCCAGAGTTTTTCTCCAATCTCATATTATATACAAACTGCTTTGTTACGTTTGGAGATGGGATTCGAGCTCGAATCATTGGAAAAGGAGTGCTCAAGCATCCAGGAGCCACTTGCCTGATTGAAGCATTACTTGTGGAAGGACTCAAGGCAAACCTGATTAGCATCAGTCAGATTTGTGATCAGGATTTAGAAGTGAAATTCACTATAGAAGCCTGTATAATTAAAAACTTCGATCAGGTCACTATTCTACAAGGAGTTCGCTCAACGGATAATTGCTATATGTGGTCTCCCGAGACACACATCGAAGCGACCAAGTGCCTTGTCTCCAAAGCAGAAGAAACCAAACTATGGCATCGAAAGCTTGGACATCTAAATCTTAGAAGTATGTAGAAGGTAATCTTAGAGCAGGCAATCACAGGAATTCCAAACCTGAAAATAGTAGAAGGAAAGATCTGCGGAGAATGTCAGATTGGTAAGCAAACCAAGATGTCACACAAGAAGCTACAACATATCACCACCTCTCGGGTACTTGAGCTGATACATGTTGACCTCATGGGACCAATGCAAGTTGAAAGCCTCGGAGGAAAACGATATGTCTTTGTATGTGTAGATGATTACTCACGATACACTTGGGTTGACTTCCCTCGTGACAAATCAGACACCTTCTCGATCTTCAAAAATCTGTGCATTCAGGTCCAACGAGAAAAAGGAGAGACAATTGGCAAAATCATCCGCCTTCGAAGTGATCATGGTCGAGAGTTCGAAAATAGCAAGTTTGCAGACTTCTGCAATTCAGAAGGAATAGCTCATGAATTCTCAGCACCAATCACTCCCCAACAAAATGGCATTGTTAAGCGCAAGAACATAACTCTACAGGAGATGGCTAGAGTTATGATGCTAGCTAAGGACATACCAACTCACTTTTGGGCAGAAGCACTTAACACTGCTTGCCATATCCACAATCGAGTCACTCTCCGACCAGGTCTGTCAGTAACTCATTATGAAATATGGAGGGGGAGAAAGCCCAATGTTAAGTACTTCCATATCTTTGGCTCCACTTGTTATATTCTGGCTGATAGAGAGCCGCGTCGAAAGCTTGACCCAAAAAGCGATGAGGGCATCTTCCTTGGCTACTCAAGGAATAGTCGCGCATACCGAGTCTTCAACAAATGAACCAAAACCATGATGGAATCAATCAATGTAGTTGTTGATGATGACTGCGAAGATGCCTCAGAAGACGCGACGGACGAAGACGGAGCCTATCCTCCCAACAATGTCAGAAAGAATGTTATTACCAATGACAGAGAAGATGCTGGCAGCAAAACAGAAAATGATAATGCAAGCCCAAATGTCGATCATGACGAAGGAGTTCCTGAAACCAGCAACAAGAATCCCTCACGGAGAGTCCAGACTAATCATCCTATCTCTGGAGTAATTGGAAACCTAAATGAAGGCATACGAACTCGGTCAAGAGACCCTGAAGACTACAACGAGATGATAGGAAATATTTGCTTCGTTTCAAAGACAGAACCCAAAAACATCAATGAAGCCATCAATGATGAGTATTGAGTCAATGCTATGCAAGAAGAGCTGATTCAATTTGAGAAAAATCAGGTATGGGAACTGGTGCCCAAACCAAGTGAAGGAAACATCATAGGCACTAAATGGATCTTCAAGAACAAATCTGATGAGCTTGGCAACATCACTCGCAACAAAGCCAGGTTAGTTGCTCAAGGGTATACTCAAATTGAGGGTGTCGACTTCGATGAGACTTTTGCTCCTGTGGCAAGACTTGAAGCAATCCGTCTCCTGCTAGGGATTTCATGTCATCTACAGATAAAGCTCTACCACATGGATGTCAAAAGTGCGTTCCTGAATGGGGACCTCAATGAAGAAGTATATGTGTCACAACCCAAAGGATTTGTTGACCCGCAATGATCATGTGTATAAACTTAAGAAAGCTCTTTATGGGTTGAAACAAGCACCAAGGGCTTGGTATGAAAGGCTCACAAAATTCCTCATTCAAAGCGGCTACACTAGAGGGGGAGTCGACAAGACTCTATTTGAGAAGAATGAAGACGGAAATTTGATGATACCTCAAATCTATGTCGAGGACATTGTCTTTGGAGGGATGTCAAGCAAGTTGGTAGACAGATTTATTCAACAGATGCAATCGGAATTCGAAATGAGCATGGTGGGAGAGCTTACCTATTTTCTAGGCTTCCAAATCAAACAGCTAAAAGATAGCATCTTCATATCTCAGAGCAAATATGCGAAAAATATGTTCAAGAAGTTTGGGCTAAAGAAAGCCTCACATAAAAGGACACCAACAGCTACACACGTCAAGCTAACTAAAGATGATCCAGGAGAAGCCGTCGACCAACACCTATACAGAAGTATCATCGGTAGTCTTCTCTACCTTAATGCACGTCGACCAGATATCGCCTACTCTGTAGGAGTTTGTGCAAGGTATCAAGCTAATCCTAAGGTTAGTCATCTCTCCCAAGCCAAAAGAATTATTAGATATATTTCTGGGACTACAGACTTGGGTTTATTATACTCATTCGACACATCCTCTACCTTGGTGGGGTATTGTGATGCCGATTGGGCTGGAAACACATCGGATAGGAAAAGCACATCTGGAGGATGCTTCTTCCTTGGCAACAACCTCATATCATGGTTTAGTAAGAAGCAAAACTGTGTTGCCCTTTCCACTACCGAATCGGAGTATATTGCTGCTGAGAGTAGCTGCACACAACTACTATGGATGAAGCAGATGTTAGTCGAATACAATGTCAGACAGGATGCCATGACTTTATATTGTGATAATGTCAGTGCCATCAACATCTCCAAAAATCCTGTCCAACACAGTAAGACCAAACACATTGATATTAGACACCACTTCATTCGAGAATTGTTCGAAGATAAAAAAATCATCCTAGAGCACATCCCTACAGAAAAGCAACTTGCTGATATTTTCACAAAGGCGTTAGATGCGAGCAGATTTGAGGATCTCAGATCATCACTCGGTCTGTGCACCATCAACGAACAATAAGAAGTTGCAGAAACGGTTGAGAGGAGTTAGTTGGTGCCTCTTCATGAACCGGTCTAAAAATCCAACGCATGTCATTGGGCCAAGCATATCAAAAGCCCATATAAAAGAAAAGGAAAGATACGCTCAGACGTTAAAAGATTTGAATCGATTTTTTTTCAAAACCTAGTCTGCCCCTTTTTGTGTTTGCTCTCATCTCCTTCACCATTCACTCTTTGCAAATCTCACAAACTACACAACAATGGTGAAAACTCGGAGCACAATAGTCCCAAAGAAAGCCTCCGAACCTAAGAAAGCAGAGGTAAAAAGCTCCAAGAGCAGCAAGGCAAAAACGAACAAGCATGGAGTTCGGATTAAAGGGCCAAAGACCCTGAAGAAAACAGAAGAAATCCCCAAGGATACTTCACCAGAGGATGCTCCAATGCCAGTCTTTACTCGTGTTCCCAAAAAGTCTCGGACCGGAAGCTCTGCATTCTCCATGTCTGACCTAACTGGGCCAGAAAGGGAGACTGATCTTGGCCATGAAAGTCGAGAAGCCTCCATGCAAATCGTCGCAGTTCCAACACCAACAAATATCCCAGGTAACGATTTCTCCGCCGATACCTCTAGGAACAGTGATTTGTTGGAATCACTACTGGAAAACCAGGACCCACCTCAAGAAGGTATGGTAGAGGAACTGATAAATCCGGAAGGAGAAAAGGAAGACTTTACCCCAGTCAGTCATGGGTTGGAACGTATTGCTGAAGGAGAAGGAGAAGAAGAAGGAGGAACAGATGTCATGCCGAAAGCCACAGAAAAGGTTGTAGTAGAGGAAGAGATCGCTGACTCGGAAGAAGCCGAGGAAGAAGATGAGAAAGAAGAAACCAGAAACAGAGAGACCAATCTGGAAGAAGCTGAGAAGGACAAGGATGCCACCACCAACAATACAGAAGAAAACCCTCTGGATGCCAGAGAAGATGTCACGGAAGAAGCTGCTGAGACGGCACACACAGTGCTGTCATCCCTGAAGAAAAAAGTTCTAGAAGAAAATGAAAGTTTGGCTGTTATGGTTGGAAAACTAAAAGAAACGAGGAAAAGGAAGGAGGTCAAGGATGTTGGAGGACCCAGCAACAAAAAGAAAAAGATGTATGCCAAAGAAAAAGGGAAGAAAGTGATCTCCACAAGGAGATTGATAGATGAAGCAACTGATGATGAAGTAGAGGAGGTTACGGCCAAGGAAGAAAAGAAGAACAAGATCCTGAAGACGGTCAAGAACATGTCGAGTGTCTCCTACGACAATGTGTCGTTTCACTCGGCAGATGGTGCGAAACGGTGGGAGTTTGTGTTTCAAAGAACGGCGTACCCAGAAAAGACACTGTCATCGGAGCTGCTTGGACTAGAGGCCATTGTACAGCTCCTGGAGAAGGCAGAATTAATGAGAACCGTCACAAACATTGGTAATCACTATCCCCTCTTGGTTAAGGAGTTTATTGCCAATTTTCCTACTACGTTTGGGACCCCAGATGATCCAGAGTTTGATAAGGTGTATGTCAGAGGCATTCGCTTTGACATCTCCTCTGACATTATTAATGACTTTCTGGGAAGAAAGCGGGTTCGATCTATGCCTCCACCCGATCTGAATAAGGTACTTCGTGAGATCACCGGAGATAAAAGCAGGAAGTGGCCATCCAAAGGCACTGTGACAGCATCGGATCTAACCTCGAAGTACTCCATTCTCTTCCGCATTGGTGTAGCAAATTGGGCGCCATCTACACACGCATCATCTATCAAACCAGAGCTGGCGATCTTAATCTTCCAAATAGGTACTGGATCTTCACTTGATTTTGGGCAATTTTTCATTGATCATCTTATTCGTCATGCCAGATCTATTGCTGTAAAAATACCTATCGCATTTCCATCTCTTATCTCTGAGCTGCCTGTACATCAACACCCTGGAGTGTTGTAGACAACGGATAAGGTTGGCAAAAGAGGAGGACTAATTGTGGTGACCCACAAATTATTTGAGGGCAAGCATGCTCCTGATCTTGTCAGGCCAGAAGCCAAGACAACGACAAGTCAAGCCACAAGTGCCGCCCCTCTAACCAAGACCACCAGCAGGGATGCAGTTATGCTTGAACGAGAGATAGCTGTGCTTGACGAGGACATCGTCAATCTGAAGACAGCCCTGAAGCATCTCTCCCAGCGCCGATCACATTGCGCAAACCTGCTGAAGTCCATGTCCCCTCCTGGCTCCGAAGATGATGACACCGCCTCTCTGCCTAATGCTCCAGAAGATTCTACTCAAGATGCCTCCACTGAAGATACTGAAGAAGAGACTGCAAGTTCCAACAGCAACTCTATTTAAATTTCATGAACTTTCTGATTCTCGAACTACTGAACACTTCTATTTTGTAATTTTTGTTGAACACTGTATCACATTGACTCTTGACTGCTGATTGAGAGTGAGTGTGAGTTATGTCTGGATTTGGTTCTTATTTCCCGGATTTGTTACAATATTTGTTTGAATTTTGGCTCTTTTTGAGCCAGCAAGGGGGAGTAAGATAGATATACGCGCGCACGATGATACAAGAAAGATAGAGACGACGGGACGACACAGAGACGACGCGATGATACGCGCGATGCAAGACTGCTGATCGACGAGACGATAAAAGCGACGCAGAATACGACGAAGAATGCTGTCCTTAAAAATAGCCAAAGGGGGAGAATGTAGTTACGACGGTTTTTGAGATTGGCTGATTTTTAAAGGAACTGAAGAAACATGCTGCAAAGAATGTCGAAGCATCTGCTACGACATCTTGTGTAACATTGTTGACGGCGTCTCGGCAAACATCCTGATCGACAGAAATCAGGAAAGTGCAGTTTCGGCAGAAAAGCAAGAAGACGATTAGGAAATTGCAGAACGACTCCTAATCTGAAAGGAAGAAAGACGGCGATTAAGAGGAAACCTTTAGGGTTAGTACTCATCCACGATTGCTATAAAAGCTTAGGCTACCCCCTTAGCAATCGTGTGGTTCTTTATTTGTTTCCTAGCAACAATTGCAAGGTTCTTAGACGTGAAGGTTTGCGGGCTGAGAAATTGCAGATTGAGCTTAGGATATTGTGCATCACATAACTATTGAGAGTTAGGTGATTGAGGGTTTACTGAAGTCGTGAGTTGAAGACTTTACGCAACCACCAAGCTTGAAGAAGACTTGAAGACGACAGAGCAAGGCGATTGCTCGAAGAGTCGAATCAAGACGTTCTTGGATTCAGGGGGAGACCCTGAGATAGATTACACTGTAAGACGTAGCATAAAGTATAGATCTAGGAGTGATCACAGGTACTTGTATGTTCTGACGGATTACTGATAAGTGAAATCTTTCCACTAGGCTGAGAGCCCCCAGACGTAGGTGACGTTGCACCGAACTGGGTAAACAATCTGCTGTGTCATTACTTATAGCTTTATATTTACTGTCCTGCATTATCTACGCAAGAAGTCAGACGCAACGTTATAGCATCCTGCGTAACATTGTGTGTGGCATCTTGCACGACTAGCTGATCAGAATTTCTAGCATCCACATTGACAATGTCGTAATGCACCATGTCGAGGCGTTGGTCCATATGTTGCTCGAAAGCTCGAGCCCTCCTTGCCTCGTACTGTGCCAACATGTAGGTTTTCTCAACCCTTAGGTTCATTCTATTCATCTGGTCGAGAATCGACTGGGAGATATCGGGAACTGCTGTTGTAGGCTCTTAAACCTCTTTCCCCTCGTTGCTGCTAGAGCTACTGTCGTGCCTTTGCTCCAAAGGAATGTTGTTCGCGATCTTTAATCGAATTCTATTCAGGAAAGGGCCGCAATTCTCTGTGATCTCATGAGCAGTAGCCCTGGGTACCTCCATGTATGTTACCGCTTCCTTCACCCAAACAGCCGGCCCGACTGTTTGGGTGACAATGCACCCGCAATAAATCTCACCCAGTTTCCTGATGGGAATCTCAAGCAGTTGGTCCCAAATGCACTGCTCCCAATGAGCTCGCAAATCTTCCTTGTAAGTACAATAAAGCCATAGCTCCATCTGGTTGACCTCATATTGAGTGTTCTCTCGCCCAAAAAGTGTTCCGGCGAGGAACTTATGATAGTATAGGATGACGGTCTCGCATTCGAGAATTTCTCTTGTTTTGTTCTGCTTTCTCCATTTGTTGCGCCCCGCGAGAATTCTCCACATATCTTCCGCTTTGAAATCGCCCCAATTCCTAGACTAAACCCCGGTGAACCCAAACATCTCGGTTAAGTGATGTTGCATGATTGTGAACTCACGCCTATATAACCGAAATGTCACTCGTGTCTTATCTCCATTTGGAATGCGAATCGATGCCAAAATTCCCGAGGGAGTACTTCATAAATGGGGGGCTTCCACTCCATCATTCCCGGCCATTCGATAGTGGGAGCCTTCAAATGTAACTCCTCCCAAATACCTAACTTTTTGCATAAACTCTTGTTGAAGTACCGGTTGAAGGCTATCTTGGTATTGTCAAACTTCAATTGCCTTTCTTCGAACTCCCCATTGAAATCCAATATAGGAGTGTTGGGAGTTCCCCGATTGTTGGTTGCTGGCCAGATGGGTCGGGGTAGAGGGCTTGAGCTTGTGGAGCCCGATGTGGGTCGCTTGTTTTCTTCAGCGGTGTCCGCAGTGGTAGTCTTAAGCTTGGGTGCCATAACACGAGAAAGTGCAAAGAATTTTGAACCTTACTTGAGAGTTGATGCTGAACGGTTGCCGGAAAATCACCGGAAAAGATAGATCGTGGCCGGAAAATTTGATAATTGCTGGGTTCTTCACTTCACTTCACGCTGGTTGTTCGGGGTGGTGTGGTGGAGTAGGTGAGGTGCTAGATGGATTGTGTAGAGGTTTTCGGCGAGGGTGGCCGGAAACAATGGTGGTTGAGGTTTTGAAGTGGGTTTTTTTGTGGAAGGTAAGGAACAAATGGGTAATAGGTGTAGATATGTGAAAATGGAGGTCGAAAACACCTTTAATCGACGATTTGAGGTGGTTTCTAGCGATTATCGGCTGCTGGAGGCGGAGGATGGCGATGGAGAGAAGTTAAGGTTCCTGAAAAGTAAAGAAGAAAGCTGCAAATTTTCTTTTATACCCCCGTTTTACGATCGAGACGTCTGGTGTCACAATCATGACACTCCATTTTTGGCGTGTCACGATCGTATCCTCGGCGTGACTCCTCATCGTATCGGGGTTTCGTCCTTCTGAAAAATCGCTAAATTAATTGGTCAAGATCGTGACACCCCTCACGATCGTTCCCGGTCCGTATCCATCTTGGGTTAGTCGGTAACGATCGTGACAGTGAATGTCATGATCGTGACTAACCCCGTTGCTCGCCCTTCTAGGCTCTTTGGACCGTTTCTTTCCTTCCGCTCAATATTTGATAACCCGCTTTAACCTGCATATTCAATGAAATAATCAAAATGACTCGATTGTGGTGTGTACGAATCACACACCACACTTAAGGCCAAACTAGGACCTCCACTCAATTTCCAACCCGAATATCGTGACAATATTATTTGCATATTTTCTTTGGGAGATAAAGATTCCATCCTTCATCTGTTTGATCTGGAAGTCTAGGAAGTATGTTAGCTCTCCAACCATACTCA
This sequence comes from Geranium rotundifolium, assembly GCA_963920655.1. Lineage (NCBI taxonomy): Eukaryota > Viridiplantae > Streptophyta > Magnoliopsida > Geraniales > Geraniaceae > Geranium > Geranium rotundifolium. The sequence goes on from OY987319.1 coordinate 35,072,681, forward strand.
TCTCAAATTCAGACTGCATATGTTGTACGAAACGTTCCACCATCCTGTCTGGCATTCCTCCAAATACTATATCATCAATATATATTTGGGTAATCATGATGTTACTTCCTTCCTTTTTCACGAAGAGAGTTTTTTCTACTCCCCCTCGAATATAGCCATTTTGTACTAGGAATTGAGTAAGACGTTCATACCATGCTCGTGGTGCTTGTTTAAGGCCGTAGAGAGCTTTCTTCAGTTTGTAGACATGATGAGGAGAATCATGATCTTCAAACCCTTTTGGTTGAGCGACATAGACTTCTTCGTTTAGATATCCATTGAGAAGAGCACTCTTTACATCCATCTGATAGAGTTTGAAACGCAGATAGCATGCTATGCCAAGAAGAAGTCACATAGCTTCAAATCTGGCAACTGGAGCAAAAGTTTCTTCGTAATCAACTCCTTCTACTTGAGTGTACCCCTGCGCCACAAGTCTTGCCTTGTTTCGAGTGATATTTCCTTGCTCGTCAGACTTTTTTTGAATATCCACTTTGTTCCGATAACATTGACATTGTCTGCTTGGGTACTAGTTCCCAAACTTAATTTTTTGCAAATTGTACCAATTTTTCTTGCATGGCGCACACCCAGTATTCATCGTTGATGGCTTCTTGTATATTATTTGGTTCAAATTTTGAGACAAAGTAGATATTACCTATCATCTCCTTGTAATTTATAGGTGCCTTCTGTCGAGTCCGCACTCCTTCATTGATGTCACCTATTACATCCTGGGTTGGGTGATTCTTCTGAATTCTTATGGACGGAGCTCTTTGTTATGTGATGGGGGATGCCTCTTTGTTAGAGATGATGTTACTTTCATCTTTAGATTCTTCGTCACGATCTTCGTTACTAACTTCTGGCATGACTTCATCTAAGCGATTTGACACTTCTTCCTCATCGTCGCTAGGTTGCTCACTGTTATCATCAATAACTACATTGATGGATTCCATAATAGACCGGGTGCGTTTGTTGAATACCCGAAAGGCATGACTGTTTCTGGAGTACCAAAGGAAGATGCCTTTGTCGCTCTTGGGATCAAGTTTGCGTCGAGGTTCCCTATCTGCGAGAATGTAGCGTATCGATCCAAAGACATGGAAGTATTTGACATTAGGCTTACTCCCCCTCCATGTTTCATAAAGAGTGAGCGAGGTTCCAGGACGAAGGGTAACTCCAGCAAGCCATATTCACAGCCTCAGCCCAGAAGTGCTGCGGAATGTCTTTAGCTAGCATCATGACTCTGGCCATCTCTTGAAGAGTTCGATTTTTTCTTTCCAGGATCCCGTTCTGTTGGGGGAGTGATGGGAGCAGAGAGTTCATGAGCTATTCCTTCGACATCACAGAAGTTTGCAAAGCTGATGTTTTCAAACTCCTTTCCATAATCACTTCTAAGTCGGACGACTTTTCCAATGGTTTCTCCTTTTTCTCGTTAAACTTTCCGACATAAGGCTTCGAAAACTTAGAAAGTGTCTAACTTTTCTCTAATGAAGTCAACCCAGGTGTACCTTGAGAAGTCCTCAACACATGGTATTAAGGTGACCAAGAACGAGCTATTTCCAGTCATATGTCAAGATGAGCCACTATCAAAGTACCAATCATTGCTAGTTGAAGCTTTTAGAGAAGTGTATGCGATATTCGCTCGATAATTTACCTCCTTGACTCGTCATTCCTTTCGAGGTTGGGATTTCTTGATGGTGGTCCTTTGTTTGAAGAAGCTCCTTCCATATAGACGATGGCAGAAAGGTCGGATGTGACCTCTTCGACCACAGTAGTGACATACCCAGTTATGTCTTTTGTTCTTTGGTCTGTGAGGAACCAGGGTGTGAGGCTTCCTGTTCGCCTGATTAGTTGCGAAGGTTTGAGGCATCTGACGGGGCATGTGAATGATAGCCTTCTGAGGAACAAAGACGGTGAGAGATGATGAACCTCCTTTCGAGTATCCAAGGCCTTCCATATTTTTAGCTGGCTTTCCAATCGAGAAAATTTGATCTAGAGTGTCAGTACTTGGATTCATCATCTTCACAAACTTTGTTACTTGTTCTAACTCACTTTTTAACCGAGCCACTTCCTTTTTGAGATCAACAATAGTTTCGAGATGTCTTGATTTGTCTTCATTAAGGGAGAGAATGAGAGCATTCTGTTTTTCGATTACTTGGGAGTCTTCAAGCCACTTGACATACCATTCGTTGTATGCGTTGTTAAGAGTTTCATCGGATAGCTCATCATCAGATTCATACTTCTTTGAGGTCTCGAAAGGTTGATCTATTGTGGTCGTGGAGACAGTGAAAGCAACATAGTTACCTATGTGCTCAGAGTCACTATCTTTGTCTTCTTCATCGACAGTTAGAGAGGCATTAAATCTCTTCTCTTTTTTCTTGAAGTAGTAAGGGCATTCCTTTTGTATGTGCCCATACCCCTCACATTCGAAGCATTGTACCCCTTTTTCCTTTCCTGGTCGCTCACCACGCCTAGCATCTTTGTTGGCGCTCTCGAACTTCTAGAACTTGTGTTGTGACTTGTCTCTAACTTCACGAGTGTCATTCTTCCCTGCCATCTAGTTGAATCTTTTCATAACTCTATCGTAATTTTTAGCCAGCATAGCGATTGTATCATCAATTTCACTGTTTGAATCAGAACCCACCAATTGCTTCTGTCTTTGGATAGAACTTTTGAAGGCTACACCTTTACGCTTTTTCTCTATTGAAGGAAGAGAAAGCTCAAAGGTCATGAGAGAACCCATAAGCTCATCAAATTTCAGTGTCTTAAGGTCACAGACTTCTTTTATGGACGTGATCTTCATCTTGAATCTTGGACTTAGAGCTCTCAGCGTTTTTCTGACTAGATCTTCATCGGTCATAGGTTTGCCAAGTGAGTATGACTCATTGGCTAGATCCCTGATTCGTACGTTGAACTCAACTATAGTTTCATCTTAATTCATGACAAGAGCTTCAAAGTTGGTGGTGAGGTACTGGAGCTTTTGTTCTCGGACTTTGGAGGTTCCTTCGTAAGCAACATCAAGAGTGTCCCAAGAGATTTTGGCACTTGTGCATGTGTTGATAAGCCGAAAGACGTTCTTGTCTACTCCATTAAATATGGCATTGAGTGCTCAAGAATTACCTAGGGCGGCTTCATCTTCATCCGCGCTCCACTCCTTTTCCGGTTTAATGCTAGTTCGATTTCCTTGAGCATCAGCATAATAAGGTTCCTCCCACCCATTGATAACAGCCTTCCAGGTTTTGCTGTCGAGAGAATTCATGAAGGCACACATCCATGCTTTCCAGTACCCATAGTTAGTTCCGTTGAGCACTGGTGGTCGATTGACAGATCCTCCTTCCTTTGAATCCATATTAGCTACTCATAATCTTTGCAGGAAATCACCTAAGAGATAAGGCGCCTCCTCTGATACCAATTGAAATTCTGATATGTAGCAGAGCCAAGAAGTCGGACACAAAATCATAACTATTGTGTCGACAATTTGCCTAAACACAGAAAACAGTTTAAACCATAAACAAACAATAATAATGACACCAGAGATTATTACCCAGTTCGGTGCAACGTCACCTACATCTGGGGGCCCTCAGCCGGTGGAAAGATACTTCACTATTTTGTAGTTAAAAGTACAACTTCAAGTATCAACTAGCTATCACACAGGCTATTGACTTAAGCTACTTTAACTACTAGCTCTCGTACCTAGACCAGGGTCCTACTCCCCCTGTCTTCGAGTCCTCCTCGAGTCCACCCTTCGAGAAACCTCACATTCCTAATCTCTCTCAGATTAGGAATAGAAAGTTTCAGACTTCCTAACAATTTAGGCAAGCTGACAGTTGGCGTTGCCGCCTTTGCTGACGTGTTGTTGACAGCTGGAAGTTGCCTAAACTCGTCGTGACGTCATTCTTCTTGCGCTGCAAGTTTCAGTTGCTTGATCTTGTCGTGGCGTCGTTTTTCTTGCGCTCCATGCTTCAGCAACTCAAAATAGGAATGCTTCCATACCTTTCCTAATCTGAAGTATATGCAGTCGCACCAAATGTCGTGCAACATGTTGTAATGACTTCTTACTTTTGCGCTAAAAAATTATGCCAACACTAAATGTAGCAACCATAATTAAAAGTAAAACAAAACCTAAAAGGGAAAGGATTGGATTAAGGAATAAGTTATATGCACCCTAAACCAGACCCCTCTCACCCTCTCGAACCCTAGCCGACCGAACCCCCTCCTCTATCTCTCTCTTCTTCTTCTCTCTTGCCTCATTCAAGTAAGAACTAGTAAGTCTTGCTTAAAGATCTTAATCTTGAAATCATCACATTGCTTGTGTGGACTTGATAGAGAGCACATCATTTTCGTTTTGTTTTGTCATGATTCGAAAAACACCAAGGTATTATTTAATTCATGTACGATCTTATGTCGAATCAATCTGCATGAAAATCTCAAATTAAAGGGATCCATGGTTTAATTATGCTTCCGCTGCATGAAATTAATTGTTTGGACCCCATGAATTACCTTCACATCCAGCATAGGAAGCCTATCACCAAAACTCCTCCTCTTGACCTATCCATTTCAGATTCCCATAATTTTTATTGCGGGAAATCACTTATAGGTTTATATGCCCCCTCTAATACCAATTGAAATTCTGGTTAGTCGCAAGATGTCGCTCACAATGTTAAGACTTAATAATAGACAATTGCGGATACATAAATTAAAAGAACACACATAACATAAATGTAAATGACACGAGATATGCTTATCCAGTTCGGTGCAACGTCACCTACATCTGGGGGCACTCTGCCAGTTGAAAGGTTTCACTATACCGTAACCAATCAGAACATACAAGTTTCTATGATCATCACATAAATCATCAACTTTATGCTATTGTTACAAGTGATGACATATCTCAGGGTCTTCCCCTGAATCTGAGATCCTCTCTCAATTTCACCCTTCGATCAGCGCCTCTGCTCGGATTAGTTTTTGTTCTTCAAACGGATGCAAGAGACTTCAATCGTGCGAACACAACCCGAATCAGTCAAGCACTCATTCTTTTTTGAATAATAATTGAACACCAGAATGTCGATCTTTGTCAAAACATCCAACTTCCCAACTAAGGATGGCAACGGGCGGGTTTGGGGTGGATTTGGTAATTCCCGTCCCCGTCCCCGTTAGAATCAAATCAGGGATTCCCCGTTTCTAACAGGGACGAGGTATTCCTGTCGGATTTGGGGATTCTCCGTTTTCTATTTCCGACCTAAAAAATGTTAAAACATATTTATTTTTAAATAAAATATATACTTAATATATATCATCAGGTCGATGATATCGCACAACCCGATTATGAGTATGCAACATAGATACAGTCATGAGATACTCACATATCGTAGCTTGTCATTATATCCTAAGACCAATGAGTCTTTGTGTGCACTGTGTAATGAATCTCTAAATTTGATCTAGTCTAACGTTGCCTGTAAAAGGGTAGGCATAACGGATTTGATTGGCTAGGTTATTAATTACATTAGTGAACTCGAAAGACGTCTAATTGATTTATCACTCATACTCCGGTATGAGAAAGATATTCGTTTAGGCCACTTGATGAATATGAGTGAAGGAATAGCACGGCCGTGCAGGTGATAACAGTGATTGATAAATTAGGGTGACGGTTATATGCATATTGATCAATCTGGATATCGGTTTGATAAAAGGACAGTGACATGTACGATAACAGGTTAAGTCGAATAATCGATAATCACGAACGTTGGGTAATCATAATGTCTTGTTAGAGACCACTTATGATGGAAAGGGTAAAATTGTAATTTTACCAATCTGCCAACGGGTCGTAAGCCTAGAGGGTCACATACTTTAAGTACAATATGTGACAAACAAGCATGGATGGTAAATGGGAGAATCTGCTTTTCAATTTAGTCAAATTGAAAACGACTCAGTTGATTTCTGGCCTAGGTTTATTAATCAGACGGTTGAAGAAATCAAATTAGAAAGATTGGACCGGTTTAGCTAAACCATATTTAGAACTCAATTAAATGGGTTTTAATTTGAATTTGGCTAAGTGGGCTTAAAGCCCATTTAGGGTTTTAAGTTATGAATGGGGTTTAAATGTGATTAAGAGAATAATGGGGTTTATTGTGTAATCAATAGAAGATATTCAAAAATCAGATTTTTATTAAATACACAATATTCGTTCCCCAATTAATTCTCTGATTTTCGGCAACCCCTTCATTCCCTCTCCCCAAAATCGGCCGACCCTCACTCTCTACCGATTTATGATTGTCGTTGTCCAATTCTTCACAAAATTATTAGCAAAAGAGTGTGAAGAAACTTCCCAAGGTATTGTACTTGTTTGGACTTGCTAGAGAAACACTACCCTTGTGTTTTACATCGATTCAAAGGTAAATTGTTTAGATTCGAAAAATACATGTATACTGAATTTTAACAATAAGATCATATGCTCTTCATCGATTCCCATGGTTATTTCAATCCACTGCATGAAATTAATCTATTGAACCCATGGGAATCCCTTTCACCTTCTACTTATGTGTATCCTTGTGCTACAAGTCTATCTTTAGCTTTATTTCGAGTGATATTTCCTTGCTTATTAGACTTATTCTTGAAGATCCACTTAGTCCCAATGACATTTACATTGTCTGGCTTGGGGACTAACTCTCATACAGCGTTTCTTTCAAATTGAACTAATTCTTCTTGCATAGCACATCCCCAGTATTCATCATTGATGGCTTCTTGCACATTCTTAGGTTCGATCTTTTAAACAGAACATATGTTACCTATCATCTCCCTGTAGTTTACTGGAGCCTTTTGTCGAGTACGCACACCTTCATTGATATCACCAATTATGCCATGGACTTGATGAATCTTCTGAACTTTTCTGGATGGAATTCTCTGTTCTGTAATGGATGGGTCTTCTTTGTTAACAAAGAAGTTACTTTCATCTTCAGGTTCTAGGTCATGAGTTTCGTCACTGACGCGTGGTCTGACATCTGGGGTACTTATGATTACTTTCTCGTCATCGTTAGGTTGTTCAGGGCTATCATCAACAATCACGTTTATAGAATCCATCATGGTCTTGGTTCGTTTGTTGAACACCCGAAAAACATTCTAGAGTATCCAAGAAAGATTCCTTCATCGCTTTTAGGGTCTAGCTTTCGTTGAAGTTCCCTATCAGCTAGAATATAGCATACCGATTCAAAGACATGTAAGTATTTGACATTAGGTTTTCTCCCCCTCCATATTTCATAAAGTGTGACCGAAGTACATGGTCGAAGGGTGACTCTATTATGAATATGACAAGCTGTGTTGAGTGCCTCTGCCTAAAAGTGTGTAGGGATGTCTTTGGCTAACATCATGACTCTAGCCATCTCTTGAATAGTTCGGTTCTTCCTTTCTACAATCCCGTTCTGTTGAGGTGTAATGGGAGCAGAGAATTCATGGGATATCCCTTCAGCATCACAGAAGTTTGCAAAGCTTATGTTTTCAAATTCTCGTATATCATCACTCCTGAGTCTCACTACTTTGCCAATGGTTTCTCCTTTCTCCCTTTGAACTTTTCGACAAAGGGATTCGAAGACTGAGAATGCATCTGCCTTTTCACGAATAAATTCAACCCAAGTGTACCTTGAGAAGTCGTCCATACATACAAATATATATTTTTTGCCTCCAAGACTCTCTACTTGCATGGGTCCCATAAGATCTACGTGTAAAAGTTCTAGGACCCGAGAGGTGGTAAGATGTTGCACTTTCTTGTCTGACGTCTTTACTTGTTTTCCTATCTGACATTCTCTACAGATTTTTCCTTCAATAATCTTCAAATCTGGAACTCCAGCTATACCTTTTTCAGATAGAATTTTCTACATGCTACTCAGATTTATGTGTCCAGGCTTTTGGTGCCAGAGCTTGGTCTCTTGTGCTTTGGATATGAGGCATTTAGTAGATAGGGGAACCGTTGTTGGAGATCATACATAGCAGTTTTCTTGTGACATGAGTCCAGTCATGAGTTCCTTTAGTTGAGTGTTCACTACTGCACACTTGTCACGAGTAAATTTAACCTCGATGTCTAGATCACAGAGTTGACTGATGCTTATTAGGTTGGCAGTAAGTCCTTCTACTAGTAAAGCTTCCTTATGACAGGGTGAGTCAGGAAGGTTGAGTTTCCTTTTTCCTAACACTTTGGCTTTTACCCCATCTCCAAATGTGACAAAACAGTTTGGGCATAGTGTCAGGGTAGAAAGGAATGAGCTATTACAAGTCATATGCCGAGAGTAGCCACTATGAAAGTACCAATCATTACTAGTAGAGGCTTTTAGTGAGGCGTAAGCAATATTAGCCCTATAATGTACTTTCTTCACCCACCATTCTTTCTGTAGTTTGGGTTAGTGATGTACCCTTTTCTTCCTCCATATTTGTTGAGTTTAAGATTTGGTTGTCCTGTGTTTGACGAAACTCTTTCCATAGAGATGATAACAGAATGGCCGGATGTGACCTCTTTGTCCACAGTGATGGCATGTCCAATTTTGTTTAATTTTCTTTGAGCTATTATGGTGGTGTTTCTTCTGTGGTCGGGTACTACTAGATGTCTGTGACATCTGTTGAGACATGTTGTTGGCAGTTCTATGAGGAACAAAGGTGGTCTGTGATGTAGAAGCTCCTTTAGAGTAACCAAGTTCTTCCAATTTGTTTGCTGACTTCCCAATAGATAATATTTGGTCCAAGGTGTCAGTGCTCGAGTTCACTTTCTTGATGGATTTGGTCATGAGTTCTAGTTCCCCCTTCAGATAAGCGATTTTCTTTTTCAGATCAATGATGGTTTCAAGAAGTCTTGTCTTGTCTTATCTTTCTTGAGCGAAAGAATAAGTGTGTTATGTTTCTCAATGACTTGCGAGTCTTCAAGCCACTTGACATACCAGTGATTGTACGTGTTTTTTAGAGTCTCATCTGATAACTCATCATCTGAGGCGAGTTTCTGTAAGGGTTCAGTAGATGTAGAGGCAGTGAGTGCTACATAGTTACTTGTCAAATATGTGTCACTGTCTCCATCTTCTTCATCCGAAAAAGATGCAGTACATCCCTTCTTTTTCTTTTTTTAAAAGTTTGGCATTCCCTCCGAACATGCCCATAGCGCTCGCATTCGAAGCATTGTACCCCTTTTTCCCTTTTCCGCTTTTTCGCCTCGTCTGCCTTCTTTGTTCTCAGCCTTTTGAAACTTTTGCTGAGATTTGTCTCTAACATCTCGTGTGACATTCTTTCCCGCCATATGGTTGAATCTTTTAATGACTCGATTATAGTTCTTGCCGAGCATAGCGATGGTGTCATCAATATCGTTGTCAGAGTCTGAGAGTACTTGTTCCTTCTGAGCATGAGTTGAGCTTTTTAAGGCTACGCCTTTGTGTTTTTTCTCTATGGTTGGAAGGGAGAGCTCGTCGGTCATGAGGGATCTCGTGAGTTCATAAATTTCAAGATTTTTAGATCGTGACACTCTTCTATGACAGTGATCTTCATCTTGAATCTAGAGCTTAGGGCTCTTAGGATTTTTCTGACTAGATCTTCTTATGTCATTGGTTTACCAAGTGAGTAGGAATCATTGGCTAGATCCCTTATTCATACATTGAACTCAGATATGGTCTTGTCCTAATTCATAGAGAGAGCTTCAAAGTTTGTGGTGAGATATAGTAGTTTTTGCTCTCGAACTTTGGAGGTTCCCTCATAGGCAGTGGCAAGAGCATCCCAAGCTATTTTGGCACTTGTACATGTGTTAATGAGCCTAAAGACATTCTTTTCAACTCCATTAAATATAGCATTGAGTGCTTTAGAGTTACATAGGGCTGCTTCATCTTCTTCGGTGCTCCAGTCTTTCTCGGGTTTAGGACCGGTTAGATTTCCTTGAGCATCTACATACTGAGGTTCCTCCCAACCATTTATAACAGCCTTCCAGGTTTTGCTATCGAGGGATTTCTTGAAAGCACACATTCGTGCTTTCCAATAACCATAGTTGGTTCCATCGAGCACTGGTGGTCGATTAATCGATCCTCCATCCTTTGAGTCCATCTTAGTTACACAGAATCTTTGCATGAAATCACCCAAGAGTCAAGGTGCCTCCTCTGATACCAATTGAAATTCTGTTATGTAGCACAGACTAGATGTCAAACACAATGTCGTAACAATTGTTTCAACAACTTGTCTTAATCACAAGTAAAGGACAGGAAATAATAAGCAGTAAACAGAAGACACAAAATATGTTTACCCAGTTTTGTGACTCCACATCTACGTCTGGTGGCACTCTGCCAGTGGAAAGTTTTTCACTATTCGGTAGTCAATAGTAATACTTCAAGCATCAACTAGCTATCACACAAGCTATTGTCCTAAGCTACAATAGATCTCACCGTGAACCACCTCGACAAGGGACTCCCACTGTCTTTGAGATTCCCTCAATTCCACCCTTTGAGATAGCCTCTGCTCGATTTTGTTGTCTTCGAAAATTTCTTCGTGAGTCTTCAATCACGAACAAATACTCATAAATCACAAACACTCAAATCTCCTCGATTTGATGTATGTGATCGACAACGTCCTCTCTAAATTGATTAGCCTCTTAATCCGCTAGTCGTACACGGTTAGGAGCTCTGAGAATTTAGCATAGAGAAAGGACTGAGTTGCTAAGGGGGTAGCACCTGCTTTTATAGCAACTCCTACTGCCTAATCGGATTCCAATTCCGATTAGGAAATCCCTTGCCGCCTTGCGTTTTTGGCAAGTGACAAGTTGGTGTTCCCGCCTTCAATAGATCTTGCTGACGTGTCTTCCTTCTAGCTGGATCTTGCCTAATTCATCCATGGTCTTATTCCTTTGCGCGCTGAGTTTCTGTGATCTAAAATAGGAAGTTTTCGATGTCTTGCCTAATCCTGCGAGTATTATGTCGCGCCAACTGTGTTGCAACATGTTGTCTTACATCTTGACCTTGCGCTAAAAAATATGTCAATATTAAACGTAGTAACAAATTGCCTCACTCACTCGTACGAATCACAAATCATCGACGAGTGAGCAAAACGATGGTTTCGTAGAGATTTAACCAAGAATCGATTATGACTCTAATACCATGATAGAAATAATAAGAGATTTATTATTGATATGTATATTACGATAGATAAGAGACCTCTATTTATAGAGGGATACAGAAATACATGTGAGAAAATGAAATATAAATATAGAAAACTAAATATAAAAAACCTAATATAATCTAACAGAAGATCTCTCAAAATCCATGGTTTAGATAGTTTCAATCACTAATTTATTGAGGTTTTTATCCTGCAAGAGAAACAATAATCTTCACAAATTTGTATAACAAAATCATTAGAAGATAGTTGATAACAAGGAATAATTATGTATCATAAACTATCAAAGACAATATATTAAGGATGAGGTCTGGTAAGGAAACTTGATTCTTTTCTAGGTGTTTTGGGTACGCTCCGGCAAGAGCATCCATTTCCGGCAGCAATCTTTGTCTTTGACGAGGAGGACGACCACGACGAGCTTCTCTTGTAATTCCAAAACCCTAACACACATGAATGACATTATTTGAAAATTAGGAAACTTATCAAAGGTATTTTCTCTTTTTCAATTTCAAAATTAACATTTTCCATTCAAATATTTAACGCGTTGAAATTTATGAATCTTGAGTGATTTAAAATAGCTCTTATTTAGTTGTAGTTAAATTGAAAATGTGTGTAGATAAGTTTACTTTTTCCAAATGATGGAAATATTTTTGGTATCGAAATATTATATCTATATGTGTTTGAGTTTTATTATGATGCAATGTTCAAAATCTAGTTATTACAATTTTAAGTAAATGTTCGTACGAGATTTAGTTTGTATGTATATATATTTGAGTATAATAAGACAGCAATATTATGATATTTTACAAAATAAACTTCAGCTTGTGTCTTAGTTTTTTTAACTGTGCAAACAACCAAAGTATCCTTACCAGCTATCAATGGAGCATTGATAGGGGGAGCACCAATTAAGAGAGTAGAAACTCAAGATAATAAGAATTTTGAAGTTGATCACCATTTTGAACTTATGTGTGTATTATTCTGGTGTTATTTTTAAGATATTAGAAGAAACTAAGTAAACGAAAATCAAAATTTAATACTTTTAGTTATGCACTTTAACGACACTTTCTCTTTTCTGTTATATTATATCCCTCGGCATTTACGATCATAAATCATGATTACACATTGGACATGGACGACCTGATTTGGATGAGCACTCTAGAATTTTCAATTCTCAATAACCATCATCATATATAAAATGACATGCTCGCTTTTTTATATATATTTTTTTCAATTTAATGAGTGAATATTGTGTTTATAAGAACTTGAAAATTAGCGGTGAACGTGTGTCGGTATTAAAATGTTGTTGACCGTTGAATTTCGTTGGTGAACCCGCCATCACAATAGCCGACACAGTCACACAGTATGATGAACTGCGACAATCAGTATGATGAACTGCGACAATATTGAGAAATTATAACAGACACAACTAAAAGCACTGCATATACACGATAAAAAGGACAAATCTGGATTGTATTTTCTTTTATTTTAACGGTAAATGAAGAATTTGTGAATTTAAGTTAACACATATTAATACGACATATGGACCAGAAGTGAAGCTCAATCGATAGAGTGTTCTCTTGGGGACGACGAACATGTGTGTTATAAACAATCACTATCAGTTTTTTCAACTGTAACGGCGCACAAAAAGTATGTGCGCCGTTAGAACCGACATTTGTAACGGCGCACAGGTACCGTGCGCCGTTACAAATGTTTGTAACGGCGAACGTTATACGTGCGCCGTTACTAGCGCACATTTGTAACGGCGCACACCGTTATGTGCGCCGTTACAAAATGTGTTGACCGTTGACCACTTTTGTTGCCGTTATGGAAAACGGTCGGAAATGAAGCCGTTGTTGTTACCGTTAGTTTGTAACGGCGCATCTTGATATGTGCGCCGTTACAAGAAGTTTGTAACGGCGCACAATAATATGTGCGCCGTTACAAATATAATTATAAGTTTTGGCAGAATCTCCCCTTCTTTTTCCTACAACATATCTCACAACTACTTTTCTCCCGACAAGGGTAATTTCGTAATTTCGAAATTTTATAAAATTTCCCGAGCACCCTCAGACAAATCTCTCGAGAAGGTATGTACAAATTTTTAAATAATGCACTACATATAACTGCAAATTTGTATATGATTTCATCGATCCAAGTTTAGATTTTGTATGGTTTTGCTTGTATGAATAATTTGCATGTTAAATTTATTAAATTAGTTTTCGAATTGATGAAATAAATTACTCGATTCCATGAATTGCATGATAACATTAGGGTTAATTCTCCCGATTCCATTAACTGCATGATAACATTAGGGTAAATTCTCCCATAATTGTTATTTGCATGATAACATTATACATTAGGTTATTTGATCATAAACCACCATAATAGGGTATGTTGGACATTTAGGACCTAATTAGGGGTATTTTGGTCATTTATGACCTAATTAGGGGTAATAAGGTCATAAATGACCAAACAAGGGTAATTAGATAATTTATGTGAATTAGAAGGTACGTACATATTTTGAAATAATGCAATATTATGTAAATCAATTGTTAACCGAATTTATATATATTACATATATAGAATGGATCGGAGATGGATGGGATCCGTAAAAATGAGTGAGGAATGGATGAAAGGATTAAGCAGTTTTATAAAATTTGCGAGGAAAAACGCTCCAAGAGATGGTGTGGGACGTTTCAAGTGTCCATGCACGAGGTGTTGTAATTCTGCTTGGCACGATATGGAGACCATTTGCGATCATATATTGAGGAAAGATTTCCTTAGATCGTATAATGTGTGGTTCCATCATGGCGAAGCCGAATGAGCTAGCTCGAGCCGGAATTGGGATATCAATTTGAGGGAAACATCGGCGAATCAGCCTTGTTCGACGTCGGACAACAATCCAGTATACGTTGATCCTGTGCATCAGCTCATGGATGATGTAGACCCGACTAGAGATGTAAGGATTGACGAGGACGAGGACGAGGACGAACAACAGAACATTGGAATAATAACCGAAGTCGAGGAGGGAGTCGCTAAGGCAACCATGACAGCATACAACCGGTTGGTGACGGAGTTGCAAAAGCCGTTGTACGAAAATAGTGAGGATACTTCATTAGCAGCAATGTTAAGGATGTTGTCCATCAAGCAGAGCACCGGGATGTCTGACGAAGCTTTTACCAAGGTTGCCAAAGATTATTGTTCTACGTTACCCCAACCTAATACGTATCCATCTAGCTATGCAGCGGCGAAGCAGAAAATGAAGGCAATCCAACTGCCACACGTGAAATATGATGAATGTCTGTACGGATGCACTTTGTACTTCGGAACACAATCGCAACTCCAGACATGTGGCGTTTGTGGAGAAGCACGATACGCTAAAGTGGGAAAAAAATTAGTTCCGAAAAAGACGTTGTGGTACTTCCCATTGACTCCTCGACTTCAACGTTTATATCTTGCCCCGGAGACGGCTGAGTGGATGCGATGGCACGGGGAGCGGGAGAATGAGGACGATGAAATATTAGTACATCCATCGGACGGTGCGGATTGGATTCATTTTGACGCTAAATACCCAGTATTTTCTGGAGAAATACGGAACGTGCGGCTGGCGCTGTCGTCCGACGGGTTCTCTCCATACGGGCCTAATGCTGCGAGTTACAGTTTGTGGCCTGTAGTCGCTATCCCGTTGAATTTTCCGCCGTCGATGGCTATGAGAAAGGAGTATAACATCCTCACCATGTTGATATCTGGTCCAAAATCACCGGGAAAATGCTTAAATAACTTCATGCGTCCGCTGATTGATAAGTTGAACCATCTGTGGGAGCACAGAGCTGTCACGTGGGATGGTTCTAACAAAGAGGCTTTCATCATGCGGGCTGCTGTGATGTGGACTATAAGTGACTTCCCGGGTTTGGGAATGTTGGGGGGCATCCATACTAAAGGCTATAAGGCATGTCCTTTATGCTTGGACGAGATCGATTCTGAACATAGTAACTCAAAATCTCTTACCAAGGTGCTCGTAGGTTCTTACCACCGAAACATCCGCTGCTGTTTCAGCCGCATGCCTTTAACGGGAAGACAGAGACACGGAGAAGGCCTACCCGGCATTCAGGGGCTGCTGTACTCAGTGCGATTCTACGTCATCAATACCCACCGCCTAGTCTGCATCCGAAGTTCAGTAAACGAAAAGGGGGTGGTGTTCCTATATGTTAGTCTCATAAAAGCATTTTCTGGGAGCTGCCTTATTGGAAAACTCATAAAGTCAGACATGCGTTGAATTTGATGCATATAGAGAAGAACGTATGCGACAACGTCATAGGTACAGTTCTTGGAATTGCAGAAGAGACTAAGGATGACGTGAAAGCTAGGAGAACTTACGAGGAACAGGGTGTCCGGCAAGACCAATGGGTGCAAGACGGGGAGCTCCCAGATGCACCTTATGGCGTGGCGGGTCGTGATCGGAAGGAAGTACTGGAGCATATAAAAGCTGTTAAGTTTCCCTCTGGATATGCGGGAAGTCTAAAGAGCAAGGTGAATCCCGATGAGAAAAAGTTCCTCGGATTGAAGACCCACGATTGTCACGTGTTGATGCAACGTATCTTCCCCCTTGTCATTCGAAAGTACGTTCCGCCTTATGTGGCAGAAGCATTAACAGAGCTGGGCAAGGCCTTTCAATTGTTGTGCACGAGGGAACCGAGGAAAAAAGTCCTGAAAAGGTTGGGGGAAGATATAGTGATTCTAGTCTGTAAGTTGGAAACTATTTTCCCTCCTTCATTCTGTACAATTATGGTTCACCTTCTACTGCACCTCCCGGATCAAGTTTTGCGAACCGGCCCAGTTCATTTCACATGGATGTTTCCAATTGAACGGTATGATCCTTGAATATGAAATATCATCTCCAATTACCATTGAACTGTATAATCGAATATGACATTAACCTTCATAATTCGATTGTAGGCAACTTGGCGTGTACAAGAAAAGTGTGCGAAACCCGCGATATCCAGAAGGTTGTATAGCCCAACAGTACTTGATGCACGAGTCTGTCACCTTCACTCAGATGTACCTTAACCGCGCCACTTCAGCCAGCGAAAGTTTTGTTAGTCCAGCTCTAGGTTTCAACTTATCAGTTGTTTCCCCACATGTACAAGTTAAGAGCGTGGTGCGAAACGACAAATTGAGCACATCTGAGATGTTCTGGGCGAATTGGACAATGATTGAGAATTGTGCCGAAGCAGATACATTCATAGAATCACATCGTGCAGGGTTCCAACGAATACACCCTAGGAAATCTCTTCAGGATCGAGTCATGTCCTTTGTCTTCGAGTGGCGCAGAATTGTACGTATTAGAAATCAGTTAACTTGAATTACCATACACAAATTTTAGGGATAACACATTTATATTCCGTGTGCAGATGAGTGCTCCAAGGCGGCAACGAGAGTTGGTACTACTATCCAGAGGTCCTCGTTCGTCTGCCATTTATTCGCAGTGTACTGTTAACGGCGTCAAATTTTTATGCTTGAGAATAGACCAGGGCCGGAGAAATCAAAATTCAGGGGTCATGATTGAAGCAAACGACATATGTTACTACGGTGTTCTTATGGACGTATGTATCCTTACCTACTCGGAAGGCATGCCAGTCGTTCTATTCAAGTGTCGGTGGTACGACGAACGGACAGTTAGAAAGGACGCAAATGGATTCATTTCGATCAACACGTCCACGGATCGTCACAAACAAAACCCATTTTGCCTTGCTTTAATGGCAAAACAGGTATACTATTTCGACGACCCTAAATCTGGACCGTGGAAGGTTGTGAACGTCGTGTCGCATAGGGGTCACTACAAACCGAGCAGTTTAGCCTGTGCCGGTGACGACGACGACCTGGAGTTTGAAGTCGATGAACCTTACCAAGAAGATCGAATTGACATCCTCACACCTGGTGGTATCACTATCGACCTAACAAACTTAATCTGGTATCCACCGCCAGTACCTCCAGCTGAGAACGATGAAGAAGACGAAGAAACCGAGCACGACGATGAAAAAACCGATGACAGCGATTCGGAAGGGCATGAAGATTATAATTCCGCCGACTCTGATACTTACTATGTATATGTATGTTTGATTGGTTATGAATAAGTGGTTTTTTTAATCTATCATCTATAAATAGTCATTCGGTCAAATCCGGCCGAAATAGGGGTACTTCGGTCAATTCCGACCGAAGTAGGGGTAATTCGGTCATTTCGACCTGAAAAGGGTAATTCGGTCCACTCCTACCGAATTAGTGGTCATTCAATCAATTCCGGCCGAATTAGGGGTAATTCGGTCAATTCCGACCGAATTAGGGGTCATTCGGTCAACTCCGGGTGAATTAGGGGTAATTCGGGCAATTCCGACCGAAGTAGGGGTAATTCGGTCATTTCGACCTGGAAAAGGGTAATTCGGTCACTTCCGGCCGAATTAGGGGTAGTTCGGTCAATTTCACCTTAAACTGCTTTTTTTCCTAAGTGTGGATTTGTAACGGCGCACATAGGTAAAGTGCGTCGTTACAAATCCATACTTAGGAAAAAATCAGATAGTTGACTTTTGTCCTTTGAAATCGGGTTTTCGATCCCGATCGAGATTCATACGTTGAACATAGTCAAATGAAATTATGAAACATGAACTAACAAGTCATTGCGCTCAAATTGGTATGGTCGGATTAACTTTTGGATCGACATTAATAAAATAATATTATTTTTGGAAGTTTGTAACGGCGCACTTGACCTCTGTGCGCCGTTACAAACGTTTTGTAACGGCGCACTTGGCCTATGTGCGCCGTTACACAAAGTCAAATAGGCCAGTCAACTATGTTGACTTCCCATTAACCGGTTAGATCTAGGTTCATACATTATCGGAATTGAATGAAATTTTGGCATATGAAGTACACATTCATTGCGCTCCTATCCGTACGGTTGGATTAAAACTTTATTTTCAACACATTCCACTTTCGTTGAAAGCGTGAGTTTAGGGTTAAGGAAGGTAAAACTCACAAAAACCCTAAACTCATTGATGATCAAACGTTCGGTAGATTAATATATTTTATGTTGAATCGAAACCGTTCGATTAGTTGGAAATTACATATACGTGGTATAGTACAAATTTGAAGAAAATCAAACCACGGGAAGACCGCTTATCAATCACGATCGAGTTTAGGTTAATTTTAGGGTTTAGGTTTGTAACGCCGCACATAGCTATGTGCGCCGTTACAAATGTGGCGCCACGCGAAAAATCAAATTTCGCGAAAATTCAAATTTCGCGGGTAAATTTCGCGAAAATTTAAACTTCCCGCGGATATTTTGGTTGTAACGGCGCACAGCATTGTGCGCCGTTACAAATTTCGCTTGTAACGGCGCACATACCCATGTGCGCCGTTACAAATATGTTGACCGTTGCAAAAGTTGACCGTTGGGTTCAGACAACGGTCAGAAACGGCTCGATTTCTAACCGTTACGGTTTGTAACGGCGCACATACTAGGGTGCGCCATTACAAAATCGTAGATAAATTTTGGGCAGAACCCTTTTTCTTCCTCCTCTGTTTTCTTCTCTGAATCCCTCTCTATTTTCCTTCTTCCGATCCCGTCGCCGTCCCGCCGTCGCGTCGCCGTTGCCACCCCGTCGCCGTCGCCACCCTGTCGCCGTCGCCACCCTGTCCCCGTCCCTCCGTCAAAGAGGTAAGTGTTAGATAATTGTGAATTGGAATATATTTGTGAATTGGAATTTATTGTTATATGTGAATTGGAATTGTGAATATATGTTAGGGTTTAGGAATATTTGTTAGATAATTGTGAATATATGTTAGGGTTTAGGAATATTTGTTAGATAATTGTGAATATATGTTAGATAATTGTGAATATTTGTGATGCAGGACCATCTTCTAAGTAGTATTAGTTTAGGATTCCTATTAATTTAGGACTCATATTATTCCTAATTATAGTTAGTTTTGGTTAGTTAGTTCTTTGGTTTTGGGTTTACTAGTTTGAGTTAGTTTTGGAGAAGTAGTCCTATATAAGTCTTATCTTGTGTAGAGATTATTATCATTATCATAATTATCAATTTGAGTTACTTGGATTTATTCCGCTTCCTCCCTAAAGTTAGGGTTTATCTTTGCTTCGTTTCGAAGCACTCTTCTGCTGCACCAAGTAACTCAAATTGATAATCATAACCTATGTTTGCGTAAATGTACCATCACTAGTTCCCCTTCTTTAAATATTTGTTCACGTCGGTGTTTGTCCGCAGCTGTTTTGTAGCGAGAGTTGGCATCTTCTAGGTTTTTCTTAACTTCATTGTGAATTCTTTGTGTACGTTCTGCAAATTCTTTGGCGTCCTCACTAAAATCTGTAGTGGGTGGGAGACGGACCAAGTCTAATGTGTGCATTGGGGGACTAGTATACACGATTTCAAAAGGTGTCTTCTTTGTAGAACGGTTAGGGACGCTATTGAAAGCAAATTCGATTTGTGGCAAAACTATATCCCATTGTTTTGGCTTATCACCGGACACAGCCCGAATCATGTTTCCAAGAGAACGATTGGCAACCTCTGTCTGTCCATCAGTTTGTGGGTGGCTAGTGCTGCTATATTTTAAGGATGTGTCGAATAACTTCCACAAGGTTCTCCAAAAATGACTAAGAAACTTTACGTCCCTATCAGAAGTTATCGATCGAGGAACCCCATGTAGACGAACAACTTCTCGAAAGAATAAATGAGCCACATATGATGCATCAGAGGCTTTCTTACAAGGGAGGAAGTGAACCATCTTAGAGAATCGATCAACCACGACAAAAACAGAATCATTACCTCGTTGAGTTCGAGGAAGACCCAAAACGAAGTCCATGGTTAAATCCTGCCAAATTGTCTCAGGGATAGGCAATGGTGTATAGAGACCTGTATTTTGAGCTTGTCCTTTTGCCCTTTGACAAACTGGGCAGCGTTGTGCAAATCGACCAACATCTCTTTTCAATTGAGGCCAATAATATCTCTCCTCGACCAGATTAATTGTCTTGTCTCTGCCGACATGACCACCTAATCCTCCAGCATGTAACTCTCGAATTAAGTATGCACGTAAGGATGATCGAGGAATGCAGAGTCGTGTACCGTAGAACATAAATCCATCCTGGATGAGAAAGTCGGCAACAAACTCATTATTGTGACACTTGTGCCATATACTACCAAAGTCTTCATCATCTGCATAAGTATCTTTTAGAGATTCAAATGCCACTATTTCGGTGCTTATAGTAGCTAGTAAAGAGGCTCGTCGACTTAATGCATCAGCTACTCGATTAGTTTTCCCAGATTGATGTTTGATAACATAATTAAATCTTTGTAGAAAAGCGACCCATCGAGCATGCATTCGATTAGTAGATTTCTGGGAGTCAATATAGCGTAAAGCTTGATGATCGGTGAGTAAGACAAATTCTCTTTGGAACAGGTAGTGTTCCCAATGCTTTAAGGCACGATAGATAGCATAAAACTCGAGCTCGTAGGTGGTCCATTTACGCCGTGGTTCAGCAACCTTTTCGCTAAAATACTCTATTGGCCTACCTTCTTGGGACAATATTGCTCCAATACCGATAATTGAAGCATCACAAGTGACTTCAAATACCTTTTCGAAACTTGGAAGTGCTAGAACCGGTGCTGAGCACAACTTTTCTTTGATTAACTTGAAACTTTCATCCTGACGCTCTCCCCATAGGAACTTTCCTCTTTTCATACAATCGGTAATGGGTGCCATTATAGTGCTGAACCCATGAATGAATCGTCGATAGAATGTAGCCAACCCGTGAAAACTTTGAACCTCTCGCACTGTCTTTGGAACCGGCCAGTCTTTAATTGCTCTTACCTTTGATTCATCAACCCGAATTCCGTCCTTGCCTACTATGAATCCAAGAAATAGGAGTTGTGGAGTCATGAAACTACACTTTTTGAGATTTAGGTATAATTTGTTAGTGCGTAGAGCAAGTAAGACCTTTCTAAGGTGGTCTAGGTGTTGTTCTTCGCTGCGACTATAGATAAGGATATCATCAAAGTAGACTACCACAAATTTCCCTATGAAGGGTCGAAGAGTTTGATTCATCAACCGCATGAACGTGCTAGGGGCATTAGACATCCCAAATGGCATAACTAACCATTCATAAAGGCCATCTTTAGTCTTGAATGCCGTTTTCCATTCGTCCCCAGGACGGATACGAATTTGGTGGTAACCACTACGCAAGTCGAGCTTTGTGAATACTTTTGCTCCCTCTAGACTATCGAGCATTTCGTTAAGCCGAGGTATAGGAAATCGATACTTAACGGTAATTTTGTTGATAGCTCGACTATCGATACACATCCTCCAAGTGCCGTCTTTCTTAGGTGTAAGTAGGGCGGGAACCGCACATGGACTCATGCTATCTTGGATTAACCCCTTCTCAAGCAAATCGTTAACTTGCCTTTGTAATTCAGAATGTTCAGTCGGGCTCATACGATAATGTGGTAAATTGGGTAAGCTAGCCCCAGGTGCTAAATCAATGTGATGTTGTATATTGCGCATAGGTGGTAATTCGTTAGGTAATTCAGTGGGAGATAAATCAGGAAAGTCAGCTAATACCTGTTGAGCTAGTGGAGGCATTGCCACTTTTGTTTCAGATTGTCCCTTTACCACTAATGCCATCATAAGGTCATGGTCTTCAACCTCAGCACAAAAATCTGACCCGACAATGGTAGAGAACACCGGTTTGCCCTCATTAATAGCAGAGTTGGAGTCAAGTGAGCTTGACTGAGGGAGTAGTACAATCTTGTTGTTCGCCCACCAAAAGGTAAAGGTATTGGCACGACCCTTGTGAGTAGCATCAATGTCATAATACCATGGTCGCCCCAACAAAACGTGGCAAGCATCCATATCCACCACATCGCATAAGATCTCATCTTGATAATATTTTCCAATTGATAAAGGAACACGACAAATTTCATCTACCTTGATTCCAATTCCACGCTTGATCCATTCAATCTTGTAAGGTGTAGGATGCGGTTCTGCTTTTAGGTTGAGTGTCTTCACCAATGCTCTGGAGACCACATTCTCGCTGCTACCATTATCAATAATTACTTTACACACCTTATTTTTTATAGTGCACCGAGTTCGAAATATTTTGTGTCGTTGAGAGTCGTCTTGACTTTTGGGGGCTAGCAAAAGACGTTGCACAATGCACGCTACTTCTTCCCCTTTGTCCCCTTCTTCAAATTTAGCATCGTTATTCACATATTCTTCTTGTGAATATTCTTCGTTATCCGTCTCACCTTCTGCCAAGTTTATCGTGTGTCGAGGTTTGGTACAAGTGTTTGAGAGGTGTCCAGGTTGGCCGCAACGAAAACACTTTCGAAGGTTTGGCTGAGCATAAGGGTCGCCTGCATTTTGTTCTGTCGGTTGATTTCTACCCTGATAGTTTGGCCTACTTGAAGTTGTAACTTCTTTTTGAGCTTGTGTTGAGATTTGAGGGCCCTGAATACCTTTGTGGCTAGCATCTCGACTGGTCGAAGCTGTTGACCCCTTAGATTGGTAAGTATCAGATCGTCTAAAGTTACTTGGTGTGCGAAAGGAAACTCGATTTATTTGATTCTCTACTTTTAATGCTAAGTTGACTGCCTCACTTAGAGTCCATACTCCTTGAAGAGCCAATTTGTCTTGGATAGCTAAGTTCAAACCCCCAATGTATCGGGCAGTTAATTGGTCTTTTGTTTCTGGTAAGTTAACCCGAGCATTTAATCGGTAGAATTCCTCTGTGTATTCGTTGACTGCACGATTTCCCTGTCGACAGTTTTGGTATTGCTGATACAAGAATTGTTCATAGTCGGGGGGTAGAAAACGTTGATGTAATAGTTTTTTCATTTTGTGCCAAGTGCAGATGCGTTGCTTGCCTTGCCGGCATCGATTGTTTTGAAATTGTTCCCACCAGGCAGAAGCTCCTCCTTTTAACTTATAAGCAACTAGCTTCACTTTCCGGTCTTCCACGATATCCAGATAATCAAAAAAATTCTCAACGTTATGAATCCAATCAAGAAAGTCTTCGACATGTAAGCGTCCGTCAAAAGTTGGTAAATCCATCTTCATCTTGAATTCATGATTATTTTGTCCTCTATTATTTCCCTGGACGTTGGCCCGAAAATTATCTTCTTCCTCGGATGAATCATCCCATTCACGTTGTTTCCATTGAGGAGTATTCCTCCGATTTTGTTGACGAACATGTGAAAGTTCACTTATGCCGCTGACGTTTGTCGTAGCTAGAGGTTTGTGTTGGATGTCATCTTGTTATTCATGTACACCCTGCTTTCCTTGTTCGGTGAATTCTAGTTGGCGAGTCACACCTTTATTTGTTGTGTTGATGCATGGTCGAATGTTTTCCCAAGAACCATTGTCTTTCTCCTTTTTTCCATCACGTTGTCCATTCCATCCGCCAATTGTGAATGCAACAATTTGATTCTTCAATTCGGTAAGTGCTTGTGTCATATTACGATTTGATTCTTCGATATTGTCGAGCCGTTGCTCGATTTGTCCCATCCGTTATTCGTTGTCGGCGGCTTGGGCTCTACTTGTGCCATCGTTAGTCATCACGTCCGGTCAAATCCGGGCTCTGATACCACTTTGGTGCAGCAGAAGAGTGCTTCGAAACGAAGCAAAGATAAACCCTAACTTTAGGGAGGAAGCGGAATAAATCCAAGTAACTCAAATTGATAATTATGATAATGATAATAATCTCTACACAAGATAAGACTTATATAGGACTACTTCTCCAAAACTAACTCAAACTAGTAAACCCAAAACCAAAGAACTAACCAACCAAAACTAACTATAATTAGGAATAATATGAGTCCTAAATTAATAGGAATCCTAAACTAATACTACTTAGAAGATGGTCCTGCATCAATTTGTTAGATAATTGTGAATATTTGTTAGATAATTGTGAATATATGTTAGGGGCAATTTTTTGAAGATATTTGTTATATGTTGTGAATATTTGGAATTATAAAAAAAATTGGCCCTAAGGGGCAATTTTGGAATTATGAAAAAATTGCCCCTTAGGGGCAATTTTGGAATTATGAAAAAAATTAGCCCCTTGGGGGCAATTTTGGAATTTTGAAAAAAATTAGCCCCTTAGGGGCAATTTTGGAATTATGAAAAAAATTAGCCCCTTAGGAGCAATTTTGGAACACTCTCATAACATTAGCCCCTTAGGGGCAATTTTGGAATTATGTAAAAAATTAGCCCCCTAGGGGAAATTTTGGAATTATGAAAAAACTACCCCTTAGGGGTATTTTTGGAATTTTAAAAAAAATTAGCCCCTTAGAGGCAATTTTGGAATTATGAATAAATTGCCTCTTAGGGGTGTTTTTGGAATTTCCACAAAAAAATAGCCCCTTAGGGGCAATTTTGGAATTATGAAAAAAAATTAGCCCCTAAGGGGCAATTTTGGAATTATGAAAAAATTGCCCCTAAGGGGCAATTTTGGAATTATAAAAAAATTAGCCCCTAAGGGGCAATTTTGGAATTATGAAAAAAATTACCCCTTAGGAGAATTTTTGGAATTATGAAAAAATTAGCCCCTTAGGGGCAATTTTGGAATTATGAATAAATTGCCCCTTAGGGGTATTTTTGGAATTTCCAAAAAATTCCCCCTAAGGGGCAATTTTGGAATTATGAAAAAAATTAGCCCCTTAGGGGCAATTTTGGAATTATGAAAAAAATTAGCCCCTTAGGGGCAATTTTGGAATTATGAAAAAAATTAGCCCCTTGGGGTATTTTTGGAATTTTGAACAAAATAAGCCCCTTAGGGGCAATTTTGGAATTATGAATAAATTGCCTCTTAGGGGTATTTTTGGAATTTCCACAAAAAATAGCCCCTTAGGAGCAATTTTGGAATTATGAAAAAAATTAGTCCCTAAGGGGCAATTTTGGAATTATGAAAAAATTGCCCCTAAGGGACAATTTTGGAATTATAAAAAAAATTGCCCCTAAGGGGCAATTTTGGAATTATGAAAAAAATAGCCCCTTAGGGGTATTTTTGGAATTATGAAAAAAAATAGCCCTTAGGGGCAATTTTGGAATTATGAATAAATTTCCCCTTAGGGGTATTTTTGGAATTTCCAAAAAATTCCCCATAAGGGGCAATGCCCTTTAGGGGCAATTTTGGAATTATGAAAAAAATTACCCCTTAGGGGTATTTTTGGAATTATGTAAAAATTAGCCCCTTAGGGGCAATTTTGGAATTATGAATAAATTGCCCCTTAGGGGTATTTTTGGAATTTCCAAAAAATTTCCCCTAAGGGGCAATTTTGGAGTTATGAAAAAATTACCCCTTAGGGGTATTATTGGAATTTCCAAAAAATTGCCCCTTGGGGTTATTATTTGAATTATTAAAAAAATTGCCCCTTAGGGTAATTCGGGCAATTTCGGCCGAATTACCCTGTTCTTTCGGTCAAATTGACCTTAAAAGTGTTATTCTGTCAATTACAGATAATGGAGCCTAGACGTAAGGCACCTAGGGCCAGGGCACCTAGGCGAGCCACCATGGACATTCCATTTTTCGAGGCTTCGCAGGCGCCGGAGTTACATGATGACATGTACACTCCGTCACCGCCGCAGCCGACTCAGCCCACTCAGCCGATTTATCCGGGAGATACGGAGGTTGGCTAGCAGTACCAAGTCCCGGATCATCGGACTTTCCAGGAGATGCTCGGAGACGTCGCAGGACCCTCCGAATCTGACTTTGTGTCGGATGAGTCAGAACTGCCGCTGAACGAGTGGAGGCTCCTTCCCCACGAGTACAGAGAGATTCCGAGGTACGAGTTGTACTTCGACTACAAGGTGGAAGTCGACTGCCTGAACACGAAGAGCTGGGAAGCCACGGCAAAGAAGGACCAAAAGATCGACATCAACATCGAGCACGATGAGAGAGCCGTTCAGAGGAACGGAGGTCCGTTGCTCTTGACGTGGGAAAACGGCCGACCACGTGTCGCAGAAGGAATCCTTTCGGCCGAAAGGGTGAAGACGATTATAGGGAAATTCGCTCGGGAACGCGACGCTTCCTACCAGACGTTTGGGGATTTGCTGGCGTCTGAATTCCAGGCGTTTTGGAGGAGTTTTAGGGTAATTTCGACTTTTACTCTAATTTTTTTCCAAATGCTCGTATTGTAGGGTTTTGGAGCGTTCTAGATCGTCGAGATAGCGGAAGCAATAAAAGATAATCTACTCCAAACCTTGTCCAAGAACATTTAAACCATTAAATCTCAAAGCAAAATCTATTCCACAAGATGTTTACCTTTAAGTCTTGTTTGAATCGATAAAGAAGAACGTTCGGATCTTCTTCTCTAAAGCAAGTCCACACCAAGAGGATGATCTTCAAGATCCTTCACTTAATTGCCTACTAGAACAATTAAATGAAGAACAAGAGAGCAAGATGATGAAGAGGAGAGGGGTGGCCGGCCACAATGAGAGAGAGAGAGGATTTTTGTCTGTTTTGTGACTTAATGAATTAATGAATTAAAGTCTTGCATTATAATTCATCATCCAACTCACAAGTATGGGTTAAAAGTGATTGGTATGGGCTTAAAGGTGCTTTAACCCATACCCCTTAAATCACTCACCTCTTAATCCACAATCACCAACTAAGCATGGCATTGTGTGGCCCCCACAATGCCCCCACCAAGTGGGCCGGCCATATGGCCTTATTGGGCCCTTATTGGGCCGGCCATGAGGCTTCATGGGCTGAGCCCAATGGGCCCTCCCGTGTTGTCTCATGCCGCGTCCAAAAGTTGCCCGACCTTTTTGTCGTTACTTATCAAACAAAGTCCGACGCGATATTGACGAAAAACTCAATTTTTCTCGATTCGCTAATTATTCTCTCAAACCGAACCTATGGCACAAAACCTCCAGTTTTGTCCATATACTTCTCCTTAAGAAACATCCATGTTTCCTTGTCTCAAGTTATCCGTTTTGTATGTGTGTGACCCTCTAGGCTCATGTCACCGTTGGCAGATCAGCGCAAGACTCGCTCTTGCCCGATCCATCATAAGTGGTCTCTAGTAAAACATTATGATTACCCAAGGTGCACGATGATCGATAATTCGACTTAACCTTTGTGCGTACAAGTCACCATCCTTTTATCTCTAGATATCCCGATTGATCTCAAGGCATAGAGTCGTCTCCCTTGTTCAATCAATCATTGTTACTTGATATGCGAGATGACTGAGAAATGATAACCCGTATCATTTGCATGGCCATGCTTTTTCTCTCAGTCAGTCTCCATCAAGAGGCCTTCTAACGGATATCTTTCCCATACCATAGTATGAGGGATAAATCCCTTAGCCGTCTTTCGTGTCACTCATGCAACCCGTTCCGCCACCCAATCATGCCCTTTATAGCAATCCTTTTACAGAAAGCGTTTGGCGCAAGTTAAAGTCGTACGTTCATTGCATAGTGATCACAAAGACTCCTTGGTCTAAGGACGTCGTGACAAGCTATCGCATCTGAATATGTTTATGGCTTAATCTATGAAAGCACTATTCAATGCGGGTCGTCCGATATCAATCACCTCATGATATCTATGATACGGTTCCAGGATCCCAAATCCCTATGACAAGTAGAACTACGTCATTAAGAACCATCCTCATACTGGTCGCTTTAAGGAAGCATACGTTGACCAGGGACTCGTTAAGTGTGATCCGTACAGATTTTTGGTTCTACTACTTTAGTGGTCATAAATCAGATCATGCTTAACATATTACTTCAACACATAAGTAATATAAAGCCGTTTATATTTATATATTGCAAACGATGATATTTGTACATAGACGTTTACAGGCTAATACCAATTGGACTAGGGCAGAAATGCTATCAATCTCCCACTTACCCTTAGCTCCAATCTAAGTCCCAGTCTATACCCATTGACCTAACATGTCTTTCATGTATATCTTGAGGAAGAGCCTTGGTCAATGGGTCGGCTGTGTTATCATCAGTTGCAACGTAGTGGATCTTCACGTCACCTCTAGCAATTATGTCGCGGATGATGTGATACTTTCTGAGTACATGTTTGGATCTGTTATGTGCCCTGGGTTCCTTAGCTTGCGCAATAGCCCCGGTGTTGTCACAATATAAGTCTACTGGGTTAGACGGGTTTTTAATTACACCTAACCCAGCCATGAAACTCCTGATCCATACAGCCTTTTTTGCCGCCTCACATGCGGCAATGTACTCAGCTTCCGTTGTAGAGTCGGCAATGGTATCTTGGTTCTTGCTTTTCCAGCTGAATGCTCCACCGTTCAACATAAACACATATCCCAACTGACTCTTAAAGTCATCGGGGTCTGTCTGGAAACTAGCGTCGACATATCCTTTGACGACGAGATCATCATTTCTGCCCCCGTATACAAGAAAGGCGTCCTTGGTTTTTCTCAAATATTTGAGAATCGCCTTGACAGCCATCCAGTGTGCCTCACCGGGTTTGGATTGATGTCTACTGGTACAGCTTAGGGCAAACGAGACATCCGGTCTCGTGCATATCATGGCATACATTATGGACCCTATAGCCGAAGCATATGGGATCTCATTCATTCTTGCTAGCTCTGCAGGTGTCTCAGCACCCTGCTTCTTGCTAAGCTTCACGCCATGACGCATGGGCAGCAATCCTTTCTTTAAATCTTGCATTGAGAATCGTCTCAACACATTGTCTATATAAGTGCTTTGACTTAAACCCAAGACCCGCTTGGTACGGTCTCTATATATCTTGATTCCCAAGATGTAAGAGGCCTCGCCTAAGTCCTTCATTGCGAAACACTCACCTAACCAAGTCTTCGTTAAGAGCAAGGTAGGGACGTCGTTTCCAATGAGCAATATGTCATCAACATAAAGCACTAAAAAGATTATATTGCTCCCACTTGCCTTTTTATACACGCAAGGTTCATCATCGTTCTTGACGAAGCCAAACCGTTTTACTACTTCATCAAAACGCTGATTCCAACTCCGAGATGCTTGCTTCAAACCATAGATTGATTTGAGCAACTTGCAAATCTTTCCCTTATTCTTTGGATCCTCAAAACCCTCAGGCTGAGACATATAAATGTCCTCAGCTAACCTCCCGTTGAGGAAGGCGGTTTTGACATCCATTTGCCATATCTCATAGTTGTGATATGCTGCTATGGCAAGAAGAATGCGGATAGATTTGACCATAGCTACTGGAGAAAAGGTCTCTTCATAGTCAATTCCGTGGATTTGTCTATAACCTTTTGCTACCAGTCTCGCTTTATAGGTCTGAGGTTTGCCATCCATGTCAATCTTTATTTTAAAGATCCATTTACACCCTATGACCTTAACATCAGGGGTATGATCTACCAAGTCCCATACTTGATTATCTGACATGGATTGCATTTCTTCCCTCATGGCTTCCAGCCATTTCTCAGAGTCGGTTCCATCTAAAGCCTCTCGAAAGGTAGCTGGATCATTGTCCACTAGTACTAAACCATCACCTTCAGTTACTAAGAACCCGTATCTGACAGGTGCATGACTTATCCTTTCAGAGCGCCTCGGACCGTCCTCATTAACTGCAGCTATTGGTTCTTGCTCAATGACCACTTCTGGCTCTACCTCTTCTAGTGGGTCCTCTTGTGGTTCCCGAGTGACCATCTCATCTAGAACTTCATCTAGATGAATAGCCCTCCCACTGACTGTCTTGGAAATGAACTCTTTTTCCAAGAACGTCCCACCTCGAGCGACAAAAACTTTATTTTCGCTCGGTTTGTAGAAGTAGTATCCTTTTGTTTCTTTTGGATATCGGACGAAAGTGCATTTATCTGATCTTGGTTCGAGCTTGGTTGCAAGCAACCTTTTAACATAAGCCTCGCAACCCCAGATTTTAAGGAAGGACAAAACGGGTTCCTTCCCGTACCATTTTTCAAATGACGTCCCTTCCACTGCTTTCGACGGAGCCCTGTTTATTATGAAAGCGGCCGTTTGCAGAGCACAACCCCAGAAGGAGATCGGGAGATCAGTGAGACTTAACATTGATCGAACCATATCTAACAATGTTCGATTCCTCCGTTCGGACACACCATTTAGTTGCGGCGTTCCTGGCGGAGTCCACTGAGATAGTATTCCACCTTCAGTAAGATAACCAAGAAACTCCTCGGATAAGTATTCTCCACCCAGATCAGAACGGAGTGCCTTGATACTCTTTCCGAGTTGGTTTTCTACTTCAGTCCTAAACTCTTTGAATTTATCAAAAGCTTCGGACTTATGTCTCATGAGATAGACATAACCATATCTACTGAAATCGTCAGTAAATGTGATAAAGTAGCCTAAACCACCTCTGGCATGCGTACTCATTGGTCCACATACGTCTGAATGTATTAGACCCAATAAGTCACCTGCCCTCTCACCTAAACCAGTGAAGGGCGCTTTAGTCATCTTGCCCATCAAACAAGCTTCGCATCTTTCAATCGTTTGGAATTCGAATTGACTTAGAAGTCCGCGCTTATGAAGCGCTGAGATGCGTTTCTCATTTATGTGACCTAGACGACAATGCCAGATTAGAGTTTGGTCTAAATCATTAGTTTTAAACCTCTTAGCATTTACATTATAGAGCATGTTGGATTTCGAGTTTTGCATATTCATTATGTATAATCCTCCAACAGTGCGAGCATTGCCATAATATATGTTGTTGCGCATAATATCAAAAAACCCGTTTTTAATATTGAAATAATAACCTTCTTTCTCAAGAAGAGAAATTGAGATAATATTCCTGCTGAAAGCAGGTACGCAAAAAACATCATTAAGTTCAATTACAAGCCCACTGGGCAAAGCAAGGTTCACAGAACCCACGGCAGTTGCGGCAACTCTGGTATTGTTCCCAACTCTTAGGTCCACCTCGCTTTCCCCCATATCTCTTCTACTGTGTAACACCTGCACATTGGCACAGATATGAGACTCAGCTCCAGTATCTAGTACCCAGGTATTTATTGTAGAAAGATATAACTCTAATGGAATACCTGATGAAGTAGCGGCCCCACCGCCCTTCTTCTGATCCTCCTTCAGCTGCTGACAGTCTTTCTTCCAATGACCAGGCTTTTGACAGTAGAAACAGACCGACTCCTTTGCCTTCCCTTTGCCTTGTACGGGCATGTGAGGTCTAGGAATAAATGGTCGTCTGTTCCTCCCTGCGAGGTGTCTTGGGCCTTTACCCTTGCCACCAACAGCTTTGAAGCTGGGTCCCTTCTTGACCATGAAGACATTTTTGGACGAACTGCCCCTTATGCTCTTCTCGGCAGTTACTAGCATGTTGTGCAACTCCGACACGGTCTTGTCCATATCATGCATGTGATAGTTCATGACGAACCCACCATATGCATGAGGAAGGGATTGCAGAACAAAATCCGCAGCCATTTCCTTTTCCATAGACATACCGATACTAGTCATATGGTCAAAATGCCCCTTCATCTATAGGACGTGAGGACCTACGGAGCTGCCTGCTGACATGTTGCAGGCTATGAGTTCTCGGAGAACAGTGTATTTTTCAATACGTACTTTCTCCTTGAACATATCCTTGATCTGTGCAAACATTGCAAACGGATCATGGGATAGCTCCATAAACTGCTTTTGGAGGTCCGCCTCCATGCAGCCCAGCATGACACACGCAACGTCGATAGAGTCGCTAAGGTGTTTCTAGTGCGCATCCTTAACGACCCTCGTTGCGTTGGCAGCTGGCTCCTCAGGGATAGCCTTATCAAGGACGTACTCCCTGCGTTCCATTTTTAACACAAGTCGTAAATTTCTGTCCCAGTCTAGATAATTTGTCCCGTTGAGTTTACACTTCTCGAGTATAGTCCTCAATGACAAATTAGACGAGTTTGTTGAATTACTAGCCATTTCTACACGAAGAAAGTAAATTTAATCAGAATAGTTAAATAAATTTACGAAGATCCGAATTAAACACCAACCATTAGATTCTAAGATTTAGAATCTTTAAACTAAGATCCCTTATTCGTCATTTGAAGTGCGCTAAGGTGCACCGCTCCAATTGACTTATTTAGGTAGGACGTCCGTCCAATTACAACCCGTGTAACTCTTAGCCAGGGTATGTGTAAAACACACGGCTTACCCTTCCGATGCCCCAGCTCGACCTCAGGCCAAGAATCGTGGTTGAGTCAACCAACTTTCACTAACGAGTTAACTTTGTGTAGATGCTCCGCTAAGGCGCACGACATCCCACAAAGTTTACCATTCCCATCTAGAACCCATTCGATCGATGCTCCGCTAAGGCGCACGACACCGATAAAATGTTTCTACATGGGTGTGAATTTGGGTGGCATCTCACTTGACTCAAATTAACTTGTAATTTGGTTGTGTTTAATAATTCGAAAGTATTTGGTACAATTACGAACCCGTCACCAACAACCCGTGTTGTGACGTTTCTAATTGTATCACATACTATCTTCATTTGAACCCGTCATTTGCAACCCGTGCAAATACGTTTCAAATTTGAACTCATCCATCACAACCCGTGTGATGATAGTTCGCAACGCTTTAAACATGCAAACAATTAAAGTTGATTTTAATCTTTGCATGTGAGGTGATCGCTTATAAACTTATAAACTAATCATGCAAGCATGCAATTAATTAAATAATTCAAGCAAGCATCCATAAAGCGTTAAATATGCATTTTATAGCCCATCCTAATATTAGGATTCTGCGAGTCTTCACATCTTCTCGTCTTTCTCATTCGGGCTCCCACTAGCTCTTGGACTTCCTCCAACACCGTCATCGTGCTCGATTTTCCATCCTTCTTGTCTTTGAGTAATAATTACAATTAATACTCGATTCGTAGACCGGATAAAAAAATAATTACACTTTATGGGCTCGAATAAAAGAATAATTACACGCTAACACTAACGGTATGCAAACCGTGAAAGCGATAAATCTAATGGGCTACTAATGCATCATACATTTCATCACATCATCCAACATGTTATCACACAAACATGTTATCAAATAATATGCAATAATTCCGGTTTTAATTTTGCCAAGTTGCTTGGTCGGGTTTATCGAAACTAGACCTTTTCGAAAAACGGTTTATCGAAACCGATCAAATTTTGAAAGTTCTCGAAATATTGGATCGCGGGTTCGTGACATGGATCAAACACCACACACGAACCAAGTCGGGCCAAGCCAATGGGCCGAGGGCCCATTTTGCCGAGCCCAACTATGCACGGCCCGGTTTGGGCCTTAGAAGGCCCAAACCCGGCTTCCCGCCACTCTCGGCCTCGGCCAAGAGTGGGGACGGGCCCGGTCACTGCCGGCCTCACCGGCCTCCGGTGACCTCCGTCTGGTACCTCCGATCCGGCTCCCCGAGAGTCTCTTCTCGGACCCGACAAATCCAATAATTTCCGAAAAATTTCAAATTTAATATATTTTCAAAAATAACATATTTCATGCAAATTTCCCAAAAAGCATTAAAATCATGTTATCAACATTTGGCATGCAAATAATCACAAAACCGAAATAAATTCAACAAGACAAAGATTAAGAGGGTAACCAACGCTCTGATACCACTGTAGGGTTTTGGAGCGTTCTAGATCATCGAGATAGCGGAAGCAATAAAAGATAATCTACTCCAAACCTTGTCCAAGAACATTTAAACCATTAAATCCCAAAGCAAAATCTATTCCACAAGATGTTTACCTTTAAGTCTTGTTTGAATCGATAAAGAAGAACGTTCAGATCTTCTTCTCTAAAGCAAGTCCACACCAAGAGGATGATCTTCAAGATCCTTCACTTAATTGCCTACTAGAACAATTAAATGAAGAACAAGAGAGCAAGATGATGAAGAGGAGAGGGGTGGCCGGCCACAATGAGAGAGAGAGAGGATTTTTGTGTGTTTTGTGACTTAATGAATTAATGAATTAAAGTCTTGCATTATAATTCATCATCCAACTCACAAGTATGGGTTAAAAGTGATTGGTATGGGCTTAAAGGTGCTTTAACCCATACCCCTTAAATCACTCACCTCTTAATCCACAATCACCAACTAAGCATGGCATTGTGTGGCCCCCACAATGCCCCCACCAAGTGGGCCGGCCATATGGCCTTATTGGGCCCTTATTGGGCCAGCCATGAGGCTTCATGGGCTGAGCCCAATGGGCCCTCCCGTGTTGTCTCATGCCGTGTCCAAAAGTTGCCCGACCTTTTTGTCGTTACTTATCAAACAAAGTCCGACGCGATATCGACGAAAAACTCAATTTTTCTCGATTCGCTAATTATTCTCTCAAACCGAACCTATGGCACAAAACCTCCAGTTTTGTCCATATACTTCTCCTTAAGAAACATCCATGTTTCCTTGTCTCAAGTTATCCGTCTTGTATGTGTGTGACCCTCTAGGCTCATGCCACCGTTGGCAGATCAGCGCAAGACTCGCTCTTGCCCGATCCATCATAAGTGGTCTCTAGTAAAACATTATGATTACCCAAGGTGCACGATGATCGATAATTCGACTTAACCTTTGTGCGTACAAGTCACCATCCTTTTATCTCTAGATATCCCGATTGATCTCAAGGCATAGAGTCGTCTCCCTTGTTCAATCAATCATTGTTACTTGATATGCGAGATGACTGAGAAATGATAACCCGTATCATTTGCATGGCCATGCTTTTTCTCTCAGTCAGTCTCCATCAAGAGGCCTTCTAACGGATATCTTTCCCATACCGTAGTATGAGGAATAAATCCCTTAGCCGTCTTTCGTGTCACTCATGCAACCCGTTCCGCCACCCAATCATGCCCTTTATAGCAATCCTTTTACAGAAAGCGTTTGGCGCAAGTTAAAGCCGTACGTTCATTGCATAGTGATCACAAAGACTCCTTGGTCTAAGGACGTCGTGATAAGCTATCGCATCTGAATATGTTTATGGCTTAATCTATGAAAACACTATTCAATGCGGGTCGTCCGATATCAATCACCTCATGATATCTATGATACGGTTCCAGGATCCCACATCCCTATGACAAGTAGAACTACGTCATTAAGAACCATCCTCATACTGGTCGCTTTAAGGAAGCATACGTTGACCAGGGACTCGTTAAGTGTGATCCGTACAGATTTATGGTTCTACTACTTTAGTGGTCATAAATCAGATCATGCTTAACATATTACTTCAACACATAAGTAATATAAAGCCGTTTATATTATATGTTGCAAACGATGATATTTGTACATAGACGTTTACAGGCTAATACCAATTGGACTAGGGCACAAATGCTATCATGTATTATAAATATTGACGTGATATTTGTGAATTTCAGCGTTTGTTTGAAATGACCGATTCGGTTGAGCTTAGGGGTTGGATTCGTGAGGCGGCCATAGGCGCTTACAAGGAGCGAAAATCCAACATGAAGCGGTTATACAAGCTCTACGTCGACCCTACTAGACTGGGCCGGAATGGGATTCCCAAGTGTCTGAAAGGGAAGAAGTCCCAGTGGCGGTGGCTCGTTGAACATTTCGATGCCAACGAGGTATATTACTAATTTTTACTTAAATAACTTTACTTTAATTTTTTTTTAATTTTTACTATTTTTTATTTGAATTTACTTTTATTTTTTTTCCAGGAAAATGTTGGTACTCAAATGAGTGCCATTCGGAGGAGCGAGAACAAATTAAACCACCACACTGGTAAAGTCCCATTTCGACAGCTTTTGGAGAGGATGTCGGAGGCCGGGGAAGTGGAGGTTTCCAAAAAGTTGGAGGCCTTACTGAAGGCTCACAAGGCCTTACCTAGGCCTGGTGATGATGCACAGGAGGAGGAGGAGGGACTCAACCCGAAGCTTGTAAGTTTCAATATATATATATATATATATATATATATATATATATATATATATATATATATATATATATATATATATTAATTTATTATATTAATCAAATTTTTTTTGCAGCTTTACATTAAGAATGCGCTTAGGGATTGGAAGAATGAGGAGGCGAACTACAACGAGGATGGAACGCTGAACAAGATGACCGGCGCTGAAGAGGATGAGATCATGCGACTAGCTGCCGAGCATGTTCGCGAGATCGAGCTTGCCAGAGGAGTTACCATAGAACCCTCTAGAGGACGACGCATCCGGGGTTGCGGGAGTTCTTACGAGGCACCGCCGAGACAGAGAAGACGTTCGACCTCCTCCGATGGTAGTCAAGCGGAGATTGTGGACCTCCGGACTCGACTCAGCCAACAAGAAGAGGTTATTACGGAACTTCGCGCTGAACGTCAGGCTGAACGTGAGCAGAACGCCGCCGAAAAACAGCAAGCCGCCGCCGAAAAACAGCATGCCGAGCAGATGTTCCAATACTTCCAACAACAGCTGATGTTACTCAACCCTAATCTCGCCCCTCCACCTCCACCTCCATTTAACCCGAATAGTTCTAGAGATCCTGGAGGCCCGTCCTCATAGATTTTATGTAAATTAAATATTTTATTCAACAATTTCAATATTAATATAATTTTATTTTCAACAAATTCAATATTCATTTCTAAATAAAAAAATATAATTTTAAAAAATAATAAATATAAAATTTATTTTATATTTATTATTTTTTAAAATTTTATTTTTTTTATTATTCTGCATTATCTGTAACGGCGCACGCCGTTACTAATGGTAACGGTGCACGCCGTATGTGCGCCGTTACTAATTGTAACGGCGCACGCCGTCGGTGCGCCGTTACTAATTGTAACGGCGCCCGCCGTCAGTGCGCCGTTACAAACGGTGACGGCACCGTCACCTTCACCGACGGTGACGGTAGCATTTGTAACGGCGCACTGACGGCGTGCACCGTCAAAGTTAGTAACGGCGCACCCACTTTGTGCGCCGTTACTGGTTGTAACGGCGCACAGACGACGCGTTTTGCGCTGTTACAGGTTGTAACGGCGCAGTTAACGTGCGCCGTTACAACTTAAAAAACTAATAGTGAATGATATTCCATATTTTTATAAGGGGTAATTCCATGTCAGTACTTCAACTTTGACTCATTTTCAAATCATTACCCCAAGTTTGAAAAGTTTTTTCCCAGTACCCCAAGTTTAATTAGTTGCAGATAAGTACCTACTAGGTTAAATCTAACAGAATTGAGATGTGAAAAGACCAAAATGCCCCTAATGCTTATAATAATTACTATTATAAACTTTTGAATGGAATAACTCTCTCATACGACGTCCGTTCCGGGATCATAAAATATCAAATCGAAGAGAATCGGAAGATAAACAACTTTGAAGAATAATATTAATAATTAAATTAAAATAATATTTAATAATATTTAATTATTAATAATTAATAAAATTTTATTTAATTATTAATATTATTCAAAGTTGTTTATCTACCGATTTTCTTCGATTTGATATACTATGAGCCCAAAACGGAGGTCGTATGAGATAGTTATTAAATTCGAAAGTTTCAATGTAATATTAATTATTATAAGCATTAAGGGAATTTTGGTATTTTCACATCTTAATTCGGTTAGATTTAATAGATTAGGTACTTATCTACAACTAATTAAACTTGGAGTACCGACAAAAAACTTTTCAAACTTAGGGTAATGATTTGAAAATAAGGCAAAGTTGTGGTACTGATATGGAATTACCACTTTTTATAATTGAGTATATTAAGCCCACTTATACTATTAGACACAATAAAGAACATACGAGTGCAAGTGTTCAGATAAAAATCACTTAGTTTGTATCACAAATTGTGATTTCCAACTGAAACCATTGACCAACATACATAAATATAGCCAATTTCAATCGAAGAAAATTACTCAAACATGAAAAAATGTTACAAACATTGGATTACAAGCTAGACCAAAAGGTAAAACAGGTTTAAGTTCATAGGAGAAGTGAATCATTGTCTCAACATATATGTACATTTTCATTACAAGAATAGTACAAGAGCTAATCACATTTTTGTGTCAATAAAAATTATATAAATCTACTGAACATTGTTGTTTTACAGCAGAATACAGAAGAAGAAAAAACTCAGCAAAACACTCCTTACTTACTTGAAATAGAGCTGAACAAGCTTCTTCAAAGTGTCGAACACGCTGGTGAAGGGGTTGAATTCTACGGAAGACCTCAACTCTAGATCGGGAAACTGATTCGTGAGGGCCTGCTGCATTCCCGACATGGACATCATCGCAGCGAGCTGACTATTGGACTTCACTTCACAGTCCTGTGGCGTATCTTTGATCTTGCTCGGGTCGTAACCAAAGTTTGCCAGGTAATTTTTATACTTCTCTATGAACTGAAGTCCAGGGTTTGGCGTTCTTGAATAAATCTGAAAAGAAAAGTTCATGTGTCAAAAGACCAAACACGAGAATGTAATACAAACTCATATGATTGAATAAAAACGGTGTAATGTACAAGATTATTGACTTTCCTATGAAATTCTTGCAAACTTGCATAAATTTTCTACTTTGTTAGGGCAAACTGCAAATACATGCCTTGGTAGATTGCTCACTTTCATTAAGGTGTATTGTAAGAAAAAAGTGATGGATGACCATCCTTATAAACGTTCGTGCAACAATGCTTTTACAATTTTAACAAAAAATCACACTCTTCTCATACTCGATCACGTGATCCCTTATTTCTTGAAATACCAAAAAGAGCCTTAATGCACTCCCTATGGTTGCTCAAGCTCATTGCCAATCTACAGGAGCCCGTGTTCTAAAAAACACTGGGCGCTAGTCGGGCAGAGAGGGTCTTCTGGGGATTAATCGGACAATTCGGGGAATTTTGGAACATTGTGTGCAACATATTCTGCAAGATTGACATCGCAGGGACCAAATCTTTGAGTTTGTTCTTGTTGTATGATGACATGATTTAAACGATTGAAGCCAGAATCAGAGTAGAGTAGTAATTTTGTTTACAAACTACACAATGCAAAAAAATATATGCATAATAAGCTAAACGAAAGTGAGCAATCTCTAATAGTAGGTATATCCAATTTAACCTGAGTCATATTGCCAAAATGTGCAATTGGAGTATAATTGTTAAATGATTAAACACCACCAGAACATAATATTAAATCATATGCATGCATGGAGATGACATGATTTACAAAATTATGGATTATCACGTGAGCTTCTTCCAATTTAGCATGTTTTTATATTTTATGATATGTTATCCAGATGTGTAATTACAGTTCAAACGTTCAATGCTCAAAACACCAGAACATAATAGGAAATCATATGTTTGAGTGGAAATGACAGAGTTTACAAGATTACGGATCATCATTCGAGCTTCTTACATATTATCATAAATTTTCATTAGTATGGTAATTATCAAAATGTGTAGAGTTACCTGTATAAAACTCTTATCTTTGGCACCCGAAACAAGAGCATAATTGTCATAGTCGGTAGCGATCACATCATATGGCTCCTTTGGTATAAAAGGCAACGTGGGAAAACGAAGGAAACATTTATCCCTAATCATCGCTTCCCTTTGTAAGTTATTCTCATTTTTCTCCATATCTTCTTCCTGAAGACATTGAACCTTTCCTCTTATACCAGTAATGTATCCATCGGGACCACCGTGAACACAGAACGTGTCAACCTGGATGGCAGGTGCGTCCATATCAAACGTATATACACCCTGCAATGAAGTGAATTATAGTGTTTGAGTCAATA
The DNA here is from genome assembly GCA_963920655.1 of Geranium rotundifolium. Taxonomy (NCBI): domain Eukaryota; kingdom Viridiplantae; phylum Streptophyta; class Magnoliopsida; order Geraniales; family Geraniaceae; genus Geranium; species Geranium rotundifolium. Next base: position 35,112,537 of record OY987319.1, read on the forward strand.
GCTTGTAGAGATATATAAAGCAATAAGGAGCGATATTCTAAAAAAACACTAGGCACTAGTCGGATGGATAAGACCTCTGGAGCCTAATCAAGGACCATTAGGCAGGAATTTTTATAACACTGATAAGGATATATGAAAATGTATATATCAATTGTATTCATATATCAAAATGGTTATCACTTCTAAGGGCTACAATTGATATGTCTGGATTCTTGCTGGTAAATAAAGGCAACAATTGAAAATAAGGATAATTGCAATAACTCATCGTGTTCTATCTGACTTTTGTAAAGAATATCTGTGAAGTACGTTTATTGCAAAACTATCCCTCTTTGATCCTGTTTTTTGCACTGTAAATTACAAAGCGAAAAGACGGAAATTCCCATGAAATAATAAAAAAGTGAACATTGGCATCATTATTACATAATCATATTTTTTATAAAAAATAATGAAAAATCAATAAAATGTTGAACTCAACCATAATTTTTTGTTTTTTAATAAATTTTGTAACTGTTTTTTTTTAAAAAAATTTGGAGGCCAAACCCGTCATTTTGGAAGAGTGGGTGTCATGTTACTCACACATGACTGAATAAGACGGATTTTGTTGTATGGTGCAAAAGAAAGATAGCTGACGGATAGTTTTTGGAATAAAAGTAATATGTGGATACCAACAAAAAGTCGGATAGTACATTGCAAAATTGTGCAATTATCCCTTGAAAATATCCATTGTCTTCTTTGCTTCTTTAAGGCTTTAGAAAGAAAAAAGGCCCACTCAATGCACGAGGCTCCAATTTCTGTGGAGTCTGGGAGTAGCATTTCCATGTGCACACAAATTTCCCGGGCTTTTTGGAGAGAATGTATTTCTAGACTGGAACACGCGACATACAGGTCACAAGGCAGCAATATTCATCATTGCTCCATGACTCAGGGTATTTGGATTTAGGACTCCACCTTTACAAACTAGGGAGAGGGGAGAAAGTTGCCTCCATGAAATGCGTCAATATGAACATTTAGTACGGTATTTACCTGAGTGCAGTGACAATCTTCTTGCCCTTGTCCGGCAAATCCACGCTTAAGCGATGCCACTTCAAACCACCTTCCGGCATATCTGGCGGGGTCAAAATTCGCAGCCGTCATGCCTCTCATCATCATTAGTCTCCCACCACTTCCCTCAGACCCCTCTTCAAGTGGAAGAGTTAATGTACTATCTGAAGCGCTTCCCAGCTGACACATATTCTGGGGACGAGGTAGATCCGCTGCAAGAATCTACAAAGAAAAACAAAATTATCGTAATAACAGTTAATTCTGCTATTAATTATGTTGTGTACTATACTAATATTTCGTGATAAGCCAAAGAGAAAATTGGGTAATTCCAGACTTACTTTTATCTGAAACTAACCAATTTGGTCTGATATTATTACTATATGACTTTTGCAAGGAGTAGCGTAAACTATGTTTATGGTGAAAACTATCCGTCAACTATCCTTTTTTTTGCACCGTCAAAGTTGAAGTGAAAGGACAAAAAAAACCCTGAGAGTAATAAAATTTTGCATGTTGACGTCATTAAAACATCATCAGATTTTTAACATAATTAAAAATGGAGGACCGAAACCATCAACAGCAGTTCATATGTTTTTTAATTGATTTTTAATTTGGCTGGGAAACCCGTCATTTTGAAGGAAAAAATGGGTGGTCATGTGACTGAGTAAGTGGTTTTTCCGACTGTTTTGATGGATTTTGTTAGACGGGCAAAAAGGATAGCTGAATGATAGTTTTGCAATAAACATAGTATATGAATACACCTTGCAAATGTCGGATAGTCCACAACTTCTTTTTTTATTGGCTAGGATAGTCGACAACGTGCTTTTGCAATTATCCCTAATACAAACAAGGTCTTCCAACAGGATCATAACCAAAAACTAAAGATACCATACACAAAAGAGCATCACTTATGAAGCTTGTGGAGCTTGAAATTCAGATCTCATACGATAGGTCACTTTGAAGTAGACCTAAGTACAATATGCTACTGGCAGTAAAAGGAACTTACCTCATGCGATTGAGAAAGAAATACAACTGAAGCGGCTAGCCCAGAAAACAAATATCTAGCAACAGCCTTATCTGATATAGGTTGCTCGGAGGAGTTCTTCATCGTTATTTTTCCAGCCACTGCCCTATATAAGTAAATAACAAACTATCACAGCAGAACCGCGATAACCTCGAGAAACAACATAAACAAATTTTGGTCTTCAACTGTCGAACACGTGAATTGTCATGCAACCATGTATAATCTATCTTCAAATTGTGTTCATTGCTAACCGAGATCATTTTACGCTATATCGAATATCAATAGTTTTTTCCTGACCTCATCACAAGTTAATCGAAGATGCATTTTCCAATATTATTTGCAGCCAACTAATTACATGTTCCAAATCCCAAATTAACCAGCAACAACACAACTGCTGCAAATTCTAACATGAACATCAAAACCTATTTTTACACACAACAATCAACCATTGCCTTAAACCTGTTCCATATGCATTGCTAACAATTCACAACTACAAGGCACATCCCAAGTAACCCAATATAAAAACACAACTCTCAAGGCAATGCACCTATAAGAATAAGGAAAAAAACGCTTCCTTTATTCAATATCTCAGAACTAAAGTTCAAATCGTCCAGTATTAAGCAAAACCCAGATCATCAATTCGTCTAAATTTCTGTTTGGATACCGAGAAACTGACAAAACAAAACAAAATCACAAAAGGGAAAGTAAAGCTGGAGCTCAAAATCGAAGAAACATCAATACCCAGGAACAAAAACAACATACAGGAACCATTGGAGCTCCCAATCGTACTGGGAAACCATAGAATGTACTTTCTCGGAAACCAAACAGAACTTCAGCTAGAGAGGATCGGAATTGAAATACAAAAATGGAGAATCGGAGAGAGAGAGAGGATCTGAACCTGGGTTTGAGGGAAGTAGCTGATTGGGTGAGGAACGTCGATGCATTGGCGAGTATCATTTTCGATTTTCAACACAATCTCTCTGCAGCTTCTTCTTTTTTCCTCTCCAGTTCTTTGTCACTTGCTCACAGTCACTTCCACCAGAGGCCAGAAATATCCTTTCAAACGACGTCGTTTTCAACCACCTCTCCTCCCATTTATTTTCTTATATGTCATATAACAAAAAAAATTGATATCTGTAAATATCAACAAGAAAATGGTGACAATACTCATAATGATTTATTTGAAAGGACAGTAGCAAAAATAGACTGTACACTATCTCACTTTCTAAATATATACTACATTAATTATAATTTCAAAATCTTGTTAGAATTTATTTTATATTTTATATTGTTTGTTATACGAAAAGTGAAGAAAAGCTAATTGCGTTCAATAATTTTATTCATTCTCAAGGTCACCTATTTATACAAGACTATTAGCGCCTGATAAAGCAACGATATAATTTACACTAATGCTAATTGTATGTACCAGACAATGAATAAGCGAAGGAAATAAATCATGGACTAGAAATCAACATAGAATCGTGTCACGATTCTTTCCTGATTTGTTAGGATCACAACACTCCCCCTCAAGTTGGAGCATGAATGTTAGTAATGTCCAACTTGTCAAGGAGGTCGTGAAAACGGTTTCGCCCGAGTCCCTTGGTGAAGATGTCAGCGAGTTGGTGTTTACTAGGGATTGGTCGAGGGTGTAGTACATCAGCTTGAATTTGTTGGCGCATGAAATGACAATCGATCTCTATGTGCTTGGTACGCTCGTGGAATACCGGATTAGAAGCAATGTGGATGGCGACACAATTATCACAGAAGAGTGGTACTGGTTTTGTTTGCGGTGCATGGAGGTCGTGTAAGAGCTGACGGAGCCAAACAATCTCTCGAATAATAGCAGCCATTGCACGATACTCGACCTCAACGAAGGAGTAAGAGACTACACTTTGCTTCTTGAATCGCCAAGATATTGGAGAGGATCCAAAAAAGAGGATAAACCTAGTGGTGGAACGTTAGTTTCAGGGCATCCAGCCCAATTGACAACACAATATGCTTGTACATACAGGGAGCTTGAGGCCGGGAGCAGTATCCCTTGTCCGTGATAACCTTTCAGGTATCTAAGTACGTGGTGAGCCGCCTCCATATGTGGTACGCGAGGCGTATGCATGAACTGACTGAGTATGTGTACCGCATAGCTGATGTCTTGTCGTGAATGGGGAGGTATAGTAGCCGGCCAACAAGTCGACGGTACTGTCCGGGATCACTGCAAGGTGATCTAGTCTCACCTGAGAGTTTGTGTTGTTGTGGAAGGGGAAAAGATGCTGGTTTGCAGCTCGTAAGGCAACAATCTGTGAGGATATCTAGAGTATACTTTCTTTGCGTAACGATAATTCCTTTCGGTGATCGTGCAACTTCCAAGTCGAGAAAATATTTTAATTGGCCCAAATCCTTAATACGAAATTGCTTGTCCAGGTGCTCCTTAATTTGTTATATGCGGGAGGGGTAGGAACCGGTAACTATGACGTCATCGACATATATTAAGATCACAACGAATGACCTTTCACTCGTGAGAGTGAACAATGAGTGATCTGTGGCAGAGGGTACGTATCCAAAGGTCTTAATCGACTCTGTAAACTTAAATTATCAGTTCCGGGAAGCTTGGCGTAGGCCATATAAGGATTTGTGTAAGCGGCATACACGAGACTCCCACTGCTTGAAAAAGCCTTGCGGCATCTTCATGTAAACTTTCTCGTGCAAGTCTACGTGCAAAAATGCATTATTGACATCAAACTGGTGCAAAGACCAACCTTTGACAGCCGCAACAACCAGTAGACAACGGACAGTGACCATTTTAGCAACTGGACCGAAAGTTCTATAAAGTCCACCCCTCAACCTGGGTGTATCCTTTAGCCGCAAGTCGGGCTTTGAAACGCTCAATAGAGCCGTCTTGGAGGTATTTGATCTTGTACACCCATTTGGAGTCGATAGCTCGTTTTCCCGGAGGTAGAGAGGTTAGGCTTCATGTGTTGTTTGCCTCTAGTGCAATAATTTCTTTGTCCATGGCGTCCCTCCAGTAAGCATGCTTGACTGCTTGTTTAAATGTACGAAGCTCATCCATTGAGGAGATGGCCGCTAAGAAGGCATTGTGAGCTGGTGAAAATTTTTTATAAGAGATTGTTTGAGTGAGGGGATATATCGTCAAGTTTGCTGAAGGAGGTGCAGGATGCGAAGCGGGATTAGGCGGCGTGATCGATGGCGGTAATGTGTAGTCGTAACCACTGAGTCGTTTAGACACTGTGCGAGTGCGCTTTGCAGGTAAAGGAGCTGGACTTGTCACCCTTTCTTCCTCTACTACATCACTAGAACCTTCTTCATTGTTATCCACAACAGTATGAGGGTGAATTTGGGTTGTCATGTCTATTTCAAACACAAAGTAATTATCTAGATGGTGAGTCATTAGTCACGTCTCGTGATTCATCGTCTGGGGTCATGCACTGATCTCCTGGGTACACATTTTCCCAAAATTGGACGTCACGGGAAACAACAATGGTGCATGTTTCAAAGTCATAAACACGATATCCTTTTTGACCCTTTGGGTATCCCATGAAGATGCCCGAACGGGAGCGTGGAGCAAACTTATCTTTAGTTTGTTGGTGAACGTAACAAAGGCAGCCAAAACTCCATAGATTGTCATAGGTCGGAGATTTCCCAAAAAGCATCTCGAATGGGATCTTGTTTCTGATCATAGTTAGTGGCATTCTGTTGATCAGGTAAGCCGCGGTTAAGATGCATTCTCCCAAAAATCTTGTTGGAAGCTTTGCTTGAAAACGGAGCGCCCGTGCAACTTCAAGCAAGTGTTGGTGTTTTCGCTCAATAACTTCATTTTGTTGTGGTGTTCCAACACAACTTGTTTGAAATTCCATCCCATTAGTATTGTAGTGAGCGAGTAGTTCGTGATGTTGGAACTCACGCCCCCCATCCATGCGTAGACATTTTACTTGTGTATTGAACTGCCCACGAACCCAATGAAAGAACTGCAAAAAAAAGGTTTTAGTCTCCGACTTGTGTTTCATTAAAAATACCTATGTCGCTCTGGTGAAATCATCGACAATTGACAAAAAGTAGTGGCATCCAGACAATGATGGTATGCGATACGAACCCCATATATCACAATATATGAGTTCAAAAACACGTGTAGTTTTGGTATTTCGGATTGGAAAAGATGAACGGGTATGTTTTGCCCTACAACAAGCATCACAAACTGGAAATTCACGTTTATTTGTGGTAAAAGATAAATTGGGGACCAGAGGCAACTGTTGGGCTGAGGTATGCCCTAAACGTCGATGTCATAGTTGTGTGTCATCGCGGTTGTGAGTCATCAACGCCTTTCCCGTTTTCGTCGATTCTAGATAGGAGAGCCCGTTTCGCATCCTACCCATGCCAATCAACATCCTCGATTGTAAATCCTGAATCACACAACAATTTGAATAAAAGATTAATGCACAATTGAGGTCACGAGTAATTTGACTGACTGACATCAAATTAAAACAAAATTGTGGCACAGCTAAGACTGTTCGAGTCTTAATTTTTTATCGAATTGCGCTGCACCCGTTGCTGTAACTGGAACTCGATCACCATTTGGCATCTCGACCGGCGATAAATCTGACTTAGACAAAATATTTTGTAAACAATTTTTGTCACAAGTGGTGTGGTTTGTGGCTCCCGAGTCGATGACCCATGAGGAGCGACCATCACCCAAATATTCTGATGCGGTAGGATTGATAGAGGCTCCGACGAAGTTTGCCGAGTCTAGAGAGCAGGTCCATTAAATGACACTTTTGGGTTGTCGTAAGTTCACCTACAAATTGATCCATAAGTACATAAGAGTTATTGTAATTTGAGCTAGGGCCAGAAGCCAAATTCTGTTGAGAAGAATTATGTCATCCACTTGGGTTTATGGAAAATGAGCCTATTTGATTGGACCCACTCGTCTTCTCCATCTCGCTCAAAGGTTCGTCCCTATGATGATGAGCAACTCCAGCCGCAGCCGCCAACCGTCCACATTGGTTGTATCGACAAGGAGTTCGGGCACGTGCGTCCTCACCAGAGAGAGGACGTTGGTGTTGCTTTGGGCCGCCGACGTTAGTGTCATTATTTTGTGGCTGAAAGATAAAACTCGATGGGTGTAGGAAGCAAGGTGACAATGACTGGACAGTTATTGCGAGAACATGCCCAACTGCCGATACACTCCCACTATTACTACCTATGTCGTCTCCCATATTTTTTGAATGAATCATGTATAAATGACATCTGATACCATGAAGAAAAGCTAATTGCTTTCGATAATTTTATTCATTGTTGAGGTCACCTATTTATACAAGATTTCTATCGGGCAACGATATAATTTACACTAATGCTAATTGTATGTACAAGACAATGAATAAGTAAAGGAAATAAATCATGGACTAGAAATCAGCATAGAACCGTGTCACGATTCTTTCCTGGTTTGTTAGGATCACAACAAAAATTAGATCGGGTGATCGTTAATGTTTGAAAAGGTTATATAATTATTTGTGGAACAAATATTTATATTTATACGTGCAGTTTAAAACTTTATTAATTGGGCATATTTGTTTTAACTAACAGTAGTTGTGAGGGGTCTGTCCCACCATCTGTACCTTCAGCTGTTCAGCTTGATGCCGGGTTAGTTGCAATTTAATTAATAAAATTCGATTTTTATTTCTAAAAAAAAACTTTATTAATTAGAATAGTATGTTCGTCTTTTAAATCTGTACTATTTACGATATAGATGCATTTTGAATGCACAATTCATAAATCATGTAGTTAATGTTGCATAAATTTATCGACAATCTTAGAAGACGAGGGCAAAATATATTAGAGAGGGGTGCAAAATGTAGAAGATACTAAAAATTACATATGGCCTATTCTTTCAAAATTTTCTTTTTATCATCCTTGTTTTTGCTTGCTTCGTCTGAGGAAAATTAGTTGGCACCAAATGTGATCTCTATAAAAATAAATGTCTCGTTTTAAAAACAAAATGGATTACGTGTGTTGGATTTTATTTAAGGTTTTTGTGGGTCTCAAAATAAGTGTATTATTAGACTATTAACAAACAAAAAAGACTAACAAACCCACCTAGATATTCAAATATTCTTTCATCAAATCCATGATATGTAAATGCCCAAGAAGGCCTTAAATAGACCTCTGAGAGACTGAGACTTAGCTAAACCTTACATCATTGGGCTGTCCACTACACAAGACAAGACCCAACCAATCGAAACAACCCATTACCAACATCAAAAACATGAAATGTGAATTTGGTTGTACCACTTGGTATTGTACACTTGCTCCTAACCAGGTCACCTCCTAAAATTCAAACATTGAACTATAAACATGAATAAAAATGATAATTGGGGCGAGAACAAGGTGAGTTAATATATTTTCTGATTCTTTTTAGATCTTCAGTCTCATATTTCATATCCAGTTTATTTCATAAATTACATTATTTTCTTCGTCTTGTTCCCCTATCCAATTGGGTAGAGAGAATTTCTATAACCCAAAATTATCACATATAATTTTTCTACACCCGCATGCTATTTTTAACCTTATCTTTATAACTAATAAATTATTTTTTACCCAATCAAAATAACAAAACCATTCTCGCAGGTTGGCCATTAGAATTCAAACATTGAATCTTACATTAATAAGAATGTAATAGAGCAAGTATGAAGTGAGTTACGTATTTTTTATTTCTTTTACGATTATTCAAACTTATATGTCACGCCCATCTTATTTCATGAATCAAATTATTTTCTCCCTCTTGTTCCCTCTGTCCTTGATTATTATTTTTGCCAAATGAGCATATTTATTCATACCATTTCTGAACCTTAAGTTTATGAATAAAGTATTATACTTTAACCAATAACAAAACTATTTTCGTAATTCAGTAAAAACGTTAATATTATTGTCTAAGTGAACAATTCAATTTCTATTGAATAGCTAGACGATTATCGATCCATCAGTTAATCTTACGAAGTTAAGAATTATAATTTTGATGCTCTCTTGTTAAATTATAACACATTCAAGCTTAAATATTAGTATACTAACTTGTTGATAAAATTAATCTTATCGAATATCTATTTGGAGTACATTATAGTTAAGAATAAGGTATTATTCTATTATTTTTTGTAATTTATGTTAAGCTATTCTTTAATTAAAAAATATCTTTAACAAATAGAAAAGGAGAAGATTTCACATGACTCAATGTCATTGTAATAGTTCCACTTTGAAGTCTAGAAAGAGTAATGAAGAAGTAACTCAAGCACACTTATTTTCTTCATGACTCAAAATCACCAAGAGCCAATCAAGGTTTGTCAAGTAGCATCAAATTGTTCCTTGAAACTTTCACAAGGACCCACCTCACCACCTCTAGCAATGCGTTAATTTGTTAGCACATCAATGTTTTGCACAAACATTATTAATTAATTAAGAGAAAAAAACACAAAGGTCAATTTCATAAAATAAAAACTCCACCTAATGATGCTTAGTTGAGGAGTTAGGGTCACTACATTCTCCAGGATTCATAGACTTCGTAGAATATTAATTATACTACACATAGCTTGACAAGACGACATTAGTTGTTTCTTCAAATTAAGTTTAGTTTGGTACGAGACATTTTTCTAATCTTATCTCTTCTTATCCATGGTTGGTGACATTTAAATTGTTCTTTATTAATTTGTCTGTTTTTTTATTTACTAAATTGAAACTAAGATATCTGTGTGAAAATCGGATTGAACATTAATCTCAAATGTATAGTCAGAGACTTCAAGATAATTATCAAGTGGTGAAAATATAAACACAATTTTAATAAATGCAATAGATAGATAATTGTGTATTATAGGGGTGCACTCTAATGCAAACGAGGTGGAGTGTCCAAACGTCGGAACCAAACCTAGTCGTTGGATCGCTGAAAATCTGCGCGCGTTGTCCCAGCGCAAGACATGTGGTAGAAAAGTTCTACCACCGGGTCCGTAACTTTCTACCAATTTGGCCTAACATTCTACCATGTCCACAACTATCTACCCATTCACGGTTTGTCCCAACATTTTACCGGTTTGGACGGTTCGAACGTTTGGATGGTTTGTACATGAACATGATCCTGTATATATATATATATATTAAACATGATATGATGATGAAATCTAAATTGAGATAATTGACTTAAATATAAACAAAGATCCGAATAAAAATAATAGAAAAGAGAGATGCAAGTTGAGATGATTTTGATATCATATTAAAATTTGATCTACTCAAAAACTTAAATTCTAAAATATTTACCAAATATTTATGTAATTTTAAATATTTATGGCAAGCTTTAGCCCACGATATGCATGAAAAATCATATTAATATAGTTAGGTAGTTTTGTTCTAGGTGTTCCATTCAATTGGACCACCTTCTCCACCAAACGAAATAAATAATAGTTGCTAAGTTAATTTAATTTATTCACCTAATTTTCCCATCAATTAAAAGTTTATTAGAAAAACCACCACCAAATTGCTCTCCACTGTGTGAATGCATGCAAATGGAAGTAGATACCAAACTCCACTTTTGAGACTATTTATTTCTGGTAGTGATCATTTGGTAATTTGTTGCTGTCAAATTAATTAACAAAACATAATAAGTATAGTATGAAGGGGTACTTTAGGTATTTTGATTACAGGTTCAAGTTTGGTAATGCATAGGTTTTTTTCTTTGCAAATAACTACATTGTCTCTTCTATATGGCAAAAATTATATATTAGTAAAATGGGAACTTATTGATGGGATGATTAATTGTCAAGTTTTGTGATCATAATCAATCATCTGTTAATCACAATATGTTAATTATGTTTATTACAACTTTGATTGATTGCCACCTCTCATTTAAGGGAATATCCCAAATGATTTATTCAATATGTGTAAAAATTGACGAGCCATATTTTTCTCTCTAAAACAAAGTGTATTTTTGACCTTTCTAATTTTTTTTTAGTACAAGACTGGTTGATGATCACTTATATATACAACTGACACATAATTTAAAATTTGTTGTTACAATGTTCATGTTAAAATTTTATTTCATTCGAACAAAAGTTGATTAGAGATAATATAATTATTTAAACGTATCTTATATGTTGTATGTGTTGGGAGAAAAAACGAATCTAATAGAATAATTAGACGCAGCGGAATTAAATAATTCTCCCCACCTGTGCAAATCTCGTAGAAATCTATCAAGCAGAGCGAATCAAGCAAGCTAATAAAATATAGCAAACAAGAACACAATAGGCTCGCACAATTTTAGCGTGGAAAACCTCCTCAAGGCGAGAGAAGAAAAACCACGGGACCCTCGAGGCCGCTTAATCTCCACTATCAATAAAATGGGTACAACGAGTTCTCTCTAAACACAATTAGAGGATCACAATATCTCAAGATTAACTAATCTTGGCTTAAACCACAATTACAAGAAAGAGTAGAGAAACTTTACCGAATCGATGGCGCACGATCAAAAAATCGTATCAAATCACTCGAACCTCCAAACGCAAATTACAACGGTCAGAACGTAGTCCCACGTCTTCCGAACACCCTGTCCAAAAATCAGCACGGTCCAACGGTGGATCGACCTCCGATCGGACTCAAGAACCTTGCTGGTCGGCCTAGAAAGTAGCAGAAAATTCTGCACGAATTTCACTCTATTTCTCTCTTGAATTGGTCTTGTTTCCTTCTCTCTATTGCCTCCTATTTATAGGCAAGCAATTAGGGTTTCCTTTTCCATATAGGATACTAACTACATGGGTTTTGGGCCTCCACTTATTTAATATAGGCCCAACAAATCTCCCCCTTATTCAACTAAGTGGAGGGCATCGCCATCCCGGCGATTTTACGACAAACATCAAGCTTCTCCCTTGGTAAGGCCTTCGTGAACATATTGGAACCATTATCATCTGTGTGGATTTTCTCAATCTCAAACAACTTGTCTTCAAGTGCATCTCTGAGCCAATGGTATCTCACATCAATATGTTTCGACTTTGCATGAAACGTAGAATTCTTACTCAAGTGAATCGCGCTTTGGTTATCACAGTAAACCACATAGCGCTGCTGCTTGAAACCGAGCTCCCCTATGAATCTCTTCATCCACAACAACTCTTTACATGCTTCAGTTGTTGCGATATATTCAGCTTCTGTAGAAGAAAGTGCAACACACTTTTGTAGCCTTGACTGCCAAGAAATTGCTCCACCTGCAAATGTCACTAAATAGCCCGAGGTGGATTTTCTGCTATCAACATCTCCTGCCATATCTGAATCAGAGTAGCTAACCAGCACTGGTTCTCCACTTCCAAAAGTAAGTCTGTAATTAGAGGTACCTCGGAGATATCTCATAATCCATTTGACTGCATCCCAATGCTCTCTACCCGGATTTGACAGAAAACGGCTCACAACACCAACTGCATGAGCTATGTCAGGCCTTGTACACACCATTGCGTACATCAAACTTCCTACTGCTGAGGCATACGGAACTCTATCCATGTCGTCCATCTCCTTCTCTGTAGAAGGGCTCTGTCGTGTGCTTAGCTTAAGTGAGTAGCAAGAGGAGAACTCACCACTTTAGCCTTGTCCATATTGAACCTTTGCAACACCTTTTCAATATATCGCTCTTGTGACATATGCAACTTCTTCGCAACTCTATCGCGAGTAATTCGGATGCCAAGAATAGTCTTCGCAGGACCCAAGTCCTTCATTGAAAAAACCTGACTCAACTGTTTCTTCAATCTCTCAACTCTGGAGACATTCTTGCCAACAATCAGCATATCATCAACATATAGCAATAGTATGATAAAATCATCATTAGAGAATTTCTGCACAAAAACACAGTGGTCAGATTTCGTCTTTTGGTAGCCTTGCTCACCCATGACTGACTCAAACTTCTTGTACCACTGCCTTGGTGCTTGCTTCAAACCATACAAGCTTTTCTGAAGGTTGCACACATAGTCCTCTTTTCCCTTTACTTTGAAATCCTCTAGCTGCTCCATATAAATCTCCTTATCTAAGTCACCATGGAGAAATGCAGTCTTCACGTCCATCTGCTCAACCTCCAAATCAAGACTAGCTGCTAAACCAAGAACCACCCGAATGGATGACATCTTAAGAACAGGAGAAAATATTTCATCAAAGTCAATACCTTTCCTCTGGCTGAAACCCTTGACAACCAATCTAGCTTTGTATCGGGGACGTGAAGTATTTTCTTCTTGCTTCACTCTGTAAACCCACTTGTTCTTCAAAGCTCTTTTGCCTTTCGGCAACTTCACCAACTCATAAGTATGATTCTCATGCAATGATTTCATCTCATCTTGCATGGCTTCAACCCACTCCTTCTTGTTCTCATCTTCAAGGGCTTCACTGTAACTTTCGGGTTCTCCCCCGTCAGATACTAACACATACTCATCAGCTGAGTACCTTGTAGACGGTTGTCGATCTCTAGAAGATCTCCTGAGTGGAATAACTGGTGGAACATCTGGTACTGGCAATTGCTCATGGACTTCATTATCCATCTCTACCTCTGTAGGAGTATCAACATCACCTGCACCCTGTTGGTCATCACGAACTTCATCTTCAACTTGACTTGGCACAACAGTAGGAGGAACTATATCAAAATCAATCAAGTCAGTTATAAATCGCGGAGCACTTTCTTCAAACTTCGCGGCTTCTGATAAGTTTCTTCTGCACCGGATCATAAAATCTGTACCCAAACTCATCCTCGCCATAACCGATGAATATGCATGGTCTAGTCTTCACGTCAAGCTTAGATCTTTCATCCTTTGGAATATGCACAAATGCCTTGCATCCAAATACCTTTAAGTGGTTGTAGGAGACATCTTTACCTGTCCAAACTCCATTTGGAACATCAAACTCAAGAGGCACACACGGTGTGAGATTCAACACATGAACCACTGTATTCAAAGCCTCACCCCAAAAGCATCTTGGTAACCCTGCTTGTGAAAGTAAACATCTCGTTTTTTCAATAAGCGTTCTATTCATCCTCTCAGCTAACCCATTTAGCTGAGGCGTCTTTAGAGGTGTCCTTTGATGTCGAATGCCTTGATCCTTGCAATAATCATCAAAAGAACCACAATACTCACCTCCATTATCGGTTCGCATGCACTTTAACTTCTTCCCAGTCTGTCTCTCAACTAGGGCATGAAACTGCTTGAAGACACCACACACTTGATCTTTAGTCTTCAAGATATAGGCCCACACTTTTCTTGAATGATCATCTATAAAAGTCACAAAATAGAGACCACCTCCAAGCGTCTTGGATTTCATAGGACCACAGACATCAGAGTATACTAAATCAAGTATCTCTGGCTTTCTCGAGGGAGGGGATGATTTGAAAGATACTCTAGTTTGCTTGCCGGCCAAGCAATGCTCACACTTCTCTAACGGTTCACCTTTCATTCCCGGTAGGAGATTCTTCTTTCCCAAAACCATCATTCCCTTCTCGCTCATGTGACTAAGTCTCTTGTGCCATAATTCAGTTGTACTCTCTTTCTCGACTGCATTAATAATGCCACCACAAACTCTAGCTTGTGTCACGTACAACGAAGCACACTTTTCACCTCTAACCACGACCATAACACCTTTAGTGAGCTTCCATGAACCACCACTAAAGGTATGATGAAAACCTTCATCATCTAGCTTGCCTACTGATATCAAATTCAAACGAATGTCAGGAATATGCTTAACATTTTTCATAATAAGAATTGTACCGTTTTTCGTCTCCAATCACACACTTCTATGCCAATAGCTTTTGACATCCCTTGATTTCCCATCTTAACATTGCCATAATCACCAGATGTATAAGATGAAAAGAGATCTTTTCGACTTGTAGCATGAATGGAGGCACCACTATCTACTACACAACTGGTCTCATCACAAGTCAAGTTAACATCTTCTTCATCACACAAGAGAAGAAACTCTTCAGTAATAGTAGCAACATCATCGTCATGACTTGCCTTCTTTTCTTTCTCTTTGTCATGTTGGTTGTCTCTCTTGAGCTTTCGGCAATACTTTTTAATATGCCCCTTTAGACCACAGTGATAGCACTCTGCATTGGTATACCTGTTCTTACTCTTGCTTTTGTCTCTACCCTTTGGACCTCTGCTTTTTCTCCTTCCTCTTTGTTCTGTCACTAAGACTTCTGAGTGCGAAGAGGAACATTGTGACTTTCTCTTCATCTCTTCATTCAGAGCACTCCCCTTAGCCAAATCCATGGTGATAACACCATCCGGAGCTGAGTTAGATAGGGACGTCCTGAACGTCTCCCACGAGTCCGGTAATGTACCCAGAAGCCACAAACCCTGCACCTCATCATCGAACTTGATACCCATTCCTGCAAGCTGGTTAATAATTCCTTGAAAAGCATTAAAATGATCTGTCAACGGAGCCCCATCATGATACTGCAAACTCATCATCTGCTTTATCAAGAACAACTTATTATTACCAGTCTTTCGAGCATATAACTGCTCAAGCTTGCTCCATAAACTGCGTGCATGTGTCTCTCCACTAACATGATTCAAAATATTATCATCCACCCACTGTCTAATATAGCCACATACTTGACGATGCAATAAGTTCCATTCACCATCAGATTTGTTTTCAGGCTTGGCTTCACTAAAAACTGGCAGATAATAATCCTTCACATAAAGAAGATCTTCCATCTTCC
The DNA here is from genome assembly GCA_963920655.1 of Geranium rotundifolium. Lineage (NCBI taxonomy): Eukaryota > Viridiplantae > Streptophyta > Magnoliopsida > Geraniales > Geraniaceae > Geranium > Geranium rotundifolium. The sequence goes on from OY987319.1 coordinate 35,128,319, forward strand.
CTTTCCAGACATGATAATTTGAACCATTCAGACTAACCATTCTGCTTGTATTAGCTTCCATTATTTAACACAGGATACCGATTAAATAACCAGCCTCTGATACCACTTGTTGGGAGAAAAAACGAATCTAATAGAATAATTAGACGCAGCGGAATTAAATAATTCTCCCCACCTGTGCAAATCTCGTAGGAATCTATCAAGCAGAGCGAATCAAGCAAGCTAATAAAATATAGCAAACAAGAACACAATAGGCACGCACAATTTTAGCGTGGAAAACCTCCTCAAGGCGAGAGAAGAAAAACCACGGGACCCTCGAGGCCGCTTAATCTCCACTATCAATAAAATGGGTACAACGAGTTCTCTCTAAATACAATTAGAGGATCACAATATCTCAAGATTAATCAATCTTGGCTTAAACCACAATTACAAGAAAGAGTAGAGAAACTTCACCGAATTGATGGCGCACGATCAAAAAATCGTATCAAATCACTCGGACCTCCAAACGCAAATTCCAACGGTCAGAACGTAGTACCACGTCTTCCGAACACCCTGTCTAAAAATCAGCATGATCCAACGGTGGATCGACCTCCGATCGGACTCAAGAACCTTGCTGGTCGGCCCAGAAAGTAGCAGAAAATTCTGCACGAATTTCACTCTATTTCTCTCTTGATTGGTCTTGCTTCCTTCTCTCTATTGCCTCCTATTTATAGGCAAGCAATTAGGGTTTCATTTTCCATATAGGATACTAACTACATGGGTTTTGGGCCTCCATTTATTTAATATAGGCCCAACAGTATGTACATAATATTTATTTGGTTATAATAGTTGTGTTATTATAATGATCGATTGATTAACAGATGAAGCTCTAAAAAACCGAATATCATGAATGTACTTTATGGATCTTGTCACAACTATCACAAGCCCTACAAAAATGAATTCATATTGACAGCTACAATAAATAGATCTTAATGCCATTAAAGGGTGTATGTATGAGTTAAGTCGCTTACTATTCACAACACGTTTTTATGAGAGTATTGAGTTAGTAAACACAATTGAATTAGAGAACACTTCATTTAATTTAATTAACCATACGTATGATAATGTGTCGACCACTACAATCAATATGATCGTGTATACATATTATATAAATTTTAAATAAATAAATAACATAATATCGTAACTATATTTAAAATGGGTTGATTGAAGAGGAAGATATAGAATCGAATAATTAAATAAAACCAATTCGAAAAAGAAAAAATAGACCGAAAGTTTCTCTATTAATTTCTTTATTATATTTTTTTGCTTTAATCCGAAAAGGCTTTAGCATAAGCAAGTTCCTTGATCTAGATGCACCAATCAAAAGGCAAGAAGAATATATGCTACTACATTTCTCATCAACATTATCCTAAAAGCTAATCACATGTTTCACTTCATTCTAATGGGTCCCTCTATCACATTAATCTTATAGTCATTCCATAGATATGTTAATGTATGTCTCATTGGATTCAATTGTAACTTATTTTGAAAACATAACTCTTTTCAAAGAAAAACAAACATAACTCTAAAATCACATGCAAATTATGTTAAAATTCAAATCTTAGTCGAGATCGTACCCATAACATAAATATATTAATTTATATTTGAGATGATAGATATTTGATAATTGATTGAAAATTTTAATAAAATTTTATAAGAAAATACTTTGAGGTTCACGATTACATCATATTCTAATGGGTAAATTCCACATGACCCCTCTTAATTATAAGAGGGGTCATGATATATATTTATATTTGAGATGATAGATATTTGATAATTGATTGAAAATTTTAATAAAATTTTATAAGAAAATATTTTGAGGTTCACGTCTTTTATTACATCATATTCTAATGGGTAAATTCCACATGACCCCTCTTAACTATAAGCGTGTCTCACATGCCCCCCCTTAACTACAAAATCAATCTGTGAGGTGCCTTAACTATCAAAAAATCCCACTTTACCTTTTTTGTTGACTTTTTTTAAAATTTTGTTAAGTTTTTGTGAAATGACGAAAATACCTTTGTATCTGAAAATTTAAAATAAATAAATAAAAATGATTTTGAACTTTTTTTTCTAATTTTCTCATTCTACAAAATAAAGAATAAAATTTTGTTAATAGTAAAAATAATTTTTAAAAAGTTTTTTTTATAATAAAAATTTACTTTTAAACATCGTTTTTTATTTTTATTAATTTTTATAAATATTTTTTTTTAAATAAAAAATTAATATTAAAATATTATTTTTATTCTTTATTTTGTACAATGAGAAAATAGAAAAAAAAAGTTCAAAATCATTTTTATTTATTTATTTTAATTTTTCAGATACAAGGGTATTTTCGTCATTTCACAAAAACTTAACAGAATTTTGAAAAAAGTCAACAAATAAAAGGTAAAGTGGGATTTTTGAATAGTTAAGGCACCTCACAGATTGATTTTGTAGTTAAGGGGGGGCATGTGAGACACGCTTATAGTTAAAGGGGGTCATGTGGAATTTACCCTATTCTAATTTTATCATCTAACTTATTCCCACTCCAATCACACAGGGTTCGAAATTCAAACTATGACATAAATATATTAATTTATATTTAAGATAATAGATACTTGATAGTTGATTGAAAATTTAAATAAAATTTTATAAGAAAATAGTTTGAGTTCATGTCTTTTATTACATCTTATACTAATTCTATCATTTAACTTATTTTCACTCTAATCACAACATGGTTCAAAACTCAAACATCTCCTTAAATAGTGTGAGACTCAAATCATTACAGTGTCTCTTTCACTTATTTTTAGTCAGAGAATGGTACACATATATGTACATAATTGATAAATGACTAAAAGAAAAACAAATTATGTATCAACTGTAACCTCGCCCTTTAAGTAAATAATGAAAACGACAAGAAATTAAAAGAGTTTTTGCCATATACGACCGCAAATCCGGATGATTTCTTACCATATGAACAATTTAATTGTTAAGCCTATGTCCAATATATTTTAAAATTTCTTATTGATCTAATCGAAGTTCACATAACATAAAATTTAATACGTAAGCACCATATTTTCATAATATATAACCACGACCGATATTTTATATATGTAATAATCAAAGTCGAAATAAAAGTAAACCAATTTGTAATGTACCAAAATTGGTTCCACGCCACTTCTAAGTGCATTAGGTTCACACTCATTGTCACAAATCACACTCTTCATTTCTTTATACCAAAAACACTCACAACCCAACAAAATATGCTTATGGTCATCAACAAAATGACCAAAATACCCTTGTTGGCCCTCAAACACTATTATAAACCCCAAAGCCATAGTTTATTTGTGGTGGTGCGTAGCGTAGGGCTCAAGAAGCCGGCTTTTTGGACCGTTTGGGAATTATCCCAATAAGAGACGAAAAGTACCGGTCAACCGTCGCTCGCCCCTATAACAAACGTTGTCAACACAAACACAATCAATCTCATGTGTTATATATGAAGGTCATGATGAATCAGCTTGTCCGGAGAGCCGTCCACGTCAGCAGCGTCCGGTGGAGGGTGATCGAGGGGGTCTCGATTTTCCGACACATTTTCCGGCACATATGGGGCAGGATCCTCTGCTGCGCGACGGGGAGGTGCTCCGTTAGGTACCGTAGGCTCGCCTCTCAATCTCGCCGGGGCTCTGAACTTTCGCCGGAGACGGGTGTGGAGCTCGGCGAGGCGGATTCGGATTTGGTTACCTTGAAGATCAGCTTGTTGGGTGATTGCCAAATTGGGAAGAGTAGCTTTGTGGTGAGTTTCTCTAATTACTCATGATTTTACTATTTGTTCGCATATTATACAAAAAAATATAGGAGAAAAAATATTTGTCTAATCATATTTATTATTTTTTTGAAGAAAAATAGAATTTTATTTAAATAAATAATTATGAATTTATTACATTATGTCATATTCTATCCCTTTCAGCAAGTTCGAATTCACTGCCTCCTATCAAGAAGTGGGAATCTTCAAACTGCTGAAGTCCCTTTAAGTGCAAAATCTATGAGTGTAATTCCAAATATTACAAGAAAAAATATATGTGACCTAAAAAGGGGAAATAAATCAAGCAATTTTATAAGAAAGAAATCAAGTGGATTTTCCCCCAATAATTAGCCGTAGTATATAAAAATTATTAAAGTTAATTTGGTCAATTTAGGCCTTTGGCTCTGGCCTCTCTTGAGTCTTCGATAACTTAGGAGTATTCGAATGTTCGATTAAAATTAATTTTGTTATTTAAATATTCCGACTCAATGCATTATCATAATTTGATAAAAAAAATGTATACTAATATTCTTGTTTCTTTTATTTTTGTCTTGAAGATCAAGTATGTGGGAAATGAGCCAGAAACGAGTATCTTGCAAATGGAAGGATTGAATTTGATGGACAAAACATTATCAATTCAAGACGCCCGAATTTCTTTTAGTATATGGGATGTTGGAGGTATGGCTTGTCAGAACTTTTCAGGATTTTTCTATGAATTTTAATTTTAGAATTTACTAAGGTTGTAATGAATATTTTGATTAAATCAGGCGATAAGAGTTCTCTTGATCATGTGCCAATTGCTTGTAAAAACTCCGTAGCGATTTTGTTTATGTTTGATCTCACAAGCCGGTGTACACTAAATAGGTATTTTCGATTTCTAGTACAATTCGATTTATCATTTTTTCCTTTGATTCGCTGAAAATTAAAAGTATTCTTCTCTCAGTGTAATTGATTGGTACAACCGAGCGAGAAAGTGGAATCAGGTACTAAATATTCTTGTTCTTCTATAGATTTGATTGAATAATGATTTCGATTTCAAGTTCAAATTACATTGAATTGTGTTGAGTTCGAGTCATTAAATGTTACAAATTTTCGTTTTACAGACAGCGATTCCTATAATAATAGGGACCAAATTCGACGATTTTGTTAAGCTTCCTCCTGATTTGCAATGGACTATCATAACCCAGGTAAGGAATGGAGTTTAATTCATAATGTTTTTTTCTTGTGTTTCGTTATACATTTGGCCGAAGCGCAATTCAGTACGAGATGGTTTTTGTTTACTCAATCCAATTTTTGAACCCAAAAGAGTAAAAACTTGTCACGACCCTATTCTAATCTAGATTTGATGTAATTTTATATAAATTAAACTATATTTTTCAAATTGTATGTGTTACATGATTAAAATCTCATGTGTATTCTACATACGAGCTTCCTTCAACAGTTTTGACCGATCGAGTATATCGAGTCTTGTAAAATTTGATAACTTTTGCAATTGTACGACTAAAAGACGGGAAATGAAGGGAACAATTTTTGCAGGCAAGAGCATATGCGAAGGCGATGAAAGCGACGTTGTTCTTCTCGAGTTCAACGCACAACATAAACGTAAGCAAGATCTTCAAGTTCATTATGGCAAAGCTCTTTAACTTGCCCTGGACGGTACAGAGGAATTTGACTGTTGGAGAGCCCATCATAGACTTTTGATTTCATTTTCATGTTTTATGATTGATTTTTGTGTATATAAATTGCAAATCATAGAGAATATACATCATTATTTTCTTTTTATATTTTTATATTTGTGTTGCATTTTCTTGTTTAGCTGTGATGTTAGTGTTCATGGAGATGTTCATAATTTTAAATTCGGCTATATAATATCAAATCGATCTTCATAGTTAAAAAAATCAATTTTATTGAGTTGGCTGTGACCTTACATTAATCTTTATATAACTTTTGTTTTTCACTTTCTTATTAAAGCTGCTTGTTAAAAAAGAACGTTAAACCTTGTGATATGATGATTAAAGGGTTTAGTTATGATAATATGTAGTGGAGAAGACATTGTTAATTCATGGGTGCAACACTACTCAATTATAGCATCAATGTTCTAAGGCATATATATCTTAGCATAATGTGTAGTGGACTTACTAGTTCCCAGTTTATTATTTAATTTCAATAAGTTTGGATTTGTTGTAAACCAAGAAAATAACGTACAGGTTTAATTGAGAAAAACGAGAGACATGAGACATGATCGGTAAAGTAATAATTTACACAACAAAATAACAAAAATACTAGCTCATAATAAGGAAATCAATTGCAAACCATAAGTGAACAATATGTGAGCAAGACTATTTCTTATTTAATATTTACCTTCTTTTTTGCAACCTTACAAGAGTGTGAATGATAAGCTATATTTATAGCTCTCTGATGGCGGTAAATCCTAGCATGATGTGACACTAAGGGATTAGGTGGTGGCCACAAAGTCAACACGTGGCCGTGTGACTCATAAGACTCCCCCTTGGACACCACATATAAATAATTACATTTGACTTCACAAGGAAAAACCCGATGGGATAAAAACCGAGTAAAGAAGTAATTTAGGTGATGCCGGAAGTGCATAATGCTGCCTCGTTAAAAACCTTTTCAGGAAAACCCAGTGGGACAAAACCTGAATAAGAGAAAAAGAGTGCAGCGCACATTTGTCCAAAGTTTGATTGTCTTCATATCCTTGCTCCCCCTGATTGATGCTCCCCCTGATGACCGACAGAGTTACTTTGGTTGTTTGCTGAGTCGACGCATGCCAATTCGCCATACTAACTTCTCGAATGTGGACGTCGGCAAGTTTTTAGTGAACAAATCTGCAAGATTTTCACTGGAGCGAATCTGCTTGACATCTATCTCGTTATTCTTCTGGAGTTCATGAGTGTAGAAAAATTTTGGCGATATATGCTTGATTCGATCTCCCTTGATGTACCCTCCTCTGATTTGAGCAATACAAGCTGTATTGTCTTCATATATTATAGATGGAGAGCCAGTTATTGGGGAGATATCACATGATTCTTGTATATGATGAATGATTGATCGTAAGAATACACACTCTCGACTTGCTTCATGCAGAGCCAAAATTTCTGAATGATTTGAGGATGTTGCAACCAAAGTCTGCTTTGTAGATCGCCAGGACACCGCTGTCTCGTTACACATAAAGACATATCCTGTCTGGGATCATGCATTATGGGGGTCTGAAAGATATCCTGCATCTGCATATCCTGTGAGGCCAACATTTACGGTGGATTTGGAATATAATAATCCTAAGTCTCTTGTTCCACTCAGATAACGAAATATATGTTTGATCCCATTCCAATGCCGTCTAGTTGGCTCAGTACTGAATCTAGCCAGCATATTTACGGCAAACGCTATATCTGGTCGCGTACATTGAGTCAGATATAATAAAGCTCCAATTGCATTTAGATATGGTACCTCAAGACCAAGTATATTTTCATCTATTTCTTTTGGACGAAATTGATCTTTCTTAGGATCAAGAGATCGAACCATCATTGGAGTGCTGAGTGGATGAGCATTATTCATATTAAACCGCTTCAAGAGTTTCTCAATATATGTGGATTGATGGATTAAAATTCCATTGGTCACATGCTCGATCTGCAGGCCGAGACAATATTTAGTTTTTCCAAGATCTTTCATTTCAAATTCTTTTTTCAAGTATGCTGCAGTTTTTAAGATCTCTTCAGGAGTCCCTATCAAGTTCATATCATCAACATACATGGCCACAATAACAAATCCCATATTTGTTCTCTTGATGAATACACATGGGCATATAACATTATTCTTATACCCTTCTCTGGTAAGGTATTCGCTAAGACGATTATACCACATCCTACCAGATTGTTTTAGTCCGTATAATGCCCTTTGTAATTTTATTGAGTATAGGTTCCTTGGACTATTTTTAATTGCTTCTGGCAATTTAACTCCTTCAGGGAGCTTCATATAAATATCGGTGTCCAATGTACCATATAAATAAGCAGTGACAACATCCATCAAACACATATCCAGACCTTCAGAGACTGTTAAACTAATCAAGTATCTAAAAGTAATCAAATCCATTACAGGTGAATATGTTTCATCAAAATCGACCCCGGGTCGTTGAGAAAAACCTTGTGCAACAAGCCTAGCTTTATATCGAACAATTTCGTTTTTCTCATTTCTTTTCTTTGTGAATACCCATTTATATCCAATTGGTTGAACATCTTCTAGTGTTCGATTTATAGGTCCAAAGACTTGGCGATTTGCCAATGAAGTCAATTCTACTTGAATTGCTTCTTCCCACTTTGACCAGTCATGTCTTTCACGACATTCATTAATGCTACGTGGCTCAAAATCAAAATCATTTATCACTTCATTTGCTACTGCAAAAGCAAAAACTTCATCAATTATAATTGATTTTCGATCCCAAGATTCTTTTACATAAGAACAATTTATGTTAATTTCCTTATTCTCCTGTTCTTGAAAACTTTCAGGATTTTCTGAATTTGCATTTGAAATCGATGCATCTACGGGGGTCAATAATCCTTGAGAAATCAATGTTTCTTCAGGAACCATTAGTTCTTCTGGAACAGTTTTGATACTTGATTGATTTTTTCGTTTTCGTGGAACGATATCTTTTGCTCCTATTGGTCTTCCACGTTTCCGATGTGTATTAGAGGATTTTACTGCTTCCTTAGAGTTATCATCTTTTATTTTAATTCTTGCAGGCGTATTAACGACATCAATATATGACCTTGTCATTTTTGCCGTGTCTGTAAATGCGTCGGGCATTTGATTTGCAATATTTTGCAAATGTATTATTCTTTGTACTTCATTTTCACATTGTGGCGTTCGTGGATCCAAATGATGCATGGAAGGTACTTTCCATGAAAGATCATGCTTTTCTTCATGAGGGGTTTTATGATCACCTAGAGACGGGAATGTTGTCTCATCAAAATAACAATCAGCAAATCTTGCTTTAAATAGATCGCCCGACAGGGGTTCAAGATATCTAATGATAGATGGTGAATCAAAACCAACATAAATTTCCAATTGCCTTTGAGGTCCAATTTTTGTGCTTTTGGGAGGTGCAACAGGCACTTGTACAGCACAACCGAATGTTCGTAAATGGGATATATCAGGCTGATGTCCACATATAAGTTGTATAGGAGAGTAGTGATGATACGCACTGGGTCGTAGACGAATTAAAGATGCAGCATGTAATACAGCATGTCCCCAAGCAGAAACATATAATTTTGACTGCAATAATAATGTGCGTGCAATTGTCTGTATACGTTTAATAAAAGATTCTGCTAGCCCGTTTTGGGTGTGAACATGTGGGACGGGATGCTCAATATTGATACCCAATGCCATGCAATAATCATCAAACGTCCTAGACGTGAATTCACCCGCATTATCAAGGCGGATTGATTTTATCGGATGATCAGGGAAATGTGCTCTCAACTTAATAATTTGTGCCAACAATTTAGCAAATGCAATATTTCGAGTTGATAACAAACAAACATGTGACCATCTACTGGATGCGTCAATCAAAACCATAAAATATCTAAACGGTCCACTAGTGGGATGGATAGGTCCACATATATCTCCATGAATCCTCTGCAGGAGTGATGGACATTCAGTACTGACTTTTGTTAAGGATGGCCGGACAACTAGTTTTCCTTGTGAGCAAGCAGTGCAGGCTATATCATTTGATAGTAAAATCTTATGGCTTTTTAATGCGTGACCACGAGAATTTTGAATAATTCTACGTATCATGGTTGACCCTGGATGGCCAAGGCGATTATGCCAGAGCATAAAAGTATTTTGATTAGAGAACTTCGGGTTCAATATCGCGTAGGACTCAACCGTTCTTATAATTGTGTAATATAACCCTGATGATATGACAGGTAACTTTTCGAGTATACGCTTTTTACCATAATCATATGACGTGATATAGAGATATTCATTTTCATTCTCATTTGAGGTCTCAATATGATATCCATTACTTCGTATGTCTTTAAAGCTCAGTAGATTTCTTCTGGATCTACTTGCATATAAAGCATTGTGGATGCTTAATTTTGTTTTATTTTTGAGTAGTAGAGTAGCTCTTCCAGAGCCCTCAATTATATTTGCAGAGCCTGTAATTGTATTAACATCCGCTTCACCCAAAGTTAGATACGAAAAATATTTCTCATCCTTGAGAATTGTATGTGTAGTGGCACAATCAACAATGCACATCTCTTGGTCATTTCCGCAGATAGATGATTCTTTTTCAAAATCCATCCTTTCATAAAACAAAAAAAAACATTACATTAGCTAGCAAAGATGATAGAAAGGATTCTCAAAAGAACGTACCAAAAAAACATTTACAACACAAAATATAGTCTATCACCATATAACTATTCATTAAGAGTTTCAACCATATCCTTGTTTATTTGACCTATTTCTCCATCATCATCTGCCAGGAAATCAAAAATATTAAGATTGGTCAGATCTTCATTATCTGTGTTGTCGATGTAGTTTGTCTCTACCATTTTTTCTTTGTCTTTATCTTTCACAGATGCTTGATACAGGTCAACCAGATGTTTTGGCGTACGACAGGTACGCGCCCAATGTCCTATTCCGCCACATCTATAACAGATGTTTTCATTGTTTTTGGGAGTTTGAATTCGTGGGCCGTTTTCTCTTCTTCTTTCGTGTATATCTTGTCTATCCCGTTGCTGGTGAAATATTCTATCATTTCTTCCATGTGCCTGAAAATTGTTACGCCCTCATCCGCGACCGCGACCACGACCACGACTGGGGCCTCGGCTTCATTCGAATCTTGTAGGATTATGACGACTGGTCATGTTTACTTCCGGAAATGGAAAACTGCCGACAGGACGAGTATTGTGGTTTTTCAATAACAACTCGTTATTTTGTTCTGCAATAAGCAAACATGCGATCAGATCAGTAAATTTCTCAAATTTTCGTTCCCTGTATTACTGCTGCATGAGCATATTTGAGGGATGAAATGTAGAGAAGGTTTTCTCCAGCATGGAACTATCAGTCATTTTTTCACCACACATTCTGAGCTTGGATACAATTCTGAATATCGCAGAATTGTACTCGTTGATCGATTTGAAATCTTGGAGTATGAGATTACTCCATTCACTCAATGCTCTAGGAAGAGCAATTGACTTCATATGTTCAAATCTTTCTTTCAGTTTAGTCCAGAGGTCAAGGGGGTCTTCAATATCCAGGTATTCTGCACGTAGGCCAGAACTGATATGATGACGAATAAAAATAGTAGCCTTCGACTTGTCCTGCAGGGACGATGTATTTTTAGAATTGATGACCTCCCCAAGATTTTGGGATCTAAGATGAAGAGTTGTTTCTAATGCCCATTCGAAATAGTTGCTTCCATCCAGGCATAGCGCTTTATAGTGAAATTTTACCAGGTTCGACATCTGAAAAAATAACCGCAAGAACACAATTAAAATATGTCCAAAATATTTATTCAAACATAAAAATATGACATATTTTTGCGGTATTTAGAACTGCTGGTTCTAACTTTTAAAGCATCAAATTTCAGTCCCGTTATCTTATAACATAGCTCGAGATTTATACTTTTATTTGGAACTTCGGGTTCCGTACACTTTAAAAATAGCAAACTTCTGTTTATGTGAACGTCGGGTTCAACAACTTTATTTCCTGGCAATTTTAGAACTTCAGGTTCAATATGCCTTTAGTTTTGTAAACTTCGGGTTTACATGAAAAATCATGTAATAAAATTTTCGGACAACCTTGAAACTTCGGGTTCAAGATGTCATAAAATTAACAAACTTCGGGTTGCTAACATCATAAATATTCAACAGATATAATAAAAACATATAATTTTCTGATGCGAAAGATCCAATTCAAGATTGGCGATCGCAGAGCATACTTATAATAACATAGATAAATTAATAAAGTAAACATAAATTTAAGAATTAAATTAAATTAAATTTACTTTGCATTTTAAAAAAAATCGCCGCAATAAATAAGCTACTCGTGCTGATAACGTGTTGTAAACCAAGAAAATAACGTACATGTTTAATTAAGAAAAACGAGAGACATGAGACATGATCGGTAAAACAATAATTTACACAACAAAGTAACAAAAATACTAGCTCATAATAAGGAAATCAATTGCAAACCATAAGTGAACAATCTGTGAGCAAGACCATTTCTTATTTAATATTTACTTTTTTTTTGCAACCTTACAAGAGTGTGAATGATAAGCTTTATTTATAGCTCTCTGATGGCGGTAAATCCTAGCATGATGTGGCACTAAGGGATTAGGTGGTGGCCACAAAGTCAACACGTGGCCGTGTGACTTATAACAGGATTTACCGTTTGTGATGCATGTTCTAAGACGAATATATTTATTTGATATTTTTTCACGGTAATAAAATTCCACGCACTTTTGAACTGATTCATTGTGACATTAGACGTAATCACAATGCACTTTCTCTTCCTCAAAGCTATTTTTTCCTGTCTGTTGTTGGCCGCTATCAGCTATTGTGTTCTAAAGTAATATTAATCAATTTACATGAGGGGTAGGTTTAATATTCTTTTGAAGAAAAATTAAATTTCAATTTTTCACACTATTAATCAATAATTTTGATTATTATTTACCCGAGTCAGATTTGTCTTTGTTTTTATGGTCTTGATGTAGGCCCATTTACAAGTTTCAAAATTTATTTTACGAAGAATTTCACTTATCTTAATCATAGTCAAGTTTCATCTAACCTCTTAACTTCAAAATCAACTTATAGAATCTCTTAAATTTGAAAATGTTTAACTTTTCACTTTTTAGTTAACTTTTCAGAAAATTAACCTTTTTTGCAAAATGACGAAAATACCCTTGCATTAAAAATTTAAAATAAATATATAAAAACAATTTTTTATTTTATACAAAACAAAGAAAAAATATTTTAGAATTATTTATATATATATATTTCTTATAAGAAATTATAAAAATAAAAAACGATGTTTACAAACCATTTTTTATTACTTTTATTATTTTATAAGAAAAACTTTTTTATAATTATTTTTACTGCTAACATAACTTTAATTTTAATTTTCCACAATGAAAACATTATAGAAAAATGTTCAAAATTATTTTTATTTTTTAATACAAGGGTATTTTCGTCATTTCACAAAAAATGAACAGAATTTTTAGAAGGACTCCGCCTGCATCCCGACTTATGCGGCGGCGAACTTTTGATTCTGCAGCAATTCGATAGATTTCAAAGCTCGCCGAGCGCCACCTGCTTCTTGGAGAGAGGATGTCGGAGCCAATTATAAAACATGTACGCGAGGCGAACGTTGTCGACCCCCAAATGTGCATCTAAAAATACAAGGAAAAAATGCTTCATTTCTTCAGTATCTCGTAACTAAAGTTTAAATCGTACAGTATCAAGCAAAACCCAAATCATCAATTCGTCTAAACTTGTGTTTGGATAACGAGAAATTAACAAAATCAAAAAATCAAAAGGGAGAAAGTAAAGTTGAGTCTCGCAATCAAAGAAACAACAAAACCCATAAAGTAAAACAATATATAAACCATTACATTGAATTGTACTTTCTCGAAAACCAAACAGAAGCTTGCGAGGGTCGGAAATGAAATACAAGAATAAAAATGAAGAGGCAGAGGCAGAAAGAGAGGGGATCTGAACCAGGGTTTAAGGGAATAAGCTGTAGTATCATTTTTGTTGGATTTTCAACACGATCTCTCTGCAACTTCAACTTGTTCGAAGGTTTTTCTCTCCAAATTTTTGTGAAGTGTTGACAAGAGGAGAGGCTAGAAATATCCTTGTTCCAAACGACGTTGTTTTTAACCACCTCCTCCATTTACTTTCCTTTATATTAATTAAAAATATATAGACAGTGCAGGAAACAAGATGAAAGAGAAACTCGAATTCATTAAACTCTAACGGTGATCTTAAGCAAAAAAACAACAAAAATAAAAATTGAATCTTTGTAATGATGGTAATCAAATCAAACAAGATGATATCATTAAAACACATGAAAACAAAAAAGAAGAAGAAGAGTGAAATGAGAGCCAATAGTTTTATTTATTATGATGGATGGATGGTAAACAGATAATTGATTAACATCTTCAATAATATGCTACATTTCCCATAAGATTTATGCTATACTATTGCATATGCTATTTCATTCATGTTATCTGTTATTTGCTATATGTCTTTTAAATCTATTATATATATAATAGCAAAGTTCATGAGTGTCACATGACGCCTCTCATCCATTCTCTATTTCTAAATAGAGAGCTCTAAGGTGGGAGTTGTCTTGCTTCCTTTCCGTTACAAGGAGTTACGAAGAGTCGTCTTGCGATAATTCTCTGGAATTTCCTTTGCATCCTAATACACTATAAAAACGCGTGTGTTAGATTATATTAGGTTTCTTATATTTAGTTTCCTATATTTATGTTTCATTTCTCACATTTATTAGGGTTTTCTATTCTATTCCAATTGCCTCTATAAATAGAGGTCTCTTGTAATTTACAATACACACAATCAATAATAAATCTCTCATTATTTCTATCATGGTATCAGAGGTATAACCGATCCTTGGTTAAATCTCTACGAATTTATCGCTTTGCCCACTCGTCGATGATTCGTGATTCTGAAGGGTGGGCGAAGCAATTCAATCTCAATATCTAACCCTAATCCTTGTGCTTCCACCATCAATTGAATTATCACTAATTCAATCTCATCGAATCAATTAATCTTACTGATCTTCACAACAACAAAATAACCGTAGCCTCTACCAATCATCATCATCAAGTAGCATCATCGTGCAATCAATCACACCGGCCACTCAATCAAGTGCCATCATCGTGATGAGCATTACGCCACCATCATAGCATTAGCAACCATCTTCACAACTTTTGCAAGCTCTCGACAAGCAATATCCTACTATTTGATCAAGACAAATCTACACCTACTCCACGCAAAACCATTAACAACAACAACATAGGACCCACCATCTACACTCCAAATCAAACCCGTCAACCCATGTCGTCTCAACCCCGTCAACCCATGTCGTCTCAACCCCATCAAAACCAAGCAATTTGCAGCAGCAACAATTCCATTGTTGCAGCAGCCCACACACGAGGATTAAAGTCACGCACAAATGACGAATCTCGCTCATCGTTGCAGACCCGTACTCTTGGACAGCCATCACTTGTTACCACCAGATAATTCGATCAAGCTAAAGCCACCAAGGAAGCAGTAGATCAACAAATCGTGGTCCCGATCTGCTCCGAATCCTTCACTGGTGTCTTCCCAGCATCAACCTCGGCAATCCCGTCTCACTTTAAAGCCTATGTCGCTCCTGAGATCATCTCACGAAGCAATCCAATCAATTGATCAATTCGGAAAGTTATCCCGTAATCCGGAAACCGACACGTGTACATCCCCGTAATTCGGAAAGTTATCCCGTAATCCGGAAACCGACACGTGTACATCCCTGTAATTCGGAAAGTTATCCCGTAATCCGGAACCCGACACGTGTACATCCCCGTAATTCGGAAAGTTATCCCGTAATCCGGAAACCGACACGTGTACATCCCCGTAATTCGGAAAGTTATCCCGTAATCCGGAAACCGACACGTGTACATCCCCGTAATTCGGAAAGTTATCCCGTAATCCGGAAACCGACACGTGTACATCCCCGTAATTCGGAAAGTTATCCCGTAATCCGGAACCCGACACGTGTACATCCCCGTAATTCGGAAAGTTATCCCGTAATCCGGAAACCGACACGTGTACATCCCCGTAATTCGGAAAGTTATCCCGTAATCCGGAAACCGACACGTGTACATCCCCGTAATTCGGAAAGTTATCCCGTAATCCGGAAACCGACACGTGTACATCCCCGTAATTCGGAAAGTTATCCCGTAATTCGGAAACCGACACGTGTACATCCCCGTAATTCGGAAAGTTATCCCGTAATCCGGACACCGACACGTGTACATCCCAGTAATTCGGAAAGTTATCCCGTAATCCGGAAACCGACACGTGTACATCTGATGTGGGGCATTTATGCTCCTTTCCAAGCCCAAATGCCCCCCATCTTAGCACGTTTTTCCCTCGTTTCGGTCGCTTTAGGGCCATTTAGTGCGGAGATCTACCGTGGAATCGAATTGTGTGCAGGGTCGACTTTGGAAGGTGTTAGGAGCAGAACCGAAGAAAAAAGGAAGGTGGCTTGCGCTCAAGGAACCAAGGACTGAAAAAAGGAAGATGTCACGATCGTGACGACGACAAATGGGGCTCGACAGGAGCTATGTCACGATTGCCACAACGATCGTGGCAAATCATCGTGACAAAGGCGAAACCGGGCTGTCACGGACCTGCCACGATCGTGACAGCTTCGTGACAAGAAGAGGACAAGAAGCCAAGTCACGATCGTGACACCTTTAGGAGCGATCGTGACAAGGCCACGAGAAGCAGTCACGATCGTGACCACTTTAGTAACGATCGTGACAAAGCCACATGAAGAACGGCAACGATCGTGACATCGAGCGCAACAGACCAGAAATATTCAAACGATGTCACGATCGTGACACTAAGTGGGACGATCGTGACAAAGGCAATTTTGGCAGTCTTATAAATAGTCAAGAGCTAGGTTGACCTAGCTAGACCCACTTTTTGGAGAAGAGAAGACCAAGACTTTTCAGCCTCTCTCCATAGCTTGCCACCACCTTCTTACAAAAACACTATTCCATTGAGCAACCCAACACTTCTACTTCCACAACACTAACATTGGAGCAAGGAGATTCAACAAGAGAAGCACAAGATCACACCTAGAAGACCTCAAGCCCATCATGGGCCATAGTTTGCTTTTCTTCTTTTCTCTAGCTACTTATGTTTATGTTGCCTTGTCTTTCTTTCATAGCACCATGGTTGTAGGCTAAATACTTGCAACTATGGGTGCTAGACATTGTATGAACATTGAGATTGTTAACATTGAGTAAAGGAGTCATGTTTATGCATTTGTGAATGAGCTACTTGGTTGAATGCTTGGTTTGAGTTATATTGTTATGAGTGAGAGCTTGTGAGAATATAAGTGAAATTTTGCATACTTGAGTGTTTCTTATATTTTGCATGTGAGAATGTGTGATATTAGGAAGCATGATTGTTAGCTAAAGAGTTGTCCGAGAGGAAAGTCTTAAAGAGCCATAAGTAGACTCAAAGTTAAGAAGCCTAGCTTCCCGCTTCGATTCGAAAATAGTCGTGCTTAATGTTTGACTAACGTCAATTTAACATCCCGAGAGGGTCGTTGACGTTAGAACAAGCTTATCCGAGAGGTTAAGCATATATGACTTAGATCGTTCACAAATGTGCTAGCATGTTATTTTACTTGATGTATCTCATTGTTCTTGGTCTAGCCCCCGTGGTATCTAGATTAATCGGAAAAACTTGCAAGTGTTGCGTGTTAGGAATTCTTTGGATTGGAATTTGTGAGTTAGGAAGTTTTTACATTACAATTCGTGACCTTAATTAAACAATTTACCACCCAACAATTGAGTAGTTTAACTTATTTTACAACACACCGAACCATCCGCCTAACATTCAAATACCCACAAGTCGATCCTCGAGAGTTCGACCCGGCAAAGCCGGAAACACATTTGCTTGTAACGATTAAAGGGCGAGATCCTTTTTTCGCCTTTCAAGATGGCGCTGTTGCCGGGGATCGACGTTGTTTGAGTGTTAGAGTAGTAATTCGTCTTTGTGTGTTATCTTTTTTCTCTTTCTTTTTACTAACTTGAGTATCGTAATTAACTTAACGTTGTTCGATTTCACAGGTAGCTATTAGTGCATGACTCGTTCATCCGGACCACCTCAATTTGCACTTGATCAGGAAATCGAAGCTACTTGTAGGAACAACAATTCAAGGAGAAGGCGAATGTCACATCACGGCACCGTCATTATCGGTGAAGACGAGGGAACACCCGAGTTGAACCTTGATATGGAGCCGGATCGAAGGGTAGTCTATGATAATCCTCTACGGGAGAATGCAAACCCTAATTTGGGTGAAGCGAGAGGAGGAATCGGACAACATGGGAATCCTAACCCACCCCCTCAAGGTGGGGAACAAGCACCGAGACAACACTTTCAACCGCCACCTCAAGGTGGGGAGCAAGCACCAAGAAATCAAGCACCAAGGAATTTCAACATTCCCCAAGGACCTCGCATGGTGTAATTTCAATACCCTCGAGCGGCTTTTGAAGTCAAACCAATTATGTTGAGCCTCTTGGCAACAATCCCTCAGTTTAACGGCCTCAATGGTGATCAACCTCATGTCCATTTGCAAAACTTCACCGGGATTTGTGATTCAATGGGAGGCAATGTCCCTATCGAACTATTCAGTAGTCGCCTCTTCCGATTTTCTCTAGCCGGGCGAGCACTTGACTGGTACTTGAATCTCACTAACATTGAAGCCGACAATTGGCAGTGGTTAAAGGAAGCATTCCTCACTCGATTCCTCCCGAGGAGAAGGACCGCGGACCTTAGAGGTGAGCTTTTCTCTTTTAGGCAATTGGATCAAGAAACATTGCACGAAGCTTGGGAAAGGTTCAAACTATTATTGAAGAAGTGTCCGGACCATTAAATATCCGACCGGGGGTTGAATGAGATCTTCTTCCGAAACGTGAATTCGACCGCTCAAATGGCTCTCAATGCGGCCGGACGTGGAGCGCTATTAGATCTAAACCCCACCGAGGCTTATGAGACAATAGAAAAATGCGCGAATAATTACTTCCAATGGGAATCCCCAAGAGAGCTCGTTCATCGACAAGTGGCCGCGGTAAGGGAGAACCAAGCCATGACGGAAATTTCAAGCAAGTTGGGAGAAATGTTCGAGTACATAAAGGGGAGTGGAAGCGCAAATCCACTACCAAGAGAGGAAGATAAAACTCGGCAAGAAGGAGGATGCGATATATGTGGAGATCTGAGTCATGGATACGAGCAATGTGGGCTCAACAC
This sequence comes from Geranium rotundifolium, assembly GCA_963920655.1. Classification (NCBI taxonomy): domain Eukaryota; kingdom Viridiplantae; phylum Streptophyta; class Magnoliopsida; order Geraniales; family Geraniaceae; genus Geranium; species Geranium rotundifolium. Next base: position 35,147,207 of record OY987319.1, read on the forward strand.
ACAAGGTGTGGCTTATGTCAATGAACAAATCTTGAAGAATCAACAATTCAACCAAGTGACAATGAATCAAGGTGGACCACAAAGGCAAGAGCGTGGTTACTACGGAGCTTCGGGTAATGGCTACAACATGGGGAATCAAGGGCGAAGCGCCTATAGAAACCGGTATAGCAACAATGACCGTAGCTACCACAACAACGATCGTAATTACAACAACGATCGCAACTTTAGCAATGACCGACAATACAACAACAATTTCGGAAGCTATGGAAACAATCAAAGGAATAATGGGAACCGAAACTATGCCTATGATGGAGGTCGGCCTACGAACTACGGGAATGGAGCTTACCAACATCAAGCCTCATCATCGAGTCAAGGTGCCGGTGACGGAGGAGTCAAGGACTTGCTCATTGAGTTCATGAAGAAGCAAGAGGAAGCAAATAGCCTTTTCCGACAAGATATCACAAGTGTAGTGGCAACCGTCCGAAATTTGGAAACACAAGTAACTCAAACCCATGCGCCAAGGCAAGTGGGAGGTTTGCCAAGCGATACGGAGAGGCCACGACCTCATGGAAAAGATGTCAAGGTTATCACCCTCCGAAGTGGAAAGTTGCTTCCGGGTCCTCAAGGGTCGAGTTCGGGTGCGGTGAAAGAAGAAGAAGGTGAAGAGCTCCAAGAGAAAGAAAACCTTGGGGAAAGTGAAGATGAATTGCCGGAAGATGCACAAATTCCGGCCAATGCAAACACGCCAGTTGAGGCTTATGTTCCTCCTCATCAACGACTTCCATTTCCGCTAAAACCAAGGAAGAGCAAGATAGATGATGAACAATTTGCTCGATGCCTCGATGTTCTCCGCCAAGTAACAATCAATATACCACTTATAGAAGCATTGGGGGAGATGCCGAAGTATCATAGGTTTTTTAAGGAGATCCTTGCTAAGCGAGAGCGGCTACAAGAATGTTCGGAGATCAAGCTTAGTGAAGAATGTAGCGCGATAGTGCAAAACAAACTTCCCCCGAAGGCCAAGGACCCGGGTAGTTTCACTATCCCGGTAGCTATCGGAAATCACCAAGGATTAATGTCTTTGTGTGATCTTGGTGCGGGCATCAACCTAATGCCCTTGTCGCTCTACAACAAAATGAAAATCGGTAATATGAATAAAACATCTGTTATCCTTCACCTAGCGGATATGTCCACTGTGAATCCGGAAGGAGTGCTTGAAGATGTTCTAGTTCGGGCCGGGAAATTCATTTTTCCGGCCGCTTTGTAGTACTTGATTTTCCTGCTGACAGTGATGTTCCTCTATTGCTCGGTAGACCGTTCCTCGCAACAGCAGACACCGTTATCCGTGTCAAGGCGGGAATCTTGGAGATGACAGTTGGTAGCGAAACCATCTACTTTAACATTTTCAAGGGAATGAAGAACCCTAATGCGGATCTACCTACATGCTCGGTGGTGGATATAGTCGAGGAGGCGGTGAAAACTCATCTTGAAGCAATTGTAATGAAAGACGACAATGACATCAATGCCATGGTAGTGGAGCAAGGTAGCGAAGCAGAGACAAGACTCTTGCGGGAACTCACTACCATAGAGGGGGTGGAATGCCTACAGATTGAGACCTTGTATGACGAGTCTAGAACCACTCCAATGAAGAAGCCTTCCACTATTGAGCCCCCCGACCTCGAGCTAAAAGTACTCCCCGAGCATCTCAAGTATGTGTTCTTAGGCTCAAACAATTCTCTCCCAGCAATTGTCTCCTCATCCTTGAGCACGGTGCAAGAAGACAGACTAGTGCAAATTCTCAAGGCACACAAAAGAGCTCTTGGTTGGAGCATAGTGGACATCAAGGGAATTAGCCCTTCAATTTGTCAACACAAAATTGTGCTTGAAGACGAGAGGAAGGGGTCCATCGAGCATCAAAGGAGACTAAACCCGGCAATGAAAGAAGTTGTGAAGAAAGAACTAATCAAGTGGCTCGATGCGGGAATCATATTCCCAATATCGGATAGTTCTTGGGTGAGCCCCGTGCAACGTGTGCCAAAAAAGGGCGGAATCACAGTTGTTGCCAATGCCAAAGGCGAGCTTTTGCCTTCAAGAACGGTGGTGGGGTGGAGGATTTGTATGGATTATCGCAAATTGAATGAGGCAACTAGGAAAGATCACTTCCCGCTTCCTTTCATCGACCAAATGCTAGATCGTCTTGCGGGAAATCAATATTATTGCTTCCTTGACGGGTACAGTGGTTACAATCAAATAAGCATTGCTCCTTGCGACCAAGACAAGACTACATTCACTTGTCCATTTGGCACCTTTGCTTTCAAAAGAATGCCCTTCGGATTGTGTAATGCCCCTGCGACTTTTCAAAGATGTATGATGGCAATATTTCACGATATGACGGAAGACTTTCTCGAAATATTCATGGATGATTTCTCGGTGTTCGGGAAATCTTTTGACCATTGTCTTAATAATTTAGGAAGAGTTTTGGCTAGATGTGAAGAGACGGACCTTGTGTTAAATTGGGAAAAATGCCATTTCATGGTGGAAGAAGGAATCGTGCTCGGCCACAAGATATCCGAGAAGGGGATCGAGTTGATCGAGCCAAGGTTGAGACCATTGAGAAGCTCCCCCCACCAAGTTCGGTTAAGCAAATTCAAAGCTTCTTGGGGCACGCGGGTTTTTATAGAAGGTTCATAAAAGATTTCTCCACAATAGCCAAGCCTCTAAGTGGGCCATTGGAGAAGGGAGCAAAGTTCCTTTTTGACGACAAGTGCATGGAAGCCTATACAAGATTGAAGGAGATGTTGGTTTCCGCGCCTATAGTAATGCCTCCCGATTGGACACGCCCTTTCGAGGTGATGTGTGATGCAAGTGATCTTGCACTTGGAGCTGTGCTTGGGCAAATGCATGATAATATATTTCGGGCCGTGTACTATGCAAGCAAAACTCTCTCGGGAGCACAACTCAACTACACGGTGACGGAAAAGGAGCTATTGGCCGTTGTCTATGCATGCGAGAAATTCCGCCTCTATCTCATCGGGGCAAAGACAAGAGTTCACACGGACCATGCCGCTATCAAGTACCTTTTTGCAAAAAAGGAATCTAAAGCGAGGCTTATTCGTTGGGTCTTACTCTTGCAAGAATTTCAAGTAGAAATCGTGGATAGGCAAGGAAAGAAGAACCAAGTAGCCGATCACCTCTCAAGGCTTGAACAACCGAGTGAGAAAGAAGGGTGTTGTATTCAAGAAACATTCCCGGATGAGCAACTATTTGGGGTAGCGGTGAGCCGGCCATGGTATGCGGACATAGCTAATTACCTAGTTGGTGGGACTATACCCCCGGATATGAGCTCAAGTCAAAAGAAGAGGTTTTTGCACGAGTGCAAGGATTATTATTGGGACGAGCCCTACCTCTTCAAGCAAGGAGTAGATCAAATCTTCCGACGGTGCATCCCGGAAGACGAGGTACAATCTATTTTAACATCATGTCATGATTCCCCGTATGGTGGTCACTACTCGGGTGAGAGAACCGCTTTTAAGATTTTACAATCCGGATTTTATCGGCCTTCGATTTTTAAAAATGCATACACTTTTGCCAAAAGTTGTGACAAATGCCAAAGAGCGGGAAGAATTTCCCGTCGCCATGAGATGCCCCACACAAATATCATTGAAGTAGAGTTATTTGATGTGTGGGGCTTGAACTTCATGGGTCCGTTTGTGTCATCTTTTGGCAAATTGTACATCATAGTTGCCGTAGACTATGTTTCGAAGTGGGTGGAAGCGGAGGCATGCATTGCCGATGATGCGAAAACCGTGATACGATTCGTTAAGCGAAATATCATATCTCGGTTTGGTACACCTCGAGCTATCATTAGTGATAGAGGCTCGCACTTTAGAAACAAGCTTTTCAAGGCACTCGCAAAAAAGTTTGGGGTTAAGCACAAAATGTCCGTGGCTTACCATCCTCAAACCAACGGTCAAGCCGAGGTTGCGAATAGGGAAATCAAGAGAATTCTCGAAAAAACCGTTAGCCCCACTCGCAGAGATTGGTCATTAAGACTCGATGAAGCGCTATGGGCTTATAGAACCGCTTACAAAACGCCGCTTAACATGTCGCCTTATCGCATAGTTTTCGGTAAAGCTTGCCACCTCCCTCTTGAGATAGAACACAAGGCATATTGGGCGATCACTCGTTGCAATTTGGATCTTGAATTGGCGGGATCCAAGAGATTATTGCAACTCGAAGAACTCCAAGAGTGGAGGAGGGAGGCTTATGAAAACAATGCCATTTATAAGGAGAAGACTAAAGCGTGGCATGATAAGCACCTTGTTAAGAGAACTCTCGAGCCCGGATCATTGGTGTTACTTTATAATGCCCGCTTGCATATTCACCCCGGCAAGCTCAAGTCGTGATGGTCGGGGCCATTTAGAATTTTAACATGTTTGCCAAGTGGTGCAGTGGAGCTTCAAAACTTACAAGACAAGTCTACCTTTACGGTAAATGGACAATTAGTAAAGACCTATCTCGGAAGCGATGGAGAAGTGGACATTCATGTCGGCAAAGACGGACATAGAGGAGGCGATGTGGTAGCACCGGATAGGGAAATTGAAACAGTGATGCTAGTTATGGTTGATCTCGGGGAGATAGAATGAATCGCTAACCGTCCCGTCGAGCTAACGACGTTAAACAAAAGCGCTATTGGGAGGCACCCCAACTTCTAACCTTCTTTGTGAATCCATGAATTTGTAGGTTAGATTTTTACCCATGTGAGTACCTCTTAATGATTTGACAAGTTGTGTCGTTATATGTGAAGGTAGATCATGGCGCCAACTAAAAGGAGAGCACAAAGCAAAGGGCGTTGCTACCTATACTATACGCACACAAGTCGAGAAGCTAACTTGGACCACAAGACATCCGACAAGGTTTGATCACCTTCATTGTTACTTGAAAGGTCTTCTTGATTGGGTTAGTGCATTGAAAGAAAGAGGATGATCGTGGTTTTGTTTTTCGTTTACTTTGACGGTATGATGAGCTCAAAGTGTGGTGTGTATCTTATACACACCACACTAAGGCTAGTGTTGAGTCTTATTGGCACAATCCTTCACAAGGGCTTCAAGTGTGGGGTGTACTACATACACACCACAATCAAGTGGATCAAAGTGAGGTCGGGAGGAGAATTTAAGTGTGGTGTGTGATAATCACACACCATACTCGGGTTGTTTTTAATGATTTTTCAAGAGTGTGCAGGAAGGGAGAGAATTGAATGCAAAGGGTAACAAGGAGTTGATCACCACGAACGGAGGCAAAATATTGAAAAAACAATGTATCACGATCGTTGCAAGGGGTGCCACGATCGTGACACTTACAAATCTCCTCGACAGAGCAAGTGTCACGATCCCCACAACGATCGTGACAAAACAGCGTGACAAGGGCAAAATCGAGCTGTCACGATCCTGCAACGATCGTGACGGCATCGTGACACAGCAAAGCCAGGCAGAACGTCACGATCGTGGCAAGGATCGACACGATCGTGACACGATAAAAATCGAGAGGACAGAGCAAGTGTCACGATCCCCACAACGATCGTGACGAAACGGCGTGACAAGGGCAAAATTGAGCTGTCACAGACCTGCCACGATCGTGACAGCTTCGTGACAAGAAGAGGAAAGGTCAAGTGAAATGATCGTCGCAGAAGGCGAGACGATCGTGACAAGACGAATTGAACGAAACAGATCTAACGTCACGATCCCCACAACGATCGTGACGAAACGGCGTGACGAAGACAAAATTGAGCTGTCACGGACCTGCCACGATCGTGACAGCTTCGTGACAACCTTATCCAAGAGACGTCTACGCGGTGTCACGATCGTGGCGCGCGGTATGTCACGATCGTGACACCTGCAAGTAAAACAGAAATCAGACTCGTTTCTCTCTCTCACGCGAAAAACAAAACCCTACCCCTCTTCTCTCTCGACCTCCCTCGCCGGAAACCGCCACCAACGACCAAAAAACTCCGTCTTCACCACATACACACCTCCCACATCTACTTCCAACACCATACCCAACCTCCCCTTCATCACCCATGGCTCCGATTCAGAAAAGGCAAAAGAAAAGCAACGAGGCCGGAGGCTCGGGATCGGGAAATCGTGAACCGGAAAATCCATCTCAGCCACAGGTGATTGTGCGACTTCCTCCTCTCCGAACAGTGCCTCCAAATCCCGAGGTCGGGGTGCCAAACGTGCCATGCCACATCTTCACCATAGCCAAGCAACGGGAGCGGTTTGAGGCATTCAAGGACCTCCCGATGAAGAAGAACATGTACTTTGATCGAGAACTTTGCTCTGAATTGAAAATTTGGAGAAAATTGGAGAGACAATCGGTCACCCTAGGTTGGCCGGGGATGCTTCATTGGCAGCCCCCGGTGTATAAAGCGTTGACATTATAGTTCCTAGCAACTCTCCACATGCTCGCCAGTGATATGACCCGGCTCCGATTCCGATTGTGTGGCCGGAATTTTGCAATCACCTTGCACAATTTGACAAAAATATTCGGGTTCACTGAAACGAACACCGAGCAATGGGACCTCAAGGACAATACCGACCTGTGGAACGAGTTGACTGGCCAAGTGGGTTACCGAACCCTAAACAAGGCACACAAAATCCCCGAATGCGAAGTCGAACTCATTTATTTGCAGAAGTTCCTAGCGGGGACATTATTTAGAAGGAAGAACACCCAATATGACGTGAATATGAAAGAGTTGTGGGTGCTCACGGCCTACAAGCGAAATCTGAGGGCGCCATGGGAAGATATCATCTGGGACCAGCTTCGATCCTTCTTGAAGGAACCTTCTGCAGCCGAGCTATATTGTGGCTGCATTGTATCGCAAATTGCCTTCAATATGCCGATCGACGCATTCGATGATAGCCCGAAGATTTGGGTAAAGAGCGAGGTTAGACAGTTTATGTTGGAAGGGTCCATGAATGCTACCGTAGACGTGGCATGCCTGCCGAGGTTGAAGAAAATTCTGGAGAAGATCATAGCGGGGAAGCCGTTGGACGGAAGGCGGCCACCATCGGGAGCCTCTGACCCGACCGGAGAGGGAAGCAGTAGCCAAGCAGGAGGCGCGGGGTCCCTCACTCCCGAGCAATATCAAGAATTGCTCGAGCAATTCAAAGGAGTGCACACCCGCATTGACGCCGTTATGAAGACGCAAGAAGACCACCACAAGGAGACCACGGCGCGATGTGACGGGATGGCACGAGACATAGGAGAGATGCTCGGTTATATGCGGAGGGCCTACCAAATGCCGGGAGGACAAGCGTTTTTCGACTCGCAAGGCGGCTACGCTCCACATGAGCAAGCCAATGAGGCTAACCCCGAGGGCGAGGAGGACGACCCGAATGCGTACTTCATTCCCGACAATGATGATTGAGAGGTACAAACTCTCCTTGCTTTTCTTGCTTGCTTTTAGATTGAGGCACTTCGGATGTTTTTCCCCTTTTTTGAACTTGTTATTTGGATGATGTTTGGTTTGGGAGCCCTTTGGAGTTGGCTCCCTAGTACTTTTGATGTTTGGACACCGTTTTGGTGGTTTTCTTTGTGATGATGTTGGGTTGAATACTTTTGAACGTTAAGTGTTAATTGTTTTGGTTGAATATTTGCTTTTGATGAACTATGTGTCTGAGCCATTTGGAACGAATACCAATGATGACCTTGCTTCTAACTTGAGAATTATAATTGTGCATGATAGGTATATAGGATTGGATGAGTCTATATGAAATGCTTCACATGAGAATTGCATTTACTTTTGAACCTCGATTACATGTCATTGCGCAATTGTAACATTTCTCGCATCCCCACTCGTGTGTCGTGTTTAGAACTAGCAACTCGACCACACTTTGTTCGGACCAAGGGTTAAAGACTGTGGATAAAGGACCGTAGGCCTTCTTTGGACCGATTGAACCTAAAAGAACCTACCCGGACTACATTGAATCCTTAGTACCCTTTTCGAGCCAAAAAGCCGATTTTAATGTCCCTACATTACAAGCCTATGTACCCTCTTGTCTCTATATCCATTGTATTCTTGAACCCTTGCATCATGCTTGGTTGCTTTGAGTGTGGGTTTGAATGTGGGATTGGTAGATCATGTATAGGAACGGGAACGGGTTAACTACTTTGGGGAAATTGGCTTGACACAATGATTTGCCGAACCACAATGGTTCGAGGAAAATGTTTTTATCTAAACTTGATTTGAAAATGCTTGCAATGGAAAAGTTCTCGGATTTGGGCAAAAAAAAAACAAATGAAAAAAAAGGGGAAGTTGAGAATAAAAGCCCAAATCCGAACGAATTCGATCTTCAAAAAAAAAGAGGAGCATTTTGGTTTTAAACGTCGAAAATTTGCAAGTTTTACATTTTCTTTAATAAGAGCCAAATGTTGGGAATGAAAGGGTAAGGGATTCGAGTGAATTGAGGGGTAGCACATTTTTAGGATAAGGATGCTCGGGGAGCGATTATGTAATTGGGGTTGTGAGGATAAAAGCAACTTTGTGGTGATGCACCATTTAGCCTGTTTTGATCTTCTAAAACTCCTAACCGAGCTTAAGCCTAACGTTACAAGCCATAAAAGCCCTACACGAGTGGTTCTAAGTCCTCATGTCTCCAACCATGTGATCAAAGGTATCCGGTCTAGTCACTAGCTTATGAACACCAACGCACGAGGGGAAAGGGAATTGAAGTGATGCAAGAAGTGCTATGATACGTGTTACATGCATAATGGATTGGTTCAAGATTAGTATGCATTTCCCGTGTCTTGCATGTCATATGCCTTCACTAGCTTATATGCCTTGTCATGTAGAATTGTGTTCCCATGTTGGTTGTTCTGAGACTATTTGCCATTGTAAGTGCTCAAGTGACCATGAGAACCGAGCAAGTCGTCAACGAGTTTGTTAATTGTGTTTCTTTAGTGATTCGAGTTGAGGGTATTGGACTTGAAACCCTCGGGAGAAGCCGAGCTCCCCCCACGTGAGTTGGTCATGGGGTACCTAACTCGGCAAAACCGTGCTTTTTCTTTGTTTTTCTTTTCGGGGACGAAAAGTGCTAAGTGTGGGGTGGTTTGATGTGGGGCATTTATGCTCCTTTCCAAGCCCAAATGCCCCCCCCCCCCCCCCATCTTAGCACGTTTTTCCCTCGTTTCGATCGCTTTAGGGCCATTTAGTGCGGAGATCTACCGTGGAATCGAATTGTGTGCAGGGTCGACTTTGGAAGGTGTTAGGAGCAGAACCGAAGAAAAAAGGAAGGTGGCTTGCGGCTCAAGGAACCAAGGACTGAAAAAAGGAAGATGTCACGATCGTGACAACCAGCGTCACGATCGTGACGACGACAAATGGGGCTCGACAGGAGCTATGTCACGATTGCCACAACGATCGTGGCAAATCATCGTGACAAAGGCGAAACCGGGCTGTCACGGACCTGCCACGATCGTGACAGCTTCGTGACAAGAAGAGGACAAGAAGCCAAGTCACGATCGTGACACCTTTAGGAGCGATCGTGACAAGGCCACGAGAAGCAGTCACGATCGTGACCACTTTAGTAACGATCGTGACAAAGCCACATGAAGAACGGCAACGATCGTGACATCGAGCGCTACGGACCAGAAATATTCAAACGATGTCACGATCGTGACACTAAGTGGGACGATCGTGACAAAGGCAATTTTGGCAGTCTTATAAATAGTCAAGAGCTAGGTTGACCTAGCTAGACCCACTTTTTGGAGAAGAGAAGACCAAGACTTTTCAGCCTCTCTCCATAGCTTGCCACCACCTTCTTACAAAAACACTATTCCATTGAGCAACCCAACACTTCTACTTCCACAACACTAACATTGGAGCAAGGAGATTCAACAAGAGAAGCACAAGATCACACCTAGAAGACCTCAAGCCCATCATGGGCCATAGTTTGCTTTTCTTCTTTTCTCTAGCTACTTATGTTTATGTTGCCTTGTCTTTCTTTCATAGCACCATGGTTGTAGGCTAAATACTTGCAACTATGGGTGCTAGACATTGTATGAACATTGAGATTGTTAACATTGAGTAAAGGAGTCATGTTTATGCATTTGTGAATGAGCTACTTGGTTGAATGCTTGGTTTGAGTTATATTGTTATGAGTGAGAGCTTGTGAGAATATAAGTGAAATTTTGCATACTTGAGTGTTTCTTATATTTTGCATGTGAGAATGTGTGATATTAGGAAGCATAATTGTTAGCTAAAGAGTTGTCCGAGAGGAAAGTCTTAAAGAGCCATAAGTAGACTCAAAGTTAAGAAGCCTAGCTTCCCGCTTCGATTCGAAAATAGTCGTGCTTAATGTTTGACTAACGTCAATTTAACATCCCGAGAGGGTCGTTGACGTTAGAACAAGCTTATCCGATAGGTTAAGCATATATGACTTAGATCGTTCACAAATGTGCTAGCATGTTATTTTACTTGATGTATCTCATTGTTCTTGGTCTAGCACCCGTGGTATCTAGATTAATCGGAAAAACTTGCAAGTGTTGCGTGTTAGGAATTCTTTGGATTGGAATTTGTGAGTTAGGAAGTTTTTACATTACAATTCGTGACCTTAATTAAACAATTTACCACCCAACAATTGAGTAGTTTAACTTATTTTACAACACACCGAACCATCCGCCTAACATTCAAATACCCACAAGTCGATCCTCGAGAGTTCGACCCGGCAAAGCCGGAAACACATTTGCTTGTAACGATTAAAGGGCGAGATCCTTTTTTCGCCTTTCAAGATGAACTTGAAAGGCCAAAAAGCTCCCTCGCAAAAGAGGCCCTTTAATCGTCCAAGTACATTTATATTCCGGCTTTGCCGGGTCGAACTCTAGGGAATCAACTTGTGGGTCGATTACTTAGTCGATTTGCACTCTCTCTTAGGTTTGACGGGGAAGAAAAAGTAAATACGCAATTTTTAGGGTTTTTTAATTAAGAAACTAATTACTAGCAAACAACTAAGTTAAGCAAATTATGCTAAAGGAACACTAAGTTAGATGCAAAATATTAAAGCGGGGGAATGAAAATCAAGCAACTAGCAACCACGGGTGCTAGACCAACGGCGAAATGCCAATCCAAGGTGTCAATATTCAAAATCAAGCAAAGTATGCGTTCTAAGTTATAGGCGCTTATCCTCTCGGATTAAGCCTTTCCTAACGTCAACTACCCTCTCGGGATGTTACAATCGACGTTAGGAAGCACGAAGTACAACTATTTTCGAATCGAAGGTTGAAGTTTTGCTTCCAAACCTTTGAATCTACTTTATCCACTCTTAAACTTTCCTCTTGGACAAGTTCTCAAGCCTTAACTCTAGCACAACAATAAAAACCTACAAGCTCTCACTAATAGGTGCTCAAGTTATGTTCAAGTGCAAGATTCAAGTTCATATTACCACATGCTCTCACGAATAGTAATAAGGATAACTATTATCAAGCATGAAATCCAAGTAAATTCACAAGAACATGCTCAAAAATGAATATATAACAAACTCAAATTGTCATCATCTACTACAAAGGTCTAGCACCCATGGTCTAAGGTTTTTAGCCCAAAACCATGGTGCTCATACAAGATTCTATTAAGAAAATACAAAATTCAAGAAGTAGAGAAAAAACAAGCAAACCAAAGAACCCAAGATGGGTTTGGGAGCTCAAAATCCCTCTAATCTTGTACTCCCTTGATGAATCTTGGCTCTTTGAAGTCTTCCCAAGGTGTGGTGGTGGAATCCTCCTCCTCCTACTTGCCTAATCAAGCTTTTGGTTGACCTTTAATGGAGGGAAATGGAGGATGGTGGAGAAGATGAAGAAGATGGAGGCTCTCAAAAGGTAGGAGATGGATGAATAATGAAGTGTGTGGTTCAAAAATGAGTTAGGTTTTGTTATGAGTAGCAAAAATTCGAATTTTGGACTCTCAGATCCGCTGGGCAATCCGGACCGGACTGCCCGGCGGATTGCCTCTCTGCCAGCTCCTTCCGATGCCGTTTTGACCCTCTTTCAGATTTCCAATGGGAAAGGTTTCTTCATGAGAATTGTAGCTCTCTTCTTCCTCTTGAATTTAGGCTCAAGAAAGTCTTCATTTGGAGGTTATATGCCAAAGATATGGCCCTTGCAAGACGGTTCAGTCGTGCTGGAATTGAGTAATGGGTCGTTGGTTAGCCAGCTTGACCGGCTAATATCTTACAATCTATAACTCCGATGACCTTGCTTCCTTCTTCAAAGTTGTAGAGTTTTCAAAGATCTTCATCTTGATATATAGTTTTGCTCCATTTGAACTTTGGATAAAGATGATATTGCTCTTTCAAGATCTGCCAGCGCTATGACCGTGTCACTCTCCCATGCTCCAAAAATGCTCCAATTTGGCTCCATCTCCTACAAAATACCGAAAACACACTAAGGATAAAAAATATCAAAATCATGGCCCTAGTGTGACCGAAACGAAGGGAAAAGCGTGCTAAGATGGGGGTTATTTGGGTCCGGAAAGGGGCACAAATGGACCACATCAACATCCCCGTAATTCGGACACCGCACGTGAGAGGAGGGTATCAAGCATCAGGCATTAGGCATCATCTATATGTCATCTGCCGTTGTCATCTCGCCATCAGCTAGCAAGCATCAGGCATCATCGGGCATCAGGTATCATGCATCATCTATATGCCATCAGCCTCAGCCAACAGGCATCAGGCATCATCAAGCATCAGGCATTAGACATCAAACAGCGGCGTGCATCCTCCATCCTCAATCCTCGCCACATCATCTCGACATCATCCTCGGCAGCCGCAACCCTCGCCGCAACTCAATATTATCTATCTTCAAACTCAATTCTTATTTCACCGCATTGAGTTTGAGAGGGCTGTTAGAATATATTAGGTTTCTTATATTTAGTTTCCTATATTTATGTTTCATTTCTCACATATATTAGGGTTTCCTATTCTATTCCAATTGCCTTTATAGATAGAGGTCTCTTGTAATTCACAATACACACAATCAATAATAAATCTCTCATTATTTCTATCAGCGTGCCTTGCAAGGAGAACTTTGTGTTTTTTGGGTTCTCGTGAGGACTATGGCTTCACATTGTCAATAGAGTCTTGTGTACCCACAATCTTCTTCGAAGCTCATTTGTATCTCACTTTCTCACCCATTTTACATGATAAGATAGAAGTTAGATGATTTTTTTCTATCCAATGTAGGATGATTGTTTGCTCTGTACTTTCTGTAAACAATAGAGTTTGGCACCTTTGTTGGTCATTATTTGTTCGGCGGGCGTAGGGACGTTGTTTGTTTACACCCTAATCCACTGTATATCTGTGTGCAATGGAAGAAGAGTCCATATGGAGGTCGAAAAAAGAAACTACGTGATTAGCCAGATAGTTATGTTTGCGCACCATGGCTTCGCATCATCCTAGTTTGTTGGAGCACGGTGGCTTCAACAACATCCTTGTATGCAGGCATACTCTGTAGATCTTAATTTGTCACTCTGTAAATGATAAAATAGATTTTGTTAGATGATTTTTGTTTGTTTTGTATACTTGGTGTGGGAGAGGGGTTACTCTCTGTTTTTTTTTTTGTAAATGATGAATAGGATTTGAGACAGTTAATTAGAGTTCGGTGACAAATAAGATGGTGTTTGGGTAGATGGCTTACATTGGATGGGTTGACCTTCTGCGCGTGTTTCGAGGTCCCCAAGGGCGAGTGGTTCATAACTTATACTGGATATGTTAGAGCTTATGCACGTGTTCCGAGGTCCACAATAGCACTGACAGGCGATCAGAGGTGCCGAGGGCAGCGTGCGAAGTGGTTGATGACTTGCACTGGATGTGTTAAAGCTAAGCACGGGTTCCGAGGTTCACAAGGACACCAAGAGGCGATTGGCGGCAGCAAGGGTAAAGTCGGAGTCGTAGAATTCTGGCGGTGTGTGAAGATATTGCGGTAGAGGAATGGGTAGTAGTTTGGTCCGTGAGCGTGAATGAAGAAGATGAAGAGCTTGTAGAGAATGTTTAATTTATCTTATAATGGGAATAGGGAAAGGTTTGAGAGTGTCTTCTTGTGACATGTGGCTTCTTATAGTTTAGCGCAGTAGAATATGAATATTTTTAGTATATGGTGTGATTAGTTTTTTGTGGGGTTGACACTTATGTTCTTGACTGACGCGATGGGGTGGTGACGCGAACGGATATTTTCTTTTTTCTTGCAAAGCGTTTTGGTAACCGCTTTAGATTCTGTCTTCAATCTTTAATAAATCATTGTTCTTTTGTTTGGATTGTTTTTTTCATTTGTTGTTATTAGTTATGGATTTCTGGCCCCAAACCTACTCCTCCGCCATGTCTCCGCCCGCCGGCGGGTGTTGCTGTTTCTCCAGAGACAATGGCGAGCCTCTCGCCAACGGATCGCCGCACGCATTGTAGGAAATCAGGCGCTCCTTCTCGTTCCTCCACCTCCGGCACCGATTCGGGTCCCCTCAAGGAATCGGAGAAGCTCTGGAGGGTCATTGTTGCCTCCGCCAAAGGGTTCTCGATCGGAGCCGGCCTGAAAGGTGACCTAGCTCTCTTCTCCGTCCTCCTCAGGTTGAGAAGCAGAAGATCCCTGAACAGGTAAGCCAGTTTTCATCGAATTTGGAGATTTTTTTGGTGAATTTTGCTCCAGATCTGTGGAAATGGAGTTGAAACTTTGGAGCAGCTTTTTATGTGTTGTTTATGATCTAGGAAAGTTGAGATGATGACGAATAGGGAAGTGAAGGAGACGCTGAGATATGACTTGTTTCTTGGTACATTTGCTGGCATTTTTGTCTCTGTGGATGAGATTGTAGGTGTTGTGGGAGGACACTGTAGGCATGATCTTTATCTTCTATTTTCATGACTCGTTTTAAATGTCAATGTCGAGTTAGAGTGGTTTTGAACGTTTAAGTTTTGATATGTGATTCAGGACTTCGAAATGGAGGGCTCTGTTTGCTGGAGTGATTGCTGGGCCGTCCATGCTCTTGACGGGGTTAGAGACTCATCATGCCAGCTTGGCCATATATATTTTTATGCAGGCTGGGATAAAGAGTAAACGTTTCGAGAAATACTGCAAGCCTTTTATTTGAAAGCACGGGGACATATTCCTCATGTGTCTTTCGTCCTTGCAAATATTGTATGTGCTTATTCCCACCAAATTAAGTCGTTGGTTCAAGTGCTAGTGATTCACGAGTTTTAATAATAAGAATTTTAGTTTACCCGTCTAAATCTGTGTAAGAATAGTCTTCCTGATCAGCTCATAATGCAATAGTAATGGTGTACTTAATGTGAAGATATGGTATAGGCCATCGTAGTATGCTAAACAACTTACCAGATTTTCAGATTCAGTTAGTAAATGCTTGGTAGATAGTGATGCATTGCCTGATTGAGAAGAAATCCCCCATAATGGGGTGGGTAGATTCAGCATAGTTCAAAAGAGATGGCAGAGTGATCCATAATATAGTTCAAAGGGGTGCCGGAGTAGCGAGGGCGAACATGTTAAGGAAGGTGCAAGGCGTCCGAGCGGGGATATAAATGTCGGACTGTTGAAGTCTCACGTTTAAAGAATTCTAATAGTTTTGGAGGTTTAGCTTAGTTTTTTTTAGATTTGGAAGAACATCAATTTGAGTTATTTGGATTAATTACATTTGCTACCTAAAGCTAGAGTATTATTCCTTTTTTCGTTTAGAATGCCCATCTACTGCAGCAGATATTGAGATGCTTATAATTACAGGTGTTTAGTAATTTTGCAGTTCATTATAAATGCAAAAGCATGTAGTGCTTACTTAGACTTCTATGTTTGAACTTCTATAAATTCCTATGCCATACACCGAAGGAATGAGCTGATTAGTTCTACTTTTATGAAAATATGCAACAAGAACAGTGGTCTTACAATCTGTATAAAATAAAATACGATCTTAATTTTGAAGGATATTAATTATGCAATAATTTTTGAAGAAACTAACAAGATTCATCTCTCAAGCATAATTAAAGTTGAAAGGAATCTTTGAGTTCTCTTATTTGAGATATCTAGGCCGTGTTCTCTAATTGCTGAGCTCTTTCTATTTTTTAATGTTTGGTTTCAGATGGACTGAACTCATAACCAGTAGTTTCTGTATATCTTTATTTTTTTAGAATTCTGACTACTAAACCATTTGATATGTGGTTTGTCATGCCATCCTTTGGCTGATTCTTCAGATCCATCAAATGAAAACATGTAACTTGTCCTAACTTTAAGTATGATAATGCCCAAAACACTTGAAAGTTTACCTTTATTTTTCTATAATGTTATTTAGTTAGTAATGTTCAATTTCCAGGTCTGCTTGCATATTGAAGCCAGACAGTTTGCCTCCATCATATAAGTCAATTCTCAATAAGCATGGTGGGAAGGATGCCAGGATCCTAAAAAGTGGAAAAGACCTTGGATGGCGCAAGGGTTTCACCAATTTATGAAAATCTCATGCACAGTATGCTTATAATGTATGTAGTCATTTTTTCAGCAATGAGACTAAATGAAAGGTATACATGTGTTTTCCTTTAATCTTCTTTTTGTGTTTGTGAGAGGAAGCACATTCTCTTGATCATTGAAGTAATGATACTCATAAACTTTCAATTTTAACATTGGAATTTTTATCTTCCTTAGTACATGACATGATGTTGTGTTCTTGTAGGTAAATGTGTCTTTAATCTTTATTACAATTTATTCTGATATCAATGCTTCAGTTAATTTTTCTGTATCTTGCTTGAGTAATTTATTGACGTCTTCAAATCTATCTTATGTATAATAGGAATAGGGGATGGGTTGAGAGTGTCTCTTTTAGTGACATATGGTTTCTTAGAAGGTTGACATCTAGCGTTAGAATTAACATAGATTTTAATATATAGTTGTGTTTGGGTTTTAGTGAGACATCTGGAATGCTTGATATGTTGACACATTATTTGTATATGCTGAAAAATCTGACTTTTCCTTAACTTTTTCACAAATTTGTAGGGATTGTTTGAGTTTTTTTATGACTGTCAGGAACTTTTTGTGTTGTATTGTGAACAGGTGCAAGACGATTGATACAACATTTAAGATTTGCACCCATTTTCTTCATCATTGCGGGCGTGGCCTTTCGCTTTTAAAGGTGCCATTGGGGTCCTTTGGTTCTTCAACCGGTGTGTGCAATTGAGGGCGGGTGTGAGAATGCCTGACGCAGTGTCGTATTGTTTCCTCTGCTACATGACGAGTCGCGATTGGCTGCTATGGAGTCGCTGAAATTTGATTCCGGAGGATTGGGGAGGGTTTGCGACGAACATCGAGACAGTCTAATCTTCGTCAAGCTTTAAAACGTCATAGTTGTACAACAACTCCCTTTGGTCCTCCCCTCCACATCCTCCCCCGACGGCGCGATCTCCGATCCAAGCCCTTAGAGCCCCGGGTCAAGTCTCCTATTCAAGTAGACCCTCCCAAACCCCAATCGCAGCCTAAAGATTCCCAAAGCAATGTTAACGACGACAATGGCAGCCCCACTAGCCCCACCCCCGAAGACATTTCTCGCCAAGGTCGGTTCTCGCGTTCACACACTTGCATTTCTTTATGTGGGTGTGTACTGGTCTCAAAATTTGTGTTTTGTATTGATTTGAATTTGTAGTTGTCTAAGAAGGTGGTGAACTTGCGAGAATTGAGAAGAATTGCTTCTCAAGGTATACCTGATGCGTCTGAGTTCCTTCTACTGTGTGGAAGGTGTGTGAATTTGTTCTTTCAGCTTCTATGAAACTTGAGAACTAGGAACTGTTAATTTAGCATCACAGAACTGTTTTAGTGTTTCATTTTTGGACAGTATATGCATTGTTGATGAATACCTGAAGGTTTGGTGTTTCAATATGTCAAATACCTAGAGATGAGAGTGTTCATATTTAAACTGAGTGTGTGATTTATTACCTGTGGCAGCTCCTACTAGGGTATCTGCCATCTAATCGTGCCCTTCGGTCATCAGAATTAGTCAAGAAGAGGTCTCAATACAAGCATTTTAAAGAGGAATTTCTTATGAATCCTGTAAGTTCCATGCCCATACCTATATATTATAATTCACACACACAAACATTTGTCTATTTCTCTTACAAGTTCATATAGTACTATATACATATATTGCATGAGAGGAAACAGTGATACAGTTGGCCTATGAATGCTGAGTTTGGTCTTTAGGCGTAATAGCATTTTCTTATTAAGTTTTGTTCTCCTCACTTCTTGACACAAATTTTATGAAACCCAATAAACACTACAACATCACTATACAATTAACCCATCTTTTTAAGGATGAATTTGCTAGAGTAGTGTGTTATATTTTCATTGACTATTGGATTCTATTTTGTGATTGTTCGTGGTTAGGGAGAATGACATAATTGTATAGAAGCTGCTTTCAGTTGTCTTTTTTCTCATGCATTAGTTTAACATCTCTCTTCCTTTCTTTCTTATCTATAGACAGTTAATGGCCACACTTTCATCGTTTTTGTATGTAATTGCAGAAGTTATACGCAAATTTTATATGTAGTTCTTCATATTATACAAGGTTTTAGATTTGGTAACTAAATCGAGTTTGCTATCCAGTATAATAGGAAATGAGATAAACACACTTACTTAGTACTGTATGGTTGACGAACCCATTCTGCATTCCGTTTAAGAAGCAATTACAAAATCCATAGGCAAGTTCTTAAGATCAAGATGTCTTTGTAGTCGTTTGCCATGACGATTTTGTGAAGGCGTGATTTTCATTGTTTCTCTTGATCAATAAATTTTCTTGGGGACCATTTGAGCTATTGAGAAAAACACTCATTTGATCTTGAAAGATTAGCAAAAGTTCCATCACCAGCCTCGGAACCCACAGGGAAAGTGTCTCAAAATTGCACTGCAATTTCATCCAATAGAATCCTAAACTTGAGTTACGTTCCACTTATTCTATTACAAATTAGTGTTCGAGTTTTTACCGGTCTGGTATCAAATCGGTCCTAAATTTTGGATAAATTGTTCAAATTAAGTCCATATGAAGAGATGTTTTAGGACAAACGGAACGCTAAAGGTTTAAACTATTGTAGGACATTTTATTTAGGGGTGTATACAAGCCAAATCGAGTCTAATTTTTTAAGGCTCGGCTCGAGCTCAAAACAATTAGTCTGGGTTCAGTTAGTTTAGTTTATTTTTTGCTATATATATTTATTAAAAATTATCATTTATATTTTAGTAGTGTAAAAACATTAACGATAAAAAATTACTTTTATCAACAAATATACACTTTATATATCGCTATTTCCCTTCAAGTTGAGACTTATGGAAGTTCTATATGAGTTATGTACATATCCGGATAATAACAATAGTAAAACAAAGAAACCGACCAGTTCCGATCGGAGCAGCGACAACCCGAGTCGCCAACTTTTACCCTCTCAGCAACTACTATTTCGGATCCAAACTGGCAATTCCTTTCAAGGACGATTCTGAGTACGTACGATTGTGTTCAGAGGATGAAATCGAAGTAATTTATTTGAATTCAAGTTTTGATTGCTTAGTTGATGGCTTGTTTCGGGTAATTTTGTTTTGGTCCTGATTTTTTTGTTCAATTTTCTTGTGGCTATGCGATTCGTGGAATGAGAACTTGCGTTGAAGCCGTTATTGTGGTTAGTTTTGTTTTATTAGCTTGAATCTTGGTATGGTTGATTTGTTTGATTGTGTAGAGTCGTAATTTTTGTTCAAGGTGGACTAAATTAGACATTTTGTGTGCACTGCTATTGTTCAGTGTTCACTTTACCTT
This sequence comes from Geranium rotundifolium, assembly GCA_963920655.1. NCBI lineage: Eukaryota > Viridiplantae > Streptophyta > Magnoliopsida > Geraniales > Geraniaceae > Geranium > Geranium rotundifolium. The sequence goes on from OY987319.1 coordinate 35,167,026, forward strand.
AATTTAGATTTTAGTAAAGTTGAAGGGACACAAATGTAGAAGCTACTGGCTGAATTTGTCACTATTACTACTCTCACAATGAGTGTCTCGTGTGCTTTAGTGAACAAACAAGAAAATAAAATATAATGAATATTTGTTTTTATCTGAAAAGGAGACTGCTTTTGCTATAAATTCATATGCATTATAAAAGGTTAGCTATGAGTCTATTGCTCATACAAATAAGAAAGATATACAATACCTTATCATTTTAATTTGGAACAAAGAGTCAAAATTTGATATTTATATACTAGGTAGATATGTTGGATAGAATAGAGGCAGGAATGAATGGTTTTGAACACAAATCTCGTAATCTTCTTAAAATTTCTACTGGTCATTTGTTTCGTTTGAGCTAAACTTTTTTATTATTTAAAGATGACAATGCTGATAGTAATAAATGGTTTACTGCTTGAGTAAGGATTGCATTTAGCTCTAGCTTGCATTGTGACATTAATATTATCGTTTGTCCATGGTATTGTATGACTTATTTTTATTGATGAAACTCACTGTTCCCATGTGCTCTGCAATTTAGTTTTTTGTGACTTGTGATTTAGTGCTTATTTAAAGCTCATAGGTTCAATATCATTTACATAGCCTTCTTATGTGACATGACAGTAGATGATGATTCTATCTTGTATGTATTACTAGGTAAATATCACGTTTTAGTTTGATCTTTTTTAATTGGATGGAGTTTCAATTTGAGGGTTCTATTTTTATTGGGGTTTCGGTAAGAATTTATGTTATTTTTATGGACGTTAAACATCTAAATAAGTGTTGAAATTGGAGCACAGATGCACAATATGTTTGGGATTTTACCCACTATTTCCTAAAATGAATAGGAGCACTCTCTGGCGTTCTTTGACCAAATAATTTCTCAACTCTTGACCTTGGTCCATAGCTTTGTTTCTAGAAAAATATTAGGGGGGTCCTTTCTGTACATTTTATTTTACTCATCTGTTAATTATCCCTGGAAACAAATAGAGAAGTAAGGACAATATTATTTCAAACATATTGTTCGATTACAATTCACTGCATTTTGAGAGAGAAGCCGACTGGTTCCAATTGAGAGACCGATATGTTCCATGGATGGTTTGTGATTACTATATGTTTTTGGGATCTCAATTTTTTTATTCCTTAAATTGTTTCAATGACCAAAATTTGAATATTATGACGTGAGATATCTTCTAAGCCTTTGAAAATGTTTTTGTTTTTGTGTTTCCTTTTTGGTTTGAAAACGATGCAGGGAAGTGGCAAGAGGATAGATAAGAGATTGAATGGGAAGATTTATATTATTTAGTCTCTTAAATTTTTAAATCTACGTGTAATTTTTAGATTGTTTATGATCTACTGTTCTGACAGAAATGCACAGGTTTATGTATGCTTTCAAATGTAACTATAAGTGCTTTTATATCGGATTTCTGGTATGGGTTTCAAGACTAAGTTTGTAATTTAAAGGTTTGAAATATGAAAATATGATTGAGTTATTTGGATTTTAGCCCATTATTTGGAGAGTTTGATATTATTTTTTTTAACCGTAAATTTAAAAAATTGTGAATTTTGTATGTGTGAGACATACAGTTGACTAGGGAATGGTAAGTGGTAAATAATTTGCTAGAACACTGGTTAGAATTAGGGGAGAGGTTGATAAATTGAATTTGGTTAGTATCTTGGTGGTTTTATCAAATGGTATATGGGTTATAAACAAGTTGGAATATCAATGTTGTTTTAAATTAATGACCAATTGACGTGTCGGTGCACGTGTTGTTATAAATTATTCAGTATGTTGGAAGAGTAAATATTGTGGTGTTTTTGGATAATTGTGACACTCTACTTTTGTCTAAGATGTGTTGAGAAAGTTTATAATGCAGTTTGTAATAAGGGAGTGAGTGGACGGTTGGTATATGAGTGCACTTGTCATCATTATTTATTTGACGCCGTGTTTGTGGTAGTAATAATGGTTGTGGGTGGTTTGAAGGGCGATGAGCTGGATTTTTAAAGAGTTGCTTACCGTCGTCTATATTATTATTATAATAATAATTTATGCAAATGTTTTTCTTGTATTTATTTTACTAATTAAGTATAACATGGTAATGGAATTAGCCAATTTATTTAATTAAAAGTTGTTGGAGTAATTTTGGTTGTCATAGTTGGGTTAACAAGAATAGTTAGGGGTAGTTTTTTGTGATGTGTGAGTATTGTTTGTCTTTTGAAAGATCAATCGTTTTGTATGTGTAGTTTTTTTTTTTGCTTCAAATGTAAATATTGATTAGAAGGTAATTCTTTTGTATTTAGGAATCACACGTACCAGTGGTTTGGAAAATACTTTCTTCATTAGTGGGATTCGTTATATTGATCAAAATAATTAGTAATTGTGTTTTCTTAATTTTTATAACAAAACACAACAATGGAAATGCATGGTATTGTCATGTTGGATTTCAGGTTATACGTGGTTTTTCTATAATTTTTTACTTAAGAGAATTCTTACAAATAGTATAGTCAGTTAAATGAAGGGAGTACGTACCAATATTAATTTATCAAATATCTCTGAAGTTCCATTGTCTCCTTTCTATTACGCTGCCTTTAATTCATGCCTTGATGTTGTCCTCGAATGAAACACATCCTGAGTTAAATTCGTTTGGCATTCTCTGATAGGAATTTCTCAACTTCAGTTATTATGGAAAAAATCTCAAGCAAATGGTCACGTCATTAATGATATGTTAAGAAATTTCAGATCAAATTGTATTGATAGTAGTCTGCATGGTAGAGCAAATAATAGTTACCTGTTTATGCAGAAAACTATATTAGAGATTTATTCTTGCATTGGTTGCTAATTGTTTTGTCCAGCTGCATGAGATTTATCGTAATAAATTTGTATCGGGATCAGCTTATATATGCTGAAAAATATATAACTGTTGACCTTCAAATTGATTATGTAGGTCATTAAGCCATTTAGAGTGGGTGAGATCTATTTCTTTTGGTCCATGTAATACTTGGTTGTGTACTGGATGCAAATCGCACAATCAAGGTATGAAGCTTCCAACTTTGTTTTTATAATGATTTTTGAAATTTATAAATGATGGGTTATTATTGCTTTTTTGGGTCATTTGAGGTGTGGCTATTGGCCGATGTATATGCCATCAACCGACTTTTCTGTCGTCCTTTTCAGTATCGCTATTAGAGCTTGTTCGCTCCTCTGAATTTTCAATTTTTGTTGTTGCTAATTTTGATTTGAAATGGCCAGTTGATGACCAAAGAGTTATGTATCATGAATCGATTCACGGTGCCTCTGGCGTGAGATTCGGCTGCACCGTAGCTCTCCACGGCCCAGATCGTCATCACCTCTGACCCCCCCCCCCCCCCCCCCCCTGTTTCTTTAAAGCTCAAGCGGTGGTATGATTCGCTGAGTGTGCTGAGTTCATCAACTATGTTCTAGACATTGTCAAGAAAAAAGATGAAAATTGAGATTGCTTACAGGGTATGTTCGTTTAATGCCTTTTATATTTTCATGAGTTTTGCTTTGCTTTTTGCATTTTCAATTTTCATTTCATTTATATAGGTTTTAGTATGAATTGTTGCATTTATAGTCAATTTTGATTTTCGACGATATGAAGTTTCAATTTTGATTATTTTTTTCTTTTTTTCTTTGACAAGCTCAATTATTCTATGAAAGAAAAAAAATAAACAACAATACTACTAAATTCAACACAACACTAACTTTTGCATCATCTTACTTTAAAGTTGAATCCTATCGTCCCTCCATGATCTGTGGACCTTGTCTCAATTCTTAGAAGAGAGAAAAAAAAACTTAGCTGGATTGCATATATTACTTAAATTTGCTCATAATTTAATGGCATTGTGAAATTGAATTTACACTTACTCATCAGAAAGTTATAATGAAATTGAAGTTATACTTACTCATCACAAAATTACATGAAATTCAAAGACATAGGCTTATTGCTTCTTCTTGTTATGTTGAAGTGAAAACACAAAGGTCTACGAGGTTTTCACTTGCTCCAGTCTTTTGTTTTAGGCTAAAATACACGAGACTCATTATAAGAAACTAGAACAATCTTTGAATGAAATTATTTTATTTTATTTGTTTTGTTTTGTTGTAGTCTTTGTATGTTGATTCTTAAAGTTTCCGTTCATCAACTATCATTTTTAATTTTTGATTCAAGTCTTCAATTCTCATTTTTTTTATTTCTTGGATTTTGATCGTTGGTTTTGTTGTACACTTAAATTTATTTCTCTTGAATATATGATGGTATTTTTGGGTTTCTCCTATAAGTTGTTGTACAAATGTATGAATAATGATATTGTCATATTGGTACAATTTTCGTCTAAATTGCACAATATTGTGTTTTATGATTTGAACTGGTACAGTAAATTTAGTATTGTATGTGAACTTCTTCAATCTCATTTCTGTTCATAAAACAATCTCAAATCTATGGGGTTTAGGAAATTGAAGTTACCAAAGCATTCTGATGAGATAACCATTTCAATACTTCTGGAAAGCCATGCAATTATTTGTGGAAGAAAAATTAAATATTGATACAACTGCACTTCCCATAGAGTAAATGTGCATTATAGATGTTTATTTTAAACGGTTAATATAGCTGGAATTTGTTCTCAATAAGGTTTAGTAAAAAAGATTGGGCTATTTTATAAGAACATGTCGGAAATATCCTAATCCCTCGGTAACCACGCTTTTCTCTGCTTCCTTTTTGTTTTGTATCGGTAATTTTTTTTCTGACTTTTCACATAATTTGCTCATGATTTGGTGACTTGCATGGAGACATTAATGGTGTTTTAGTTAAGATAGTGGATGTAGGGTTGGATAAACAGAGGCCCATCTGTGAATTTGTGAATTTGTTGCATTTCGTTGAACCTTAATCAGTGTTGGTAGAGTTTATGATTGGATTGAGCCATCTGAATTAGTGGTTGTTGATTGTACATTTCTGTTTTTGTGTATTTGGAGGAAACTTATATGGAGTTTATGAAGATTTGATGTCAATTTGATGAGGAAGGTTGAGGCTTGAGTGGTTAGTGTTAGGTTTGTCATGAATTATGTGGTGGTTATTTCAGTTAGTGTATTAGCTAGCGTTTAGAATTAGAGTGTTTTATTTGAGTATCGAAGAAAATCCATCTCTATTTTTTGAAGTATTATAGAACCATATGTTCCAAATGTAGATATACATATTATATAAGGCATACCACAAAAGTGTAGAGATAATTGATGCACACTCTTAGAGAATGTTGTTGACACTATTTTCTTGATGTAATAGAGAAATCTTGAAATTAATTTCAAGTATATTCAAGATTTGAGACAAGATTAAGCTGTAAACGAGAAGATTGTTCCTTACATATTTTTAGCACATTCTCTCATTCTCATTTTGTAAGGTAATAGGTTCTGAGTAGTTCTTGATTAAACTTGAGAGTGCTAACTATATACCATATTGTGTCAGCCTTTTGAGTACTAATTACCAGTTTTAGTAAAAAGAAACACATTGTTTGATTTCTCATTTCTTGTTTTATTTCACTTCAGTTGCAACCATGTTTTAGTTTGATTTTGTATCAATTCACGATTTAGTTTACCACATGGGCCAATCTATTCTAGCCCATTTTTTTTCATCAAAAGAATTCATACTAATTCTATTAGAGTGTCCCATATCAGAACTTTCATTAAATTAGAGATGCCCATTATGGATGTGTGTATCTTCTTGTCCATAAAAAAAACGCATGCGAGGATGGGTGATTGTCGCAACCTCCGCCTCGGCTGCTCTGGTTCAATCTCCGCGGCCTCCGTTCGTACCTCGGCATCCTCCAGCACTTGTTCGGCTGAGCATGTGCCATGGTAGTTAGCCGTGTAATGAGAAGAAATCACTCAATCACATGTCCATCCTTCCCGCGATGGCTACACTAGCGGTCCTCGCTTGAAAGTGTTCTCTGGTCGATGTCCCTTGGTAGCGCACCGCCAGAACCGCTGAGTCCGATTCTAAGAATTTGTGACTTTACGTTTGCAAATTCTTCATCTAACCTCGTGAGAAATTTGCATACTTGTTTTTTATCTTGCTTGGTGTCAGGAACATAAAAGGTAAAGAAGGGTATTACTGTAAATAGTGTACATAAGTGGTAAATAAAACGACCCCATGCAAGAGCGTGAGGGAAGAGGACTGATGGACACCATGTGAGAAGAGCAGATTGGTCAAGCTATTAACAGAGTCCACTCTAGAGTATATAAATAGAGGAAGAGAGGGCTCATGTATATAAATAGAGGAAGAGAGGGCTCGTGGGGTTGTTAAATATTGTTGAGTGTGGTTGTTAGCTTTAGTTAGAGAGGTTCTTGAGGCATGTAAGTCTGTGAGCCATATGGCTTATTCTTGTAGTTCCTTGAGCTTTTAACTCTAAATTCTCTGTTGATCTATGGAGTGAAGCGAGTAAATAACCTTCAAGCCCACCAACGACGAAATAAACATTTGTTCGCTTGATTAAATATCTAATTTCTTGATTAAATACTAATGAATGGTAATGACAAATGTCACCATTCTTTAACGGCACATTCCCTCCATTTCTCAATGACGTATGTCGCAATTCCCTACCCTCTCCTATTATATATGTTTGTTTAGTATATTGACATTTGGCATGATATAATTTGAGTGGTGATATTTTCTTTTCTTTTTAGTGGACACGTTCTTTCATGTCTTTTTATACTTGGAAAATAACTGTAGTTGTCAGTTATTTTTATAAAATTTAAAATTCTCTTACCTTTTTAAATCATGGGTTTCTGCCTATTGGGTAGTAACCGTGGATTTGCTTGTGTGTGTGGGAATAGACAATGGGTGTATAATGGTTGATGTGCTGACATTGGCACTCTCTCCGCGCTGACATCTGGCGTCCATATTAGCGTTTTGTTTATTATAAAATAATAACTGACGCAAAATTCCCAAAATTTACGTTTGTTATTTTTATTTGTGTTCGGTTTTTTTGTGTTAATGTATATACCTCGGTCAGCGCCGTTTTAATTTTATCCGAATACTATCGATTATGTATTCAAGTGTTGATTTTATTAATCTGCCTATTGTAATTATTTGTATCATATAATACATAATATTGAATATTATCATGCAACATTATTTGATACATTTAGTTTTTATATACAATATAGCGTTTTATTGATACCTAACAATGTGATTATATTAGTGAAGGATGGAGATTAAAATATAATATTAATTTTTAATAATTTGTAATTTAAAACTATAATTGAAGTTTTTAGATGGTAAGTATCAGAACATTCAGTCAGTTCATATACAATGACGAGGTCTAATTTAATTTCAATAAAAAAATGTTTCATATGTTTGGAGTATATTTGTTGTATTGCAGAATAGTTGAGACAAAGACATGTGTGTCATTTGTGTTGGTACGAAAACTGTGTTTCAACCGATAAGTTAAACAATATTTATATGTTGTTGATAAACTATTAAATCAATAAAATTATTTCTATCTTTAGATCGAAAACAATATTTAAAAATTACGTTTACCAATGTTGTACACTATAAAATGTTGTACACTATATAATGTCGTACACATGATTGTGAATAATAATAGTTTTAATTACAAACATTTAGAATAAAAATGAGAAATTTGTTCGTAATTATACTTTACCAATATTTTACGGGTAGCTCGCGCATGGCTCGGGCCTTACACTAGTTAATTTAATGAGATTGGGTGAAATTATGGCGAATGATTAATTAAAATTCAAAATTAATTAGTAGTCCATTAGTAAGCAATATCTTTAATTTAAAGTTAATGGCCATTAAAGAATATTAAAATACATGACTTTTCTTTTCAAGATATTCTGGGAAATTAAAATTCTTAATTAATTTAGTACTCAATCGGTGAGCAAAATTTTTAATTTATAATTAATGACCATTAATGGAAAAAACATGCCAATTTGTCTTAATCATGCAGTTCTTGCCAATTTTGATGTCATTGCTCTCAATTCAAAATTGTAAACGGTATCATTCTTTATAATTAGTGATTGTGTTTATTATAGATATAATAGATTAACAATTCATAGTTAAATTTCTCAAAATCAAAATTAATAAATAATGGTTGTTGGATTTTTTTTCTCAATTAACAAAATTCAGTGAGTTACATTCATATTAATTTTATACCCTAAAATTAAACCCACATTAGTTATTGTAAACTTAAGGGGTAATTCCATGTCTGTACCATAACTTTGATTCATTTCGAAATTAGTACCCTAACTTTAAAATTTTTTTTGCCGGTACCTCAAGTTTATTTACGTTGCAATTAAGGTAACGGCTGTTAAATATAACAGAATTGGTGTGCAAAAAGTCTAAAATGCCCTCAATAGTTTTAGCCTGTTAAACTGGTCTGATTGGTTCAATTGATATGATTATGAAATGACTATTTTACCCCTAATTGAACAACTCATTTAACTCATGGGTCAAGGGCAAATTTGACTTTTCAAATCAAATTATTATAATAATTATAATTCTTTAATAATTAAATAAATAAATTATTATTAATAATTAATAATTGATTATATTATTAATCATTAATTAATTAATGATTAATTATAATTAATATTTAAATATATATATAATATAATATAATAATATTAATTATATATTAATAATAATAATTAATTAAACCTAATTAAACATAATCAAACCCTAATTAAATCCTAATTAACCCTAAACCTACTTCAGGCCGCCACTCCCGTCTCCCTGCCGCCGCGACTCCGGCTGGCGACGCCGACCTCGGCGCGGCGTCCTCCGCGTCTTCCTCTCTGCCGTCCGCTCCCCTTGCATCTTCCGCGGCAACTGAAATCGCCGAATCTCGAGCGACGATCCATGGCGACGACTCTGACGCCGTCAACGCGCTCCACGGCCACACCAAGAAGACCCACCGCGACGCCGCGTAGAAGCTCTCTGCCCTCACCGATGTGACCCACCTCCGTTCACCCAAGACCCTAGCCCTCCAGCGCCTCCAATCGGCGCCGCCAGACACCGAAATCGATGACTCTCCGTTCGCCTACCTCCATCTCCAGAGCCATGGATTGTCGGCGTGAGCTTCTCGAGCCATGGAACGTCGCCTCGAGACTCGGCGTGAGCTTCTGGTTCGTCGCCTCCGCGGCGACTGAAATCGCCGAGTCTCGAGGCGACGATTGGAGGTAGGAGAACGGAGGGGACGGTTGGAGGTAGGATCGTCGCCTCGAGACTCGACCATTGGCCGGAGATGGGGCGCTGGCGGCCGGAGTCGCAACCTGAATGCGCGATGGTGGCGGCCAGTGAAGCGAAGAAGTCGAAGGGTCATTGGATGTGACCAATGGCTCTTTTTGAAAATTAGAATGAAACTTGAGGGCATATTTGTCTTTTCAATTAAAACTTTACCTTTTCAATTAATTATTATTTGTGTAATGAAAAGTCATATTTGCCCTCAAACTGTTAGTTAGATTAGTTGTTCAATTAGGGGTAAAATAGTCATTTCATAATCATATCAATTGAATCAATCAGACCAGTTTAACATGCCAAAACTATTGAGGGCATTTTAGACTTTTTGCACACCAATTCTGTTATATTTAACAGCCGTTACCTTAACTGCAACGTAAATAAACTTGAGTTACCAACAAAAAAAGTTTTAAAGTTAGGGTACTGATTTTGAAATGAGACAAAATTATGGTACTGACATGGAATTACCACTAAACTTAAACTCATACCATTTTCCTAATTTTTATAATTAACTACGATTTTAAAGTATATTAATTAATGACAATTTTAAAGTGCATTAATTACAAAATTATCTGATTGATTTTTATTGATCAGTTAAAAATTTAAATTTGCCATTTCCCATCAATTAAAAATAAATGCTTAAGAATATGTTTCAAACTACCTTTCCCAACTTTTCTTTTGGAAATGTATTGATAACAGTTATATTGAAACTAATGCCCACAATTTTTCCAAAAATATTAATTTAGTTTTAAATTAAGATTACCCATAACATCCATCCTCTTTCCACTTGATTGTCTTTAGAATTTTCATTGATGCTTACTGATGTTAAAAAATAAGAGTCATTTATCTAGTTTTAATTGGAAAATTTGGAGAAAATTGGTGCTGCTAATGATAGTTATTCCCCATCTAAAAAATGATAGTTATTTTTATTTATATTTGTTTTATTATTATCATAAGAAATATTCGGAAAATATTCTCTTGCCGCTGATATAATATTTGATATTTTAAAAAGTAAAATTTTCCATATAGAATATAATGAAATAATTAATTTAAAATTAAGAATTCGGTGTCCATCGCTTGATTAAGATGTTAATTATCGTCTTCATTCAACATAAGGAAGTTAGTTAAATGAAGATATTTTGAAATTTAATTTCAAAACTGACCATTGAATTTACTAGAGCGTGGCTTTTAATTCAAAATTTAAATAGCCTAAAAATCTCATCAATGGAAAAAATATATATATATAAAGTATCATTAATAAAAATAAATGCATACGTAAATAGTGAATTCAAAATCAATAATTTATTCATAATTAATGTTAATATTAAATTGGTTAATGAAAATTCATTAGTTTTGAGATTATTTTATTTTTAAAATTCAATCAATCAAACCTTTACAATCTCATTAATGAAAATATATTAAAAATGTCATTGATGAAAATAAATGCATATATAAAACGCATGTGAATATCTTATGTTTAGATATTATTTTCAATTCTGTTTTAAAATTCGGAAAATTTAACTGTACACCAATCATCATCTTTTAAATTGTTCAATATTTGTAAGTAAATCAAGACTGCCAATTTGTAGACCTTGACTTAACAATCCATACATTTGTAGTGATCTTTAAAGTCTCTTTTATGGATATCATAAATTTAATTTAATTTAATAATATTAATTTAATGTTGGACCTCTAGTACGCAAAAAGTAAATATGACATAAAACATACATTCAATACCCAATTCCAAAACTATAATTCCATAATTTTAAATTTTATTAAAGTTGATAAGAAAATTACCACTAAATTATAAAAACTTTATTTAAAATATCATAAAATAATATCAAGTTAACATTAATTTATTCGGATTAGTTTATATTAATGGAGCAAACCATGTTATAAATTACTCGAATCAGTTCAATATTTCCTTTAAATCCTGGGCCCGTTGACTGTGTTGGTCGTAGATGAAGTGCTAAATTAAGGCAATCAAGGTAGTACAAGTTTTATGACCTGAACTTAATTTTTGGAGTCAATTAAAAAATGATATGACCAATATATACATGAAATACTGAGAACTTAACACATGGTAGCATTTTCATATGAAAAATGTCTCTAAAACTGATGGAAAAATTTTAATATTACAAATTAATTCTCCTAATAATTCTCCCCTCATAACCATGTAATTGAATGAAAGGATAATTCCACTTAAATCCATCTAGATTTCTAGGATTCTCACTTACCTCCCCAAAAAAAAAGACTAACTCACTCTCATACGAATTTTTTTAGAAATATTAAATCGAAGAGAACCGTAAGATCAACGACTTAGAAGAAAGATTTTTTCATTAATATTAATATTATTTTAATAATTAATAATAATAATAATTAATAATATATTTAATTATTAATAATATATCAAAACTTCCGAATGACATAACTCTATCATACGAGCTCTGTTTCGGACTCATTGGGGTTTAACGTCGAAGAGAATCATAAGATCAACAATTCCAAAGAAATAAGTTTTTGTCCAAAATATCATTCAACGACAACAAATTTTTATAATATTTAAAATAATAATTAATTATTTATATTATTAATATTTTGGTAATAATTATTTATCAAGTAAAATTACATAAATTATTAATAATATATAGAAAAAAACTTATTTCTTCAAAGTTGTTGATCTTTCGATTCTCTTCTATTTGATATACTATAAGTTCGAAACGAAACTCGTATGAGAAAATTATGTTATTCAAAAATGAAAAACGGTTTTTAAACATCGTTTTTTATTTTTTAAAACTATTTTTATACTAAAATTAATTTTTAATTATATATATTTTTAAAATTAATTTTTATACATAAATTAATTTAAAGATTATAAAAAATTTGTTGTCGTTTGATGATATTTTGGACAAAAACTTATTTCTTCGCAATTGTTGATCTTATGATTCTTTTCGGTGTGATATACTATGAGTCCGAAACGGAGCTCTTATGAGGGAGTTATGTCATTCGGAAGTTTTGATATATTACAAATAATTAAATATATTAATAATAGTAATAATTATTATTTATTAAAATAATATTAATATTAATGAAAAAATATTTTTTCTAAGTCGTTGATCTTACGATTCTCTTCGATTTAATATACTATGAGCTCGAAATGGAGTTCGTATGAGAGAGTTATGTCATTTGAAAGTTTCAAATTCAGGGGCATTTTCGTCATTTCCAAAAAATAACAGATTTTTCAAAAAAAGTTAGCAAACTTGGCCGTTGATCTTTCGATTTTCTTTGATTTGATGTACTATGAGCCCGAAATGGAGCTCGTATGAGAGAGTTATGTCATTTGAAAGTTTCAATAATTTTTTAAATACATAAGAATTTTCGTCATTTTCAAAAAAGTTAATAGAATTAGGCTAAGTGGAACTTTAGGAAACCTAAAGGGACGTGAGTAATCCTGAAAGCCTAGGTGAATTTAAGTGAAATTATCTCTTGAATGAATCATGAAAACATCCCTTTGTATCCGTATAAGTGCTAAATTAGAGTAGTCAAGACATGCAAACATTTATGACACATAATTAATATTTGAGAAATTTTAATATTAAAAATTAATTATTCTATTGATTTTCTCATTGTGCCCGTACCAATCATGAAAACCTTTTAGTATTAAAAATTAATTATCCTATTGAAGTGTTTGTGGTATTATGTGTGCACGAAGGGGTTGCAAGAACAAATTTAAAATTGTTTTATTACCACCACACCTTTGAGAAAAAATATCTTCGCTTCTTTGCCCACACAAACTGAAGTACAAATAATGGGCATAATGAGCAATACCCTAAAATTTGATTATCTATTTTAACAATTAGAGTTCGAGTGTACTTATATGTAGGGGTGGACACTTTTTACACAAAACTGAAACCGAATCGGGATCCAAAGCGAAACTGAACCGAAGAATCGAGAGCCATGGGTATCAGATCAGATTTGGGTTTGAAAATTGAGAAACGAATCAATTCGCTTCGGTTCCGGTTTTGAGTGTACAGAACCGCTAATTAACCGGTTTAGAACCGAACCGATTTTTAGAGTTTTAATTAGTATTTGTTGTATTTCAATTTTATGTTTTTTCCTAAAAAGAGTTTAACTGCGTATAATTTCAGCATAAATTGAACAATATATTAAAATCACATTAAATAGATTTAATTGGGCAAAACTATTCAACTATACCAGAGAACCGGACACTTAATCTCACAATGAATCATTCAATTGGGTCTAATTGGGTAGAACCGGGAACCGGACGTTAGAACCGCACCCGGAACCGGACCGATACCCACTTATCGGGACCGGATTTGGATATCTAAAATAGAGAACCGATTAATTCGGTCTGGTCTGGTTCTGACCAGTTCGGTCCGGTTTCAGAACTGTGCCCATCCCTACTTATATGCCTCAACTGATGAAAAGATCATAAGTAGAATGCCAGGGGTTGTCATTGTATTCAAGGAGTGCTTTAAGTGTTCTTAAAAGAGTATATTAAGGTGTTTTTTCATGCATGATCGGGGGCTGGTATAAGTATATACATTCTAATGTTTTAGTATTTCAAATTTGTAGCTTCTTGCCTTACTTTTAGTATATGCATCATTTCGATGAATAAAAGACGTTGAGATTAGCATTTTAAGACAATTGTGGACTTTTCCAATCATGCATACAATTCTGTTTCTCTCAACTGGTAAGAATTATGTTTCTTATTTACATTTATCTTTGCTTTGTTTATATAAAATATAGTATCGTTGTATGTTGATTGTATTATTGTGGATTTGTGGCCAAAGCTCCAATCATTGCTTATTTAATTTCGTTACTATTAATTTCAGACATAACTCTTGATCGGTCGTTATTACAGTTTTGCATTTTGGCTATTTCTAAATTTAACAATGTGGTTTCTCCCCACGGTCCCCTACCATGGAGTTTTGTTACATTCACGGTAAATTGTTGACTTTCGAAACGAAATTGATGTCAAAAGTTGTTCATAATGCAGTGTTTGTCTACTTTGTTTTAGGGGAAAACGGCGCCTTCGTTCACTTCTCACCGAATACTGGTGTTAATCCTGCTTCAAAACAAAATTAATGTCAAAGTTGTTAGTAATGTAGTGTCTGTCTATTTTATTTTAGGGGAAAACAACGCTTTTGTTCACTTCTCACCGAGTACTGGTGTTAATCATACTTTGTAGAATGACATGAAGGAATTTTTGAGGGTTTCAATCAACTAATTTCATGCCCATACAAGAAATTAATCTCAAAAGTCCATATAAATTTAAGGATCTTACATGATCATTGATTGATCATGAGATCTAGGCTAGAAAAATAATTCATAAATTTACCTTGATTTGAAATCCCTTTGTCACTAAATTGAATTTAGTGACCTCTGAAGAACGTCAACACAGGAAGAGCAATCCGAAGATACTCACAACGATCCTTGCTAGAAGACCGAAGCAAGCAAAACGGGAAGGAGAGGGAGAGGGGTGCCGACCGCCCTAGGGAGAGAGAAAGAGAGAAAGAGAGAGAGAGAGAGAGAGAGAGAGAGAGAGAGAGAGAGAGAGAGAGAGAGAGAGAGAGAGGGCTAGGGTTTTTCTTGGAAAAATTTTTTATCATTAAAAATATGAAAATTTCCTTTTATATCTCTTTTTAAGAATTAATTAATTAAAAGCCTTAATAGGCTTAAAGCCCAAAGCTTATTAATTAATTAAGTAGAGACTCATTCTGGCTTAGCCTAATCTGGCTAGCCTAAAATTAATTAATTAAATCTATTGGTTTAGATTCTAATTAATTGGTCCAACTAAACCGTTCTTGATTTTTGGTTTAATCCTAAACCGAAATCGGTCTAATCCGGTTTAATCCAAAACTGGAAAAAATCTCTCTCATGATTCCTCTACATGATTCCATCCGTTTTACTCAACCTATAGTGTGTGACCCTCTAGGCTCACGACACGTTGGCGGACTGGTAAAATTACCATTTTACCCTTTTCCATCATGAGTGACCTCTAGCAAGACATCATGATTATCCAACGCTTGTGATTATCGAGATTTCGACTTAACCTTGTCGTACATGAAACTATCCTTTTATCCTCTTGATATCTTGACAATCACGAGGCATAGACAAGTCATCCTCGTTCAATTGTCCTATTTCATGATCTGAGTTAACTGAATTGTAACTGTACTATGTATCGACTGCATGGCCATGCTATTATATTTCAGTTGTACTCATCAAGTGGCCTAAACAGATATCTGTATGGGAGATAATTCCTTCTGCGATCTATTGAGTCAACCCATGTGACTCGTGATCGAGCCAATCACAGTCGTTATTGTAACCCTGTCACAGGAGACGTTAGACTGAGTCAAACTCGTCACTCATCACATAGTGACCTCAAAGATCCTTCCGTCTAAGGTTGTGATTTCACGTACCGACATATGAGTATGTTCATGTTGTATCTATGTAACATACTCACGATCGGGTCGTCTTATATCACCCCGTCTGGCGATACTATGATCTAACTCCGGCCCCCTTCTGGCCATGATCAGTAGAGCATGATCATTTAGAATTAGCCTCATACCGATCGCTTTTTGTGAAGCTATTCTGATTGGGGACATCTTAAGTGTGATTTTATCTGATCTGTAGATCTACCATTATGTGTTGCACATCAATGATACAAATCAAATCATACTTAAGATATTACTACAACACTTAGTAATATAAATGCCGATTTTTATTTCAACTAATAATCTCATTACATGAGTAGATTGAAAATACATTACGATAGGGCACAAAATCCCAATAGTCTCCCACTTGCCCTAGACCCAATTCGTATTCCAATCTAAACCCATACCCCTGACATGCTCCTCATGCTTAGGCTGCGGAAGTGCCTTAGTTAAAGGGTCAGCTAGATTATTATGCGTTAAAACGTAGCTTATCTCTACTTCACCTTTATCAACCATCTCTCTGATGATGTGATACTTTCTCTCGACGTGCTTGGCGCTGTTGTGAAATTTGCGCTCTTTAGTGACTGTTACGGCCCCCGTGTTGTCACACTTTAAGCTCACGGGATCAGAAGTTCGCGGCAGTACATCTAATCCACTCAAGAAGCTCCTGACCCACACCGCCTCCGTGGTGGAATCGGCTATCGTCGCTTCCTTGAAGCTTTTCAAACTGAAAGCTCCCCCGTTCAACATGAATACATACCCTCCTTGAGACTTGAAGTCATCGGGGCCTGTCTGAAAATTAGCGTCAACATATCCAGTGACGCTCAATTCTCCTTCTATCCTGCCATACACTAAGAAGGTGTCCCTTGTTCTCCTCAGATACTTGAGGATACACTTGACGGCAGTCCAGTGATCTTGGCCTAGGTTAGACTGAAATCTGCTGGCACAGCTGAGGGCAAACGAGACGTCAGGCTTCGTACATATCATGGCATATATAATGGATCCCACTGCCGAAGCATGCGGGATCCCCTCCATCTTCTTCAGCTCATCATGTGTTCTAGGACACTGACTCTTGCTGAACTTGATGTCATGTCTTAGTGGGAGGTTCCCTTTCTTAGAGTCAAGCATTGAGAATCTTCTTAACACTTTATCTATGTAGGTGCTGTGACTTAGGTCTAAAATTCTCTTGGATCGATCTCTATAAATCCTGATCCCAAGAATGTAAGCGGCCTCTCCTAAGTCCTCCGTGGAGAAACACTTCCCTAACCAAGCTTTGGTCTCAAGCAAGGTTGGGACGTCATTTCCCATGACTAGTATGTCATCAACATACAACACCATGAACACTATGTTACTCCCACTGCTCTTCTTGTAAATACAAGATTCATCTGGATTTCTGATAAACTCGAACTCTTTTACGGCTTCATCGAACCGTTAGTTCCAACTTCTGGAAGCTTGATTCAATCCATAAATGGATCATTGCAACTTACACACATTTTCGGGATGATTCGGATAGAGCAAATAGACATATAGACATCCTCCTGCAAATTCTCGTTAAGGAACGCGGTTTTGACATCCATTTGCCATATCTCGTAATCGAAGTATGCTGCAATGGCCAACATCATCCGAATTAACTTAATCATGGCTACTGGTGAAAAGGTCTCATCGTAGTCCATGCCTTGGACTTGACGATAACCTTTTGCAACCAGTCTTGCCTTGTAAGTCTGAGGCTTTCCGTCCATATCTGTCTTTGACTTAAATATCCACCTGCACCCTATAACTTTTATCCCAGGTGTGCTGTCTACTAAGTTCCAGACCTGATAATCTTTCATGGACTTCATCTCCTCATCCATGGCATTCTGCCATTCTTTGGAGTTCGAACTAGACAAGGCTTGTTGAACTATTACGGGATCATCCTGATCCACAACGATCAAGTTCTTCTATATCCTCTAAAGGTTGTTCTATGTCTTCTCGAATTTCTTCAAGAAGCACAACACTCCAACTAGGACTCTTGGAAAGAAATTCTCTTTCCAAGAAAACCCCACCTCGAGCAAGAAAAACTTTGTTCTCTTCAGGTTTATAGAAGTAGTACCCCATAGTACCTTTGGGGTACCCTACAAAGACACGCTTATCTACCTTGGGCTCGATTTTATCACCAAGCATCCGTTTGACGTAAACATCGCACCCCCGGATCTTGAGGAAATACAACTTGGGAGCCTTCCCTTGCCAAACCTCAAATGGAGTGGTCTCCACGGCCTTTGTAGGTGCCCGATTCAAAATGAATGCGGCTGTTTCTAGGGCATGGCCCCAGAAAGAAACTGGAAGGTCGGCATGACTCATCATGGAACGAACCATGTCAAGTAAGGTTTTGTTCCTCTGTTCGGAAACACCATTCAGCTGAGGAGTTCTTGGCGGAGTTAGTTCTGAGACAATACTGGTATCGCTTAGGTGACTGAGAAAATCTTGGTCTAAGTACTCGCCACCTCGATCAGACTAAAGTGCCTTGATCACTAGCCCTTTCACCTAAGCCGCCAAAAGGCGCCTTTGTCATCTTTCCCATAATGCAAGATTCACATCTCTCTATTGGTGTGAATTCAAACGGACTTAACAGTCCACACTTGTGAAGTGTCGAGATGCGTTTCTCACCAATATGGCCCAGATGACAGTGCCACATCACTGTCTAGTTTAATTCATCCAACTTCAACCTCTTATTTATGTTATAGTTTGAACTATAGTTAGAGTTATCAACATTTAAAATGTATAAACCACCATACATAGACGCAGTGCCATAAATAATATTTTTTTTCTTGATAATGTAAATAAACCATTATCAATGGAAAATACAAAACCAAGTTTGTCCAAACTGGACACTGAAATAATATTCCTACTAAAAGTAGGTACACACAATACATCGTCCAAAACTAAAATAAGCTCTGTGGGCATCCTAAGACTAACAGAACCGACAACCGTCGTTGACACCGAACTATTTTCTCCGACTCTCAGATCCCGTTGGCCTTTCCCCAGGAGTTTCTTACTTTCCATATCAAGCAGATTAACACAAATGTGAGTTTCTGCCCTGGTATCAACTACCCATCTATCTGAGAAAGTAACGTTGAGATTATACTCAACAACGTAAATACCTGATTCAGGTCCCGAAGGGTGTCCTCCCTTCTGCAAGCTCTTCACATATTCCTTGTGCTGCCTGCAATCCTTATTCCAATGACCTGGCTGTTGGCAGTAATAATAGATTACCGCCTGTGGTCGAAGCATTCCCTTCGGTTCTAGGAACCACTGGTATCTTCGGACCATGGGTACCCTTAACTGCCCAACTAGGTGCATTGGCGCCTTACCCTTACCCGCCACTGCTGAAGCCTTGCCCTTGTTGAGATATCCTAGTGACTTTCCAGTAGGTTTGCCAGCTCTTTCAAAGTTGACATCCTTATTGACCATCGGAACCTCAGGGGTTTTGCCCTTGAGATTCTTCTATGCTGTCACCAACATCCCATTTAGTTCCTTGATGGTCTTTTCCATATTATGGAGATTGTAACTAGTAATTACATCTCTATAAATCTTAGGAAGCGACATCAGAACTATGTCTGATTTCAACTGCTCTGTGAAGCTATGACCTAGACTGGCCAAGCGATCAAAGACGCGCTTCATCTTGAGGACATGTGGGCTTACTGCCTCACTAGCATTGTGCCTGCTATAGAATAACTCCCTAAGAGTGTCGTATCTTTCGACACGAGCATTCTTTAGGTAGTATACCTTAATCTCATCCATCATTTCTTGAGCATTGTCCATGAGATGCATAAACTAGTCTCGGGTGTCATTTTCCATGGACCCGACCATGAGGATGCCAACATTTGTCCGGTCGCTAAGATACTTGTCATAAGCAGTCTTATCGGCCTCGCTGGCATCATCCGCATGCACTTTCATTGACTTATCCGTAAGGATATACTCCTGTCTGTCATACTGAAGGGCAAGCTTCAGGTTCCTTTCCCAAACCAGGAAGTTGGTCCTTGAGAGCTTGTCATTCGACAGAAAAGACTTTAACGCTTCACTGCCAGAACGTGTTGATTTGGGTTGCGACGGTGCATTATATCTACACATGAAAATCATTCAATTAGATTCTTAATTAAGTTAAAGTGAGAGATACTTGAGTATGAACATTTCTGATTCTTATTTCTGAATCTAAACCAAGATCTCCGCATCCCCAAAACTGAAGTGAGTTAATCTCATCGCCCAGTTTTGGACATTGGAGTAGGACAGTCCAGTCCTTTCACAAAACCATGTGATTCTTGGCTAGGGCTTATACATTATATGTATACGGCATTGCCCTGTATCTGATACCCTGGCTCAGATCATCTGAGAATCGCAGCCAAGTCAACCACCTTTCAAGCATGGTCTAATCTGCATGGTTACTCCGCTAATGCGCACGCACACATACAAGATTGTCCATCTCTTTTTAGAACCCATTCCCATGTATCCACGTTAATCGTATCCACCCATGAGTCTGTGAGCTAATCGAAGTGATTAAATGTGGGCGGTATCCAGCTTGACTTTAAATTCTTTTCCGTTTTAAATGTCCATTCTCACTGATCATTACTTGATCTTAACTTGAAATTATCATCTACAAATTCATGTAGAGATATTTTCATTCTGGTTTACATGAGCGTGATCAATTCATTATTATAAATCTTTACACATGTGAGTGATGATCTAATTAACATAAACTTATGAAAATTAAATCATACATACAACCATACATTCATGAAAATGTAAACTTGCTTTAGCTAGCCCACTAACCCTACTGGAATAAACTAAAACCTATACTAGGTCTTCTCTTTCCTTATTCTCTTGGACTCCCACTGGCTCCACGCCTCCTCGGGATCACCGTCCTTCTCTTCGGTTCTACTCTTCTTGGGAATACGTAATTACATTTAATTTAAATAAAATAAATGTCATGACACGCAGGTCACAATTAAAATTACAACCCAAAAGTAACTCACAGGTTGCAAACCGAAATTAAATTCTAAATCGGGCTAACTTAGCAATCATGTTGCAAACACCGTGTTATCAAACAATCATGTTGTCAAACAAGCATGTTATCAAGCAAACATATTAATTCCAATTTTATCTTGATTTAAATCATAAAATACGGTTTATCGAAACTGTTATTTTGAACCAGTTAATTTTTGAATTAAATCGGTTCATGCTCTGGTTTATCGAAACCGAACCGGTCTAAAATTTTAATTAATTGTTGCTTAAAATTCTTGATTTTTATGGGTCGGTTCTGACCTGAATCCATTCTGGTTTGACCGAACCAAAATTGACCCGAAAGGGCAATTAGGGTTCGACCAAACCCTAGCCGCCAGGGCTGGCCGCGCCAAGACCGACCAGCCCGTGAGGGCTGGCTGTGGAGGGCCGCAGGGCCGGTTTCGGTCGGGCGATGGCCCTCCACTGGCCGAAGCAGAGAGGCTCGGCCAGAACTGCCACGGGCAGATCTGGTTGGCTCTCCCGCTCTGGTCGGTCGGCCCGTGGCTTTACCGGGGTTACCCTCTCGGCTAGCCTCGGCCTCCCTCGGGTCTCGACCCGATCTCACTCGATCAAAATTATTTTTTTTAGCGACAATTAAATAAGTTCCAGCAATTAATTCATCAACCAAAAACGTAAAATTATTTTCCAAGTTTTAAATTAATACCGAAATCAATTGCAAAATAAATCTAGCCTATCATGCTTGAAATTCTGAATCGTAGCCGAGTCAGGAAGTCGAACACAAAGTCTTTAACTTGTGTATCGACTTCTTGTGGAAACAGTAAGCAAAGTAATAGACAGATAATAATCACGACACCAGAGATGATTACCCAGTTCGGTGACTCCGCACCTACGTCTGGGGGCACTTTGCCAGTGGAAAGGTTCTTCACTATAGGTAGTCAATAGTACAACTTCAAGCACCAACTAGCTATCACACAAGCTATTGTCCTAAGCTACTATAGATCTCACCGTGAATCACCTCGACCCAGAGCCTCTCCCCTTGTCTTTGAGATTCCCCCAATTCCACCCTTCGAGCAAGTCCATGCTCGGTGTCGTTGTCTTCTTGGACGGAGTTGTGAATCTTCAATCACAAACAAAAACCCTAACCGATCCAAACACTTAGTCTTCGCGACTCAAGGTTTGATCGGAGAAAAGGTCCGTTCTAGCGAATCTTAATCAGACTCTCAACACGCCGATGGTGCACAGTTAAGAGCTCTGAGAAATCTTGCAGTGTTAGAACAAGAACGGATGATCTGCTAATGGGAAGCCAAGGGCTTTTTATAGCAGCTCACATTCCTAATCCTCCTTGGACCAGGAACAGGAAAGTCAGGCAAGTTGTTGCCGCCTTCCATAACAGCTGGAAGTCGTCTTGCCTGTTCTGACTTCCTGATGAAATCAGGCAAGTCGAGTTGCCGCCTATTGCTGACATGTAACTGCCAGCTGGACGTCGCCTGATTTGTCGACGTCACTCTCTTGTGCTCCAAGTCTTCTTGGCGCCTTTCTTCTTTCGCTCCAAGCTTTGTCGAAATAGGAAAGCTTCAGACTTTCCTAATCTGCGGCTCGTAACAAGTCGCTCCACATGTCATGCAACATGTTACATGACTTCTTACATTTGCGTTAAAAAATCATGCCAACAAATAAACGTAGCAACAATCTCCCCCTTTGGCAATTTTTTAGACAAACCCCTTTTTGTAAGCCCATCGTCATCTTGTGGCAGTTACGCACAGCAAGTGATTTATCTTGTGGCAGTTACGCACAACAAGTGATGTGACTTCTTTACTCCAAGCAGGCACATCGTCGTCACCTTGAGGCAGTTACGCACACAGCAAGTTTCGTGACTTCCGATGCGACTTCTTGTGCGGCTTCTAGTTTATCTTCTAGAGCAGCTTCTGGAGCGGCTTCTGGAGCTTATCTTCTTGAGCGGTTTCTGGAGCTTAACTTCTTGAGCGGCGACTTCTATGTACATCTTTCGACGCGACTTCTGGCGTAGCTCCTGGCGTTGTATCACATTTATCTCCCCCTGTTTGTCTAATAATATTGCCAAAGGCAATCTCATAATCAAATTTGACTAAACAGCAGGGTAAAAGAAACCAGCTCACACCATGAGCAAATAAACGGCTCAAACATGAGCACAAATCCAGCTCAAAACATGAGCAAATATCCCGAAAATTTAATAGTGTGTGTGGAACAAAGTTACCATAGCAAATTTCAGAGAATTACTTAAAACGACGTGGAGTCGTCAACATCTTCTTCAGCATCAGCATCGGCAGAGCGGAGGTCTTCTAGAAGGGCTTCACAGGCGACTTTGCGAGTTGAGAGCGTCGCAATTGACTTCTCCAGATCAGCGATCATCTCCACCAATTCTTCCTCCATCCTAGCGCCAATTGGTCCTGAGGGTCGAGAGCTTGAACCAGCTCCTGGGGTTTTGGCCATAGGAAGTCCGAGGTCCTTCAACTGCTTCCCTTCAAAGTTCTAGAGGTTGATAGCTAGGGGCAGTGGCTTCTTGCCCGGAATATCCAATTCTCGAACAATGTGAGGACATTGTTAGAGAAGGATACCGGTGATTAGTGAAGGAAACCCGATCGAAAGTTTGATAGCACATGATTTGGTGTGCTTAACTAGATGGTCAATAACGTAAGCGCCAAAATCAATAGAAGACTGCGTACCTATTTGGTAAATGAGTTTTGCCAGCTCGGTTTTGATGCTTGACCCATGCGTAGAGGGTGCCAAATTAGCCAGACCGATGCGGTAGAGAATTGAATATTTTGCTGTGAGCTCGGTTGCCGCAATGGTGTCTTTGACTGGCCAGCCCTTCTTACGTCCTCCAGTTATTTCGACCGCTACTTTGTTCAAGTGCGAGACTTCCGGAGTGACTTCTTGGTCATCTCTGCCAAGGTAGGTGTTGATGGTTGAGGCAGAGATTTCGAAGCATTCTCCCCGAACAAACACCTTTCTGTATTCAGCATCTTCAGGTTCATCGAACTCGCTTGACAGGTTGACAATAAACTCCTTGACCAAAGTTGGGTAGAATGGCCCAATATTTATGACCGTGTTGGTCAGGCATGCTCTACGGATAAGCTCTACAATCGAATTTATCCCTTGTGCTTTTGTGGAGAGTTCTCTTTCTGGATAGATCTTGCGTTGATAGACATAATGCCATTTAACGACATTGTCTACAGAGTGGAAAGAGACGTTGTCTGTAGGCGCTTTAGGTACATACTTGGGGAATTTCTGCCCTCCTAATGTCTTCTTGACCTATGGTAGCACAATCAGGGTGTCTTCTTCTTCAGGGACAGAGGTTACTGCAGTAGTCAGTGACTTCCTTCTTGACTTTTTCAGCTGTTTGGACGCCGAAGCTCCTCCTTTCTCTGTGGCTTTCCTCTTTGGGGTCAATCTCCTCTGAATTTGAGGTTCTTCTTCTTCATCAACCAACCTTCGTGTTGGTAGCTTCCTTCTCTCAGCCCTTTTGGGCACAGCTTCTTCCTTTTCCATGGTTTCAATGTCAACACTTTCTTCGGTGCTGACAAGTTCCTCTAAAGGTTGAGTGACTTCTGGAATGGCTTCAGGATTTTCATTAAGCCCTGAATCACTGTTCGGGGCGACATGGGAACTTCCTTCTTTTTGCAAATCCTCGTTTAGAGGAGATTTCTCTGGTGCGGGTGTCGACTTAGAGGGGCTAGATTGGTCCTTGGTGCTAGTGCCGTGGTCTTCAGGAACAAGGGTTTCTAAACCCTCTACAGGCAGGCTTTCTTCTATGTTTTCTTCAGAGAGGATAGCAGATTTACCTCGTGTTGGAGTCGGAGTAGAGTGAGAAGCTTCCTTTTCTTCGTTTGCAGAATCGGCTACAGTGTCGTCCTTCTCAACGACGGGAATTGTGTCTTCAGGTGTGATCGTTGGGGGTGAACTTGTTACTTCCTGAGGTGCTGCCGAACTCTCCCCTAGGACTTTTCCTCCTCGGATCCTCACTCCATGCTTGTTTCTCGTCGATTTGGAGGCTGATAATTTCTTGGCAATAATTTTTGCCCTCATTTTTGCTCATAGCACTTTTGAGGCAGATGGTATTCGCCCGCTTCGAGTACCAACCATTTAGCTAGGATTTGTTCTTTGTGGGTAGTGAGCAGATTCTTTGCTGAACTTTTGATCTGAGAAACCCTAGCGATTTCAAATGGTGGAGGAGGTGCAGAGTCTGTGGGAGTTGAACAAAATGATTTCTGATAGGTGGATTGTCAGATTGTAATCATTCTTAAAATTCAAATAAGGCTAACGGGCTTTTGATAAAAGGATTTGGGCCCGGCTTGATTTTGTGGACCCTGTTTGGTCCTGATCGAGAGAAAGAGTAAAATCAACTAAAAGCTCTTCCTCTTCTTGCTTGACTTCTGACTATTCTAGATAGCAAAGTCCGAGGGTTGACCTCAGACTTTCAAACCTTTTGGCATCTAACGCTTTTGTAAAGATGTCTGCGACTTGTTTCTCAATGGGTAGGTATTCGAGCTTTATCTTCTTGTCTTCTATAAGCTCTCGAATAAAGTGGTGCCTGATGTCAATATGCTTTGTCTTGCTATGTTGTACTGGGTTCTTCGAGATGTTGATTGCACTGATGTTGTCACAGAACAAAGTCATGACTTCTTGCTTGACTCCATATTTTGCCAACATTTGTTTCATCCAAAGAAGCTGAGTACAGCTACTTCCGGCTGCAATATATTCGGACTTAGCAGTAGACAAGGCAATACAGTTTTGCTTTTTGCTGAACCACGATACAAGATTGTTCCCTAGGTAGAAACAACCTCCAGAGGTGCTTCTTCGATCTGGTGTGCTTCCCGCCCAGTCAGCATCGCAATATCCAACCAGAGTAGGAGAGGTATCAAAAGTATATAGCAAACCCAATTCAGAGGTTCCCGAGATGTACCTTATGATCCTCTTTGCATGAGCCAAGTGACTGACTTTTGGATTAGCTTGATATCTAGCACAGACTCCCACAGAATAAGCAATGTCGGGTCGACTTGCTGTTAGATAGAGGAGACTTCCTATTATGCTTCGATAAAGACTTTGATCAACTGGTTCTCCCATCTCGTCCTTCGTGCACTTATCATGTGTGGCAATAGGAGTCCTCTTGTGCGAAGCCTTTTCTAACCCGAACTTCTTGACAATGTTCTTTGCGTATTTGCTTTGGGAGATAAATATTCCATCTGACATCTGCTTGATCTGGAAGCCTAGGAAGTATGTGAGCTCACCGACCATACTCATCTCAAATTCAGACTGCATGTGTTGGACGAAGCGTTCCACCATCTTGTCTGACTTCCCACCAAGCGACATATATTTGAGCAATCATGATGTCCTTTCCTTCCTTCTTCACAAAGAGAGTTTTGTCTACTCCCCCTCGAATATAGCAATTCTGTACAAGGAATTGGGTAAGACATTCATACCATGCTCGTGGAGCTTGTTTGAGACATGGTGCGGAGAGTCATGGTCTTCGAATCCCTTTGGTTGGGCTACATAGACTTCTTCGTTTAGATTTCCATTAAGGAAGGCACTCTTTACATCCATCTGATAGAGTTTGAAGCGCAGATGACATGCGATGCCGAGAAGAAGTCGTATGGCTTCCAGTCTGGCTACCGGAGCAAAGGTTTCTTCAAAGTCAACTCCTTCGACTTGTGTGTACCCTTGAGCCACTAGTCTCGCTTTGTTTCGAGTGATGTTTCCTTGCTCGTCAGACTTGTTTTTGAATATCCATTTTGTCCCGATGACATTGACATTGTCAGGTTTGGGTACAAGTTCCCAGACTTCATTCCTTGCAAACTGAACCAATTCTTCTTGCATCGCGCAGACCCAGTATTCATCATTGATGGCCTCTTGTATATTCTTTGGCTCAATTTTGGAAATAAAGCACATGTTACCAATCATCTCTTGGTGGTCAAGAGATGCCTTTTGTCGAGTCCGAACTCCCTCATTAATGTCTCCAATCACATCCTGGGGTGGATGATTCGTCTAAATTCTTCTTGACGGAGCTTTTTGCCTTATAGGGGATGCATCTTATCTGGGATACTTGAGCTTTTGTCTTCAGACTCTTTGTTGCGCTCATCGTCCTTGACTTCTGGTCTGACTTCTCTTCTGACATCTGGTCTGGCTTCTCCTCTGATCTCTGGTCTGACTTCTCCTGAGAGATTCAGGACTTCTTCGTCCTCGTCACTTGATTGCTCGTTATTGTCATCAATCACGACATTGATGGATTCCATGATAGTCCAGGTGCGTTTGTTGAATACACGAAAAGCCCGACTATTTCTGCAGTATCCGAGGAAGATGCCTTCGTCGCTTTTAGGATCCAACTTGCGTCGAGGTTCCCTGTCTGCGAGTATGTAGCAGACCGATCCAAAGACATGGAAGTATTTGACATTCGGCTTTCTCCCCCTCCATATTTCATAAAGAATGAGCGAAGTTCCAGGGCGAAGAGTCACTCTATTATGAATATGGCATGCCGCATTCAAAGCTTCAGCCCAGAAGTGCTGCGGGATGTCTTTGGCTAACATCATGACTCTTGCCATCTCTTGAAGAGTGCGATTCTTTCTTTCAACGATTCCGTTTTGCTGAGGAGTGATGGGAGCAGAAAATTCGTGGGCAATTCCTTCAGCATCACAAAAGTTTGCGAAGCTGATGTTTTCAAACTCCTTTCCATGATCGCTCCGAAGTCGGACGACTTTCCTAATGACTTCTCCCTTTTCTCGTTGAACTCTTCGACATAAGACTTCAAAGACTGAGAAGGTATCTGATTTCTCTCGAATAAAGTCTACCCATGTGTACCTCGAGAAGTCGTCTACACATACAAATATGTACTTCTTCCCTTCTAGACTTTCTACTTGCATGGGTCCCATAAGGTCAACAGGAAGAAGTTCTAGAACACGAGAAGTAGTAAGATGTTGTACCTTCTTGTGCGACGTCTTGACTTGTTTCCCAATCTGGCATTCTCCACAGATTTTTCCTTCAATGATCTTGAGGTTGGGAACTCCAATGATCGCCTTTTCATAGAGAATCTTTTGCATACTCCTCAAATTGATGTGACCAAGTTTTTGATGCCATAGTTTTGTCTCTTGAGCTTTGGATAAAAGACACTTGGTTGGCAAGGTACTGACTGTTGGAGACCATAGATAGCAGTTGTCAAGGGACTTGTGGCCTATCATGACTTCCTTCTGTTATTCGTCTTTGACCGAGCACTTGTCATGAGTGAAGTGGACATTCAGATTTAAATCACATATCTGGCTTATGCTGATGAGGTTTGCTGTGAGGCCTTCTACTAGCAGAGCTTCTTTCAGACATGGAGAGTTGGGAAGATTGAGTTTTCCTTTCCCGAGCACTCTAGCTTTTACTCCATCTCCAAAAGTAACGAAGCTATTTGTGCATGGTGTTAAAGTGACCAAGAAAGAGCTATTACCCGTCATATGTCGAGAGGATCCACTATCGAAGTACCAATCGTTGCTGGTTGAGGCCTTTAAAGCGGTGTACACGATGTTAGCTCGATAGTTGACCTCTTTGACTCGCCATTCCTTCCGAGGTTGGCTTTTCTTGACGGTGGTCCTTTTCTTGACCGAGCTCTTCCCATATAGCTGATAGCAGAAGGGTCGAATATGTCCTCTTCGTCCACAGTGATGACAAACCAAGTTATGTCTTTCGTTCTGGGTTTTTGACGCGGCCAGGGTAGAAGGCTTTTTGGTCGCTTGGTCGCTTGATGGTTTCCCGATCGAAAGTATTTGGTCCAGAGTGTCAGTACTTGGATTCATCATCTTTACAGACTTGGTGACCTGCTCTAACTCGCATTTTAGTCGAGCAACTTCCTTTTTGAGATCAATAGTCGTCTCAAGAAGTCTTGACTTGTCTTCATTAAGAGTAACAATGAGAGCGTTCTGTTTTTCGATTACCTGAGAGTCTTCAAGCCATTTGACATACCATTCGTTGTAAACGTTGTTGAGAGTCTCATCGGATAGCTCATCATCAGAGTCATACTTCTTTGAGCTTTCAGCTGGTTGATCTATTGTGGAGGAAGTGAAAGCCACATAGTTACTTGTATGCTCAAGGTCACTGTCTTCCTCATCTTCATCGTCAGTTAGAGAGGCAATGAATCCCTTCTTCTGTTTCTTTAAGAAGTTGGGACATTCTCTCTGCATATGTCCATACCCCTCACACTCAAAGCACTGTGCTCCTTTACCTGATCGTTCTCCTCGTCCTCCATCGTTAGCTGTGTTGTCGAGCTTCTGAAACTTGTGCTGTGACTTGTCTCTGACTTCTCGGGTGACTTTTCTTTCTGTCATCTGGCCAAATCTTTTCATGACTTTGTTGTAGTTTTTGGCCAGCATGGCGATAGTTTCTTCAATGTCACTATCCGACTCAGAGTGCGTTGAGTTCTTCTGATTAGAACTTTTGAAAGCCACACCTTTATGTTTCTTCTCGATAGGAGGTAGGGAGACACCATTCTTTTGAAAGCCACACCATGAGCTCATCAAACTTCAGTGTCTTCAAGTCATGGACTTCTTCGATAGCGGTGATCTTCATCTTGAATCTGGGACTTAGAGCTCTCAGCGTTTTTCTGACCAAATCTTCATCGGTCATAGGCTTGCCAAGTGAATATGATTCATTGGCCAGATCCTTGATGCGCACATTAAATTCCGCGATAGTCTCGTCGTCATTCATGGTCAGAGCCTCAAAGTTAGTCGTGAGGTACTGTAACTTCTGCTCTTTGACTTTTGAAGTACCCTCGTAAGCAACCGCAAGTGTGTCCCAGGCAATTTTGGCACTTGTGCATGTGTTGATGAGTCGAAACACATTCTTGTCTACTCCATTAAAGATAGCATTGAGTGCACGAGAATTACCTAGGGCGGCTTCATCTTCTTCCATGCTCCACTCCTTTTCTGGTTTGATGCTGGTTTAATTTCCATGAGCATCAGCATAGTAAGGCTCCTCCCATCCATTGATGATAGACTTCCAGGTTTTGCTGTCGAGGGACTTCAGGAAAGCACACATCCATGCTTTCCAATATCCATAGTTTGTTCCGTCGAGTACCGGCGGACGATTGACAGATCCTCCTTCCTTTGAATCCATATTAGCTACTCAGAATTTTGCAGGAAAATCACCTAAGAGATTAAGGTGCCTCCTCTGATACCAATTGAAATTCTGAATCGTAGCCGAGTCAGGAAGTCGAACACAAAGTCTTTAACTTGTGTATCGACTTCTTGTGGAAACAGTAAGCAAAGTAATAGACAGATAATAATCACGACACCAGAGATGATTACCCAGTTCGGTGACTCCGCACCTACGTCTGGGGGCACTTTGCCAGTGGAAAGGTTCTTCATTATAGGTAGTCAATAGTACAACTTCAAGCACCAACTAGCTATCACACAAGCTATTGTCCTAAGCTACTATAGATCTCACCGTGAATCACCTCGACCCGGAGCCTCTCCCCCTGTCTTTGAGATTCCCTCAATTCCACCCTTCGAGCAAGTCCATGCTCGGTGTCGTTGTCTTCTTGGACGGAGTTGTGAATCTTCAATCACAAACAAAAACCCTAACCGATCCAAACACTTAGTCTTCGCGACTCAAGGTTTGATCGGAGAAAAGGTCCGTTCTAGCGAATCTTAATCAGACTCTCAATACGCCGATGGTGCACGGTTAAGAGCTCTGAGAAATCTTGCAGTGTTAGAACAAGATCGGATGATCTGCTAATGGGAAGTCAAGGGCTTTTTATAGCAGCTCACATTCCTAATCCTCCTTGGACCAGGAACAGGAAAGTCAGGCAAGTTGTTGCCGCCTTCCATAACAGCTGGAAGTCGTCTTGCCTGTTCTGACTTCCTGATGAAATCAGGCAAGTCGAGTTGCCGCCTATTGCTGACGTGTAACTGCCAGCTGGACGTCGCCTGATTTGTCGACGTCACTCTCTTGCGCTCCAAGTCTTCGTGGCGCCTTTCTTCTTTCGCTCCAAGCTTTGTCGAAATAAGAAAGCTTCAGACTTTCCTAATCTGCGGCTCGTAACAAGTCGCTCCACATGCCATGCAACATGTTACATGACTTCTTACATTTGCGCTAAAAAATCAT
This sequence comes from Geranium rotundifolium, assembly GCA_963920655.1. Lineage (NCBI taxonomy): Eukaryota > Viridiplantae > Streptophyta > Magnoliopsida > Geraniales > Geraniaceae > Geranium > Geranium rotundifolium. The sequence continues at coordinate 35,197,879 of OY987319.1, forward strand.
GCCAACAAATAAACGTAGCAACAATGCTCGAATACAATAATCATATGTAACCAAGCCTTTGATACCACTGAAGGAATTTTTTAGGGTTCCAATCAATTAATTTCATGCACATACAAGAAATTAACCTCAAAAGTCCATATAAATTTAAGGATCTTACATGATCATTGATTGATCATGAGATCTAGGCTAGAAAAATAATTCATAAAATTACCTTGATTCGAAATCCCTCTGTCGCTAAATTGAATTCAGTGACCTCTAAAGAACGTCAACACAAGAAGAGTAATCTGAAGATACTCACAACGATCCTTGCTAGAAGACCAAAACAAGCAAAACGGGAAGGAGAGTGAGAGGGGTGCCGACCGCCCTAGGGAGAGAGAGAGGGGGGGGACTAGGATTTTTCTTGGAAAAGTTTTTATCATTAAAAATCTGAAAATTTCCATTTTATATCTTTTTTTAAGAATTAATTAATTAAAAGCCTTAATAGGCTTAAAGCCCAAAGCTTATTAATTAATTAATTAGAGAAACTCATTCTGGCTTGGCCCAATCTGGTTAGGCATGTTTAGCTAAAACTAATTAATTAGAAATATTGGTTTAGATTCTAATTACTTGGTCCGACTAAACCGTTCTTGATTTCCGGTTTAATCCTAAACCGAAATCGGTCTAATCCGGTTTAATCCAAAACCGGAAAATATCTCTCTCATGATTCCTGTACATGATTCCATCCATTTTACTCAACCTTTAGTGTGTGGCCCTCTAGGTTCACGACGCGTTGGCGGACTGGTCAAATTACCATTTTACCCTTTTCATTATGAGTGGCATCTAGCAAGACATCATGATTACCCAACGCTTATGATTATCGAGATTTAGACTTAACCTTGTGGTACATAAAACTATCCTTTTATCCTCTTGATATCTTGACAACCACGAGGCATAGACAAGTCATCCTCGTTCAATTGTCTTATTTCTTGATCTGAGTTAACTGAATTGTAACTGATACTCTATATCGACTGCATGACCATGCTATTATATTTCAATTGTACTCATCAAGTGGCCTAAACAAATATCTGTATGGGAGATAAATCCTTCTGCGGTCTATTGAGTCAACTCATGTGACTCGTGATCGAGCCAATCACAGTCGTTATTGTAACCCTGTCACAGGAGACGTTAGACTGAGTCAAAATCGTCACTCATCACATAGTGACCTCAAAGATCCTTCCGTCTGAGGTTGTGATTTCACTTACCGACGTATGAGTATGTTCATGACTGTATCTATGTAACATACTCACGATCGGGTCGTCTTATATCACCCCGTCTGGCGATGCTTTGATCTAACTCTGGCCCTCTTCTGGCCATGATCAGTAGAGCGTGATTATTTAGAATTAGCCTCATACCGATCGCTTCTTGTGAATCTATTCTGATCGGGGACAGCTTAAGTGTGATTTTATCTGATCTGTAGATCTACTATTATGTGTTGCACATCAATGATACAAATCAAATCATACTTAAAATATTACTACAACACTTAGTAATATAAATGCCGATTTTTATTTCAACTAATAATTCCATTACGTGAGTAGATTGAAAATACATTGCGTTAGGGCATAAATTCTAATATGACAATAGTTTTGTTATACCATATTAAGAAAGAGTTGTAGAGACTAGGACCTTAAATTTATACGCATTCTAATATACATGTACTTTGTATCTGTGAGAAACACAATTTTACACTATCCAACTTTCCTATTTTTCATTTGAGTATAATTTTGTTTTATCAATCAGTTTCTAACTTAATGCGGGTGATTAAATTGTTTGGAAAATATTGTCACACATATAATTAATTTCTTTTATTAAGATTTGGCAAAAAAAAATTTAATATCACACAACCAATTAATCTGTCCATGCGTTCCGTTTTCATTTTCTACGAAGTCCAACATATTACCCTCTTTTAATTTCAACGGTAAATTTTGGAATATGATGTCTTACTAAACAATGCTGCCTCAACAGAATTAACCTGTCAACTTCAAAATAAATGTATATGTGTCAATGTGTGTATGGAATAAATAAATTAATAATTTAACTATTCCCACCATTAGTAGCCCATGACTTATCATTATCCCACGATGATTACGATTCAAAATTTGAAAATTTAAAATTAACCTGTTCAAACTGACAGTCTAAATTTGTGTTTGCAGTCCCAGGTAAAATCTATTATATAGAAAGATATCTCCCCAAGAAAAGAATAAATCTACCAATAACTTATGCTATATTTTCATGTCAAATATGTCATGTAAATATAACATATGCCAAAATAGCATAATAAAAAGCATGTTGTTGGATTAATAGAGTATATTTTGCATTGAAAAGACAAATGTAGCATGAGTTAGAAATGGTTTAAGAGGTAGGTATGGTAATGGTTTTACAGAGAGGATGGTGTCAGTTCTGGAACAACCCTTGAACTCCGGAATGGGACAACATATAAACTTGGAGCCGTCATTTGTGAGACATAAGCCAACTTCGAGCAATGGAAGCCAACTCTCGTTGGATCAACGCTGAGATATCTTCGGCCTTCATCGTCCTGCCCATCTTGAGCCCTACACACATATTATATGGTGCGCATATTATATGATGTATCATGTAAAATCAATTGAACATTAACATAACAAATACCCCCAATTTTCATCGTCTTCCAACTTTTCCTGGAGCTTAATGTTGATTTTGTAATTGTTGAGAACAAGCTGAAAGTAGCTCAATGGCTCCAAACTGGAACATCTCTCGTGCTCTGTCTACTCATTGGCCCAGAAGTTAGAATTTGTCATACCTTGAACAGTTGTTGACGAATCAGGAAGAACGCTTGGCCAGTAGTTGTTCAAATCATGTACTATGTGTTTCTGTCAAATTGAATTGAGTAATTAATTAACGAACGCGAATGCAAAGATTTGAAATATGAAATAAATAAAAGTGTAACTCACCAATATAACTGTTGGAAAAATGGTTTTCGGTTCACTATCGCATTTTAATGGCGAGGGGATCGGTGGGGAATTGAATGGCCAGAGACCGTGAATGGTGAACTCTATGGTGATTGGAGCTGTTTTACTGCAAGTCTTCACTTGGCAGAATGTTGCGCCCCATTGGTGGGTCAAAACATAATACTGGAACTCTGGTTAATGAGTGCTTGAAGATTCCGGCTAGAACATTTATAATTATATTATTTAATAATACGCATACATGCGTTTAGAATGCAATTTGCGTGCATTTATAACGCAAATGGCGTGCATTTATGATGCAAATGACGTGCATTTGTGATGCAATTTGTCATACACTCAGCCGAGAAAGGAAAATTTGTCAAATACTCACCCTCCCTCCCTTTGCCCGCATATTGTGAAGGCATATAGGCGGTGAACATTTGGGGGTCATCAGATTTGGCATCAGTTTTTTACTTCAGCTCACCGTCCTTCTCCTGATTGACCTCTTTCAGCGCAGCCTCCTTCACTAGCTGCGCCGCCCTCCTCCACCTACATTTCGGCTTCTGCGGCGGCGAATTTTTGATTCTGCCGCAATTGGATATATTTTGAAGCTTGCCGAGCGCCACCTACTTTTTGGAGAGAGGATGATGCAGTGCAAAACAAGAAAGTGTCGGATTTCGACAAAAGACTAGTGTTTTCTGGGCGGAAACGGCGTTCCGAGCAAAACACACAGCTTGGCCATGACGTACGATGGATTTCGGCCATCCGAGGTCGTCTTGGGGTTCAAAATCGCAATTTCCTATGTTCCGGGCACTATTTACAATTTTTATAATTTCTTTCTTTTTTCCAATAAGTTTAGAATTTCCTTTTCTGCAATTAGGTTTTGGCTATTTAAACACTGTTAGCCGTTTATGCTATTCATTAGTTTTGGAGTTTAATAAAAAAATCGAGGTTTCCCTCAAATCTATCACATTCGGTATTCGCAAGAATCAACGAATTTTGATAAAGAATTCCTCCTAGCCACGTACGCTGCATCAGTTGGTATCAGATTCGAGTCGATCCTGAGGTATGCCGCCCCGTAGACAACAACGAGCCGCTCCCCAAGGTGCTGATAAAGATCAAGCTGAGTTTCGACGTGAAAACGCTGAATTTCGACGTGAGAACGACGATTTGAGGCGGCAGGTTGAATTATTGACCCAACGACTGGACGAACTGCATCGTCGTGATGATGATACTCTCACGGACGACAATCCTTTCGCCGGGTTTCGGAATCGTTCTCCCGAGCGCCCTAATCCTAACTGCCGTTGGGAACAGGGTTTCAAGGTGGAGATTCCACAATTTAATGGCAATCTTAAACCAGAGGAGTTTATAGATTGGTTATCACAGGTTGAAGAAATCATGGATTTCAAGGAGGTTCCGGAAGAACGTCGTGTTTCCCTTGTGACGATCCGTTTCGAAGGTCATGCGCAAGCTTGGTGGCAACAATTGAAGCAGATGCGTGTTCGTACTAGTAAGGAGAAGATTTCGAATTGGGCTAAATTCAGGAAACACCTCAAGGCTGCGTTTTTACCCTATAATTTCGATCGGGAATTATACCAACGTTTCCAGAATCTTCGCCAGGGTTCCCGTTCTGTGGATGAATATTCCACCGATTTCTACTCCTGTCTGGCTCGTGTTGATCTCACCGAGTCCCCTATTCAGCTAGTTTCTCGTTATATTGGTGGTCTGCGTCTCCAATTACAGGACGTTCTGAATATGTTTGACCCATTGACTGTCGCCGAGGCACAGCAGCGTGCATCCCAGGCTGAGAGGCAGCTAGCCAGGCGTGGTACAGGTAACTTCCGACAGCCAGCAAACTCGACTAGTGGTATAGGATCTGCGTCACAGTCTGTTCCTACCCAACCTACCCCCCCCCCCCCCACCCGCGCGGGGTTCTGCAGCCCCCCCCCCCCCCCAGGGACGTGGTGGTTTGCGCTGTTTTAATTGTGGTGAAGTTGGTCATCGCCAATCAGATTGTCGGCTCCCGAAATCTGCCAATCGTGGTCTTCTCATTGAGGCTACTGAATCGGAACCTGTCCTTCTCACAGATTCGGCCCCGACTTATGACGATTATGCCGACGCGGATGCAGAGGAATATGTCCCCGGAGATGTTGGCCCTCTATTGGTGCTCCGCCGATCCTGCTTGACACCTCGTGCTCCTGAGAATGAGTGGCTACGCAATAGTTTGTTTCATTCTACTTGCACCATAACTGGAAAAGTTTGCACCTTCATCATTGACGCGGGAAGTTGTGAGAACGTAGCCTCTGAAGTGGCGGTTTCTAAGCTTGGTCTACCTACTGAACCTCACCCCAAGCCTTACCGTCTCACATGGCCTAGCCAAGGTACGGATGTTACTGTTTCCAAGCGTGTGCTTGTTAATTTTTCCGTTGGACCTACTTATCGTGATGCGATTTATTGTGATGTGGTTCCTATGGATGCTTGTCACCTCCTACTTGGTCGCCCTTGGCAATATGATAACTCTTCTCTCCATGACGGTCGTGCTAACACCTATTCATTCTTTTTCCGTGGTACAAAAATTGTGTTAATGCCGACTAAACCCAAAGGGAATGCTACTCCCACAGCACACACACCTTCCCCTACCACCTTGTTGTCTTGTCGTCCTTTTCAGGCCGCCATGAAGGAATCTGGGATGGTTTTTGCCCTATTTTGTTCTCTGGTTACGAGAGAGAGTGATGTGCCTGATCCGGTCCAGCCTCTCCTTCAAGAATTTGCAGATGTCTTTCCTGAGACTTTACCCTGCGAATTGCCGCCTTTGCGAGATATACAACATCACATTGACTTGGTTCCAGGTGCTTCCCTCCCTAATCGCCCTCATTACCGTATGAGTCCCAAGGAACATGAAGAGTTACGTCGCCAAGTGGAGGAATTGCTTGCTAAGGGACACATTCGCGAAAGCCTTAGCCCTTGCGCCGTCCCTGCTCTTCTTACTGTAGTTACGACGGTTTTAGAGATTGGCTGATTTTTAAAGGAACTGAAGAAACATGTTACAAAGAATGTCGAAGCATCTTCTGCGACATCTTGTGTGACATTGTTGACGGCGTCTCGGCAAACATCCTGATCAACGGAAATCAGGCAAGTCCAGATTCTGCAGGAAATACGATTACGATTAGGAATTATGCAAAATTCCAGAACGTCTACAAATCAGGAAAGAAGAAAGACGGTGCTTAAGAGGAAACCCTTTAGGGTTAGTACTCATCCTCGATTGCTATAAAAGCTTAGGCTACCCCCTTAGCAATCATGTGGTTCTTTATTTGTTTCCTAGCAACAATTTGCAAGGTTCTTAGACGTGAAGGTTTGTGGGCTGAGAAATTGCAGATTGAGCTTAGGATATTGTGCATCACATAACTATTGAGAGTTAGGTGATTGAGGGTTTACTAATCGCGTGAGTGAAGACTGCACACAACCACCAAGCTTGAAGAAGACTTGAAGACGACAGAGCAAGGCGATTGCTCGAAGAGTGAAATCAAGACGTTCTTGGATTCAGGGGGAGACCCTGAGATAGATTGCACTGTAAGACGTAGCATAAAGTATATATCTAGGGTTGATCACAGGTACTTGTATGTTCTGACGGATTACTGATGAGTGAAATCTTTCCACTAGGCTGAGAGCCCCCAGACGTAGGTGACGTTGCACCGAACTGGGTAAACAATCTGCTGTGTCATTTTCTATAGCTTTATCTTTCCTGTCCTAAGTTATCTACGCAAGAAGTCAGACACAACGTTGTAACTTCTCACGTAACATTGTGTGTGGCATCTTGCACGACTAGCTGATCAGAATTTCAATTGGTATCAGAGGGGGCACCTATAGCTTTAGGTGAGTTCATAAACAAATATTTTGATCAAAGATGGACAATACCAGAGAAGGAGGATCCATAAATCGACCACCTGTTCTAGATGGAAGCAACTATGGCTATTGGAAGGCTCGAATGTGTGCCTTCATGAAGTCACTTGACAACTAGACATGGAAGGCTGTAATCAATGGGTGGAATGCTCCACAACTCAGTGACAATAATGGCAATCCATCGGTCCAAAACCAGAAAAAGACTGGACTGATGATGAAGACGAAGAATCACTGGGAAATTCTCGAGCTTTGAATTCTATCTTCAATGGTGTTGACAAAAACGTGTTCAGACTGATCAACACATGCACAACTGCCAAATCCGCATGGGATATCCTGGCTGTTGCATATGAAGGAACAACTAAGGTTCGAGAACAAAAATTGCAATATCTGACAACCAACTTTGAAGCCCTCGTCATGAAAGAAGACGAATCGATTGCAGAATTCAATGTTCGTATTCGAGATCTAGCCAATGAATCCTACTCTCTGGGAGAACCAATGTCTGATGAAAAATTGGTAAGAAAAACCTTGCATGCTCTTAGCCCTAGGTTTAAGATAAAGATCGCTGCAATTGAGGAAGTCCATGACCTCAAGATCTTGAAATTTGATGAGCTGATGGGGTCTCTAATGACCTATGAGTTGTCTTTACCTAACATCGACAAAAGAAACAAAGGAGTTGCTTTCAAAAGCTCTACACACAAGCAACCAGATCCTGAGGAATCTGACTCTGACGAAGACATTGATGCTACAATGGCCCTTCTCACAAAAAATTACAACAAAGTCATGAGAAGATTCAGTTGAATGGGAGGACGGAATGTCACAGCTAATGCCAGAAACAAAGCTCCACAGAAAGCTCAAACTGGAGGAAGTCTTGACAGACCAAACAGGAGTGGGGAAGAAAACAACAAGAAAGGACTTCAATGTCATGAATGTGAAGGATTCGGCCACCTTCGTAGAGAATGTCCAAATTTCCTCAAACAACAAAAACGAGGATACAATGCCACCCTATCAGACGATGACAATGAAGATAGTGGATCAGAAGAGGTAAGCAACTTTGTTGCATTCACTACTATTACTCCTTTATGTAACATTGATAATTCCGCCAATATCAATGATGATCACCTCCATCCAACTCAAAATGAGAATTGGACTAAAGAGCAACTAGTCGAGGCATACAAAGGCTTACATACCAGATGGATCAAGGAAACTCTGATACTTGATCAGCAAGGTGAAAGGATTATCAGTCTTACCAACGACAAATCTAGATTTCTAGAGACGATCGTGGAGCTAAAACGCGAAATCACCAGACTTAACGGAGAAATTAGTCTTATGACTAAATCGGTAAAGATGATGAATCCTAGCACAGAAAGCCTTGACAAGATCCTATCAGTAGGAAAGCAGTCCAAGGATACAACGGGACTAGGGTACACACACAGTATCCCCTCAACAGCAGTAACGAAGTTTGTCCCACAACAAGCCATGGCTGACAAGAAACCACTGGATGCCCTAACACATTCTACAGGACGACCGACAACAAAAGCCATGACATCGTCTACAACATGTTATCGTCAAGCAACTGCCAGAAGACATCCTCCACGCAGACAACAATGCTACAGAAGACCAGCTTATCAATATCAATGGATATGTCATTACTGTGGTCAACGAGGTCACATCAGACCATTTTGTTTTCAACTTCTTGGGAGGAAGCAAGCTCAGCTACCACAAAAGAGATATCAAAGGCATCTCCCAACTTCTCAGAAGATATCTCGCCTTGAATGGAGACCTATAAACCTAGTCTATTGAGCTAATGTTGCATATACATCCTTAAGCGCATCAACAAACAAAGACTGGTATCTCGACAGTGGTTGTTCTCGACACATGACAGGTACTCCAATCTTAAATTATATACAAACTGCTTTGTTACTTTTGGAGATGGGATTCGAGCTCGAATCATTGGAAAAGGGGTACTCAAGCATCCAGGAGCCACTTGCCTGACTGAAGCATTACTTGTAGAAGGACTTAAGGCAAACCTGATTAGCATAAGCCAGATCTGTGATCAGGGCTCAGAAGTTAAATTCACTAAAGAAGCCTGTATAGTTAAAGACTTCGATCAAGTCACTATTCTACAAGGCGTTCGCTCAACAGATAATTGCTACATCTGGCCACCCGAGACACATATCGAAGCAACCAAGTGCCTTGTCTCCAAAGCAGAAGAAACCAAACTGTGGCACCGAAAGCTTGGACATCTAAATCTTAGAAGTATGTAGAAGGCAATCTCAGAGCAGGCAATTACAGGAATCCCAAACCTGAAAATAGTAGAAGGAAAGATCTGCGGGGAATGTCAGATTGGTAAGCAAACCAAGATGTCACACAAGAAGCTTCAGCATATCACCACCTCTCGGGTACTTGAGCTGATACATGTTGACCTCATGGAACCAATGCAAGTTGAAAGCCTTGGAGGAAAACGATATGTCTTTGTGTGTGTAGATGATTACTCACGATACACTTGGGTTGACTTCCCTCGTGAAAAATCAGACACCATCTCGATCTTCAAGAATTTATGCATCCAAGTCCAAAGGGAAAAAGGAGAGACAATTGGCAAAATAATCCGCCTTCGTAGTGATCATGGTCGTGAGTTCGAAAACAGCAAGTTTGCAGATTTCTGCAACTCAGAAGGGATAGCTCATGAATTCTCAGCACCAATCACTCCCCAACAGAATGGCATTGTTGAGCGCAAGAACAGGACTCTACAGGAGATGGCGAGAGTTATGATGCTGGCTAAGGACATACCAACTCACTTTTGGGCAGAAGCACTTAACACTGCTTGCCATATCCACAATCGAGTCACTCTCCGACCAGGTATGTCAGTAACTCATTATGAAATATGGAGGGGGAGAAAGCCAAATGTTAAGTACTTCCATATCTTTGGCTCCACTTGTTATATTCTGGCTGATAGAGAGCCTCGTCGAAAGCTTGACCCAAAAAGCGATGAAGGCATCTTCCTTGGCTACTCAAGGAATAGTCGCGCATACCGAGTCTTCAACAAACGAACCAAGACCATGATGGAATCAATCAATGTTGTTGTTGATGATGACTGCGAAGATGCCTCAGAAGATGCGACGGACGAAGATGGAGCCTATCCGCCCAACAATGTCAGGAAGAATGTTATTCCTGATGTTAGAGAAGATGCTAGCAGCAAAACAGAAAATGATGCTGCTAGTCCAAATGACGAAGTAGTTCCTGAAACCAGCAACAAGAATCCCTCACGAAGAATCCAGACTAATCATCCTATCTCTGGAGTAATTGGAGACCTGAATGAAGGCATACGGACCCAGTCAAGAACTCCTGAAGACTACAACGAGATTATAGGAAATATTTGCTTCGTTTCAAAGACAGAACCCAAAAACATCAATGAAGCCATCAATGATGAGTAATGGGTCAATGCTATGCAAGAAGAGCTGATTCAATTTGAGAAAAACCAGGTGTGGGAACTGGTGCCCAAACCAAGTGAAGGAAATATCATTGGCACAAAATGGATCTTCAAGAACAAGTCCGATGAGCTTGGTAACATCACTCGCAACAAAGCCAGGTTAGTTGCTCAAGGGTATACTCAAATTGAGGGAGTCGACTTCGATGAGACCTTTGCTCCTGTAGCAAGACTTGAAGCAATTTTCCTCCTACTAGGGATATCATGCCATCTACAGATAAAGCTCTACCAGATGGATGTCAAAAGTGCATTTTTGAATGGGGACCTCAATGAAGAAGTATATGTGTCACAACCCAAAGGATTTGTTGATCCTCACTATCCTGATCATGTGTATAAACTCAAGAAAGCTCTCTATGGGTTGAAACAAGCACCAAGGGCTTGGTATGAAAGACTCACAAAATTTCTGATTCAAAGCGGCTACACTAGAGGGGGAGTCGACAAGACCCTATTTGTGAAGAATGAAGACGGAAATTTGATGATTACTCAAATATATGTCGATGACATTGTCTTTGGAGGGATGTCAAGTAAGATGGTAGAGATATTTATTCAACAGATGCAATCAGAATTCGAGATGAGCATGGTGGGAGAGCTTACTTATTTTCTAGGCTTCCAAATCAAACAACAAAAAGATAGCATCTTCATATCTCAGAGCAAATATGCGAAGAATATTGTCAAGAAGTTTGGGCTAGAGAAAGCCTCACATAAAAGGACACCTGCAGCTACACATGTCAAGCTAACTAAAGATGATCCAGGAGAAGCCGTCGACCAACATCTATACAGAAGCATCATCGGTAGTCTTCTCTGCCTTACTGCAAGCCGACCAGATATTGCCTACTGTGTAGGAGTTTGTGCACGATATCAAGCTAATCCTAAGGTTAGTCATCTATCCCAAGCTAAAAGAATTATAAGATATGTTTCCGGGACTACAGACTTGGGTTTGTTATACTCATTCGACACATCCTCTACCCTGGTGGGGTATTGTGATGCCGATTGGGCTGGAAACACAGCGGATAGGAAAAGCACATCTGGAGGATGCTTCTTCCTTGACAACAACCTCATATCATGGTTTAGTAAAAAGCAAAACTGTGTTGCCCTTTCCACTGCCGAATCGGAGTACATTGCTGCTGGGAGTAGCTGCACACAACTACTATGGATGAAGCAAATGTTAGTCGAATACAATGTCAAACAGGATGCCATTACTTTATAGTGTGATAATGTCAGTGCTATCAACATCTCCAAAAATCTTGTCCAACACAGTAAGACCAAACACATTGACATCAGACACCACTTTATTCGAGAACTAGTCGAAGATAAGAAGATCATCCTAGAGCACATCCCTACAGAGAAGCAACTTGCTGATATTTTCACAAAGCCATTAGATGCAAGCAGATTTGAGAATCTCAGATCATCACTCGGTCTGTGCACCATCAACGAGCAATAAGAAGTTGCAGAAACGGTTGAGAGGAGTTAGTTGGTGCCTCTTCATGAACCGGTCCAAAATCCCAACAAATGCCATTGGGCCAAGCATACCAAAAACCCATATAAAAGGAAGGAAAAGATACGCTCAGACGTTTAAAAGATTTGAATCAATCTGTTTTTCTTTTCAAAATCTAAACTTAGCCTGCCCCCTTCTCGTGCTCGCTCTCATCTCCCTCACTCTTCACATTCTGCAAACAAAAATCTCACTACACAGACATGGTGAAAACTCGGAGCACAATAGTCCCAAAGAAAGCCTCCGAACCTAAGAAAGCAGAAGCAAAAAGCTCCAAGAGCAGCAAGGAAAAAACGAACAAGCATGGAGTTCGGATTAAAGGACCAAAGACCCTGAAGAAAACAGAAGAAATCCCCAAGGAAACTTCACCGGAGGAAGCTCCAATGCCAGTCTTTACTCGAGTTCCCAAAAAGTCTCGGACCGGAAGCTCTGCATTCTCCATGTCAGACCTAACTGGGCCAGAAAGGGAGACTGATCTTGGCCAGGGAAGTCGAGAAGCCTCAATGCAGATCGTCGCAGTTCCAACACCAACAAATGTCCCAGGTAACGATTTCTCCACTGATACCTCTAGGAACAGAGATTTGTTGGAATCACTACTGGAAAACTAGGACCCACCTCAAGTAGGTGTGGTAGAGGAACTGATAAATCCTGAAGGAGAAAAGGAGGACTTGACCCCGGTCAGTCATGGGTTGGAGCGTATTGCTGAAGGAGAAGGAGAAGAAGAAGGAGGAACAGATGTCATGCCTAAAGCCACAAAAGAGGTTGTATTAGAAGAAGAAGTCATTGACTCGGAAGAAGCCGAGGAAGAAGATGAGAAAGAAGAAACCAGAAACGGAGAGACCGATCTGAAAGAAGCTGAGAAGGACAAGAATGCCACCACCAATAACACAGAAGAAAACCCACTGGATGCCAGAGAAGATGCCACAGAAGAAGCTGCTGAGACGGCACACACAGTGCTGTCATCCCTGAAGAAAAAAGATCTAGAAGAGAATGAAAGTTAGGCTGTAATGGTTGAAAAACTCAAAGAAACTAGGAAGAGGAAGGAGGTCAAAGATGCTGGAGGTCCCAGCAACAAAAAGAAGAAGATGTATGCCAAAGAAAAAGGGAAGAAAGTGGTCTCCACAAGGAGATTGGTAGATGAAGCAACTGATGATGAAGTAGAGGAGGTTACTGCTAAGGAAGAAAAGAAGAAAAAGATCCTGAAGACGGTCAAGAACACGTCGAGTGTTCCCTACAACAATGTGTCGTTTCACTCGGCAGACGGTGCGAAACGGTGGGAGTTCGTGTTTCAAAGAACGGCGTACCCGGAAAAGACCCTGTCATCGGAGCTGCTTGGACTAGAAGCCATTGTCCAGCTCCTGGAGAAGGCAGAATTAATGAGAACCGTCACAAACATTGGTAACCACTATCCCCTCCTGGTTAAGGAATTTATTGCAAATCTGCCTATTGGGTTTGGGACTCCGGATGATCCAGAGTTTGAGAAGGTATATGTCAGAGGCATTCGCTTCAACATCTCCTCTAACATTGTCAATGACTTCCTGGGAAGAAAGCGGGTTCGACCTATGCCACCACCCGACCTAAACAAAGTCCTCCGTGAGATTACCGGAGATAAAAGCAGAACATGGCCGACCAAGGGCACTGTGGCAGCATCATATCTCACTTCCAAGTACTCCATTCTCTTCCGAATTGGAGTAGCAAATTGGGCTCCCTCGACCCACGCATCATCTATCAAACCAGAGCTGGCGATACTAATCTACCAAATAGGTACTGGATCTAAACTTTATTTTGGGCAATTTGTGATTGATCATCTTATTCGTCATGCTAGATCACTTGCTGTGAAAATTCCTATTGCCTTTCCATCCCTTATCTCTGAGCTGCTTGTACATCAACACCTCGGAGTGTTGAAAACATCGGATAAGGTTGGCAAAAGATGAGGACTGATTGTGGTGAGCCATAAGTTATTTGAGGGCAAGCATGCTCCTGATCTTGTCAGGCCAGAAGCCAAGGCAACGACCAGTCGAGCCACAAGTGCCACCCCTGATCTTGTCATGCTTGAACGAGAGATAGTCGTGCTTGACGAGGACATCGTCAATTTGAAGACAGCCCTGAAGCATCTCTCCTAGCGCCGATCACATTGCGCCAACCTGCTGAAATCCATGTCTCCTCCTGGCTCCAAAGATGATGGCACCGCCTCTCTGCCTAATGATCCAGAAGAATCTACCCAAGATGCCTTAACCGAAGTAACTGAAGAAGAGACTGCAAGTTCTAGCAGCAGCTCTGTTTAAATTTCATAAACTTTCTGATTCTCGAACAACTGAACAATCTTTATTTTGTAATCTTTTGTTAAAACATTGTGTCACACTCACTCTCGACTGCTGATTGAGAGTAAGTGTGAGTTAAGTTTGGTTTATTTCGTATTTCCCTACTTTGTTACAATATTTGTTTATATTTTGTCTCTTTTTGAGCCAGCAAGGGGGAGTAAGTTTAAAGTTAGATATACGCGCGCGATCACGATGATACAAGGAAGAAAGATAGAGACGACGCGAAGACGCAAGACGCGATGATACGCGCGACACTGCCGATCGACGAGACGAAAAATGCGATGCAGAATGCGACGCAGAAAACGATTGTAGTTACGACGGTTTTAGAGATTGGCTGATTTTTAAAGGAACTGAAGAAGCATGTGTTGGGATTTGTGCCCTAGCACAATGTATTTTCAATCTAATCTTGTAATAAAGATTATTCGTTGAATAAAAATCGGTATTCATATTACTAAGTGTTGTAGTAATATCTTAAGTATGATTTGATTTGTATCATTGATGTGTCAACACATAATAGTAGATCTACAGATCAGATAAAATCTTACTTAAGCAGTCCCCGATCAGAATAGCTTCATAAGAAGCGATCGGTATGAGGCTAACTCCAAATGATCACGCTCTACTGATCATGGCCAGAAGGGGGCCAGAGTTAGGTCATAGTATCACCAGTCAGGGGTGATATAGGACGACCCGAATCATGAGTATGTTACATAGACACAGTCATGAACATACTCATATGTCGGATCATGAAATCACATCCTCAGACCGAAGGACCATTGAGGTCAATATGTAATGAGTGACGAGTTTGACTCAGTCTAACGTCTCCTGTAAAAGGGTTACAATAACGGCTGTGATTGGCTCGATCACAAGTTACATAAGTTGACTAGATGGATCGCTGAAGGATTTATCCCTCATACGGACGTGTGAGCAGATATCAGTTTAGGCCACTTGATGAGTACAACTGAAACACAATAGCATGGCCATGCAGACGATACGTAGTATCAGTTATAATTCAGTTAACTCAGAATCAAGAAACAGGACAATAGAACGAGGATGACTTGTCTATGTCTCGTGGTTGTCAAAGATATCAAGAGGATAAAAGGATAGATTCATGAACGACAAGGTTAAGTCGAAATCTCGATAATCACAATCGTTGGGTAATCATGATGTCTTGCTAGAGGCCACTCATGATGGAAAGGGTAAAATGGTAATTTTACCAGTCCGTCGACGTGTCGTGAGCCTAAAGGGTCACACACTTTAGGTTGAGTAAAACAGATGGATTCATATGGAGGAATCATGAGAGAGACAAAATCCGGTTTTGGATTAAACCAGTTTAGACCGATTTCGGTTTAGGATTAAACCGGAATCAAGAACGGTTTAGCATGACTAATTAATTATAATCTAATTAAATAGATTTAATTAAATTAGCTAAACTGGGCCTAGCCAGAATGGGCTTCTCTACACAATTAATTAAGAGCTTTGGGCTTTAAGCCCATTAAGGCCTTTAATTAATTAAAAGTCCGATTAAGGTCTATAAAAGGGAAATTTTCAGATCTGAAAATTACACAATTATATTTGAGAAACCCTAGCCGTCTTCTCTCTCTCCCAGCCAAGTTTCGGCCGGCCCCTCCCCTCCCCGTGCTCTGTCCGTTTTGCTTGCTTCGATCTTCTAGCAAGGTTCGTTGCAAGTATCCTTTGGATTGCTCTTCCTGTGTGGACGATCTTTAGAGGTTACTAAATCCTATTTAGTAACAAGGAGATTTTGATTCAAGGTAAACTTAAATTTTAATCTAGTCTAGATCTCATGATCAATTCATGATCATGCAAGATCCGTATTTAATCATGGAACTTTGAGGTTAATTTCTTGTATGGGCATGAAATTAATTGTCTGGAACCCTCAAATAATTCCTTCAGTGGTATCAGAGGCTTGGTTATGCATGATTTTGTATTCGAGCATGATAGGCTAGATTTAATTTTGCAATTTAATTCGGGATTGTGAATTGAAAAATTGCAAGCTTTATGATTTTGGTTAATGAATTAGTTGCTGGAATTTTATTTAATGTTGCTGAAAAATTTATTTTGATCAAGTATGATCGGGATCGAGACCCGTGGAAAGCCGAGGCTAGCCGAAAGGCCAACCCCGGCCGAACCACGGGCCGATCGGCCAGCCGGGAAGGACCGACCAGATCTGCCCATGGCAGATCTGGCCGAGCCCCTCGGCTCCGGCCAGGGAAGGGCCTCGGCCCGACCAGACCAGGCCAGGCGGCCCGCCTCGGCCAGCCCCCACGGGCTGGTCGGCCACTGCGCGGTCAGCCCGGCCGGCTAGGGTTTTCGGCCGAACCCTAATTGGCCCTCGGGTCAATTTTGGTTCGGCCAAACCCGGAGGATTTGGGTCAAGATCCGACCCAGAAAATCCAGAATTTTCCAGCAAATATTAATTAAAATTTCAGACCGGTTCGGTTTCGATAAACCAGCGCGTGAACCGATTTAATTCAGAAATTAACCGGTTTAAGAAACGGTTTAAATAAACCGTATTTTATGATTTAAATCAAGATAAAATTGGAATTAATATTCTTGCTTGATAACATGCTTGTTTGATAACATGATTGTTTGATAACACGGTGTTTGCAACATGATTGCTAAGTTAGCCCGAATTTAGGATTTAATTTCGGTTTGCAACCTGCGAGTTGCTTATGGGTTGTAATTTATTAGTGACCTGCATGTCACATCATTTATTTTATTTAAAATTAAATGTAATTACGAAGACCCAAGATGAGAAGAACCGAAGAGAAGGACGGTAATCCCGAGGAGGCGTGGAGCCAGTGGGAGTCCAGGAGAATGAGGAAAGACAAGACCTAGTATAGGTTCTAGTTTATTCCAGTAGGGTTAGCGGGCTAGCTAAAGCAAGTTTACATTTATGTTTATGAATGTATGGATGAATGTGTGATTTAATTTTCATAAGTTCATGTTAATTAGATCATCACCCACATGTGTAAAGATTAATAATCAGTCAATCACGCACATGTAAACCGGAATTGAAATTATCTCTACATGGATTTGTAGACGGTAAATTCAAATTAAGATCAAATTATGATCAGTGATAATGAATATTTAGAAGGCAAATAATTTCAAGTCAAGCTAGATACCGCCCACTTTTCATCACTTTGATTAGCTCTCGGACTCATGGGTGGATACGATTAACGTGGATCCATGAGAAAGGGTTCTAATAGAAGATGGACCAGTTTGCATGGTTGCGTGCGCATTAGCGTAGTAGTCATGCAGATTGGACCATGCGTTGAAAATTGGCTGACTTGCCTGCGATTCTCAGATGATCTGAGCCAGGGTATCAGATATAGGGCAATGCCATATACACACAATGTATAAGCCCTAGCCAAGAATCACATGGAATTGTGAAAGGACTGGACTGTCCTACTCCAATGTCCAAAACTGGGGCGATGAGATTAACTCACTCTAGTTTTGGGTATGCGGAGATCTTGGTTTAGATTCAGACACAAGAATCAGATATATTCATAGTCAAGTGTCTCTTACTTCAACTTAATTAAGAATCTGATCGAGTTTGTTTTCATGTATAGATTAGATGGCAACCTCACTACCCAAAGCAACACGTTCTGGCAGTGAAGCCTTAAAGTCTCTTCTGTCGAATAACAGGCTGACTGGGACCAACTTCCTACAATGGGAGAGGAACCTGAAGCTTGCACTTCAGTATGACATACATGCGTTTAGAATGCAATTTGCGTGCATTTATAATTCAAATGGCGTGCATTTACAATGCAAATGACGTGCATTTGTGATGCAATATGTCATACACTCAGCCGAGAAAGGAAAATTTGTCAAATACTCACCCTCCCTCCCTTTGCCCGCATATTGTGAAGGCATACAGGCTGTGAACATTTTGGGGTCATCAGATCTGGCATCAATTTTTTACTTCAGCTCACCGTCCATCTCCTGATTGACCTCTTTCAGCGCAGCCTCCTTCACTGGCTGCGCCGCCCTCCTCCACCTACATTTCGGCTTCTGCGGCGGCGAATTTTCGATTCTGCCGCAATTGGATAGATTTTGAAGCTTGCCGAGCGCCACCTACTTCTTGGAGAGGTGATGTCGGAGCCAATTCTAGTAAAACATGTACACGAGGCGAGCGCCGTCAACCCCCAAATGTGCATCTAAAAATACAAGGGAAAATGCTTCATTTCTTCAGTATTTCGTAACTAAAGTTAAAATCGTACATTATCAAGCAAAACCTAGATAATCAATTCGCCTAAACTTGTGTTTGGATAGGAGAAACTAACATAACAAAAGAATCAAAAGGGGAAAGTAAAGTTGGGGCTCGTAATCAAAGAAACAACAAACCCCATAAAGTAAAATAATATAGAAAAAATTCCATTGAATCGTACTTTCTCGGAAACTAAACAGAAGCTTACAAGGGTCGGAAATGAAATACAAAAATAAAAATGGAGAGGCAGAGGCAAAGAGAGGGGGGCGGGGGTATGAACTTGGGTTTAAGGGAAGAAGTTGATATCATTTTCGTTAGATTTTCAACACGATCTCTCTGCAACTTCAAATTGTTCGAGATTTTTCCTCTCGAGATCTTTGTGAAATGTCGACGAGAGGAAAGGCTAGAAAAATCTGTTCCAAACGACGTCATTTTTAACCACACCACCTCCTTCCATTTATTTTCCTTTATTTGAATTAAAAATAGACATATCCGGCCATCATTGAACAAGGTTGATGATAGGAAGGAAGACGAAAGAGATAAAGAAATTCAAATTTATTGAACAAGGTTGATGACAACAATTTTGGGGAGTCTAGAACACAATAATTCTTCAAAGATTTAGCCACTAAACATCATATCAATCTGAAGCAAGAAAGAACAAAAAAAAATTGAATCTTTGTAATGATGAGCAATCAAATCAAAACATATAAGAATTACGTACCATTAGAGCATCTCCAATGGTATGCTATATTTAACATAAATTTTATGCTATATGCTATTGCATATGTTATTTCACTTCAACCACATATGTTATATGTTATTTGTTATATGCAGTTTTAATAATAAACAAAATGAAATAAATTATTTTATCGTATCATTATGATTATTTTATTTGGTTAATTGGTAAAATTAACATTTGGATGATAAAGTAGTAATAAAATAATACTTTTTCTTGGAGAGACAAATGACATATGCTACATTTTCATGCCAAATATGTCATGTAAATATAACATATGCCTAAATAGCATGTTGTTGGATTTGATATAGTATATTTTGCATTGAAAAGACAAATGTAGCATGAGTTAGAGATGGTCTAAGAGGTAGGTATGGTTATGGTTTTACAGAGAGGATGGTGTCGGTTCTGGAACAACCCTTGAACTCCGGAATGGGACAATCTATAAACTTGGAGCCGTCATTTGTGAGGCATAAGCCAACTTCGAGCAATAGAAGGGTCTTGGTCTTGTCCTCAGTTTTGGTCACGTAGGTGAGTCTAGGTACTGTACCAGTAGTAGTCTCTCGTTGGATCAACGCTGAGATATCTTCGGCCTTCATCGTCTTGCCCATCTTGAGCCCTACACACATATTATATGGTGCGCATATTATATGATGTATCATGTAAAATCAATTGAACATTAACATAACAAATACCCACAATTTTCATCGTCTTCCAACGTTTTCTGGAGCTTAATGTTGATTTTGTAATTGTTGAGAACAAGCTGAAAGTAGCTCAATGGCTCCAAACTGGAACATCTCTCGTGCTCTGTATACTCATTGGCCCAGAAGTTAGAATTTGTCATACCTTGAACAGTTGTTGACGAATCAGGAAGAACGCTTGGCCATTAGTTGTTCAAATCATGTACTATGTGTTTCTGTCAAATTGAATTGAGTAATTAATTAACGAACGTGAATGCAAAGATTTCAAATATAAAATAAATAAAAGTGTAACACACCAATATAACTGTTGGAGAAATGGTTTTCAGTTCACTATCGCATTTTAATGGCGAGGGGATCGGCGGGGAATTGAACGGCCAGAGACCGTGAATGGTGAACTCTGTGGTGATTGGAGCTGTTTTACTGCAAGTCTTCACTTGGCAGAATGTTGCGCCCCATTGGTGGGTCAAAACATAATACTGGAACGAGGGTTTCGGAGGCAGAGACGACTTCTTCTGGGGAGCCGCCAGATCACCCCGGCAAGAAGTAGAGAGGTTGGTGAACAAGAGGATCACAGCGAAAAAGTAGACAAGCATCATATTCATATTTATATTCCTTAATTGGTTTCAGTTTCAGAATGAGATCGAGTGTATTTATAGGAGGAGCTAGGACATTGATCAACATATATTGAACATACTCTCCAAATATAAGATTCAAGTTTACTTTACACATAAGCTCCTTATTTAGTCATGATAACAAATACATATATGATGATCAAATTAGGTCTTTCAAATCAATTCACTAATTTCATTTTCTAATTCGAACATACATTTTCACTTTATGCAGTGGTGGCTCTAGGAATCTCGAGGCCTTAAGCGAGAATTCATATTTTGTCTAAGAAACATAATTTATTCAACTTTTAAATTCTCAGGGACTTGAAGACTCTAGGCTCTAGGTTAACGAGTGCTTGAAAATTTCGGCTTGAAAATTTATAATTATATTATTTAATAATTTACATATATGCGTTTAAAATGCAATTTGCGTGCATTTATAATGCAAATGGCATGCATTTATGATGCAATTTGTCATACACTCAGCCGAGAAAGGAAAATTTGTCAAACACTTATCCTCCCTCCCTTTGCCCGCATATAGTGAAGGCATATAAGCAGTGAACATTTTGGGGTCATCAGATCTGGCATCAATTTTCGATGACCTTTGCCCTTTGTCATCCCTTTGTCCGCATATTGTGAAGGCATATATATAGGCGGCGAACATCTTATATTTTTGGTGACTTAAGTGAAAGTACAAACTTTTGTGATAACCTAAGTGAAATTACCCCTAATTTAAATTTCACGTTATAAAAATTAAGTTTCATACGTTGCTATGCATCAGAGGGAGATCTATAATTAAAATCTTTAAAACACAATTCTCTATGCATCTTTATATACCCTTTTGACTTCCGTTGATTTTATCATTTCAATCTCGTATAAGAGTTCGCAAAACATTTTAAAAATGATGCGCCTCCTCAAATAAAGTAAAAACACTTTATTTTGGTTTTATTATTTTCCTAAACAGCCAAAAACGTGAGTCTGTTCATGATCTCAGTGGCTAATAGAGAATCACAGAGTTCTCACGTCAGTACTCAGTAGTGTCTCTTCTCTACGATCATCATTTTCTCATAAAATGTGATATAGGTTGGTATTGCTCAAAAAATTACATCCTAGTGTATTTAGTTTTCAATTAATTAATCTTTTTTAAATTTTGATTAGTCAATTAATTTGATTAATTTTTATCAACCTTCAGAGCCATAATGCATAACTATAAGACTGAATTTAGTTTCTAATAAATCCCGAATCATTGCATGATATAAAGCTATTACATAACGGTAACTCTAGATTAATCATACGGTCTTATATAATATTACATTTCAGACATTCATATCTCACCAAGTCTTTTTTTTCTTTAGATTCAACATTAAACTGTGAATTACAGATGGACATGTGATTTTTTTCCCATACATTTAGCATAAATAATAACACGGAAATGTGTATAAGATTGATATCTATGAACGCTATCAAAATTTTGATTTGTATACATCTACATATAAATATTATGAAATAAGCGTCAGCTTGTAAATATAAAAAAATATATCAGATCTCATAATTAAAACTGAAAAAATTAATATTCTAAGTATCAGGTAACATGAATTAATAATAGATTTATTGTGTTTTTTTATGAATTTACAAATATTTGACACATAATTACTAGGACATATGAATGTGAATATAAAATAAACTTAAACGTAAAATATATTATTAAAATGATATATACATATTATACGACATAAATTAATTTTTTTTAATATTAAATTACTTTTCTTAACTACTCTTAAACTCATCTATTCAGATGCTAACCTCGAATTTTGATCTGAAGTACGGAAGCGAGCAGTGTCAACCAGGCAACAATCATCTGTAAACCAAATTAAAATCATAAATTTCACAATCTCTCATACATTTTTATCAATTATTTATCCATTCACATTACCTTGTGTAATAAACTAATAGTTATGCTTTATGGCTATAAGATAATCCAAATTGGATCGAATCTGAAACAAACCTAACTCACTGAGTCACGGTAGCTTTGGTCTCGTTTTGTATTGTCTCTCTCATGGCCGCCATTGCAAAGCCCATCACTTTCACGACCCAAGCTCCATTTCCCTCCAAACCCTACCCTTCTTCCTCATTTGGGTCCTCCCAATTGCCCTCCAAGTTCGCGAAATTTCCCTCTTTGCCTTCCTCCGATAAGCGATTCTCCATCGGAGCCACCTCGTCGCCGGTTCAGATGGAGGAGAAGAAAGTGGCCGGGATCGAATCGACGGTGTCGATGAGGCCCGATTCGTTCGGGCGATATGGTAAATTTGGCGGGAAGTATGTTCCTGAGACCCTCATGTTTGCTCTCACCGAGCTCGAATCCGCATTTCACTCCCTCGCCAAGGACGAGGAGTTTCAGGTTCGGATTTGGTTGAAATGGATTTTGAGCTTTTTTTTTGGTTACTGGGTTGTTGAGGAAATTGAAAAAAATGGGTTCAAATGTGATTTCAGACTGCTCTGGTTGATTAAGCTGAATTGGTGTTCTGGGTTCAGGGAGTTTAGTGATTCTTTGTTCTTGTGTTGGTTTGGAGCTATAGAGTGGAGAAGTTTAGGGTTTAGGAAGTTGCTTTTTGAGGTAGGAGATTTATTGCTCTGTGAAGAATAGCAATTTGAAGAAATGGATTGTTAGAACAAGAATGAATGTGAATTGTTTATTGGGTTTTATTGATTGTTTACAATGTTTTAAAAAACTCTAGGCCCTAGTAGGGCGGAGAGGGCCTTTTGGGGACTAAGTGGGGATTAATTGAAAAATAAATAGGATTCAAGGATTAATCGAGAATTAACAGATGATTAATCGGGGACTAATTGGATTGTTTAATTATTGTAAAATTTGAGGTGGATTGATAATTGCATGCATGTCTCCAAAATGAAAATGATGAACAATCAGTGTTCTAAAAAAAGCTAAAAAACACTAAACTGCTAGTCAAGCAGAGAGGGCCTTCTGGGGACTAATCAAGAATTAGTTGGGATTAATCAGGAAATAAAGGATTAATCGGGAATTAATTGGACAAGTTGAGGAATTTTAGAACACGGTTGCCAATGACCTAATGCATAGTCTTTGTGTTTTTGACGGGCATCTGCTGAGATTGTTGATAGATAGGAAGATTATGATTTTGCAGAAAGAGCTTGCTGGTATTTTGAAAGATTACGTCGGTAGGGAGAGTCCTCTGTACTTTGCTGAGAGGCTTACGGAGCATTACAAACGCTCAAACGGGGAAGGACCGCATATTTATCTGAAGAGGGAAGATTTGAACCACACCGGAGCTCACAAAATTAACAATGCTGTCGCACAAGCTTTGCTTGCTAAGAAGTTGGGCAAAGAGCGAATTATTGCCGAGACTGGAGCTGGACAGCACGGAGTTGCAACTGCTACTGTCTGTGCACGGTTCGGTCTGAAGTGTATTGTGTATATGGGTTCCCAAGATATGGAAAGGCAGTCTCTTAATGTTTTCAGGATGCGGCTTCTTGGTGCAGAGGTTTGTTTATTCTAGTGTTTTTCTTTTTTTAATTTCATTGTGTGTGACATTTTGTATCTTTAGTTTTGTAAATTTTGTTAAATTTATGTTCTATACTCGCACACGCTAGAATGACTTCACAGATTCATCACCGTTTATTATATACATTTTATATCTTTAGCATATGTCTTACAATATGCTCGTCAATATTATGCAGTGTTCTAAAACTCACGAGTTCTCTTCGAGAATTCGCTAAAACCGATTTGACCGAGTTTTAGAACTTGTTCTCAGTGGTACAGTTTTATCGAGTTCTCACTCGATCAAACCTAGTCCAAGTTGGTCAAGTTTTATTTTCTACATATGCTATGAAGTTGTTCTATAATATGTGTTTTTATTTCAACTTATTAAGTTGTTTGAGAGTATCTTATTTTACTAAAATATTATTTTTCCTTTCATGTGAATTGCATATGAATATATAAATATATAATATTAATTAATACAAAACAAGTTTTGCCGCCTTACCCAGAGTTCTTAGAACTTCTTACTTTTCGCCCCGCCAAGTTCTCCCAAATTCCAAGTCTTAAAACTTTGATATTATGCTTTCATCTATTTGGTGGTTCATCTGCTGAAACCAGTCAGCTGAAAATTAGTGGTTTAGAATATTGCTAATATCATTTACTGGTATTTTCGAGCTGAGTTTTAAGTCAAAGGATTTTGTTCGCTTTAATAAAAATTATGTGTTTGTAACGCAATAAGATTCACATTCTTTTGGTTAGTGTGTTACTATTTCATTTGAATTTGCATTATAGATTTTGAGACTTATAAGTTGGATTTGGTTATTTTCAGGTTAGAGCTGTTCATTCTGGAACAGCGACACTGAAAGACGCCACTTCAGAAGCAATACGGGATTGGGTTACCAATGTGGAGACGACACATTACATACTGGGATCTGTTGCTGGGCCTCACCCATACCCAATGATGGTGAGAGACTTCCACGCAGTTATCGGAAAAGAAACAAGAAGACAAGCACTTGAAAAGTGGGACGGGAAACCGGACGTGCTGGTGGCATGTGTCGGAGGAGGATCAAACGCCATGGGACTTTTCCACGAATTCGTTGACGACAAAGATGTAAGGTTGATTGGTGTGGAGGCTGCGGGTTTTGGCGTGGATAGCGGGAAACATGCTGCGACTTTGACCAAAGGAGAGGTTGGCGTGTTGCACGGTGCCATGAGCTATTTATTACAGGACAGTGACGGGCAAATAATTGAACCTCATTCCATCAGTGCAGGGTAACCCATTTTTCTTTTTTTTCTATGAATATATTTAATGTGGTCATTTTCTTTGTTAGATGTCCTCACCGTAGAAAATTTGTTTATGTTTATAGCTTGGATTACCCTGGAGTTGGACCGGAGCATAGTTACTTGAAAGATTTGGGGCGTGCTGAATACTATAGCATCACTGATGACGAGGCATTAGAAGGTATGTGAGCAATGCTTGTATTCTCGTTCCAAGCTCCCTAGACTTTATGATTTGATGACTATAATTTCCCGTTGATATTTTGCGAATAAGTTTCCTCCACTTATTGCGTTTTTTCCCTTCATATCCCATGTTATTGCTTTTCTCCTTATTAACAACCTTAGTTCTGCAAACATGTAATAAGCATGAGGTCATTGGCTACAATCTTCACACCATAGTTATAGGTAATAAAAAAAAGTTCATGCAAACATGATGACGAGGGATAATGTTTGAACCCTCAACCATGTAGTTTTTTATTAATATCGTTTCCACTTGGAACCGTAATATATACCTAGTTAAAGCATATTGTATATAGTCTATACATACGACTGATATTGACCTCAAAATGATAACTATATCAAACATCCATAACTCTGCAAAAGTTTCTGCCCATTTTGTCATGTCAAAAACTTCTCATACAGTGTTGTAAAGCTCCCCCACTAGTCCAATTAATCTCTGATTGAATTTAGATCAATTCCCGAGGCACTATCTGCCTGACTAGTGCCTAACGTTTTTTCAGAACACTGCTCGTACACAAAACATTGGACCTTGCTTTGTTAGCTGCCCTTACGTCCCTTAAATTCGAGTAGACCAGACCCCTCTCTTCGGCTAGCATTAGCTTCTTCCTTCTCAATCCCAATCCCTTTCTCAGACGATCAAGTAGCGGGGCCGGCCATTGGAAAGATCCTTATTCATATTTTCAAACTTCTAGTTAGTTTTTGATCTTTTCTGTCGTGACATTGTGAACCCGTTTCATTCACATATTTGATGAATTCAGCCTTCAAGAGGTTATCAAAACTGGAGGGTATAATCCCGGCTCTGGAGACGTCCCATGCTTTGGCGTACTTGGAGAAACTGTGCCCGACTCTGGCCGACGGAACCAAGGTGGTACTTAACTGCAGTGGCCGAGGAGACAAGGATGTGCACACAGCCATCAAGCATTTGAAACTGTAGTTGTCTCGTCTTGTCTTGTGTTGCAAGTCATTTCATTTTGGTTTGGATCAAAGAAAAATGGTGTGTTCCTATGTTGAGGAAGAGATGCTGTGTTGTGGTTGAGAATGTGTTGCCTCAGTCTTGGTGTTTCTATTTGTGTACTTGAGTTCAATAAAGTTGAATGAGCTGAAAATGCTTTTTGTAGGGTTGAGCTCTATTTATTTTATTAAGGACACTTGAGCTTGGTTATTGGGATTGATCAATTTTTACCTGATCAATTGGTTAAGCAATTGAAATTGAGCTTGGTCCTGAGAGACTTGAGTTCAAGTCCTGATGCATTATCTAATGCAAAAGTCTAACGCTCCGAGCGGCTGTTTTCTAGCACCATGTCTTCGCAAAGTTGTAGGATTGTACACGAGGGTTGGTGCATGCTAATACCCGAAGGTCAAGAAAGTTGGTAATCTGATGACATAAAAGATCACATTGTCCTCTCAAAGTCGTAAAATCATGTATGAGGGCAAGCTTTTGCTCAGGGCCAAATTAGTGGAGTAAAAGTCATATGTCCCCATAAAGTCGTAAAATCATGCATGAGAGCAAATACATGCCCAATGATGAGAGATTAAGTATAGCATAATCGTGTACTAAGGTTGACGCCTGCTCAATATTAGAAGGTCAAAAAAATTGGGAACCAAATGACATCAAGATCACACGTTCTTACAAAGTCGTAAAATCGCGTATGAGAATCTACGCCTAATCAGCGTTGAACGATCAAGAAAGTCGGTGATCTAATTACAAGGTAGCCGTCAATTGTTTGGTAAAACACAAAAGTCTCCATAAAATATAGCATAATCGTGTACTAAAGTTGACGCCTGCTCAATATTAGAAGGTCAAAGAAATTGGGGACCAAATGACATCAAAATCACATGTTCTCACAAAGTCGTAAAATCGCGTATGAGAATCTATGCCTAATCAGCGTTGAACGATCAAGAAAGTCGGTGATTTAATTACAAGGTAGCCGTCAATTGTTTGCTAAAACACAAAAGTCTCCATAAAATAATAAAACTATGTATGCGAGTGAGTTGACGTCTGTCCAATATTATAAAATTAACGAAGTTGGTGAATTGTTGACAAGAGAGTTGATAGCTGAAGTGTACCAATGGACCATGATCATAATTATAAAGTTTGTAAGATTGTAAAATTTATTGTCGAGTAAGTTTCGATCAGCACGAAAACCGCAGAGATATGGGCATAAATTCAATCCTTGGGAATTGGTTTTATAGAAACAGAAATGTACCCTTCCAACAAAGGGCAATACCATAAACTCATTTCCATTCCTCGTGAATCAAGAAAATGCAACAAATTGTCACATGCTGTTTCAAATTCCGAAACTTTGCGGAGGCCTTACAGTTTGGAGATCCAGTTCCCCTAACTCCTTGTACCAATTACGATAGAGTTTTGCTTATAACTCTAATTCGATATCGTATTTCATGAACAAAATTGAGCAATCATTCAGAAAATAACAATCACAAACCTCATATATATATGGCCCATAATCGAGCCTAAAATTAAGACCCAAATTCAAACTGTTCGATTGAATTGGAACCAAAGAACTACTAGTGATCATGACCGGTTACAATTGAACCGTAAAAAATCTACAATTTCAGTCTATGGTTATTCACATCTGAGAACCGTGGTGATATGTTCATTTCAATTTGGTTCGGTCCGGTTTAATAGGAATTAGATTTTACCAAGAATATCGAAATGGAATTTTCCCATATGATACAACACAAAACTTAAAAAAAGCAGAGCAGAGCCGACAATTAATTGGGATAGATTCGGCTACAAATACTATATTTGTGTACAAATATGCGAATACTCTGTGACCACACCATCTGGAAATCAAGGGCATAGACGAGACCAAATGCTTGATGGTGCGGGACGTAATTAATGTGTCATCTTTCCTAATAATTTATGAATTAACTTGAGTTGGGGGTCTAAACGCCATTTAACAATTAACCAAAGTTTCAATTGATTATCTTGTGCTTGATTTACGGTGATTTGAGAAGAAGATTGTCTTTCCTTAATTGACTGATTCCTTATTGCGTTTGAGTTAAAAAAATTTATGTTTGTCATTTGAGTTCGATTTGGGGGAGCCTCTCATTTGCGTGGCTTGGTTCGTTCTACTGGCGAGGATGGAGGGTCTGAAATTCGGGGGCAGAGAGGGTTATCGATCTGGGGTCAGAGCGATTGTCTTCAGAGAGCGGAGAAAGGTTGTCGATCTCTAGCATCGACGTTCGAGGGAAGCGAATCGGGAGGGTAGGGTTGAGGCGAAGAGAACAAGAGTGGAGGAGGGAGGGGAGGTAATGTGCTATGGATTTTTCGATTTTGGTACTATGTGTTTTGCGGATTGTGATTTGTTCTGTTTTGGTACTTTCTATGCACCTTGATTTTTGTGTTTTTCGATTTGGTTGTTCTCGATTCTTATATTGTTGAGATGCTTGTGATTTTTATATGTGTTTTTCGATTTGGGGTTTGGTTGTTTTTTATGTTCTTAATTCCAGATTATGCATCATTCCATTACTCCATAGCCAGATGACATGTTCTACTGTTATATTTGAACTTCATTCCATCACTCCATTTTGTGATTCTATTGTTCCAAATGTTTCATTGTTCCATTTTGGAATAGGTACTTAATTCCAAAACATGATTTCATTCTAGATGACATGTTCAATTTGTCTGTTGTATGATAGTCATAGTGTACAAATAGAATAATAGAATTATGTGATTTTGTTCAAAATGGAATCAAAGAATCATTTGAATCGATTTATGAATGAAATGGAATCATGAAATTAACATTTGAATATGAGATTATGTGCAAATTCCATGATTCCATTTGCACATAATCTCATGATTCCATTTTCATTCTTAAGACGATTCAAATAACTCCATGATCATGTACTTGTATATGCATGTCGTGATTTTTTTTTTACAACATCACATAATTTCATTCATAAGTCGATTCAAATGATTCATTCATTCCATTTTTCACAAAATTACATAATTCTATTACTCGATTTTGTACTTATTTCAATGTTTCATTAAATAGTATAATTTTTTAATTTTTGGTAATAATTTTCTAAATATTTCTTTCAAATTCAAATTCCTAGAATCGTGCTAATTTATTTCTCAATTTTCTATTTATTGCATTTCATTGATTATTATAATCAGACGCAATGATCATCATACCCATTTTATTGATTTAATTGATTTTTTAATTAATAAAATCATAGTAGAATCTGAACCATTAATTGATTACATCTAATGAATGTAATTTATTCTTATATTTGTATTTAATCAACAATTTGTAGTGGAGTGCATCCTCAATTAATTAAAGGTCACGACTTGTTTACATCCCAAATAAAGCAAAAATAAATAACATAAGTGTTATGTACATTAAACACCCCGTCAAGGGTTTGAGGATCATGTCCCAATATTGTTCTCGTTGCACCTCGTTCACCACAACCAATAGTTGACACTATTTGCTGCTCCACCTCATTCACAATTTTCCCACCATCCAATCAAGAAATGGAAAATCATAATTCACATATGCTCGACATTCAAAATTTTGAAATCAGACAAAAGTCTAAGGTATATAGAGTTCTTGTTTATGGATTTCCCCGAAAATCAAATCGACGGAGAAGGAATTAAAAGAAGGAAAAGGAAAAGAAAAACATGCCTCCCCATAATTGCCTATGTAACAGTGTCGTTGTATCTCATCAAAATGAAGTTGGTGATCCATCTGGACGAGAAAATCCAATCATGATCCTCTTTGATGAACACTTCTCGAGTCCATTAACAATGCGAATTTCCCGGCATCACCCTCCTCTCTTCACAGCTTAGCTTGTGGAAAAGGAAATACGATGGATCATTGAATTATTATTATTACTGTGATTTCTTATGTTTACGCGTAAGATACAACTTGGGAAGATTGCAAAAAGTAGTCATGAACTATTCATTTTCTTTATAAAAAATGATCACAACTAATCTTCAAATTAATTAAGCGAGCTTATACATTCCATGTAGTTAGTTACTTAACACTAAACAATTCTCAATGTCAATGCTTAGTAATGGTCATTCCCGAAAAAATGTTTTTCAAAATAGTCCCTTTTGCTTTAATCTAGTCCTTAAACTTTATTTTTTTCCAATTTACGAGGTAGAGGTTCATGAAAATTACTTACATACCTGGGAGTAGAAGAAGATCCCGAGGATAGCAATGGCAGCGCCAAGAGCGTTGACGGGCTAGATGGGGTTGCGAAAGATGATGATGGAGGAGACGATGACTGATATACGTTTCATGGTGTTGTCGATGCTAAATGTCAAGGGCGAGATCTGATCCAGTGACATGTATGACACTTGGTTGTAGAGATGTTACAAAATGCTCTGTGCCACCATCCACCTATCACCAAACAGCCACAAATATCAATCGGTTTAGCCAAAGTTAAGGAAATTATAAAAAATATGTACATATCTCCTAAACTAAATTTAGTAATCTTATAGGAAAAATACAAAGGAAAAATTACAAAAATGTGTCATATTATATGACTTTTGTAAAAGGTTGTTGTGCTGTCTGCTGATGATAAAAAAATTTCTTATATTTTTTCTTTGAACTAAAATTTGTATGATCAAATTTTATAATTATACTGTTTTTAAGTTATAACTATTTTTTAAAATTATAATATAAAAATTTTCATTGTTAATTTGAGGAGCAATTTCATATACACGAATAAACACATTTTGCATAATAATAAAACAACATAACACATTTTTTAATTAACAAATAACACAACTCTCTTTTGCAAAATTATCATATAATATGGCTCATTTTTGCAATTTTCCCAAAATACAATTCAGATAAAAACTGTAATCCCGTGTTTATTACCTATTAGAAAAATAAACATGAAAAATCATTTCCATAAAAGAATTTAGAACAAGTAAGCAAAAACAACCTCAATTTTGATGAATACCACAAATGATGGCATACCTTGGGAAAACCGTTCTCACAAAGTGAAATTCATATCATATGAAAATGAGTGATACTATATTTTTCGTTTGCAGGTTTGAGAGTTGTCATAAGAATAAATAACTCTTTCGGCTATGAGAAAACAACTGAACTGTGTAAAGAAAACATAGAGAAGGGACAAGCAAGAAAAAAGTTTATCGGAGTTAGTAGTTTTTGTGTAGTTACCAAATGAATTGGTGACCAACTTGATTGATAGTTGTTTCCGATCTCGTTGCCCACATCTTCGGTCCCTCGACGACAATTGCAAACAGAGTGAGAATTACGAGGGACATCATAGTCAAACAAGCATAATAATTCATTTCGCTAACAGCTTCCCCTTCATGCCTCTCTTCGAAAATATGTTTCAGAAGACAAATGCAAGGTTCGATGTCATAGCTCCCATAAAACCTAAAACGAAGATTGGACAATTGAGTTTATCTCTCTGAAAACATCAAAAGAAAATCGATTAACCTATTTCAAACCTAATGTTACAAGTGTTCTAAAAATTACTAGGAGATAGTCGGGTGGAAAGAGTTTTCTAAAGATTAATCGGACAAATCGGTGATTTTTAGAACACTAAATGTTACACACAATTACTAGAGATCGACCGTCATGAGTGTAAATCAGCATAACTAAAACACGAGTAAAGATGCGTGAAAGTATTGAATATCAGTATGCTGAAGGTCTAACTAAGCGGAAGTTTGTGCTCTATCGAGTAACATGTGTGTAATTACACTAGCAATTATTTTTGGACCTATTCTACAGTAAAATGGGGTGAACAACTAGAAGACTAATTGAAATAAAATCTTCAAAATTCTCTACATAGGAAGATTTAATTTTTTTTCCATTACCAATCATGTTGAAGTTGAGCTCGGTTAAAGCAGCAAGTCCACAACCACCAATGATTGGAATCAGAGACAAGTAAACATGAACCGGAAAGGTCTCGCCCAATATGAACCTCAACACCAGAACACTCAAGGCATGCTCGTTGCTCTTAATAATGTGCATGAATGAAACCACAACCTTTGACATACTCAACGAGGCTCCAATAAGCCTGATTGTGTGCAACAATGCAATCTGCCACAAAAATTTGATAAAGAACTCACCAAAATCACAAAACAAGATTAAAATTACATGTACAAAACAAAATAGTAACTTTTATGTTCACCGAAATCCCAACATACAGAACTCATTTAGCTTCCAAATCAAAGTATCTCAAAAACAACATAAAAGATCAGAAACTTCAATTAAACTCATGTTTTCTCACCAAACCAAACAAAACAAAAATTCCCTATCGACCTAAAACTACACAATTCATAGCTCATTCACACATTAAAATCAGAAAAACCACAAACACAATATAAAGGTTCAGAAACTACAATTAACCAAATTTTATCTTCTTCCCTTACATATTCTTGCCAACCAAACAAAACAAGCATTTCTCTATCAACCAAATACTTCACATCCCATTTCTCATTTAACCATCAAATCTGAAAAACTCCAAACACAACGAACAAGTCAGAAACTTCAATTAATCACATTTTCTCTTCTCTTCCTCAAATTTTATGACTAACCAAACAAAACAAAAACTTCTCTATCAACCTACAATACCACCATCCAAAGTTCATTCAACCATGAAATCAAATTAACCCAAAAACAACATGAAAAGGACCAGAAACTTCAATTGATCATATCCTCTAGCCCCTTCCTTAAATTTTCTCACCAACCAACTAAAAAATATCTTCTCTATCAACTAAAATCAATATTGTAAAAATCACGACACGTTCGATTAATCCCATATTAATCTTTTGATTAGTCCTGATTAATTCTCCATAATTCTCTATTATACTTTTAATACGATTGATTTTAAGGTTAATTACAAGTTTGTATACCTAGTTAGAAGTAATTTACAAGTGCACATACTTTAAAAACTTTCATTTTCACTCACCTAGTTACATTTTTTTTACAATCTGCTCATTTCCGTCCGTTTTAACGGGGGTTAATCACAAGTTAATATACTTAGTTGAAGGTCATTTACAAATTACTATATGTACTTTAAAAAATCTCATTAGTGCTCACCTAAACGAATTATTTTACAATTTGTCTTAACATCGTTAAAATTTGGAAGGAAATTATTTTTAAAGTGTGAAATGTCTAAAATAACCTTGACTATTCATCAAATTTTCAAAGTGATGTCATTTACGCAATTTCTTCATTTCTATAACTTTTCATATTATTTGATTTTTATTTTCCTATATTTGATTGTGATTTTTTTTGTTTATTTAAGAGTGAATCATTTGCACTATAGTTCATCATTAAGAGTTTGAATCAATCAAAGTAATAACAGTTTGTTCATATTCAAAAAGATGCCAATTTTTTCGTTAAAGAACACCATTTACCAAACAGTTTTGTTCATATGTCAAAATCAATTAACATAAACATCCCCGTATCAACAAATTTATTAATATAAACACCTCAAATTTTATTCCAATTTTTTTTTATTACAAACCCTCATTCTTTGAATTTGAGCAGCAACAAACAATATAGCTAGTCTCAGAAATTAATTTCAAATTTAAATCTCAATTAATTTTGATTCACAAACCCAGATCTCAATTAATTTTTGTAGCAAATTGATGAATTGGTTATGGGGAAAAATGAATGATGAGCCCAGATCCATCTCTCTAACCAGATCCGACGAGCACGTAAGGTCCCAACCCTCCTCCATCTGTTCGTCCTCGAGGAAGCTCCGGTCAGACTAGTCCACCTTCCCCACGATCTTCCCGACGCAGGACGAGCAGGAGCAAGCGCAACACGAGTAAGGGAGGTCGATCCCGAGCTCCTCCGCCTGGTCCAACAGGTACACGTCGTCAAGGCACTCGAACTCCTGCCGGCCCTCCAGCGTCATCAACTTCACCTTGTGCACCGCCCAACACTTCACGGCTCTGCGGATCGAGAGAAGGGTTTTTGGTTACTGGTGATGGTGATGGTGAAGATGGAGAAACAGAGAGTATTTTTGTGGTTACCGGTGATGGTGATGATGATGTTGAAGATGGAGAAACAGAGAGAGTGAGTAATAGAAATAGAGAGTGGAGATTGTGTGGATAATAAAAGAGTGGTTTGAGAGTGCAGATTGTGTGGATAATAAAAGAGTGGAGTGAAACATGCGGAAGAAAAATTAATTTTTAATTAAAAACAAATTAGGGTGTTTTCGACATTTTCAAAAAATTTAACACCAAACTCAGTTTTTTTTTAAAGCAAACCAAAGGTTCATATGATATCACGAGTGAGATTGAGCTCCACACCCGAAAGTCGAGCATCAGCCGTGTACAGTTTACAAGTAAATAGTAAAAGACAGCTTAAAGACACTCTACCTCTCTAGACACCTCCAGGCAACCACGTCGGAAAACCAACAACCGAAACTAAAACACACCAAACCAACTAAACATGTCAGATACTCCGACAGCCACTAACAACACTAAAATAAAAAAACGAGACTTACAACACAAACAAAACAACGAGCAAACATGAACAAAAAAACCACCAATCTACCTTCCTCGGGGGAACATCCTCTCATCTGAGCTCATTCATCTCAGTGAGCACTACTCCTTAAGCATCTCCCACGGGGGGTATTCGATAATCACCCTAAACTTGGGTTTCTCGACGTGTCCCGGTTCATAGAAACCTCACAGCAACGGGTGGTCTTGGTATTACCTAAGGGAATATCCACTTGAGCCCGGCAAAACGGCGGCCAAACCACGCACACCGAGCAACTCCAAAAACGCTTCAGATCTGGAGAGGGAAACAAATCTGTGGTCGAAACCACCAGATCAAAACCTCTCTAATCTACCAATCTCGCAACAAAAACGATGGACCAAAACGGTCCGCCTAGAAGACCGGTTCGAACCGAAAAGGACCGGAGGTGACCACCCACCCAAAAGTCTCTGGCGAGACCTCCTGGCCTCCGGCGAAAGCCCTCCAAGAAAACCAGCAGCCGACAGGCCACCCGCACTAGCCGCCGGCGAGCCTCATGCACTATCCGAGCTAGCACCGTCGCCAAGCACCCATCGCGCCAGCCCCGACGCCAACCACCGTCCCAGATCTGGAAGCTTCTTGCCTGAGTTTCGCCCCACCTCCACGAGACCTGCGCTCGAAGTTGCTTAGAATAAGGATGGTCGCAGGCGCGCCGCACCAGAGCCTGGTGGCACCGCCAGCGGCCCAAGAAAAAGAAAGGGGGGTTTTGGCTTCTGCGTTTAGAGAGAGAAAAGGAAGTCGAAGAGTTGTGTTCGATCGTACACTAAACACAGTTAAAATGGACAAAAATGACCAAACTGTAAGAAAATGTACTTAGGTGAGCGCGAATGAAAGTTTGTAAAGTAGGTATAGTAATTTGTAAATGACATCCAACTAAATATATTAACTTGTAATTAACCCTTTTAACGGAGGTTGTAGTTAGTCTAACTAGGTGAGTGAAAATGAATTTTTAAAAAATAAGTATAGTCACTTGTAAATGACTTCCAACTAGGTATACTAACTTGTAATTAACCCTTGATTAGTAGTGATTAATTCTAGTTCCCGAATAATTAGTCCCAAATTATGTGTGATTAATTCTCTAGAACTCCCAATTAATCTCTAAAAGGTGCTCTCCGACAGACGACCGCCTAAAATTTTTTTACAACACTGCCTAAACAGAGCTCACTCAACCGCAACGTAAATGATCAAAAACTTCAACGGATCAAATTCTCCATGCTTTTCAAATTTTCTCATCAACCAAACAAAACCCATTTCCCCTTACCGGAAACATAGTCTTCTAGAACTCCGTATCCGTCTCCTGCACCTCCGCGATCCCGGTGGCCCAAGAGATCAGCATCATCACGGACCCACAAGTCACTAACAACGTCGACGTCAGCCATGGGAGCGGAAATACATTCAAAACCTTCTTGTTATAAATATTGAACACAACATTTAGAGTCCACCAAACCGCAAAATAAACTCCTATCCTCGCCTTGTGCGAGCTATGATCGATTGGCTCTGACCGATCAGCCTTATAGGACTTGCATTTCATCGGATCTCTCCGATCCACCACTGGCCCATTACTCTCAATTACACAAACATACAGAGGCTTCGCCACTGTTACCGTCGATCGGGGCTGGAACGACTGTTTCGGCGACGGAAGGAGCAGGGTCGCCAGAACTCGCCGCTGGAGGCAAAGCCCCGATCTTTGTATTGGGGTCGCCGAACAGAGCATCATTTTCTTGTCAACCTAAAGATTGAAATTTGAGAGGATAATCGAGATGGGTTCGGTGAATTTGTTGTTGGAAGGAGAAGAAAATTGTCAAAAACAAACTGTCTAAAATATAAACAAATAGAAATTTAAAATAAACAAATATAAATTAAATAAAAAATGCATAAAATATGAAATAAAAATTATGAAAAATAAACCGAAATAAAATAAAAACAGAAACAGAAATATAAAAATAAAATAAAAGCTAAAGGTTATAAAAAATATAACAAAACAAATAATAAAAAATATAGAAAAATAACAGATTATGAAAAATAAAGAGCAATTATAAAATAAAGCAATAAAATATAAATAAAACTTATGAAAATTAAACAGAAATTATTAAATAAAATATAAAATTATGAAAAATATAAAAAAGTTATAAAATAAAAATATAAAACAACAAATAAAAAATATGAAAGAATAAGTGGTCACCTGAAAAGTTTCCACTTCTTTATTATTATTATTGGATAACCCATTTAATAAAAAGCAATAAAAGCCCAATATAAACAGCCCATAACCACCTTTTTTGCGCTTAAACTAACTAATTATTAGGGGTGTGTTTAGCTACTTTCTCAATGTTTATGGTGGATTTTATTTTGGTCTTTTAACCCGGAATTTTCGTTACACTTCTATGTCAACATGGTTCATCTACAGGTTATATCATAAAATTCAAGACCCTCGTTATAGTCAGGAACGCGTAACATTTTCGGTTTAGCATCTCATTAAAATGCAGAAAAAATGAAACATGTTTTAGAAAAAGCTAAAAAAAATATGAAATCATGATGATAAAAAAATGAAACATATTACAAACATGAATTGAAATCAACGCCATGAAATCAATTCTTTCAGTTGTAATCATCTGATCATGAATTAATTTATTTTTTTTAAATTTAATTGAATTATTTATATAATAAAATAACGGGTTTAATCAATTGTTGTAAGTTTGTATATTAAGCATGGTTTGTGGGGGCAATGCATCCCCCTTTTGAGTATTATCAAAAGTCTAGTAACATATTTTTAAAAATGGCAGTAGCCCATTATAAAAAGCAAACAAAACCTAATTTGAGATAAGGTCACTAAGACACAACCTAATTCGTTTTGAAGCAGAACTTAGATTGCCCTCGCCTCATCGGTGCCGAGGCGCAAGCCTCATCACAACTTGGAGAGGCATAGCCGCAGAGGTACTTTCTAGACGCCTCTCGCCTTAAACACTATTTGAAACTATAATCTTATGTATATTAGAGTTGAATAAATTTGCATTACAAATCAATTCAATAATTTTTTGTGGTAAAAATTATAATCTGCGATTTGTATTGCTGTTTTAAAAAATAAAAATCAAGAATGAATCGTTGATTTACAAACTAAGTTACCTAACTCATTTTCGAAGTGAATATCTCAACAGTTGAGCATCATATTCTTTTGTGATGAGGCCGATGATTTGGTTTTGAAAAAGTAGGGAGAGTTTTATAAGTACACAGAGTAATGTAATTTTCAAAATAAAAGTTATCTCGACTCACGAGTAATTTTAATTAAAAAACTTAATTAATAATTAATAACAGAATGTTTGAGTTGAAGGATAATTTTGTCTTTTTAATGAAAAATCTAACGGAATTGGATGAAATTTATTAAAGTAAAACTTTTAAATACTCAGTACATTACATAAGCTAAAACGATAGTTATGTGTATTAAATTAAGGGGTAATTACAGATCAGTACACCCGTCGAAACCTCATTTCAGATTCAGTACCCCAAGTTTGAAATTTTTTTTCTCGGTCCCCCAAGTTTAAAACGTTAACATTTTAGTCAAAATCCTGTTAGATCTAACAATTTTATTTGTGTAATGACCAAAATGCCCTCCCTATATAATTACCAAATTATATAATTATTTGATGATCTGTTGAATTACAATTTTACCCTTTATTAATTAACAAAATAAACTCATGCTTTGAGGGCAAATTTGTCCTTTCAACTAAACAAATAAAAAATTAAAACAAACTAAAACTAAATTATGAAATTACATTTCTAACCCTACTTTTATTCTTGCTTCCCCACTAAAACCATCCCTTCTTCTCCTTCAATGTCCCAACCCATCTGCCCCAATTTTATCACCACCTCAAAACCACCTTTCGTCAAAATATATTAGAGGACCACCGCCGTCGCCACTGTCGATTTCTGGAACCACCACTGTTGATTTCATGGACAACGCCACCACCAGAAATCGGCGGTGGTGGCTCTGGCTCGTCGGAAGACGCCTCGCGAGTCTCAAAGAGCTAGGGCTCGAGTACAACCTGTTCTCCCGAGTCATGTCCTGAGCGGATTCGGTGATTGAGCGAGTCTCGAGATCCTCTAGCTCGCCAGGTGCAATTTCGTGGGTCAGATCCCACCGAACCTGGCATGTTGACTCGGCTCTGGAACTTTGACCTCTCGGTCAACAGGCTTAGTGGTCCGATGTCAGCTGCGTCGACGAGATCGTCAAGCACGAACGCCTTATCGACTTCATCAAACCCATATCCCATCTAAATTGGAGGTCGTCGATTGGGGTCGATGCAGAGGTCACCGTCGCTGGGCTCCACTCTGGTGGCCTCTGCCGGTCCAGATCTGTCTCATGTTTCTTCGATGACGATGAAGTCGGCGACGAGTCCAGAGGTGGCGGGTCTGGAGTTGTTGAGCGCGTTTCGGCAGAGTAGGGCGGCGCCAAGCGGTGCCGAGCGGTGGGCTTGGGGATTGAAGATGTGATAACTGCAATTTTGATATGAACTGCAATTTTGTTCTTATAAAAATTAGATGAACTGAAATTTTGATTTAGATTTATATTGATAAAAAATGGGTATGTTTGTTGAACTAGAGAGTGGAGAATTAGAGAACAGAGAGTGGAGAGTGAGAGATGAGAGGTTGAAGATGAGGGCACTATAGTCATTTTATTTGCATTTATTTTTAATTTTGTTCTTCAAAAATACTAATTTACCCTTGAACCTAAGTGATTTTTGTCATGCAGATGAAGGGTACAATGGTAATTTCACACTTAAAATAATTATCCTCTGCCTAAGTTATAACGGGGGCATTTTGGGTACTAACAAAAATATGAACAATATTTCTGTTAGATTTAACTGAATTTTGACTAAAGTGTTAACGTTTTAAACTTGGGGGACCGAGAAATTTTTTTTCAAACTTGGGGTACTGATTCTGAAATGAGGTTTCGGCGGGTGTACTGATCTGTAATTACCCCTTAAATTAAAAATTGTTGATACTTCGTCGTACTTAAGATGCCATTTTCCCTAAAGTTTATGGACCCATTGATATAACTATTATGAAAAATATGTGTAGTCTCTGGGTGTACTCAGGATTTGATAAGAGCCTCAATCATAATATAGTTATATAATATACATGTTTCATTTTATTGTAATCAAATCTCATCATCAATACACTCAGGGCTTTAACAAAAATGAATATAATTAAGCGAGATAATGTATAGGGAAAACTACATATAGCCACACCCAACTAATGTCAAAAGACACATAGTTATCCCTATCTTTCAAACTGGACACCTAGCTACACCTAGAGATTGGAAATGTACACTTAACCCCTACTGTTAGATTTTCTGTTAAAATTTGAAGTAAAAAGACGAAAATACCCTTGGGCAGACTTCAAATTTTCAAATCATGTCATTCTCTTTATTTACTCCTCCTCTCCTCTGCATGCATGAGCCTCGATCGGCATGCACGAGCCCGATTATCATCCTTATATATCCATGCTTTGTTGTGCTCATCCGAGTATACATACAGTTAGTTATTTGTAATTTCTTAGAACAATTGAATTGTTGGCATGACTTATCCTAAAGCTAGAAGGTTGGTGTTTCTCGAACTGTTTTTTCCATATTTTGTTTCCAAGATTTCTTCATTGAATCACAACAGGAGTCTTCTTTTTGCATACCTAATATTTTTTTCCATATCTTATATTTTTTTCTGACATCCAGCCATGCCAACAATAATGGTCCAGTCATGCCAACAATAATGGTTCTTCAATCCAATACAGAAACAAGCAACTTGCCAGCAAGACAACAAGACATGGGAACACAATAACACTAAGCTGAATGACAAAAAAGATTTCATATGTTCATCATAATTATAGAGAAATCATCAAACCCTTAATTGAGAAATTATCAAACCCTTAATATGCAGGCGCGTTCCCGACCGGGCTCGTGCATGCCGACCGAGGCGACGCTGGTCGCATCCATGCCGGAAGCGCCAGACTAAACTCATCCCAATTCGGCTTCAAGCACAATCCTCATTTGCAAAATCTTAGAATTTTCTTAAATTTTGTTAAAACATTCCGATGCGGCCTGAGTCAGCGGTGTTATCCGGCGAACGGTTGTCAACGGCGATGACAGGATCGCCGATCGGAGATGGATGGAGACTTATGGCTGGAGAGGCGAGTCCGGCAAGGTCTACGAAGTAACAGAGGAGAGGAGGAGTAAACAGAGAAAATTGCATGATTTGAAAATTTGAAGTCTGCCCAAGGGCATTTTCGTCTTTTTACTTCAAATTTTAACAGAAAATCTAACGGTATGGGTTAAGTGTACATTTTCAATTTCTGGGTGTAGCTAGGTGTCCAGTTTAAAAGATGGGGATAGCTATGTGTCTTTTGGCATTAATTGGGTGTAGCTACGTGTAGTTTTCCCTAATGTATATTCGGAGGATAAAGTGTCGGTATCTTTACTTTAAAAAAGTGTCTATCTTTAAGCGAGAGTAAAGTGCACTGAACTGACAAGTTATTTCAAACATCATTTTTCTCAAAAATAAACCATTTCAGAACAATTGGTAAAGCAAATCTGACGGCCGGAGAGGTTGCTTTGTTTTCCGGTTCTTGAGTCGTTGGTGTGAAAGAGTCCTCCAAGAACAGGTACTTATATTCTACTGCATATGTTACTTGTTATTTACTTTTTCAGTAATCTAAGGCTTTGTTTATCTGGAATCGGTTCTTTCTCAACCTCAATACTATGATTTTGTTTAAACCCAGTGCTTTTCCTCAAACAATCTAAATATGTCACTCTGTTAACACTGAGACAATCTAAAAATGCAAGTTAAATCTCATTTGGATCTAATCTTAAAGCGATGCAAAAAACCTATTCCCAAAGCTAATTGAGAAACATATGTATATAATATTATAATAGAACCATATATACCATATGTAATTCTTAAATCATTTTATAATTTCAAAATATGATGCCTAAAATAGCTGATATTTCAATATAATATGGTAGATAAGATGTATACTGTATACATGAAATATATGTCTGAGTTTGTTGGAGCATTGAAATCATAGTCCTTATGTTGGAATGGCGACTTTTGAGTTCGATCTAATGCTGTAAAACTTCAATGTTTCCCTTACCTGTTGTTTATGTATGATTCTTTGAAATTTACAGGTTATTAGTAAAAATAATTGTTTGGGGGAAATGTTGAAGGCATACATTGGTTTGGTAACGGACCAGTTGGAATGGCATGTTAACAAAAAAGTGGGAGCTTTTGGCTACGTGGTAACAGAGGCCGCCACGCTATCTTCTAATCTTAGAGATATAGGAGCTGCTTACCGAGACGATGTCGAAACAGCACCCAGAGTGGGTGAACGCATGGCTCGTTGGTTAGTAGATTTGCAAAATGTATGCTATGATCTTGATGATCTGTTGGATTATAATGCTTATGTGGCAGAATCAAAGCTTTCATCCTATCTATCTCTTTTCTCTGGCCTTGGTTTCAATCTTCAGATTCGTACTTGTAGCAAGATACGGAAACTTTGCAAGAGAATTGAAGATATTAAGAAGAGCGGGGCAGAGTTAAACATGTTCCCCCGGGTTGACAGTGAGGGAGGCCAAAAAGTGTACGAAGGACCATCAACTACCAGTACTTTTACTGAAGACGGTAAGATATATGGTCGCAAAGGTGATGTAGCTGCTATAATAGGCATCCTACTGAGAGATGAGGATGAGGACGAGGGGGAAGGGGAGGAGAAGGATGAGGACGAGGACGAGGAAGGATTTATAGTTGCCAGCCATATCGTAGAGGAGGGTAACATTGGAAAGAGGGCTTGGGTTGTCCCTATTGTAGGGGTGGGTGGTATTGGGAAGACAACGGTGGCAAAGCTAATCTATGATGATCCTCGCGTCGATAGGCATTTTGACGCCAGAGCATGGGTACTTGTATCAGATGATTTTGATCCAAAAAGGATTATCAGAGACATCACTGGATGCCTCAAGGAGGAAGTAGTTACCAACACAGATGATGGATTGGAAACACTCCAAGTGCGCCTTAAAGAAATGCTAGAGGGAAAGTTTTTTCTTTTGGTGTTGGACGATGTATCCATATCCAATGAGGATCTTAGAAAGTGGGGACTACTAACAGGAATTCTTGTTGCTGTTTGCACCAAGCTAACAATTTTGGTCACCACCCGGAAGGAGGAAGTTAAAGATATGGTGGGTTCTGCTGACAAAGCATACCATCTTCGTGGGTTGACATCACAAGATTGCTGGGAAATGTTTGCTGACAGGGCGTTTTCAAGAAGTGGCGGTGACCTGCGTCAAGATTTAGAAGAAATCGGTCGGGAAATCGTAGCCAGGTGCAAGGGGTTTCCTCTTGCTGCAAAGGTTCTAGGGAACTTGATGCAGTCTAAAGCAACTAAAGAAGAGTGGAAAAGTGTTATGGAGAGTCGGCTGTGGGACTCTCTTGGGGTTGCTAATGATGTGTTTCTTATTTTGAGATTGAGTTACAACAATTTGCCCTCCTCATGTAAACAGTGCCTCTTGTTTTGTGCCGCCTTTCCAAAAGATCATCCAATAGAGATTGAAATGTTGATTAAACTGTGGATGTCTCATGGATACCTCGGATCAAATTTACCTGAAGTGGGATGTGATGATATGGAAAAACTTGGCCTAAAGTACTTGAATGAATTACTTGTGCACTCTTTCTTGCATGATTTTAGAGAGAGCGATATGACTTGCAAGATTCACAGCATTGTGCTTGATTTCCTCCAATCTCTTTCTCTCAATGAATGCTTTAGGATGAATGTCGATCATCTTACATCATCAGATAAAATCAAATCTTATAGAAAAGCCCGCCATTCCACCTTAGTGGTTTCAGCTTATTCTCCATTACCTGGCCTTGATTACGAGCTAGAAACTATCCGATCCTTGCTCGTTTTGTCTCGTTACACTTTGGTCAGAACCAAATACCTTACTCAGCTGTTCAACCGTTTGACACATCTGAGGGCATTATCTTTGAGTTGTAGTTCAATTGATAAAATTCCAAGTCAGGTTCGCAGGATGATTTTTTTGAGGTACTTGAATTTTTCTTATAATCGTAACTTAAAGGAACTTCCAGAAGCAGTGTGTGATTTGTATTATCTGCAAACCTTAAACCTCAACGGGTGTGATAATCTTGAGAAATTGCCTCAAGCGATGGGAAAGCTTGTCAACTTGAGGCATCTGGAGATTCTTTGGACTTTCAAGCTTGCTTTTCTGCCAAAAGGAATTGGAAAGTTAAGCTCTCTTCTTACTTTGAATCGTTTCATTGTCAATCGTAGCAGCGGAGTTAAAGGTTGTAATGTAAAAGATTTAGAGAAACTGGACAAACTTCAAGGATATCTTTACATAGACGGTTTGGGAGATGTAGAAAATGTGGAGGAGGCAAGGCGAGCGGGTCTACAATCCAAGAAAGGGCTTGTTGGTTTGGATCTATGGTTTTCTGGAGTTGAAAACGGAGATGTTGTCAACCCAGTGGAAGTTCTTGATGCCTTGGAACCACCTTCGGAAT
The DNA here is from genome assembly GCA_963920655.1 of Geranium rotundifolium. Taxonomy (NCBI): domain Eukaryota; kingdom Viridiplantae; phylum Streptophyta; class Magnoliopsida; order Geraniales; family Geraniaceae; genus Geranium; species Geranium rotundifolium. The sequence goes on from OY987319.1 coordinate 35,242,392, forward strand.
TGGAATATTTAGGAATATATTACTATGGAGGCACCACACTTCCAAATTGGATGGCAACATTAAACAAGCTTACAGAGCTTATACTCTTTAACTGCAGAAACTGCGATATTTCACCTTGTCTATCGATAGTCGGTAAACTTCATTGCCTTGAAACACTTGAAATCAGGGACATGGACCATATAAGGAAGCTGTGTTTTGATGTATCTCGCCCAGCAGACACTCCAGTATTCCCGAAGCTGGCAAGACTTAGCATTCATAACTTGAGGCAGTGGGAAGATTGGGAAGTCCTCACATTTCTTCCGAGACTTGTTTGTCTGACAATTGGGTGCTGTCCCAAGCTGAAGACTTTGCCACCTATGGAGGTGGGTGATTTGATCATATCACAGTGTGCTATTCTGGAAAGCTGCTTCCAGAGGCAGGCCGAGGACTGGTGCACTAAACCTCACATTACAAATGTCGAAATTGATGGAAAAGTTGTGAAAAAAGATGGCAAAGTTGTGAAAGAGGATGGTCGTCATGTTCCAGAATTGGCCTCCAGTCCTAGCAATGTTAGACGTTCATTTACAAGAAAACAAAGCCAAATTACCTAAGCATTCGTTGTATCACAAAGTACCATATCTCTATACGGGTAAGCATCTCTGGCTGTCACACAACTTTATACCCAAATTATGATCATATTTGCATCTGCCATCTCTTTGCAATGACAACAACAAGAGACACTACCTATTGTGCTGCAGTTGAATCCTTTTTGTTGAATGAATGGTCATTTGATAGACTAAACAAAACTTATCATTTGTGTGTGTAGTAGTCACAGAAATGAGCATCCATGTACTCACAAACTTGACTTGCTACTATTTATTTTTCAGGCTCCTATTCTCTTTGATATAGTTACTGTTGCCAATAATCTCAAGAGTTTCATGTGTGGTGTATTGGCATGGTCAAAGTGTATTGACGTGGTCAAGGAGAAAAGGAGTAGGTTACTTGCTTGGAGTGCAAGACAAGTATAAGAATAGTTTTTTTTCCTTTTTAGTTTTTCCGGTTAATGTATTTCCTTTTTTAGAAGTACTTAGGTTTCCTATTATATGTATTTGACTCCATATATATAGGTGTGGAATAAATCAATAATAGTATCCAGTTCTATTGATCTTTCTCTATCTTTTGTTATGTGAGTTATTTTTAAATCCAACAAGTGGTATCAGAGCCTAATACTCACAAACAATAGTGGACGAAACATAAAAGTAGGGATCTGTGGAGAGCTCGATAATGGTCGAGACTCAAGCGCTTGTGGAAGGCTCGGTTTTTGTTATAAGCCAAGTAAGAGGAGGGTTCTTAGTCACGTACCCTATGCTAACAGATAGCAACTACGTAGTATGGACCTTTAAGATGAAGACAACGATGCGTGCTCTTGAAGTTTGGAGTGCGATCGAAGGAGAAGACGTTGGTGGTGGAGATGAGAATTGGGGAGGATCGTGTCAAGAAAGCAAACGTTCTTGTACTCAAATGAGAATTTGACAGATTGCTTATGGAAGAGTCATAGTCCATAAGCAAATTCTCTTTGAGGTTGACAAACGTTGTGAATGAGGTTTGAGCCTTAAGGAGTGAAATAATAGAAGAGTTGGTGGTGGAGAAGTTGTTTCGGTCTGTCCCAGATCGGTTTCTACCTATTGTAGGTACTATTCAACAGTGGGGGGACTTAACTAAGATGATCGTTGCAAAAGCTGTTGGGAGGTTGAAAGCGTTCGAGTCAACACTGAAGGGAAGGAGTCAGGAACGAGAAAGTGAGAAGCTCCTGCTTACTCGAACTCAATGGGAGGCCCAAGCAGCGAAGGAGTAAAAGAATCACGAAGGACCAATCTCGTGGCGTGATAGAGGACATGATCATGGTCGAAACAACTGGAAGAGAGTTGACAAAGCAAAGGAAAGATGTTATAATTGTTCCGAGATGGGACACTTTGCTTATGAATGTGAAAATCTTGAAAAAGAAGAAGCCAATTTCATAGAGTAGTGTCACGAGGAAGAACCTGCTTTGTTCATGGCAGTTACGAGCCAGATCAAGAGGGAAGAGTTTGAGGAGCTGAACGAGCAAGGAGTGCATCCTGAGCAGGGTTTCGCTGAAGGAATAGAGTCAACCACTTGGTACTTTGATACTAGCACCAACAATCACATGTCTGGGAATGGGGGTGTTCTTGCAAGGTACGAGATTCTGTCAAGTTCAGAGATGATTCAATTGTTAAAATAAAGGGCCGAGGCACAATACCGCTCAATGGTATGAAGGAGGAGCAGTTAGGATTGGCGGATAAGTCTCTTCAGAAGTATTCTCATGATGTAGAATTGAAGCAGAAGCAATTGTGTGAAGTGGAGAAAACAATCTAGGAAATGTTTAGAGACCTTGACTTGATAGAAACACAGTTGACTAGTATGCATAATCAATTCGAGAAGCATTCCAAGGAAGTTGAATCGAGAGAAGATCAATTGGCTAGATTGTGCAGGGAGTAAAAATTTCAAGAAGATCAATTGGTGCAGGTAAAGAGACTGTATGAAGAGCAATCTAAGGAGGTTGCTTCACAGACCAAGCAGTTGGGGAAACTTGCCCAGGGGTTAACTGGTCTGGGTGCAGTCTTGACACTAACAAGAGAGAAGTCGATAGAGCTTCAATCCATTGAAGAAAATATTGATGTAGTCAAAACATCATTACGAGAATACAATGAAAAGCTTGAGGCTAAACATAAACAATATAAGGAAATTCAGAAATCAAGGGATTCTTCAATGGAGGAGGATATTGGGGCGAGATTGCGAGTCACGGGTGTGAAGAGGGACAAGCTTTGGAAAGCGTACGAGCAGGCGCATGCGCAGACTACTTATGTACTTAAGCTCACTCTTAAATGGAAGGACATGGAGGAGCACTTGGATTTGACCCGTAAGGTCCTCGAGAAGGGCCTGGAAGAGATGGTCTCGTGTGAGAAGAGGGTTGAAGAGCCTCGAAGAGAAGTCGAACATCCCGAAGGCTGGGTCGTGTTAGAGGAGAAACTGTTGAAGGATTTAAAAGAGAATGTTAGTAAATGTGAGGAGCAATTGAGTTATGTGCAGAATCATATTGAAGAGTGTTCTATGGAATTTGAGTTAAAGCTGACTAAGGAAGAAGGAGGAGAGTTTGTGAATACTACTGAGTATATAAGTCTCGTGGAAGTTTACGATATCTAGTGAACTCACGACCCAGCCTTCGCGATGTTAGCAAGTTTATGGACAAACCTCGAGTTCAACATTTTAAAACAGTTAAACACGTCCTCAGATTTGTGAGAGGAACTCTTGGTTTTGGAGTTTATTATGGCAATGTTGTATCAAAACTAACTGGGTATAGTGACAATGACTTGGTTGTGGGTCAAATGTGTCAAATGACATCATTTCAGACTTACAACAACACCCCAAAGTTAAAGGTTTATTGTCCCAATAAACTAAAGAACAACTAGATTAACGAGGAAAAAATCACCGAGTACGATACCCTAAAGAAAACTTCGTAGGAGGAGCTCGGTGCTTCCTAAGGTGTTAGGGGACAAGCACCCTAATCAAAACAAGCACCTAACTAGTTTGCCTTATCAATACATTGAGATTTTTTTTCACAAGATCAAGGACAATCGTTCAAATCTGATAAGGCCTCTACTCGTACAAACATTTTAATAACCCGTGGAGCCACCCTTTTCCACCACACTAACACAAACCCAAATGCTAAATTAGATGTGCAAATATTCAGTTATTTAACTAGGAGTTTCTCGAGTTTATGTTTAGTTTTCCAAGAGTAACTATGCCAACTACAAGGTCTTAAATGATGCCCGTGTTGGAAAGTTTTGTAACCACCGAATTACAGATTGGGGATAAATGGTGAGGTGAGGTCGCTTTTTTCTATGGAGAGAGCCTTTTTCCTTACATTCTCTTCCCAAGTGATAATGTGTTTCCCTTGTTCCCGTTGATGCTATTTTGGCGACCAGTCACTGTTCCGAAGTCATTTTTCCAATCTTCCGGACCTCTGATGTGAAAAGTTTCTTCATGAAAAAGAAGCTCTTAGATCTGGTCTCAATCACACCTCTCGAAGCGGATTTCGAACTCAAGGTATAAACATCAAACGACCAATTCAACATTCGTATAATGTGCATAAAGCATGATCAATTTCACATGCACCGAATAACTAAAAATGAAAACTCATCCTAACAATAAATCTTCACAAGGTCTAACACCCATGTTAGTACACAACGGTTCAAGAGAAAAAAAGATAAAGCAAACTTTGAATCCCTGGTAGATATAGAGACTCATACGATCTTCAATCGTGTTTGTCGCGATAATTCCTTGCCTCTTTGTTGAAATTGATGGTGATGGTTGCTGGAACTTTCCCAAAAACGTCATGTAGCAGAGAGACTTGTTAGTCGTCATTTGTGGGGTGAGATAGACTTCGAATTAGGCCTGGACGGGTTTTATCTACGATTTTTGGGCATGTGACATTCGTCACATGTGTGTCACACGATCGTCAAAACTTTTTATCACTTTTGGCACTTGTGATATTCATGTGACAATGGTCAGATTGACAAATTTCTCCAGTGTGTTGATCATCAAAAATTTTCCTTATAGACAAATTATGGCGCCCCCAATTGGACTTTAGACAAGAAATCTACGCTACTTGGAAGTTTATGCTTTGCTACATAACTTTGTAAGGCGATTTCAGCTCTAATTCCACCTGAATTACGCACAATTGCACCAAACATACTTGAAGGCATAAAGTAGTACAAACGACTCTAAATAGCCATATAACGAGAAAAATTCGGCACTAAATGTGGGTAAAGAGGTGTCGATATGGACTATGAATGAACCCACATCACTATTCACTCTCCCAACAGGGTATACTGTTTTGTTTTGGTACAAGATCCTTAGTGTTTTGGTACAAAGTCTCTAGTGTTTTGATACAATATCTCTAGTGTTTTGATGTAAGGTGTTTACTGTTTTGATATAATGTCTTGTCAGTTTTGATATAAGGTCTTGTCTGTTTTGATACAAAGTTTTGGATGTTTTCATATAAGGTTACTCATTAATCGAAAAATTAAGTTATTGTATTCGCTTGATTGATAAATTGAATTATTGTAGTTCATCGGTTGATTAATTGAATTATTGTAGTTACAGAGTTGATAAATTTAATCATCGTAGTTGTTTAATTGATAAGATTATAATAATAAAAGATAACTAACAAGTAATACACTATCTATCACATTTTTATTTGTGTGTTTACACGTTGATGTGACCGATTTGTAAGTTCACAGCCCAGTGCGTCCCTATATATATGGAGGAGAAATCAAGTACAATCCTCATATCTAATACAAACGTACAAATTCGAGGAGAGTCCTTGGATGGGAGGAAGACGCACATCCGAGACGACATGTGGCGGGACTAAACTGAATACGCGTGATGACGTGAATGTAAGTGATTGTGTTTGTTTTTCTGCATGGAAGTATTACATATTATCAACTCAATATTATAATTACATATTATCAACTCAATAATTATCATAATTATTAATTTCGTAACCACCATGAATTCAATAATTACACATTAAATAAAATGCGGATGAAAACACATATTAAATAAATATTGATCATTAAATTAAATACTATAAAATGATATTCATTATATTTATAACTACACTAGTATAATGTATTTTATGTATGGTACAAGATCTTGCACGTTTGGCATAAGGTATTTTTTGTCTTGCTAATGTACTAATCACGCAAAACCTATACCAAAACACTGAAGGCATTATATCAAAACACTCAAGACGTTGTACCAAATGAAGTTGTGAAAATCACTCAAGGACACTCGTTAGATCAATTAAAACTGAGTGAGGTATAAGGTCCTTAATGATTAGATATAATGTTTTAACTGTTTTGGTATAAGTTTTTTAGTGATTTTGAAAATATCTGACTTTTTCCCATAAGGGTTCACTTTTTACCGTAGGAAACTATTTTTATGTTTCGTTTCAACAGAATTAAATTTGATGTAAACTGTCTATATTACCCATGTACTAAAAATTAAAAAATATATCTTTTGAACTTTTTTATCAAAAAAATATTTTTATCACATAAATAATAAAACACTTATTTTGTTTTTAATACTTTTTGTAAATTTTTTGAAACAAGTAATATTCAAATTGTTTTTGTTACTTATTTAATAAAAATATTTAAAAAATAAAGTTAATAAGTTTTTTCAAATACGGCTTAATTTTAGACATTTAATATTTGAATTTCAAAATTTATTTAATGTCTAAAATATCTATGTTTAAAAAAAATATTTGTTTAACTTTTTTTTAAAATAAAAAATAATAAAAACCTTATTTGAATATTATTTTGTAAGAAAATATTAGAAATAAAAAACATTGTTGAAATTAGTTTTTTACTTTTAATATTTTTTTGAAATGTTTTAAAAATAATAATATTAAATTCAATGTTTTATTATTTATGCGATAAAAAATATTTTTTGAAAAATAAAGTTCAAAAGATATTTAATTTTTTTTAAAAGTTTGTAGAATAGGAAAAATATGGAAATTTTACATTAAATTTAATTTTGTTAGAATTTGGTTGAATTTAAAAATAATTCTTTGTGGTAACTTGAAACACAAAATAGTCGATGATGATAACATAAAAAAACTCATGTAGTTGAAGTAGTTATTACAAATTATGTGGCTATTACATTTATTTAAGAAAATGTGTTTGGCCCCACTGGCTGTCATATGTCAGTCATATGTAGGTCTGAATGTTCTATTAACTTTGGGAGTACTTTAGCAATAGGGGTGTTCACGGTTCCCTAACTGAACCAAACCGACACTAACCAAACCAAATTAACCGGCTTGGTTGTTCGGTTTTGATAATCGAGCACTGAACCGATGGCTGGTCGGTTGGTTCAGTGTTAACCGACCAAATAGTCGGTTCAATTCTGTCGGTGATCGAGAGGATGAATGAGCCTGATTTTCGGCCCGACATAATCAGCACAAATTTGGGTCCTCTGGCCCAATTTAAAAATATTTACATTCCTATTTTCCTATATACTTGTCTGAGAATTTTAAAGTTCAAACAGTTCCAAATAACACACCAAGCAGTCCAACAATCCCAAATCCAACATTTCAAGTTTCTTTCATAAGCCCTTTCACCAGCATTTTATCTCTTTCACATTTCAGCAACTCCAAAAAAACAGCAGCAATGCAGCAAGTTACATTTCTTGAAACTCAAAGAAAACACAATTAAATTAAAGTAAGGGCAGAGGACAGTGATTAAACCTAATAAAATAGTAGGTAGCTTAATTAAACAGTAGCTCGTTTAATCAAGTAGCTAGCTTAAAAAAACAGTAGCTAAAAAAATAAAACAGTATATTAAAACAATAAATATCTTAATAAAACAAGTAAAAATATTAAGCCATAAAAAAATATTTAACCTCCCACAAATCAATGCTTGGAACACCCTCTGTTGATACATTTTGTGCAAGTTCTATAATATGAAAATAAGGGGAAAAAACCCTTTTGTGCACCTAAATATACACTTTTTACACTTTCATACCCTAACTTTTTTTTTTCTCTTTTTTCCATACCCGACTTTCATTTTGGACAATTTACCCCTAAAATTCTCAAAATACCGAAATTACCCCTGGTCTAATGGAGAGAACCAGCCCATTTTTTTAAAGAATGTGAAAAGATGAAATTACCCTAAACTATTCATCAAATTTTCAAGTGAATGCCATTGGACCCTCCTACTTCATCAAAACAGAGCCTCCTGCGGTGGCGAATGGCTGTCTCCCGGGAGGAGGGTCAGCTCCGCTGGAGACTTGCGGCGGCGATGGCGCTGGAGCAGCAGTCATATGCTCTGTTTCCTGGTTAGAAAATAGAGGTGAGGTGACAAAGCTGCTTGGCAGCGAGCACCTCGTCGATCGCCGGAGCATCGTGACCACCGTCGATCGCCGAAGCTTACCTTCTGGGCTTCGTACTTGGTGATCAGAGTGACCGGAGTTGGTGGAGGTGACCGCAGTTGTGCCAAAATTTTTACTCGCTGAAAAGTGTGCCGGAAAATATTTTCCGGCACACTATCCGGCGAGTGAAAATTTTGAATTCTTGAACACATTTCTTATTCCCTCTCTCCCTCTATATCTTTTTCGGCCATTCTGTGTCGGAGATGATCGTCGGAGCACCGCATTCTACCTTTTTGGTTGCTGCCCATTGCCCACCTCGTTGATGCTCGCTGCCCGCTGTGCACCTCGTCGATGCTCGCCATTTTGTGTTGTGGAGGCTGCAGATGAAGAACTATGGCCGGCTCCGGCGAAGAATCACCGCAGAAGACAAGGAGGGGTCGAGGACGATGGGTTCGAGACGGACACCTTGACGGAGGTGTTCTAGAGGCCTCGCCGGTCCACCGTGCTCCCCACATGTCGAAGAAACCCCGGCGATGGATGCCGGAGAAACGCCGGTGAGGAGGGGGTGGCGGAGGAAGAGGAGATGAATAGTTGAAAGGGTGGTATACCTTTGAAAATTTGATGAATAGTTGAGGGAAATTTCGTCTTTTCACACTCTTTAATTTGACCAGAATTAAATCAGATTTAATTTTGGTTCAATTCAGAGGTAATTTGGGTACTTTGAAATTTCTGAAGAAAGTTGTCCCAAAATTAAAGTTAGGTATAGAAAAAAGAGAAAAAAAAAAATAGGGTATGAAAGTGTCAAAAATGTATATTCAGGTGTACAAAAGTGTCATTTTCCCTAAAAACAATGACAAAAGTCAATAACAAGTTAAAAACCCTCAACCCAAAAATCAAATTAGTTTGAAACAAGGAATATTTAATACCTCGTAGAAGTATTTCTTGTTCAATCAACTCGTCCTCCGATAATATTTTGGTTGGAGTCAATTTCAACCAATCTTGAGTGCAAATCAAAGCTTGTACCGTTTCGGTAGTTAAAGAGCTCATATGACCAGTCACAACTCTACCACATGTACTAAAAGTAGATTCTGAAGAAACTGTGGAGATCGGGATGGCAAAAATGTCCCTAGCCATGCTTGCTATAACCGGAAAGCGCTTGCAATTCCCTTTCCACTAACCCAAGACATCAAACCTTTGACACGTAGGCGAAATCCGCTGTAGGGGCCTTTTCCAAATACATGTCCAACTCTGATTTCATGGCTACCTCTTAACTGGTCTGCTCTTGCATGAACAAAGCTCTACTCATCCCAATAATTGGATCTGCTAGTGATATAAGAGGAGGAGGGGGTGTTCTTTCATTTATGGTCAGGGTAGCAGTAGATGATGTGAACTCTCTCTTGTACTCATTGAACATGTGCTCTAGACATAAGTTCACAGAAGACAATAATTTTGTAGCATCTACGGCAGAATACATGTGCTCAATCACATACTTCACAAATTTCACCTTATGACTGGTGATGAGGTCGGATATTATGTATCCAACCAAATCAAATCTCCTCATTCTTATCCCCATTTTTGTCTCGAATTAGTAGTTTTGGTGAATAAAATGGTACTTTATCTAACAAATGATCTGAGAAGTATTTTGGATGAAAACATGTCGAAAAGAGATGAAAAAGAGCTACAAACACAAATTCGGGAAAATAGGAGCAAGGTTGCCAGTTAACCTGCCGGATCCCACCTGACAAGTTCGACTTATCCCGACAACCCGTGGCAATTTAGAACAGAATGGAGAGGTGGTCCTGGAAGCTCACCCGGTCAAGCTTGAGAAGCCTGCCGGATGTCACCCAGCAGGTTCCTGCTAACCCGACAACCCGTGGGGTTTTTAGACGACGCGCACGCAAGGACAAACCAACCTGCCGGGTTAACCTACCGGGTCCCACCCGGCAGGCTGGTCAAATAAGCTCTTAAAATTTGGGATTTTTTTTTTAATTTTTAAATGGAATTTTCTTCCTCCTATAAATACCCAACCCCTCTACCTACAAAATTATCACCAATTTTTCAGAATTAGAGTTAAGTTAGAGTGGTTTATAATTTAGAGAGAGAGGAGGCTTGTCAGTGATCACTTGAAGACGATTTGGAGGCGACGAATAGTAAGATTCAAGGAAGCAATTGTGAGGTTGGTAGTAGATTGTTTAGGTTTATTTTTTATTGTAACCGGGATTTGTATGATTGTGTTGAGATTGTGATTGAAATTAAATTAAGGTTTATTGTGATTTGAGAATTGATTTGAGGTATTGTTTTATGAGATGTGTGTTGATTTGATTACATATTAAAAATGATGTTAATTGCAATGAATGAGATGATGAGTTTGTGATAAACGAGGATATTAATTTGGTTGATTAAAGGATTAAAGGTTAAAATTAACGGGTTTGTGAAATTGATTAAGACTTTAAATGTGAACTTAATGCTAGCTCTCTCGGGTAGACCTGAGTTTAGATCAAGTCTAGGAAGAGAGCTAATAGCAATCGACCTAGGTAGACCATAGTATTTAGGGTCCAGACTTAAATGGTGTATCTTGGGGTTGTAATTTGATTTGTGACGACTTCATAATTATAACCCGTGAAGGGGGTACAGATGCCGCGGGCACGGTTTACATCAATAGGGTACCAACCTGAAGGATGGAGATTTCTACACAACCTTTAAGACGAACATAATTAGGTATTTTAGTGAACGACCAGACTAATATATTTTAATTAGACGAAACCCTTGCAAACGAATGATATGAGCAATGCACCTCATAATCATAAAACGCCCCCTAAAACATTTGTGGACAACACATTTATACGACGAGACAATAACGAAACAACCACATCATTAGGCGAGACGTTATCAACAGTTACAACCATCAATTTCTTTATCCCTCACGAGTGTAGACAATCCTCTACACATCTCCCTATATCTTCTCCTTTTTGACTAACAATGAGACATAAATTAATAATCTTCTCTTGCAACACAATGAAGTGGGCAGTCAAGGCCATATAATTTTCTAGTTGGTTAGAAGTCCACGTGTCCATTGTAAGGGACACCCTAGGGGATTTGACTGAGAAATTAGAATGCAAAAGCTTCTTTTGAAACTCATACAACTCAAATACATATCGAGTTATTAAGGGTTGTTTTCCCATTGTTCTTTGAATGTGCTAGAACTACACCTCCACACCATGTACACCGACCCTTAATTACTTTACCATCCTCGTCTAATATTTTTTCAAACACTGACCTACACTTAGCAGGTTTTCTTGACCCAATTAGTAATAGTAGTAGCAGCGGTACCAGCGGCGGCAGTAGGGGCAGCGGCGGCAGCAGGGGAGGCGGCGGCGGGGGCGGCGGCGGCAGCAGCAGGAGGAGGAGGAGGAGGAGGAGGAGGAGTAACAATTATTATCAATCAATTTTAATAATTCAATTGTGAAGTGTGAACTAAGAAGTACAATTCTATAAGCATGTCAACTGTGAAGTGTGAACAAACAATAAAACAAGTACAAAACTACAAATGAAAATCGATTGTTGAAGTGGGATTATACCTTATGTGTCAGAGAATGCATTGTACATCGGCAGTGTACATCGGCAGTAGGAGAATACCTTGTTATAGTGGGATCGAGTTTGAAAATTGATCTGACATCGACAGTGGAGGGCTCATTGACTTTTGAGAATTGTTGTCCATCACTTTTGTAACCCGGTATAAAAAATAGTCAGCTGAGTACTTAGACTAAAACAGAGAGTTTGCACTTAAATGTAAATAATATAAAATATTAAAGCTATCAATTAAGAACATAAATTAAGAATTGGATTTTTTAGAGACTTAGACCAAGAACAATCAACAATGAAAGCTACTGATTAAGTATAGGAAACTAACAAACATAATTAGATTTGATAGAGAATAAGACATATCATAGAAACTAATAAATAAAGACATAAATAGAGAAAATTTCTAAAATGAGCCTGATCACACAATAAATTATAATGAGGATATTAGGTTGTTATCCACCTTCCCAATCCAAAAAATATGATAAACAGAACAGAGATATATGAAAATCTAAATATGTTATATGAACACATGCAAAATCACATATTCTTTTTTTTTTTACGGTAAAAGCGAATTTTATTAATTAAATAGCAACTAACCCGGCATCAAGCCGGACAGCTGAAGTTACAGTTAACGGGACAGACCCCTCCCCATAATCACAGCTACTGGTAGTTAAAGCAAACATGACCAATTCGTGAGCCATTTGATTACAAGTAACACATGTTCCGATAGTGGGTAGTACGCAACACCGTTCACTAATGATTCCTCCAAAGTTGTGCAGCTCGACCTGTTTAGCATCACGTAGAGCCACGGCCTCCAACTCATACGGATGGAGAAATCCCGTGATCTTGCTGCAAAATGCTTTACACAGGAATCCATGATAACTCCGGAGACCAATCGACTCGAACCAGTTAGCTTCATGCAGAGCCACGACCTCCAACTCATACGGATGGAGAAACCTCGTGATCTTGCTGCAGACCGCTTTAAACCAGCTTCCTCGATCAACCCTGCGATCAATATGAGCATCGCGAAATTCAAATTCTCCCATCACATTAGGTTTAACCCGATCAACCCATCGACACCAGGGACCCCTCTTTTCCTTACAGTACTGATCACAATAGGACACACAAGTGACGCATTGAATCTTAAGCAAGCCGAGTACCCCTAGTTCGGTGTGCTTGCATGAGTTTGCCCACCGACGCCAGATAATTCCATATCCCTCCCAATACCGATCTACCAACCAATCAAAACCGCTGGTTCTCACGTATTGAAGCTTAAGCAAGCCGAGACCCCCTAATTCGGTATGCTTACATGAGTCTGCCCACCGACGCCAGATAACACCAGTTCCCTCTCAATACCGATCTACCGTCGCGACCCAAGCTCGCCCCACCTGCAATTCCGTCCTTAACCCCACCGCACTCGACTCCGTTCCTGCCATCCCACTAGATCTGTTTCCTTCACCGTCACCTGTTGTCGCAGCTACCACCGCAAGATCCGGAACTGTAGCCGTACTAGAAGCCTTCACAGACGGAGTCGTGCCGCCGTGAGACATCGTCGATTTTCGACGAACAACCCAAATCGCCACGGGCAAAGGGTACAAACCGCAAAAAAACCCTGCCGCCGACTTGGGTTTTTTTAAAACCCTACGCCGACTACACAGGTTACGTCCTTGATAATTTGTTTAACGCCACCTTAACTGAGTTTTGCAAAATCACAGATTCAAAATCATACTACTGAAACATACATGCAACATCACAATCATATTCAAAATCATAAGAACCCCAAATCGGGACAGAGGAATAAAAAACACTATATAAAAACCCTAAATCAGAACAGAACCTATGAAAATGGCTAAATCGAAACCCTAAACAATCAAAACACATAAAAACATTTGTAGAGGGAGGGAGGGAGGGAGGGAGAGAGAGAGAGAGAGATCTCGAATTCATACCTCGGAGTCGGAGTCGCTGTCGGTGAATAGCTTAGAGCTCTCGTCGTCGGCGTCTCTCATTCTCTCGCCTTTGGATTTGCCTCTCGTGGATCGCCTCTCGTCGTCGGCTCGTCGCTCGCTCTGCTAGGGTTTGATTCTTTGAGAGCTGAATGTGAAATGAGTCGAAATGGGCGAGTCTGAAGATTGAAGAAGCTTCGCCAAACGATGACGTTCTCCGTGGTTCAGCTACGCCGAACGACGTCGTTCTCCTTATTTGTTTTGGTTTCGGTTCGGTTCGGTTAGATTCAGTTCCTCAATTCGGTAATCAAACACCAAACCAAAACCCGTTCGGTTAGTACAAATAACCAAACCGATCGGTTTGGTGACCGATTCCTTTGGTGTCAGTTGGGGTCGGATTCGTCGGTTTCGGTTTCTTTACACACCCCTAGTAGCACAATACAGCTACTGTGGAAATGTCATTTTAAAAAATAAATTTCCTCTCTGTGGTGATGTGGAAATTCTATCTTTGACTTACCAACTTAGCCACATATTGTAGGTATTGTTGCTCACTTTACAATGCATTAGTAGTGGTTAATATATATTATTTTAAAAATAAACATATTTATTAATTTTTAAAAAAAAGGAGATCTCTTATATTAAAATATTGACCGAATGTCCCGTTGAACAACCAAATCAGGCGATGGTTAGACAAGCCCCCCTCTAAAGTCCCAAGTAAGAATTGATAATGCATGTCTGGTTAACTTATGAGGCACAAAATTACAAGAGTGACAAATAAAAAAATGGAAATATCCTCCCTAGAGATAGACATGATGGTGCGATAATCACTTATAATGCCTCCGAACATTAACTTACTTATTATTAATATAAAATCATGAATTTTAAATTTCAAAAAATATGATAATTTCGATTTTGAATGTTTTTTTTAAATATTTTAGAAATACACATATTTATTAGTTTACTTATATTGGGGGTCACGTATTTATTAGTTTACTTATTTCAGTTGAAATGCATGACCCCCAAAATTTATTAAATTAAACCAAAACAAAATTGATTTCTCCCTCGTTTTTTTGGCTTGAATATTATAATTCTACGAATATTTTCAAAAATAAAAACCAATAAAATTAATATTCAAATAAAACCAATGAATTATGGAAGACGAGCTCTATCGTTAGCAATGAGTCAGTGACGACAAATAATTAACCATATTTTTATGCTCTTTATACATTTTTATAGTTTAAATCGTAAATTACATTGAGTTTGTTGGTATTGTAGACGATGGAGTTTTGATTTTGTAATTTACTGGTTTTGTTTGTTCATTACCTTATTGGGCTCTTATTTTTCAAAATATTTATAGAATAAACTATTCGAGCTAAAGGAACAAGGGAGAATTTAATTTAATTTTTTGAAATTTAAAATTAATGATTTATGGTAATATTAAGTATATTAATAAATATTAACATATTGATAAATAGTAGCTGACTGTAGGAACTACAATTTGAGTATAATGATGATAAGATAGAGAACACTTTCCGATTTAAAGTTACCGCGCCGTGGTTTGGAGGCCATTGACTTGAAAGCAATTTTTCCTGTTGGAACGAGGTGGTGATCGTATTCCGGTTGCCTCCGAGGTTAATACGGTAGTCCCTCTGATGTGTGCCCACTCACACTTCAGAGTCTGGAGTTTGCACAATCAATACCCAAAAAACGATTCGAAAAGAGCAATTTGAGAGAGAAAGCGATTATATGAAAAATCATTGTCTTGATGTTCTTTTTTTGTTCTCTTTTCCAACAAGAGCACACAAGAATTGTATACTTAAGAAGATATAAATGGTGATAAAAGGGTACTTTTCAGACCCAATAATGGGGGAGGTTACCAACTATTTAAGGACTAATTAAGGTTTTGTAACCTCCAAAAGGGGAACACCAAAAGAATAACTCTTTGTGAGTCATTATCCCCAACAATCCCCCACTAATGGTGAACAAAAGATTTTTGAGTAAGTAAGTTCTTAGGTAAGGGATGGTCATCGATACTTAAATGTTAATGTCTTTCGACTTGAATTAACATATAGTGAGATGAGGCAACAACATACTTGTAAAACGAATGAATTTCTTCTTGAACTTGTTTTACTTTCCGTCGATACACCTCACAACACATATCACACCTTCAAGTTATGCAAGTTCCGCGATACCAATTCAAAACACGCTTTTACGGCCATGTGTACACCTCGGTTTCGCGAGTGCTCTAGGAAGATTTCCTTAAATCTTCCATAGATGGCGGCCAAACCATCACACCCACATAGGTAGCTTGTCAAGTGCGTCTCAATAGCACCGACATTAGAGCTATTAAGAACATAAAATCCAACCTGTCAGTAGCAGAAAAAATCCATCAAGTGCGTCTCTATAGCACTACTAAAAATTGGTTATGGATTGTCTGACTCAAGATCCAGCAAGTGCGACTCTATATCACCACCAAAAACTTGTTATAGATTCTAACTATCCATCAAGTGCGTCTCTTATAGAACAACCAAAAAATGGTTATGGATTGCCAGCATCAAGATCAATCAAGTGCGTAGAACCACCAAAAACTGGTTATAAAATCTCTAACACAATCTTGAGAAATAACTCTAGTTTTTCAAGAGTCACCAAACCACAACGTACATGTAGTTCGAATATGTCTTCTCTTAGACATCGTCGATGTCCTCAAGAATTGTTGCTAGTAAATTTACCAGTCATTCAACTACTTAGCATGTTAACATAGGAGTAGTGAATTTGATTCCTTAATGGAGTTCGTTAAGCTAATCTGTGAGGAATGTTGGGGTATATAACAACGTGAAACAATTCTCTAGCAAAAGTGATCAAGAGAAATAAAGAACAATTACACAAGAACACAAGAAATTACGTGGTTCGGCAATTTGCCTACGTCCACGGCCACACTCCTCTCTTATTATTGCTCTCAACTCATGAATAATTATGGGTGTTGCTACGTTTATTTGTTGGCATAATTTTTTAGCGCAAAAGTAAGAAGTCGTGCAACATGTTACATGACATGTGTAGCGACTTGTTACAGTCCAGATTAGGAAAGATCTGAAGCTTTCCTATTTCGATGAAGCTTGGAGCGAAAGAAGAAAGGCGCCACGAAGACTTGGAGCGCAAGAGAGTGACGTCGACAAGTCAGGCAACTTCCAGCTGGCAGTTACACGTCAGCAATAGGCGGCAACTCTACTTGCCTGATTTATTCAGGAAGTCAGAACAGGCAAGACGACTTCTAGCTGTCGTGGAAGGCGGCAACAACTTGCCTGACTTTCCTGTTCCTGATCCGAGAAGGATTAGGAATGTGAGCTGCTATAAAAAGCCCTTGGCTTCCCATTAGCAGATCATCCGTTCTTGTTCTAACAATTGCAAGATTTCTCAGAGCTCTTAACCGTGCACCATCGGCGTGTTGAGAGGCTGATTAAGATTCGCTAGAACGGGTCTTTGCTCCGATCAAACATTAAGTCGCGAAGACTAAGTGTTTGGATCGGTTAGGATTTTTGTTTGTGATTGAAGATTCACAACTCCGTCCAAGAAGACAACGACACCGAGCATAGGCTTGCTCGAAGGGTGGAATTGAGAAGATCTCAAAGACAGGGGGAGAGGCCCTTGGTCGAGGTGATTCACGGTGAGATCTATAGTAGCTTAGGACAATAGCTTGTGTGATAGCTAGTTGGTGCTTGAAGTTGTACTATTGACTACCTGATAGTGAAAAAACCTTTCCACTGGCAAAGTGCCCCCAGACGTAGGTGCGGAGTCACCGAACTGGGTAATCATCTCTGGTGTCGTTATTATCTGTTTACTGTTTTACTTACGGTTAACTTCCTTAGGCAAGTAGTCGATACACAAGTTACGACTTTGTGTTCGACTTCTTGACTCGGCTACGATTCAGAATTTCAATGGGGTTACAAGTACATGTATTTATAGTGAAAAACTAAGGGGAATTAAGAAAGATCTAGAATTCCTAATTCCTTGCACATTAGGAATTCTTTTCTAATTCATTATCCTAATGCAATTAGGAAATTGTGGTTTCCCTAAATAAATAGGAAAGCCTCCACAAACTCAATAATCTCCCAATTGGAGGCTGTCTACACACGTCTTCACCCTCAATCATATATCTCCAATAACACGCCCAACGATCTCTGCAATAAGCTCTAGAGCTAGTGTGGCGCCTTCTCTTCACTAACTGTGAAGGCCGGCTGAAGCTATACATAGCTTCAGCTTCTCAGTTGTAACCAACTTAGTCAGCTTATATGCACGATTCTCTGACTCATGGGCTTTCTCATCAGTTGTAGCTACATTGATTAATACATCTTCACAATTCGTTGATCCAAGGATTTTCTTCAAGTACCACTCCTTTGGTGCTTGCTTCAGATCATCCAAGCTACTTCCCAAACCATATCTTCCTTCCCAACTGATTTCTTCTGACCACACAAGCTATTTCCCAGCTTGCACACTAGGTCTTCGTATTTAACTGATTGTTTCAGACCATACAAGTTATTTCCCAACTTGCATTTCAGGTTGTTATTCTCAAGAGATTTCTTCTCTTTGTTCTTGGTTAACTTCCACTTAAATGAATCATCCATCTGAACTATCTTTGTGTGACGACGAGACTCGTTACTCTTTGCCAGCAACAAATAATTTGGTGATGGAGAGAACTGTTCGGGTGGTCTTGAACCTTTCCTTACTCTCATTACTTCACCTCTTCTTGTCGAGTAAACCTATGTAGGTCTATGCACATCTGGATGCACCGTTTCTAGCTTTCCACCATTTGAAGACTTCCCTGACTCCATGAAGCTTACTTGTTTCCATTTTCTGAACACATCTGGTTCACAAAAATCAACTTCCACATTCTTCAGTTATGGAATCTTCTTATTCTTCTTATTCCAAGCTAACACCTTCATTCTTTTTTCCCTCTTATGCCCAAATGTTTGGCGTCATAGAGTTGAATGATCAGGCCCATCAGTAATTACATTAACTCTCTCCACTGGCATCTCCGCCATGTACAAAGTTTCTCTCTTCCAACCACGAGCAATAACTAAATTCACCTTTGATACCTTCCATTTTCCGTCTCCAAAGATTATCTTGTATCCCAAACTGTCTAACTGAATCACTGAGATCAACATTCTCTTTATGGTGGAGATATACCTGACATCCTTTAACGTCCAAATCATACCCATGGGAGTGTTGAGATTCACATCTCCGATGCCTGCAATTTTCACCGTCTCATCATTCGCTAGATGAACTACTCCTTTCATAGGTTTGAAGTTCACTAACACGTCCTTGCAAGGGGTAATGTGAAAAGAAGCACCTGAATCCATGGTCAATGATTCAACCGAACTCTCTACACAACATAACAAAGCATCATCTTCGAACTCCTCTATTGCATTCACTGAGTTGTCCTGCTTGCTTTCCTTCTTTGGGTTTGGGTACTGATACTTGAAGTGACTAGTTTGTTGGCAATTCCAAGAAGTAACGTCTGTTCCTCGCTTTCTGGACTTTGATCTCCCTCGCCCCTTACTCTTTCCCCTTTTAGACATCCTACCACTCTCTTCCACGTTCAACATAGAATCTGACCATTCTCCTCGATTCCTTCTTCGGATATCTTCCCCGAGAATCAAGTCCCTTAATCCTTCGAACGATAGTTTAGTAGTTCTAGTTGAGCTACTAACTGTTGTAACGGTTCTTGACCAACTTTCAGGCAACGAAGATAGTAACAACAGAGCTTGTACCTCATCATCAAATTCAATATCCACGGACAGTAATCTCGATAGTATCGTATTAAATTCGTTCACATGATCTGTAACACTAGCGTACTTCCTTATCTTCGTATTAACCAATTGGCGAATCAAATATACCTTGTTTGATGTAGACGGCTATTCATACATATTTGATAGCGCCTTAAAGAGTCTGTAGGTAGTTGTCTCCTTCATGACGTTGTATGTAACATTCTTTGCCAATGTCAATCTCACCGCACCAAAAGCCTGCCGATCTAGCAACATCCAGTCACTCGGACTTATCTTCTCTCCAGTTTGGTCTCTGACAAAGGTTCATGTAGCCTTTTATGGTACAAATAGTCCTCTATTTGCATCTTCTAGAATCCAAAATCTCTTCCGTCAAACTTGTTGATTCGAACTTTCCCTTCTTCTGCCATTACTCCCACTTGCCACGAACCTGGGCTCTGATACCAATTGTTGGGCTATATAACAACGTGGAACAATTCTCTTGCAAAAGTAATCAAGAGAAATAAAGAACAATCACACAAGAAAACAAGAATTTACGTGGTTTGGCAATTTGCCTACGTCCACGGCCACACTCCTCTCTTATTATTGCTCTCAACTCATGAATAAATATGGGGTTACAAGTTCATGTATTTATAGTGAAAAACTAAGGGGAATTAAGAAAGATCTAGAATTCCTAATTCCTTGCAAATTAGGAATTCTTTTCTAATTCATTATCCTAATGCAATTAGGAAATTGTGGTTTCTCTAAATAAATAGGAAAGTCTCCACAAACTCAACAAGGAACACTTCCACTAGATGGCACATCCATTCAAGATAAATAAGTATTCAAAATTATTTCAACTAAAATTTTGAAACCCAGTTTACATCACAAAGTATTCCAATACATTAGGAAACTTACTAAACTGTAGGTATAAATTTATTACCTATTCATCATCGATTTGCACACTTATTTGTGTAAAGTTTCCGATATTAAGTCGGGTTTAGAACTTTTCTATTGTACCACAATATATGATGATTCACTTAAGATCAAAATAATACCAATAGACTTACAACCAATAGTAAAATTAGACAACTCCAACAGTCTTATGGCAATAGACTCAAGTTCAAGAAAAAGTGCTCATTCCGATATATTTTCTCATTGCCTCACCATACTTTTTAGATCATTTTCTATTATAAATATCGAGACTAGTTCATCACTAACATAGTCTACTCATGCACCGTAAATAGAATATATCGACGAAAAATAGCACCATAATCTTTCTCTAAAAATAGGCATCTTATTTATTTCACGTTTATCAACATATAAATTAGAAATAAGGCTTCTAGCATGTGAATTATTACATAAATAAATCATACACGCATAACAACAATGAGTGCAAAAGATGAAGCAATAGATTTACGTATATCTTTATCCAAAAGAGACACATGCTCAAGGAATTCAACATTTTTATCCTCATAAAATGAGCGATTACCTAAAGATATGAATCTATATGCAACATTATCAATACCTTAACCAATGAATAACATAACAAGGTTAGAAGTTCATAGTGTTCTCCTTGAGTCCAGTTCAGCTAAAACACCCCCACATGCCAAAAGCGTTTAGGTTTAGAAGCATAACCCCACATTTCAGTATAATTGTTTGAACTTAAAAGTCTAACAATATTTATTATTTATTCATATTCAATAATCATATTAATATGAATTTCATGTCTTCTAAACATGCACATATAATGTACCTTACTCGACAACGAAACACAATTCTAAGCCACAACGTAATATGTGCTTACTTACTTGGTCAATATGAGTACACACAAATATCTAATTTGTGATTTGCAAGTTTGAACCTTTTGGAACCAGGCGAAGACTCTTAACTACCAGTACATGTCATAGGCTCGGGACGCTACCATTCTTATCATATCCTTAAGCCACGTCACACGTAAAACTTTATCTTAACAAAACACATGCTTAAACAAATATTAATTCATATAATAGAATTATTCAATAATAGTGGAAACTTAAACAATCATAGTAAGTATAGATTGTAAATATAACCCGAATATAGAGGGTTTTGTTATGGGTTCCGAATTTCTCATACAAATATCCACTCCGAAAAACCCGAAACCACTCGTCTCAGAGGTATCATGCATCATCAAACCCAACGCCATTGTGTTGTTAGCTCACGTTGGACTGCTGTCTATATGCTTAATGTTTGTGTGGGCCTGGACAAAAAACAAAATTAGTAGACATGAAGGAGGAGGCCAAGTATCCCTACTCACATTTAGGGTTGAATTCGTGGTTTCCGGATGCAAAGAAAACAAACTCAAACACAAAGTTGGGCCACTTTCTGACCGTCGGCGCCGTCACGGTCTCTTCCAGCGCCTCTGAAAGGCCAAAAAGCTCCCTTGCAAAAGAGGCCCTTTTAATCGTCCAAGTACATTTATATTCCGGTTTTGCCGGGTCGAACACTAGGGGATCAACTTGTAGGTCGATTACTTAGTCGATTTGCGCTCTCTCTTAGGTTTGACGGGGAAGAAAAAGTAAATACGCAAATTTTAGGGGTTTTTGATTAAGAAACTAATTACTAGCAACAACTAAGTTAAGCAAACTACGCTAAATGAAAACTAAGTTAGATGCAAAATATTAAAGCGAGGGAATGAAAATTAAGCAACTAGCAACCACGGGTGCTAGACCGACGGCGAAATGCCAACCCAAGCTATCAACTAATCACATTCAAGCAATGCAAGCGATCTAAGTCTTAGATGCTTATCCTCTCAGACTAAGCCTTTCGTAACGTTGAAATACCCTCTCGGAAAGTTACATTCAAGGTTATGAAGCATTAGACGCGACCAATTTCGAACCAAAGGTTGAAGTTTTGCTTCTAACCCTTTGAATCTACTTAAATCCGCTTTCAACTCTTCCTCTCAGACAAGTTGAGAGCTACTACTCTAACACAACTACAAACACACACAAGCTCTCACAAGTGTATATTCAAATAATGCTCAAGCATCAAGAATCCAACATATATCATCACATGTTCTGACAAAAAAACAATACAAGTGTTCATCAAGCATTAAAATTGTTGCTACGTTTAGTGTTGGCATAATTTTTTAGAGCAAAAGTAAGAAGTCATTGCAACATGCTGCACGACATTTGATGCGACTGCATATACTCCAGATTAGGAATGGTATGGAAGCTTTCCTATTTTAAGTCGCTGAAACATAGAGCGCAAGAAGAATGACGTCACGACAAGATCAGGCAACTGAAACTTGCAGCGCAAGAAGAATGACGTCACGACAAGGTTAGGCAACTTCCAGCTGTCAACAACACATCAGCAAAGGCGGCAACGCCAACTTTCAGCTTGCCTAAATTGTTAGGAAGTCTGAGACTTCCTATTCCTAATCCGAGACAGATTAGGAATGTGAGGTTGCTACAAAAAGCTTGTGCTTCCCCATTAGCAATCTGTCCGTTCTTTTATTTGTGCTGAAATTTCTCAGAGCTCTTAACCGTGCAAAATAGGCATGTTGAGAGTCTGATTGGTTTACTAGAACGGTGTGCTTCGATTAAACATCAATCCACAAAGATTGAGTGTTTGATCGATTAGGGTTCTTGTGTTCGTGATTGAAGATTCACAAATTTGTCAAGAAGACAACGACACCATGCATAGGCTTGCTCGAAGGGTGGACTCGAGGAGGACTCGAAGACAGGGGGAGTAGGACCCTGGTCTAGGTACGAGAGCTAGTAGTTAAAGTAGCTTAAGTCAATAGCTTGTGTGATAGCTAGTTGATACTTGAAGTTGTACTCTTAACTACATTATAGTGAAGTATCTTTCCACTGGCCGAGGGCCCCCAGATGTAGGTGACGTTGCATCGAACTGGGTAATCATCTCTGGTGTCATTATTATGGCTTGTTTATGGTTTAAACTGTTGTCTGTGTTTAGGCAAATTGTCGACACAATAGTTACGACTTTGTGTCCGACTTCTTGGCTCTGCTACATATCAGAATTTAAATTGGTATTAGAGGAGGCACCTTATCTCTTAGGTGATTTCCTGCAAAGATTCCGAGTAGCTAATATGGATTCAAAGGAAGGAGGATCTGTCAATCGGAACTAACTATGGGTACTGGAAAGTACGGATGTGTGCCTTCATGAAGTCTCTCGACAGCAAAACCTGGAAGGCTATTATCAATGGGTGGGGGGAACCTCATTATGCTGATGCTCAAGGAAATCAAACTAGCAGTAAACTGGAGAAGGAGTGGAGCGCGGATGAAGACGAAGCTGCCCTGGGTAATTCTCGAGCACTCAATGCCATATTTAATGGAGTAGACAAGAACGTCTTTCGGCTCATCAACACATGCACAAGTGCCAAAATCGCTAAGGACACTCTTGTTGTTGCTTACGAAGGAACCTCCAAAGTCCGAGATTAAAAGCTCCAGTACCTCACCACCAACTTTGAAGCTCTTGTCATGAATGAAGATGAAACCATAGCTGAGTTCAACGTACGTATCAGGGATCTAGCCAATGAGTCCTACTCACTTGACAAACCTATGATCGATGAAGATCTAGTCAGAAAAACGCTGAGAGCTCTAAATCCCAGATTCAAAATGAAGATCACGGCCATAGAAGAAGTCCATGACCTTAAGACACTGAAATTTGATGAGCTTATGGGTTCTCTCATGACCTTCGAGCTTTCGCTTCCGTCAATAGAGAAAAAGCATAAAGGCATAGCCTTCAAAAGCTCTACCCAAAGACAAAAGCAATTGGTGGGTTCTAATTCAGACAGTGAAATTGATGATACAATTGCTATGCTGGCCAAAAACTACGATAGAGTTATGAAAAGATTTAACCAGATGGCAGGGAAGAATGTCACTCATGAAGTTAGAGACAAATCACAACACAAGTTCCAGAAGTTCGAGAGCGCCAAGAAAGATGTTAGACGTGGTGAGCGACCAGGAAAGGAAAAAGGGGTCCAATGCTTCGAATGTGAGGGGTATGGGCACGTACAGAAGGAATGCCCTAACTACTTGAAGAAACAAAAGAAGGGATTCAATGCCTCTCTAACTGACGATGAAGAAGACAAAGACAGTGACTCTGAGCACACAGGTAACTATGTTGCTTTCACTGTCTCCACGACCACAATAGATCAACCTTCCGAGACCTCAAAGAAGTATGACTCTGATGATGAGTTATCCGATGAAACTCTCAACAACGCATACAACGAATAGTATGTCAAGTGGCTTGAAGACTCCCAGGTAATCGAAAAACAGAAGGCTCTCATTCTCTCCCTTAATGAAGACAAATCAAGACATCTCGAAACTATTGTTGATCTCAAAAAGGAAGTGGCTCGGTTAAACAGGGAGTTAGACCAAGTAACCAAGTCTGTGAAGATGATGAATCCGAGTACTGACACCCTAGATCAAATTCTCTCAATCGCAAAGCCAGCTAAAAATATGGAAGTCCTTGAATACTCGAAAGGAGGTTCATCATCTCACACCGTATTTGTTCCTCAGAAGGCTTTCATCCACATGCCCCGTCAGATGCCTCAGACCTTCGCAACTGATCAGGCGAACATGAAGCCTCATACCCTGGTTTCTCACGGACCAAAGAACAAAAGACATAACTGGATATGTCAGTACTGTGGTCGAAGAGGTCACATCCGACCTATCTGCTACCGTCTATATGGAAGGAGCTTTGTCAAATAAAGGACCACCATCAAGAAAGTCCAACCTAAGAAGGAATGGCGAGTCAAGGAGGTCAATTATCGAGCAAATATCGCATACACTTCTCTAAAAGCTTCAACTAGAAATGATTGGTACTTTGATAGTGACTCATCTTGACATATGACTGGCAATAGCTAATTCTTGGTCACCTTAATACCATGTACAAATAGCTTTTTCACTTTCGGTGATGGCGTAAAAGCTAGAGTTCTTGGAAAGGGAAAGCTTAATCTTCCTAACTCACCTTGTTTAAAAGAGGCTCTATTAGTAGAATGTCTTACAGCCAACCTCATCAGCATGAGTCAAATATGTCATCTAGACCTAGATGTCAACTTCACTCGTTACAAGTGTATTGTCAAAGACGGACACCAAAAGGAAATCATGACAGGTTTCAGGTCTCTTGATAACTGTTATCT
Organism: Geranium rotundifolium; assembly: GCA_963920655.1. Taxonomy (NCBI): domain Eukaryota; kingdom Viridiplantae; phylum Streptophyta; class Magnoliopsida; order Geraniales; family Geraniaceae; genus Geranium; species Geranium rotundifolium. The sequence goes on from OY987319.1 coordinate 35,267,750, forward strand.
ATGCTCTCCAATAGTCACAATCGTGTCAACCAAGTGCCTTCTTTCCAAAGCTCAAGAGACGAAGCTATGGCATCAAAAGCTTGGTCACATCAATTTGAGGAGCATGCAGAAGATTCTCTCTGAAAAGGCGATCATTGGAGTTCCCAACCTAAAAATTGTTGAAGGGAAAATTTGTGGAGAATACCAGATTGGCAAACAAGTTAAGACGTCACACAAGAAAATACAACATCTTACTACTTCTCGTGTTCTAGAACTTCTACATGTTCACCTTATGGGGCCTATGCAAGTTGAGAGTCTAGGAGGAAAGAACTATATATTTGTATGTGTTGACGACTTCTCAAGGTACACCTGGGTTGACTTTATTAGAGAAAAGTCAGACACTTTCTCAGTTTTCGAAGCCTTATGTCGGAAAGTTCAACGAGAAAAAGGAGAAACCATTGGCAAAGTCGTCCGACTCAAAAGTGATCATGGAAAGGAGTTTGAAAACATCAGCTTTGCAAACTTCTGTGATGCCGAAGGAATAGCTCATGAATTCTCTGCTCCCATCACTCCCCAATAGAACGGGATCGTGGAAAGAAAAATCGTACTCTTCAAGAGATGGCCAGAGTCATGATGCTAGCCAAAGACATCCCGCAGCACTTCTGGGCTGAGACTCTGAATACGGCTTGCCATATTCATAATAGAGTTAACCTTCGTCCTGGAACCTCACTCACACTTTATGAAATATGGAGGGGGAGGAAGCCTAATGTTAAATACTTCCATGTCTTTGGATCGATATGCTACATTCTCGCAGATAGGGAACCTCGACGCAAACTTGATCCCAAAAGCGACGAAGGCATCTTCCTTGGATACTCCAGAAAAAGTCGTGCCTTTCGGGTATTCAACAAACGCACCCAATCTATTATGGAATCCATCAATGTTGTTATAGATGATAACGATGAGCAACCTAGTGACGATGAGGAAGAAGTGTCAAATCGCTTAGATAAAGTCATGCCAGAAGTCAGTAACGAAGATCGTGACGAAGAATCTGTAGACGAAAGTAACATCCTCTCTGACAAAGAGGCATCCCCCATCACAGAACAGAGAGCTTCGTCCAAAAGAATTCAGAAAAATCACCCAACCCAGGATGTAATAGGTGACATCAATGAAGGAGTGCGGACTCGACAGAAGACACCTATAAATTACAAGTAGATGATAGGTAATATCTGCTTTGTCTCAAAAGTTGAACCAAAGAATATACAAGAAGCTATCAACGATGAATACTAGTGTGCGCCATGCAAGAAGAATTGGTACAATTTGCAAGGAATGAAGTTTGGGAACTAGTACCCAAGCCAGACAATGTCAATGTTATCGGAACAAAGTGGATGTTCAAAAACAATTCCGACGAGCAAGCAAATATCACTCGAAACAAGGCAAGACTTGTGGCGCATGGGTACACTCAAGTAGAAGGAGTGGATTTCGAAGAAACTTTTGCTCCAGTTGCCAGACTTGAAGCTATCCGACTTCTTCTCGGCATGGCATGCCATCTGCGTTTCAAACTCTATCAGATGGATGTAAAGAGTTCTTTTCTCAATGGATATCTAAACGAAGAAGTCTATGTTGCTCAACCAAAAGGGTTTGAAGATCATGATTCTCCTCATCATGTCTACAAACTGAAGAAAGCTCTCTACGACCTTAAACAAGCACCACGGGCATGGTATGAACGTCTTACTCAATTCCTAGTACATAATGGCTATATTCGAGGGGGAGTAGACAAAACTCTCTTCGTGAAAAAGGAAGGAAGTAACATCATGATTGCCCAAATATATGTTGATGATATAGTATTTGGAGGAATGTCATACATGATGGTGGAACGTTTCGTACAACATATGCAATCTGAATTTGAGATGAGTATGGTTGGAGAGCTTACATACTTCCTAGGCTTCCAGATCAAACAGATGAAGGATGAAATCTTTATCTCCCAAAGTAAATATGCAAAATATATTGTGAAGAAATTCGGGTTGGAAAAGGCTTCACACAAGAGAACCCCCATTTCCATTCATATTAAATGCACAAAGGATGATCATGGAGAACCAGTTGATCAAAGCCTCTATCGAAGCATTATTGGAAGTCTTCTCTACCTCACAGCACGTCGACCTGACATTGCTTTCTCAGTAGGAGTCTGTGCTCGGTATCAAGCCAATCCGAAAGCTAGTCACTTAACTCTCGCCAAGAGAATAATAAGGTACATCTCAAGAACCTCTGAATTGGGTTTGCTATATTCCTTTGATACCTCTCCAACTCTTGTTGGATACTGTGATGTTGACTGGGCGGGAAGCACCCCAGATAGAAGAAATATCTCTGGAGGTTGTTTCTATCTTGTGAATAACCTTGTGTCTTGGTTCAGCAAAAAGCAAAATTGTATTTCTCTGTCTACAGCTGAGTCCGAGTATATTGCAGCTGGAAGTAGCTGTACTCAGCTACTATGGATCAAACGGATGTTGGCAGAGTATGGAGTCAAACAAGAAGCCATGACTTTGTTCTGTGACAACATCAATGCAATCAACATCTCAAAAAACCCGGTTCAACACAGCAAAACCAAGCACATTGATATCAGGCATCATTTTATTCGTGAGCTTGTAGAAGACAAGAAGATAAAGCTTGAGTATCTCCCTACCGAGAAACAAATAGCTGACATCTTCACAAAAGCATTAGATGCAAACAGGTTCGAAAGTCTAAGGTCTTCCCTTGGACTTTGTTGCTCTGAGTAATCGGAAGTCAAGCAAGAAGAGAGGGAGCTTTTGTTGATTTTACTCTCTCTCTCTCTCAAAAGGGACTAGCTAGGGTCCACAAAATCAAAGTTGGGCCCAAATTAAACAGTTAGGGCATCACAAAATCAAAATTAGTCTGCACCTGTAGCAGTTTCTTCTTACTAGAGACCACTTATGATGGATCGGGCAAGAGCGATCTTTTGCGCCGATCTGCCAACGGTGGCATGAGCCTAGAGGGTCACACACATTCAAGACGGATAACTTGAGACAAGGAAACATTGACGTTTCTTGAGGAGCAATATATGGACAAAACTGGAGGTTTTGTGCCATAGGTTCGGTTTGAGAGAATAATTAGCGAATCGAGAAAAATTGAGTTTTTCGTCGATATCGCGTCGGACTTTGTTTGATAAGTGACGACAAAAGGGTCGGGCGACTTTTGGACACGGCATGAGACAACACGGGAGGGCCCATTGGGCTCGGCCCATGAAGCCTCATGGCTGGCCCATTAAGGGCCCAACAAGACCTCTTGGCCGGCCCACATGGTGGGTCCATGTGTGGGGGCCACACAACACCATGCTTAGTTGGTGATTGTGGATTAAGAGGTGAGTGATTTAAGGGGTATGGGTTAAAGCACTTTTAAGCCCATACCAATCACTTTTAACCCATGCTTGTGAGATTGGATGATGAATTGAAATACAAGACTTTAATTCATTATTCATTTAATCACACAACTCACAAATATCTCTCTCTCTTCTAGCTTGGCCGGCCACCCTCTTCCTCCTCTTGTTCTTGCTCTCTTGTTCTTCATTTAATTGTTCTAGTAGGCAATTAAGTAAGTGATCATCAAGATCATCCTCTTGGTGTGGACTTGCTTTAGAGAAGAAGATCCGAACGTTCTTCTTTATCGATTCATACAAGACTTAAAGGTAAATATCTTGTGGAATAGATTTTGCTTTGGGATTTAATGGTTTATGTTCTTGGACAAGGTTTGGAGTAGATTTTCTTATAATGCTTCCGCTATCTCGACGATCTAGAACGCTCCAAAACTCTACACAGCCCTCACGGGCTGGTCGGTCACGGCGCGGCCAGCCCTGGCGGCTAGGGTTTGGCCGAACCCAAAATTGGCCCTCGGGTCAATTTTGGTTTGTCAAACCGGAATGGATTCGGGTCAGAACCGAACCAGAAAAATCCAGAATTTTCAGCAATAATTAATTAAAATTTCAGACCGGTTCGGTTTCGATAAACCAGAGCGTGAACCGATTTAATTCAGAAATTAACCGGTTCAAGAAAACGGTTTCGATAAACCGTATTTTATGATTTAAATCAAGATAACATTGGAATCAATATGCTTGCTTTATAACATGCTTGTTTGATAACACGATGTTTGCAACATGATTGCTAAGTTAGCCCGAATTTAGAATTTAATTTCGGTTTGCAACCTGCGAGTTGCTTTTGGATTGTAATTTAATTGTGACCTGCGTGTCACAGCATTTATTTTAAATTAAATGTAATTACGAAGTCCCAAGACGAGAAGAACCGAAGAGAATGACGGTAATCTCGAGGAGGCGTGGAGCTAGTGGGAGTCCAGGAGAATGAGGAAAGACAAGACTTAATATAGGATCTAGTTTATTCCAGTAGGGTTAGCGGACTAGCTAAAGCAAATTTACATTTATGTTTATGAATGTATGGTTGAATGCATGATTTAATTTTCATAAGTGCATGTTAGTTAGATCATCACCCACATGTGTAAAGATTGATAATAATAAGTTAATCACGCACATGTAAACCGGAATTGAAAGTATCTCTACATGGATTTGTAGATGATAATTTCAAATTAAAATCTAATAATGATCAGTGATGATGGACATTTAAAAGGAAAGTAATTTCAAGTCAAGCTAGATACCGCCAACTTTTCATCACTTCCATTAGCTCTCAGACTAATGGGTGGACACGATTAATGTGGATCCATGGGAATGGGTTCTAATAGAAGATGGACAATCTTGCATGGGTGCGTGCACATTAGCGTGGTAACCATGCAGATTGGACCATGCGTTGAAAGATGGTTGACTTGGCTACGAGTCTCATATGATCTAAGCCAGGGTATCAGATATAGGGCAAAATGCCGTATACATACATTGTATAAGCCCTAGCCAAGAATCACATGGTATTGTGAAATGACTGGAATGTCCTACTCCAATGTCCAAAACTGGGGCGATGAGATTAACTCACTTCAGTTTTGGGTACGCGGAGATCTTAGTTTAGATTCAGACACAAGAATCAGAAATGTTCATAATCAAGTATCTCTCACTTCAACTTAAATTAAGAATCTGAATGAATTTATTTTCATGTGTAGATTAAATGGCAACGTCGCAACCCAAATCAACACGTTCTGGCAGTGAAGCCTTAAAGTCTCTTCTGTCGAGTGACATGGTGTCAGGGACCAACTTCCTTGTTTGGGAGAGGAACCTGAAGCTTGCCCTTCAGTATGACAGACAGGAGTATATCCTTACGGATAAGCCTATAAAAGTGCATGCAGATGATGCCAGCAAAACCGATAAGAAGGCTTATGACAAGTACATAAGTGATCGACAAGATGTTGGCATCCTCATGGTCGGGTCCATGGAAAATGACACTCAGGACCAGTTCATGTATCTCATGGATAATCCCCAAGAGAAGATGGAGGAAATAAAAGTATACTACCAGAAGAATGCTCGTGTCGAAAGATACGACACTCTTAGGGAGTAATTTTACAGCAGGCTGAATGCTGGTGAGGCAGTGAGCCCACATGTCTTCAAGATGAAGCGACTCTTTGATCGTTTGGCCAGTCTAGGTCACAGCTTCACAGAGCAGCTGAAATCAGACATAGTCCTTATGTCGCTTCTAAAGGTTTATGGAGATGTGATCACAAGTTACAATCTTCACAAAAGGGAAAAGACAATCAAGGAACTGCATGGGATGTTGGTGACAGCAGAGAAAAACCTCAAGGGCAAGACCCTTGAGGCTCTGATGGTCAATAATGGTGTCAGCTTCAAAAGAGTTGGCAAACCTACTGGCAAGTCACCAGGACATTCCAACAAGGGCAAGGCACCAGCACTGGCGGGTAAGGGTAAGGCGCCAATGCACCTAGCTGGGCAGATAAGGGCACCCAGAGGTCCGAGTATCCAAGCGGTTCCTAAAACCGAAGGGAGCACTTCGACCTCAGAGGTAGTCTGTTACTACTGCCAGCAGTCAGGTCATTGGAAGAAGGATTGCAGGTAGCACAAGTAATATGTGAAGAGCTTGCAGAAAGGAGGACACCCTTCAAGACCTGGATCAGGTATTTACGTTGTTGAGTATAATCTCAACGTTACTTTCTTAGATACATGGGTAGTTGATACCAGAGCAGAAATTCACATTTGTGTTAATCTGCAGGATCTGGAAAGTAAGAAGCTCCTTGGGAAAGGCGAGCGGGATCTGAGAGTCGGAGACAACAGTTCGGTGTCAACGACGGTTGTCGGTTCTGTTAGTCTTAGGATGCCCACAGGGCTTATTTTAGTTTTGGACGATGTATTATGTGTACCTACATTTAGTAGGAATACTATTTCAATGTCTAGTTTGGACAAACTTGGTTTTGTATTTTCCATAAACGATGGCTTATTTACTTTATCAGGAAATAATATTGTTTATGGCACTGCATCTATGGTTGGTGGATTATATATTTTAAATATTGATAACTCCAACTATAGTTCGAACTATAACGTAAATAAGAGGTTGAAGTCGGATGACTTAAACCAGACAGTGATGTGGCACTGTCGTCTAGGCCACATAGGCGAGAAACACGTCTCGACACTTCACAAGTGTGGACTATTAAGCCCGTTTAAATTCACACCAATCGAGAGATGCGAATCTTGCATTATGGAAAAGATGACAAAAGCACCTTTTAGCGGCTTAGGTGAAATAGCGAGTGATCTCCTGGGCCTAATACATTCAGACGTATGTGGGCCCATGAGTACACAAGCCAGGAGAGGTTTCAGATACTTCATAACCTTTACCGACGATTTCAGCAGGCATGGGTATGTCTATTTAATGAGACATAAGTTGGAATCCTTTGATAAATTTAAAGAATTTCATAATGAAGTACAAAACCAGCTTGGTAAAAGTATAAAGGCACTTCGTTCCGATCGAGGTGGCGAGTACTTGGATCAGGAATTTCTCAGTCACCTAAGGGATAACGGTATACTCTCATAATTAACTCCGCCAGAAACCCCTCAGCTGAATGGTGTTTCCGAACGGATGAACAGAACCCTGCTTGACATGGTTCGTTCCATGATGAGTCACGCCGACCTTCCAGTATCTTTCTAGGGTCATGCCCTAGAAACGGCCGCATTCATTTTGAATCGGGCACCTACAAAGGTAGTGGAGACCACTCCATTTGAGGTTTGGCAAGAGAAAGCTCCCAAGCTGTCTTTTCTCAAGATCTGGGGGTGCGATGTTTACGTCAAGCGGTTGCTTGGTGATAAACTCGAACCCAAAGCAGATAAGTGTATTTTTGTAGGGTACCCCAAAGTAACCATAGGGTACTACTTCTACAAACCCGAAGAGAACAAAGTCTTTGTTGTTCGAGGTGGGGTTTTCTTGGAAAGAGAATTCTTATTCAAGAATCCTAGTGGGAGTCCTGTGCTTCTTGAAAAAATTTGAGAAGACATAGACAACCTATAGAGGATGTAGAGGTACCCGATGAGGTAGATGATCCAAGTCCTATTCCAACAGAAACTCGTGTAGGACCAATGAGGTCTGAAAGATCTCGTCAAAACCCAGTCAGATATGGCTTCTTAGCCACAGAGGGTTTTGACTTGATTGTTGTGGATCAGGATGATCCCGCAACAGTTCAGCAAGCCTTGTCCAGTCCCAACTCCAAAGAATGGCAGAATGTCATGAATGAGGAAATGAAGTCCATGAAAGACAATCAGGTCTGGAACTTAGTAGACAGCACACCTGGGATAAAACCCATAGGGTGCAAATGGATATTTAAGTTAAAAAAAAATATGGACGGAAAGCCTCATACTTACAAAGCAAGACTGGTTGCAAAAAGTTATCGTCAAGTCCAAGGCATGGACTATGATGAGACTTTTTCGCCAGTAGCGATGATTAAGTCAATTCGGATGATTAAGTCAATTCCTAAGACACCTGATGAGCTTAAGAAGATGGAGGGAATCCCGTATGCTTCGGCAGTGGGATCCATCATGTATGCCATGATCTGTACGAGGCCTAACGTATCGTTTGCCCTCAGCTGTGCCAGCAGATTTCAGTCTAACCCAGGCCAAGATCACTGGACTACCATCAAGTGTATCCTTAAATATCTTAGGAGAACAAAGGACGCCTTCTTAGTGTATGGCGGGATAGAAGGAGAACTAAGCATTACTGGATATGTTGATGATAGTTTTCAGACAGACCCAGATGACTTTAAGTCTCAAGGTGAGTATGTGTTCATGTTGAACGGGGGATCTTTCAGTTGGAAAAGCTTTAAGGAAGCGACAATAGCCGACTCCACCATGGAGGCGGAATACATAGCTGCGTCAGAGGCAGCTAAGGAGGCGGTGTGGGTCAGGAGCTTCTTGAGTGAATTAGATGTACTGCCGGGAATGTCTGATCCCGTGAGCTTAAGGTGTGACAACACAGGGGCCGTAGCACTCGCTAGAGAGCCTAGATTTCACAACAGGACCAAGCACGTCGAGAGAAAGTATCACATCATCAGAGAGATGGTTGATAAAGGCGAAGTACAGATAAGCTACGTTTCAACGCATGATAATTTAGTTGACCCCTTAATTAAGACACTACTGCAGCCTAAGCATGAGGAGCATGTCAGGGGAATGGGTTTAGATTGGAATACCAATTGGGTCTAGGGCAAGTGGGAGACTATTGGGTTTTTGTGCCCTAACACAATGTATTTTCAATCTAATCATGTAATCAAGATTATTAGTTGAAATAAAATCGGCATTCATATTACTAAGTGTTGTTGTAATATCTTAAGTATGATTTGATTTGTATCATTGATGTGTCAACACATAATAGTAGATCTACAAATCAGATAAAATCTTACTTAAGCAGTCCCCGATCAGAATAGCTTCATAAGAAGCGATCGGTATGAGGCTAACTCTAAATGATCACGCTCTACTGATCATGGCCAAAAGGGGGCCGGAGTTAGGTCATAGTATCACCAGACAGGGGTGATATAGGACGAACCGATCATGAGTATGTTACATAGACACAGTCATGAACATGCTCATATGTCGGCACGTGAAATCACATCCTCAGACGGAAGGATCATTGAGGTCACTATGTAATGAGTGACGAGTTTGACTCAGTCTAACGTCTCTTGTAAAAGGGTTACAATAACGATTGTGATTGGCTCGATCACGAGTTACATGAGTTGACTCAATAGATCGCTGAAGGGTTTATCCCTCATACAGATGTGTGAGCAGATATCAGTTTAGGCCACTTGATGAGTATAACTGAAATACAATAGCATGGTCATGCAGTCGATACGTAGTATTAGTTACAATTAAGTTAACTCAGAATTAAGAAACAGGACAATTGAACGAGAATGACTTGTCTATGCCTCGTGGTTGTCAAAGATATCAAGAGGATAAAAGGATAGAGTTATGTACGGCAAGGTTAAGTCGAAATCTCGATAATCACAAGCGTTGGGTAATCATGATGTCTTGCTAGAGGCCACTAATGATGGAAAGGGTAAAATGGTAATTTTACCAGTCCGCCGACGTGTAGTGAGCCTAGAGGGTCACACACTAAAGGTTGAGTAAAACGGATGGAATCATATGGAGGAATCATAAGAGAGACAAAATCTGGTATTGGATTAAACCGGATTAGACCAATTTCAGTTTAGGACTAAATTGGAAATCTAGAACGGTTTAGCTGGACCAATTAATTATAATCTAATTAAATAGATTTAATTAATTTAGCTAAACTGGGCCTAACCAGAATGCGCTTCTCTACATAATTAATTAAAAGTTTTGGGCTTTAAACCCATTAAGACCTTTAATTAATTATTGCCTAAAAAGGGTTATAAAAGGAAAATTTTCAGATCTGAAAATTAAGGAATTTATTTTTCCAAAACCCTAGCCACTCTTCTCTCTCTCTCTCTCTCTCTCTCTCTCTCTCTCTCTAGCCGACCAGCCACCTCCCTCCCTCCCTCTCCGTCTGTTTTGCTTGTTTCGATCTTCTAGTAAGGATTGTTGTGAATATCCCCGGACTGTTCTTCCTGTGTGGACGATCTTTAGAGGTTACTAAATCCTATTTAGTAACAAAAAGATTTTAATCAAAGGTAATATTCAAGTTTTATTCTAGCCTAGATGTCATGATCAATTAATGATCATGCAAGATCCTTATTAATTCGAATATTTGAGGTTAATTTCTTTTATGGGCATGAAATTAATTGATTAGAACACTCAAATAATTCATTCAAAAAGAAGGTGGGGGAAAGAGGTCTCGGTAATGGTGTGGTGAGAGTGAGAGGTCTCTTGTGTTGTGAGTGGGGTTGTTGTGTCCCTTTTTATCTTTTTTCCTTCTTCCTTTGTCTTTTCCCAAGTAATAATATATTTTTTATTGGCTTTTGGGTGGCCAATAATTGTGTGGAGCCTGCTGATTTTGGGAGAAAATTTCTGCCCATTCCAGCCAGCTGCTGTTTTGGCAACCAGTCCCTGTTCCGGTGCCGTTTTGGCCATCTTCCGGTTCTCAAATGGAAAAACTTTCTTCATAAGAGTTGTAGATATCTTATTCCTCCTGGTTTTAGGCTCAAGAAAGTCTTCATTTGAATGTCGAAAGTGGAAGATACGGCCCTTGATAGACGGCTCGCTGCTGCTGGAATTTTTTGCCAATGTCATGATCGTGACGGCTTGGGAATTTGCCGTTGTCACGATCGTGACGGGTTCGTGACAGCTCATTTTTGCCTTGGTCACACCATTTTGTCACGATCGTTGCGGAGATCGTGACACTCTGTTTTCTTCGAATTTTCCAGTTGCTTGGTTGCCGGCTTCCTCGACTATCGTCCTGAATTCGCTTCAAATGTGCCCCATTTTCTATAAAGGTCAAAATTCTTCTAAGGGTCGAAAACATCAAAATATAAACTTTAAAATGCCGAAACGAGGACAATTCAGTGCTAAAATGTGGGACAGAAGTGTAAGTACAAGGTCACTTTGGGCCCGCATCAGCCTCCTATCCGTTATGTTTTTCGCCAGTAGTCAATTCCACCGTCACCGTCGACCTCTTTGGCATGGACGACCATCTCTTCTCCACCTCAAAGTTCTGTTGATGGACACCCACGAGAGAGTGAGACCGTATCTACTACGGAGACTTTGAACGTGTATGTGTGCAAGAGCTTTTAAATTACTGGAAAGTATTCATACCTCCAAACTGTAGCAACTGTGGCTATATTAGATAGTCCATCACCCTAATCTGTTGGCACAAGCCAAATTTCATCATCAGAAAGGCTTTCAAAATGCACCAGATTATGCAATATTAAATATCAAAATGGAAATGACAGTGAACTTCAGTAAATATAAGAGTTGGTAACTCGTGAATATTCAACAATTGTGTCTAACATCACGCTATTCCCACATTTAATACTCTGCAATTGTAAGAATGCCTACCAAACATGTTTCATTTGTCTATACATGTTTACAAATATTGAAGTGGTCAATTTCATCAAATTCTATAAAATGCAACAAATGCACAACATAAACATGCTTATAATATCAAGCCAACACCTGCAAATGGGCTAGCAGCATAGATGGCATATATATATACATATATAACAGAATCATAAATATATAAAGTTATATATAATCATGGAACATCTATTCCTTTCCTTTACCTCTTCGTTTCGGTTCATCTATCGTTCCAATCGATACCAATAATTCAATCACATATGTTATTCTAATTATCACATATGCAAAGGAGTTTCTCAATTATTTTCCACATACGATTGTGTTATTACGTTTAATATTGGCATATTTTTTAACGCAAGGTAAAGATGTCAGCCAGCATGTTACAACACATTTGGCGTAACATGATGCGCACGGGATTAGGCAAGTGGTCGAAGCTTTCTTATTTAATTCGCAGAAGCTTGGCGCGCAAGGGATTATGTCACGACGAATTTAGGCAACGTCCAGCTGGAAGAATACACACCAGCAAGCTCAACTAAGGCAACAATGTCAACTTGTCAACTTGCCAATAACGCAAGGAGGCAAAGGAATTTCTATTTGAAATTATATTGTCTATTTGGAGTTGAAGACCAATTAGGCATGTAGAATTGTTATAAAAGCACGTGATACCCCCATAGCAATTCACACGTTCTCTGTGCGTAATTTTAGAGCTCTTAATCGTGCAAGTCTGGCGGATTGAGAGACTGGATACTTAGAAGAACGATTTTGATCACATACATCAAAAGGTGAGGGTTTGAGTGTTTGTTATTTGTGGGTTTTTGTTTGTGAATGAAGACTTCACAAAAAAAATTTCGAAGACAACTACGCCGAGCATAGGCTTGCTCGAAGGGTGGAAATAAGACGTTCTCAAAGACAGGGGGAGTCCCTGGTTGAGGTTGTTCACGGTGAGATCTATAGTAGCTTAGGATAATAACTTGTGTGATAGCTAGTTGATGCTTGAAGTTGTACTATTGACTACCAAATATTAAAAACCTTTCCACTGGCAGAGTGACCCCAAACGTAGGTGCGGAGTCACCGAACTGGGTAAACATATTGCGTGTCTTTGATTTACTATTTATTTATTTACTTTCCATTATCTGCGATCAGACAAGTTGTCGAACCAATCATTACAACATTGTGTTCGACATCTTGTCCCTGCTACGAATCAGAATTTCATATTGAATTAAGCAAAAGTCGTGCAAACAATATCAACGATCATTGTTATACTAATATAAAATTTCTTTCAAATTGTAGGAACTATAATTTGAGTATAACAATGATAAGATAGAGAACACTTTCCGATTTAAAGTTACCGCGCTGTGGTATGGAGGCCGCTGACTTGAAAGCAATTTTTCGGTTGGACCGAGGTGGTGATCGTATTCTGGTTGCCTCCGAGGTTAACAAGGTAGTCCTCCTGATGCGTGCCCACTCACACATCCGAGTCTGGAGCTTGCACAATCAATACCCAATAAACAATTCGAAAAGAGCAATTTGAGAGAGAACGATTATATGAAAAATCATTGTCTTGGTGTTCTTTTTTTGTTCTCTTTTCTAACAAGATCACACAAGAATTATATAATTGAGAAGATATAAATGGTGATAAAAGAGTACTTTTAAAACTCAATAATGGGGGAGGTTACCAACCATTTAAGTACGAATTAAGGTCTTGTAACCTACAAAAGGGGAAGACCAAAAGAATAACTCTTTGTGAGTTCTTATCCCCAACATTGACATATGTGGCTCAACAGGTTATAATTTTCTTTTTTAGAAGCTCAAGTTAAAATTAATAGAGAAGAAATTTTTATTGGAAATTGGTATTTTTACTGTAATTGTATTGTTGCTACGGTCTCCACAAAGTCAGTAGAAAATTAAGACCTATATATGGATGACACATGGCAATCGGTAGGACTTAAGTATATTTTCTTAAACAAGTGTAATAGTAACATAATTTATCAAATACTTGAACCAAATACATTTAATTTGTAAAAATCCAATTGCCTGGTTGGGAATTTCCCGTTATTTGAACAAGGAGTTTTCCTCAATTTTAACAAGAAGATATCGAAACAAAAGGTTCCATCTGTTGGGAGAAAAACGAATCTAATAGAATAATTAGATGCAACGGAATTAAATAATTCTCCCCACCTGTGCAAATCTCGTAGGAATCTATCAAGCAGAGCAAATCAAGCAAGCTAACAAATATAGCAAACAAGAACACACAATAGGCACGCACAATTTTTGCGTGGAAAACCTCCTCAGTGCGAGAGAGGAAAAACCACGGGACCTTCGAGGCCGCTTAATCTCCACTATCAATATAATGGGTATAACGAGTTCTCTCTAAATACAATTAGAGGATCACAATATCTCAAGATTAACCAATCTTGCCTCAAACCACAATTACAAGAAAGAGTAGAGAAACTTCACCGAATCGATGGCGCACGATCAAAAAATCGTATCAAATCACTCGGACCTCCAAACGCAAATTCCAACGGTCAGAACGTAGTACCACATCTTCCTAACACCCTGTCCAAAAATCAGCACGATCCAACGGTGGATCGACCTCCGATCGAACTCGAGAACCTTGCTGGTCGGCCCAGAAAGTAGCAGAAAATTCTGCACGAATTTCACTCTAATTCTCTCTTGAATTGGTCTTACTTCCTTCTCTCTATTGCCTCCTATTTATAGGCAAGCAATTAGGGTTTCCTTTTCCATATAGGATACTAACTACATGGGTTTTGGGCCTCCACTTATTTAATATAGGCCCAACAATCTCCCCCTTATTCAACTAAGTGGAGGGCATCGCCATCCCGGCGATCTTACGACAAACATCAAGCTTCTCCCTTGGTAAGGCCTTCGTGAACATATCGGAACCATTATCATCTGTGTGGATTTTCTCAATTTCAAACAACTTGTCTTCAAGTGCATCTCTGAGCCAATGGTATCTCACATCAATATGTTTCGACTATGCATGAAACGTAGAATTCTTACTCAAGTGAATCGCGCTTTGGTTATCACAGTAAACCACATAGCGCTGCTGCTTGAAACCGAGCTCCCCTATGAATCTCTTCATCCACAACAACTCTTTACATGCTTCAGTTGTTGCGATATATTCAGCTTCTGTAGAAGAAAGTGCAACACACTTTTGTAGCCTTGACTGCCAAGAAACTGCTCCACCTGCAAATGTCATTAAATAGCCCGAGGTGGATTTTCTGCTATCAACATCTCCTGCCATATCTGAATCAGAGTAGCTAACCAACACTGGTTCTCCACTTCCAAAAGTAAGTCTGTAATTAGAGGTACCTCGGAGATATCTCATAATCCATTTGACTGCATCCCAATGCTCTCTACCCGGATTTGACAGAAAACGGCTCACAACACCAACTGCATGAGCTATGTCAGGCCTTGTACACACCATTGCGTACATCAAACTTCCTACTGCTGAGGCATACGGAACTCTATCCATGTCGTCCATCTCACTCTCCGTAGAAGGGCTCTGTCGTGTGCTTAGCTTAAAGTGAGTAGCAAGAGGAGAGCTCACCACTTTAGCCTTGTCCATATTGAACCTTTGCAACACCTTTTCAATATATCGCTCTTGTGACATATGCAACTTCTTCGCAACTCTATCGCGAGTAATTCGGATGCCAAGAATAGTCTTCGCAGGACCCAAGTCCTTCATTGAAAAAACCTTACTCAACTGTTTCTTCAATCTCTCAACTCTGGAGACATTCTTGCCAACAATCAGCATATCATCAACACATAGCAATAGTATGATAAAATCATCATCAGAGAATTTCTGCACAAAAACACAGTGGTCAGATTTAGTCTTTTGGTAGCCTTGCTCACCCATGACTGACTCAAACTTCTTGTACCACTGCCTTGGTGCTTGCTTCAAACCATACAAGCTTTTCTGAAGCTTGCACACATAGTCCTCTTTTCCCTTTACTTTGAAACCCTCTGGCTGCTCCATATAAATCTCCTTATCTAAGTCACCATGGAGAAATGCAGTCTTCACATCCATCTGCTCAACCTCCAAATCAAGACTAGCTGCTAAACCAAGAACCACCCGAATGGATGACATCTTAACAACAGGAGAAAATATTTCATCAAAGTCAATACCTTTCCTCTGGCTGAAACCCTTGACGACCAATCTAGCTTTGTATCGGGGACGTGAAGTATTTTCTTCTTGCTTCACTCTGTAAACCCACTTGTTCTTCAAAGCTCTTTTGCCTTTCGGCAACTTCACCAACTCATAAGTATGATTCTCATGCAATGATTTCATCTCATCTTGCATGGCTTCAACCCACTCCTTCTTGTTCTCATCTTCAAGGGCTTCACTGTAACTTTCGGGTTCTCCCCCGTCAGATACTAACACATACTCATCAGCTGAGTACCTTGTAGACGGTTGTCGGTCTCTAGAAGATCTCCTGAGTGGAACAACTGGTGGAACATCTGGTACTGGCAACTGCTCATGAACTTCATTATCGATCTCTACCTCTGTAGGAGCATCAACATCACCTGCACCCTGTTGGTCATCACGAGCTTCATCTTCAACTTGACTTGGCACAACTGTAGAAGGAACTATATCAAAATCAATCAAGTCAGTTATAAATTGCGGAGCACTTTCTTCAAACTTCGCAATATCTTTGATGTCTTGATTCTCCATAAATACCACATCGCGGCTTCTGATAAGTTTCTTCTGCATCGGATCATAAAATCTGTACCCAAACTCATCCTCGCCATAACAGATGAATATGCACGGTCTAGTCTTCACGTCAAGCTTAGATCTTTCATCCTTTGGAATATGCACAAATGCCTTGCATCCAAATACCTTTAAGTGACTATAGGAGACATCTTTACCTGTCCAAACTCCATTTGGAACATCAAAATCAAGAGGCACACACGGTGTGAGATTCAATACATGAACCACTGTATTTAACGCCTCACCCCAAAAGCATCTTGGTAACCCTGCTTGTGAAAGTAAACATCTCGTCCTTTCAATAAGCGTTCTATTCATCCTCTCAGCTAACCCATTTAGCTGAGGCGTCTTTGGAGGCGTCCTTTGATGTCGAATGCCTTGATCCTTGCAATAATCATCAAAAGAACCACAATACTCACCTCCATTATCGGTTCGCATGCACTTTAACTTCTTCCCAGTTTGTCTCTCAACTAGGGCATGAAACTGCTTGAAAACACCACACACTTGATCTTTAGTCTTCAAGATATAGGCCCACACTTTCCTTGAATGATCATCTATAAAAGTCACAAAATAGAGACCGCCTCCAAGCGTCTTGGATTTCATAGGACCACAAACATCAGAGTATACTAAATCAAGCATCTCTGGCTTTCTCGAGGGATGGGATGATTTGAAAGATACTCTAGTTTGATTGCCAGCCAAGCAATGCTCACACTTCTCTAACGGTTCACCTTTCATTCCCGGTAGGAGATTCTTCTTTCCCAAAATCATCATTCCCTTCTTGCTCATGTGACTAAGTCTCTTGTGCCACAATTCAGTTGTACTCTCTTTCTCGACTGCATTAATAATGCCACCACAAACTCTAGCTTGTGTCACGTACAACGAAGCACACTTTTCACCTCTAGCCACGACCATAAAACCTTTAGTGAGCTTCCATGAACCACAACCAAAGGTATGATGAAAACCTTCATCATCTAGCTTGCCTACTGATATCAAATTCAAACGAATGTCAGGAATATGCTTAACATTTTTCAGAATAAGAATTGTACCGTTTTTCGTCTCCAATCGCACATCTCCTATGCCAATAGCTTTTGACATGCCTCGATTTCCCATCTTAACATTGCCATAATCACCAGATGTATAAGATGAAAAGAGATCTTTTCGACTTGTAGCATGAATGGAGGCACCGCTATCTACTACCCAACTGGTCTCATCACAAGCTAAGTTAACATCTTCTTCATCACACAAGAGAAGAAACTCTTCAGTAATAGTAGCAACATCATCGTCATGACTTGCCTTCTTTTCTTTCTCTTTGTCATGTTGGTTGTCTCTCTTGAGCTTTCGGCAATATTTTTTAATATGCCCTTTTAGACCACTGTGATAGCACTCTGCATTGGTATACCTGTTCTTACTCTTTCTTCTGTCTCTACCCTTTGGACCTCTGCTTTTGCTCATTCCTCTTTGTTCTGTCACTAAGACTTCTGAGTGCGAAGAGGAACCTTGTGACTTTCTCCTCATCTCTTCATTTAGAGCACTCCCCTTAGCCAAATCCATGGTGATAACACCATCTGGAGCTGAGTTAGATAAGGACGTCCTGAACGTCTCCCACGAGTCCGGTAATGTACCCAGAAGCCACAAACCCTGCACCTCATCATCGAACTTGATACCCATTCCTGCAAGCTGATTAATAATTCCTTGAAAAGCATTAAGATGGTCTGTCAACGGAGCCCCATCATGATACTTCAAACTCATCATCTGCTTTATCAAGAACAACTTATTATTACCAGTCTTTCGAGCATATAACTGCTCAAGCTTGCTCCATAAACTGTGTGCATGTGTCTCTCCACTGACATGATTCAAAACATTATCATCCACCCATTGTCTAATATAGCCACATACTTGACGATGCAATAAATTCAATTCACCATCAGATTTGTTTTCAGGCTTGGCTTCACTGAAAACCGGTAGATAATAATCCTTCACATAAAGAAGATCTTCCATCTTCCCTTTCCAGACATGATAATTTGAACCATTCAGACTAACCATTCTGCTTGTATTAGCTTCCATTATTTAACACAGGATACCGATTAAATAACCTTCCCTCTGATACCACTTTGTTGGGAGAAAAACGAATCTAATAGAATAATTAGATGCAGCGGAATTAAATAATTCTCCCCACCAATTCTCCCCACCTGTGCAAATCTCATAGGAATCTATCAAGCAGAGAAAATCAAGCAAGCTAACAAATATAGCAAACAAGAACACACAATAGGCACACACAATTTTTGCATGGAAAACCTCCTCAGTGCGAGAGAGGAAAAACCACGGGACCCTCGAGGCCGCTTAATCTCCACTATCAATATAATGGGTATAACGAGTTCTCTCTAAATACAATTAGAGGATCACAATATCTCAAGATTAACTAATCTTGCCTCAAACCACAATTACAAGAAAGAGTAGAGAAACTTCACCGAATCGATGGCGCACGATCAAAACATCGTATCAAATCACTCGGACCTCCAAACTCAAATTCGAACGGTCAGAACGTAGTACCACGTCTTCCTAACACCCTGTCCAAAAATCAGCACGATCCAACGGTGGATCGACCTCCGATCGGACTCGAGAACCTTGCTGGTCGGCCCAGAAAGTAGCAGAAAATTCTGCACGAATTTCACTCTAATTCTCTCTTAAATTG
The DNA here is from genome assembly GCA_963920655.1 of Geranium rotundifolium. Taxonomy (NCBI): domain Eukaryota; kingdom Viridiplantae; phylum Streptophyta; class Magnoliopsida; order Geraniales; family Geraniaceae; genus Geranium; species Geranium rotundifolium. The sequence goes on from OY987319.1 coordinate 35,286,584, forward strand.
GTCTTACTTCCTTCTCTCTATTGCCTCCTATTTATAGGCAAGCAATTAGAGTTTCCTTTTCCATATAAAATACTAACTACATGGGTTTTGGGCCTCCACTTATTTAATATAGGCCCAACACCATCTAAAAAACATTTATCTTGTTACATTTGTTAGCTGTCTTGAACGAGCAACCATGTGATTAAAGTCAAAAAGTAATATAGGATAATCATGTCTGAATATAATAATAGAGGAGAGAGACTGAGCAGTATTGACTGACTCAAGTTCACTCACTTCTTGAGAGCTGCAGCTGCGATTCCACGGAGAATTTCCTTCATAGCGAGTCCTCGTATTCTCTCGATCCAAACACTAAAAGTCAAGCCCAAGTGGGTTCTGCTGGTTGGTTTCTGAAGAATCTGCTGTGCCTTAGGAAGGTCTTTCTTCTAATTCTATTGGCTTGATTAAAATAGCTCAAGTTCTTCACTTTCATTTAGTTTAATTAAGTTGGAGTGTTAATACTGTGTTTTGAAATGAGTTCATAGTAGGTTTTGTGACATGTCCCCACTCCGATTGAATTAAAATACCGATGTGGAGTTTGAAATTGTTGCCATTTCCAGTAATAAGATTCAGTGGGTAATTCACTCGTCTCCTCGTAATATGTTGAAGGTTACAACTAAAATTAGTAGGTCTATCATGCCAACTAGTACAAAGTTATATAGAAATGCACTCGGTTACAAGTCAGAGGTAGCCTGTGAACGTGCAATCTTTTTTATTTTGATCATTGAATGACATTTTACTATACTTATCTATACCACTATAGGAGTATGGATCGGGGATTTTGGATTTGAGCTAGCCCAATTAGACTGGTTCCCTCAATTAAACCGAGTCTAATTGCAGTTCAACTAGGGGTACTTTAGGTATTTAACTGTAGATTGTCTCAAACTAATAGTTAGGATACAAAAAATGAGAGAAAAAAGCGTAAAATTGATATAGTTAGGTATAGTAAACTGTCATTTTCTTTTTTTATAATAGTTATTTCATTTTATCAACTCAATGCCTCGGGCTTTAAACAAATCAAACATTTTTTGGTACAAATAGACAACTTATAACTTAAGCCTTGGAATAAAAAGGATAATAATTGGTCAAATTGTAACAAAGGGAAACCTGGGGGAACGAGAGTTGGACCTAATTATTACAAGGAAAAGCTTTTTTTACCTGATTACTTCCTGTATAAATTAATACATGAATTAGATGTAGCAAAATACAATTCCAGTGGGACTATCTTGAACTTTAATTGCTGAATTTTGATCTTGGTGGGCAATGCAGTACAATGACAATGAAGATATTCTCTAAAAGGGTGATAAAACTATGGAACGAATGGGAGGTGAGAGCTACGATTTTGTTCAGCCTAAGTCTACAAATTCTCCTCATTGGGTTGGGTACACGGAGAAAGTACATGAGAGGAAGTTGGCTCAACATTGTTCTATGGCTGTCATACCTATCCGCTGATTGGATCGCTGCTCTGTGTCTTGGTAACCTTGCCAGCAGTCAAGAAGAAGCCTCTCCCCAAAACGACGCGCTCCAGGCCTTTTGGGCACCGTTCCTCCTCCTCCACCTTGGTGGCCCCGATGTTATCACCGCCTACGCCTTGGAGGACAACGAGCTCTGGCTAAGGCACTTGCTCATGCTCACTGTCCAGTTTTCCGTGGCATGCTACGTGTTCTTGAAGTCTTGGACCGACACAGCACTCACCACTGTAGCCACAATTTCCATGTTTGTCGCTGGGACCACCAAGTATGGAGAGAGGACTTGGGCTCTCAGGTCAGCCAGCACTAAGCAGTTCGAGGATTCTTTGCTTTCCACTCCCCCAGACGTAGCTTTCCTGTCTGCTGACGTGTTACCCGACGCCTATACCATCCACGAAGCCCACTTCTTGTTCGGGGTGTTCAGGTACTTTTTATTTTATCAGCAAGATGTGTACTTAGAGTTATGCTCAGTTATGTTACAATAAACAAGAGAGCACCAAACTTCTGATTCTTAAGATTGATGTATCACTACTGTGTTGGATGTTCAGGTACCTGTTCGCTAACCTCAGTCTAAGCTTTGAAAATGCTCGCCTTTGCAACTCTATTATCACTAAAAAGGGAGCGACCCATGCCTTCGAGCTTGTTGAGGTTGAGCTCGGGTTCTTGTACGACGTTCTCTACACCAAGGCCGTGATAGTCCATTCCCTCGCGGGCACGATTCTCCGGATCATCAGCTTCCTGGCCTCCCTCCTCGCGTTATTCGCTTTCTTCGCCCTAGTTGATAAAAAGGGATATCCCAAAATAGACATAGATATAACCTACGCATTGCTGCTCGGAGCTATTCTTCTCGACTTCTACGCTACGATTAGGCTGGTTTTATCCGATTGGACCCTCCTCTGGCTCACCAGTCACAAGAACTGGGTCGTCCCACCTCTCTACAACTTCCTCTCTCGTGTCCGATCATCACTTACTACAATGAGGAGGTGGTCGGGATGCATCGAGCAGCTCAATCTGATAGACTTCTGTCTCAAAGAGAAAACGAGCAAGAATCTCCGAATAGACATGCTGTTTAGCTTCTCCTTCATGTTAAAGACCTATTGGCGACGGTCATGGGTGAGCGTGAACAATGACATGAAAGAGTTCATTTTCGAGGAGCTTCTCCAGAAATACGAGAAATACAATGAAGGTGGGTCCAAGGAGAAGTTGTTAAACGAGTTATTATCCAATAGAGGCGACAAAGTACTTAAAAAGAAGGAATGTGTATCTAATTTCAAATGGGCCGTGCTGGATGTGGAATTCGACCACAGCCTTCTCCTCTGGCACATTGCTACGGATATCTGTTACCACCATGACGTTGAGGAGAAATTCAGAGATAAAATTGTGGTCAGACGGAGCAAAAACTTGTCTGATTATATGTTGTATGTTCTTTTGATGCGTCCCACAATGCTTCCGAAATGGATAGGACGGATGGGTTACTTGCAGCACACGTATAAAGATGCCATGAGTATGTTCCGGGGAAAAGATCTCAAGTCAAGTTCTCAAGTTTCAAAGATGTTGCTGCAAGCTTGCACTCAGATCCGTCCATTCGAAGCCATGAACAAAGAAAAGGATAGCAGGTATGTTTAAAGTTGTGTCATGTGCCGTTATAAATTATATTTCGTTATAAGAATCAACTATTACTAATATAATGATAACCCAGATGTTTAGGGATCATAATATATTCTAAACTTGGCGGATATTTAATATCCTTAATCCGATTTGGACGGAGAGTGACGGAGACGGAGAAACAAAATCGGTTTGAATCTCTGTTTTCATTTCTAGAAAGCCAAAATATCTTAAACCAGACAGAAAATTGGTATTCTCAATCATCTCACAGCACCTATATCAAAACCATTTTGTTGTCATCCCTACATTCATCAGGTCATTTAATGTGATGAATATTTATTCATAGCTCTATAACAGTTGTACCCATAAAACCTAATTTAGGAATAATTTAGTTGTTCTAGGCTTATTTTATCTGTCTCACGTGAATATGATTGGGTCCAAAGAGAAATGGTTGAAAGGTTGAGATAACAAACCTAGGTTTGAGATATTAGAATGCTATTTTCTTATTGTGACAAGGGGACACCCCAATGGTTTGAGGCACATTTTAAACCTTGTTGGGTTCATGGAATGAGGAGAGATTTTGGATAGAATAGGAAATTGATGTAATTATTAAAAAAAATTAGTTTTAAGTTTTGTTTGTTATTATTTTAGTTGGGTTTTAAGTGGTGACAATAGAAAGGACAAAGAGGCTGATACAAAACTACCCCTGAACCCATTTTCAAATTTAATTTTGTTATTAGCAAGAAAACTTTGTACTAAAGTTTAAAAAAATACAGAAAACAAACCCGAGGAGGGTTATAACATTTAAAATCAAAGAGATACAATTGAAAGAAAGAAAGGGAAGGAGTTGAGGGAACTATGGACGTACTGGGCATCCAATTGAACAAGAGTAATTCATGATTTGATCAGTGAGGGTTTGTGTCTTGGCAAGGATGAGGGTTGGACGCATAGAAATTTTGTCGAAGACAACATCACATGAAACTTCTTTCTGCAACATCACATAACGACAAGTGTATTTCCTTCCTGTTAGAGGTAGATAGATTAGGCTGGCTTCTTTGATGAACTCGTTGAAATCCTCGCACTTTCTAGAGAAGGAATAATTTTTCTCCTCCTCCTTAGTACGCACGCAAACTTGAAGTCACCTGCAATAATGAGATATCGAAGCATGTTCTTTAGCTCATCTTGAATCGAGGTCCACAGTTCTCTTTGTTCACGTATGTTGTAGGGGGAGTAAATGTTGATCAAGGCACATTGAATGCCTAGGGTGATGCAAAGGCCCGATCAGTACAAAGACTTTCCTAAGACAACAATGAAATTCTGTTAAGTGTCAGGAACAAGATGTTGAACACAATATTGTAACGATTGGTTTGACAACTTGCTTAATCATAGTTTATGAACTATAAATAATAAAGCTGGTAAACATAAGACACACAATATGTTTACCCAGTTCGGTGACTCCGCACCTACGTCTGGGTGCACTCTGCCAGTGGAAAGATTTTCACTATTTGATAGTCAATAGTACAACTTCAAGCATCAAGTAGCTATCACACAAGCTATTGTCCTAAGCTACTAGAGATTTCACCGTGAACAACCTCGACCAGAGACTCTCCCTGTCTTTGAGATCCTCTCAATTCCACCCTTCGAGCAAGCCTATGCTCGGTTGTGTTGTCTTCGACAATCTTCTTCGTGAGTTCTTCAATCACGAATAAAACCCAATAACTTACAGACACTCAAATCTCCTCAACTTGATGTATGCAATCGACAACGTTCTCTCTAAATTGCTCAGCTTCTCAATCTGTTAGTCGTACACGGTTAAGAGTTCTGAGAATTTAGCACAAAGAAAAGACTGAGTTGCTAAGGGGGTAGCGCCTGCTTTTATAGCAACTCCTATTGCCTAATCGAATTCCTATTCCGATTAGGAAATCTCTTGCCGCCTTGCGTTTCTGGCAAGTGACTAGTTAGCGTTGCCGTCTTCATTAAACCTTGCTTGCGTGTCTTCCTTCCAGTTGGACCTTGCCTAATTCATCCATGTCTTTATTCTTTTGCTTGCGGAGCTTCTGTGCTCAAAATAGGAAGTCTTCAATGTCTTGCCTAATCTTGCGAGTATCATGTCGCACCAAACTGTGTTGCAACATGTTGTCTGACATCTTGACTTCACAATAAAATATATGTCAATACTAAACGTAGTAACAAACAATATTACTATAATGAAACCATCTTTTATCTCAGGCTCTAAAAGAGCTTCCTGATTTCCCAGAGGTTGGGATGTGGGAGAATCCCAAATTTTGATAAACTACGAGAGAAAGTAGAGTCGCATACGAAATGACATCTAGTTTTGTTTCTTGAAACATGATAAAAGAGGATTTGACTTTCTTGATAGTCAATGAGACTGATATGATTTTGTTGTTTTTAACCATATCTCTGACGTTCCAATAGAGAAAGTGGTGAAATGGGGTCATTGATGAATGTTGGGTTTGGCCTTGGTGTCTTCTGCCTCAAAGAGGTGCAATGTCCGAACCATTTTTTTGTCACTTGGATAACTTTAAAGCACAAGGCCCAAGTCCTTATTACGCTTTCTCGGGTGAATGTGGTTAATTGTGGGGATATACGAAAGGTTGGGCATAAGAAGGGTTTTAGTCAACCTTTGGTGATGTTCTCGAGCATGTTACAGATGATGACTGTGTGGGTGTTGATTTGATTTGCAAGTTGGGACGATGGAGATTTGGGTTTATTTAGGGTTCTGTTGTGTTTTTTTGAAAGATTAAGTGATGGAATCTGATTTTGTTTCGATGGGTGTGGGGAGGATTCCGTCATTTGTGAACTATAATTCTATTTTAATTAGGTTTCAAGTGGTGATAATAGAAATGACAGAGGCAGATACATGGCGGGATTTCTCCTCTCGCCTTGAACACATTTTTCTCTCTCGATCAAACATTAGGAATACTTGTTCCTCGGAACTTGACCACAAAACGAAGATTTTGTATCTTTCTCAAATCTCAACCTTGTCCTGAAAAAACCCACCCTATCCTAAGCGGGTCGGGAGCATCATGGCTCCTTTAGATCCCGAGTATTTTATCTTCCTTACATGGCATGTGCCTATCCAAAATTTTCAAATTTGTGAGCCAAGACTTGCATAGGAACGACAATTCGAATCTTGGTGGGTCACCTCTTTGGAAATACGATGGAATTAGGTTAGGCATTAACCTATGGTTATTATGCATTCAGATTAGAGTTGTTTACAAATAAATATACTCAACTCTGGTGATTCTCATTTACCTCTACTCAAGTTTGCTTATTTGTTTTCATATACTCCAATTTCTATTTTGTTATATATAAGATAATTACTGTTAATTCTGAGAGAAATTTAATATAAAATGTTCAAAACTCTTCATTCCTATCTAATTTTTAGGACATTTTGCATTAAATTTATGTTATTAACAGCAATTACCTTATCGGTAAGAAGATAGAAGTTGAAGTATTGTAAAGAAATATAAAAAAAAAGAAGTTAAATAGAGGTAAATGAGAATCACATCAGTCAGTATCCCTTAAGATTATTTTAAATTTATCGATTTATGGGCAATCAATAAAATGTTCAAGTTTGTGGTAAGTTTCAATTGGAAGCTTATCTTATTTACTCTGTGTCAACAGGTCAGTGATGTTTGGCGGGTGCAGGCTCGCGAAGCAACTGATGGAAAGAGAGGACCGGTGGGAGATCATAGGCGGAGTTTGGGGGGAGATGGTGACTTATGCAGCAACTGAATGTGGATGGAGAGACCATGCCCAGCAGCTTAGGAGAGGTGGAGAGCTTCTGACCCATGTTTGTGTTCTCATGGCAAACATGGGACTGAGCACACAGTTCCAGTTAAGAACAAGGCCTCTTGGTTCTGAAGTCAATGAGGTTGGTTGGGCTTGGAGTAGATCAAAGGTTAAATCCAAAGTTATGCAAATGGGACAAGTTTAAATTCGGATGTGCATGCACATTGTACCGTGTCATTTGTCACATGAAGATTTTTATGTGCATGTGTTATTTAAGTTGGTTTATTGATTTACAAGTTCTGATGTGGCCTCACACATCTCTTGCTGGCAAAGTCGTGTAATATATTGTTGGAGTCTTGAGTGTATATACCCTGAGACTTTAGCTTGAATCAAGATGACACGGAGAAGTCCAGGTGAGAGTGAGAGACCGAAAGACGAAGAATACATCGTCTTGACTACATGCATTGTCCCAAACCGCGATAATTGGGTTGTTGCAATCTATTAGGGCTCGAACATGTTGGCAGAGAGAGGCTTTTGGATCGAGCTGGAGAGCTTGATTAATAGATTTTTACGAGTCTTTGATCTATTACTATCTAACATGTGGTAATAACTTTTAAGTTTTTATGATAAGAGTGATTTATCATATCTCCACAAATTTATCATGCCATGTATAGGAGAAAGGTCCCGGTGAACGGCATCGGTGCAAGTGGTGGAGAGAGGAAGGAGGGACGAGAGATATAAAAGGAGATGGTTAAAAATGACACATAATGAAAATTGAAAATAAAGTAAGAGGGAGTTTAGTTTTTTTAAAGTTAATATATTTAACAGAAGTTAACCAAAAGAAAAGTTGAGTGAGAAAAGTGTAATTTTGAAAGGGGATAATGACAGTTTGTTACACCTAACTATGGTGAAATAACACTTTCATACCCTAACTATAAACTTCATTTTTTTAGTACCCTGACAATGTTTTTGTGACAACCTACCTCTAAAATGTCCAAAATGCCCAAAATGCCCTTGGTTTAAGAAACCAAAATCAAATTGGTTCAATTTGGTTTAAAACCTAGAATTAAACCGGTTCAACCTCAATTGAACCGGTTCAAACTTAATTTCTTCCGCCTCCTCCTCCTCCTCCTCCTCCGCCCCCGCTGTTGCTCGGGTTCGACACGTCCTCGTCGGCCTCCCCTCCCCCGCCGGCAGCGCCAGGGACCGGTGGTGCCCCTGCGGCGTCAGGTGCAGGTACCCCGCCGGCGGCCGGTACACCAACTGGTGGTGCTGAGGGTACATGGAGGCCTCTCCTCCTCCTCCCAAGCCGTTGTTTTTTTCCTTGCGGTGGCAGTTGCAGGCGGCGCACTTGAGGGCGTCGAGCGTGCCCTCCTCCCCCGCCGCCAGGAACTCGCCGCACCCGTCCACCGAGTGCCCTCCGATCCCCACCGCGTGGTTCTTCAGGCACTCCCTGTACCGAATCCCCTTCTTCCTCCCCGCCGCCTCCGACGCGCCCTCCCCGCCGCCGTGGATCGACTCGTACCCCGGCGGCGCCGCCGGGATGTTCCCCATTTCCTCGTCGTTCTCGTGCTCCTGATCGTCAAAATCCATTTTTGAGCACAACCCAATTCACCTCTCCCCCTCAATTTCTTAACTACCCTCTCTCCTCGTCGAGATCTACACGGCCGACCCTCGCCGGAAGCTGAAACTTACCTGCTCCTTCATAATAAAGTGTTAATTAATAATTAAACAATGATGATAATAATAAGAAATTAAGTTTGAACCGGTTCAATTAAGGTTGAACCGGTTTAATTCTAGGTTTTAAACCAAATTGAACCAATTTGATTTTGGTTTCTTAAACCAAGGGTATTTTGGGCATTTTAGACATTTTAGAGGTAGGTTGTCACAAAAACATTGTCAGGGTACTAAAAAAAAGAAGTTTATAGTTAGGGTATGAAAGTGTCATTTCACCATCATTAAGTGTAACAAACTGTCATTATCCCTTTTAAAAAGCTACTTGTAGAAGATTATATACATAAATTGACCACTAACAATTAAATACAAAGTAAAAAAATTTTGTCATATGACTCCAATATCAATTATCCACTCCTTATTATCACCCGTTAATGTTTTGTAAAATAACGATTTTGCCTTCAAATTTTCAAACCACACCCATTAATAATGAAAGAAATATAGTAAAAAAAAGAAGAGATCTTACATTCAGACTCTCATATTTAAAGTACAATCGGCGATAACATGAATCTAAAAAAACTAGATCTCATTTTCAAGCTATAATTGGTGAACACAAATGCTAATGATTTCATAGAGGTCCACTGGCCAACACCAAGTGATCCTCCAAAGTGCTTTCATAGAGCAAGATTGAATCACCAAGCCTTCAGATGGATGGAGCTTAATTCCTCCACTCCTCTCCGTCCTAATTAAACTGTCATATTGTGTTAGATATAAAAGGTAGTCTAATGACATTATATTTTTAATTTGTAGTCTCTTTTATGTGGACAGCTTATCTACATAAACATATGCAATTATTGTTTGGATATAATTACATGAAATTCAGCTAATTTCAAATCTAATTATTTGAAGTTATTTCATAAATTGAGATAATTCCTTATTTAAATCTAAGAAATTGAGGTAAATGGTTTAATTCAGGTACACGCAACCTAGTAAAGGAGTACACTTATCGAGTAACTTTGCATCTTCTTTCGTAATAGTTGAAATCCATACTTGAGATAAAGTCATATATTAGAAATGTATAAGTGAAAATATAGTTTATAGGGATAATTACGCTTTACCCATGCTAAAATAACCGATTTTATATTTTACTACAGCTAAAAAAAAAGTTTACATTTTACGACAGCTAATTGCGTATTTTTTACACTTTACACTAATGGTGTTAGATTTTGGATGGAAAATTTTCATATTGTATGAAAAGTCGAAATTGCCCTCAATTATTAATCAAAATTTCAAATTGATGCAATTATTCATCAAATTATAATATTTATTAATAATATATAATTTATATTAATAATATTTATTAATAAAAAAATAGTTTATTATTATTAATTATAATTATTTAATAAAAATAAAAGGAAATTATTTTTTCAATTATAAATTATTAATAATTATAATTAAAAGTAAATTAATTATTAAAATAATACCAATTAATAGTAATAATAATATATTGAAACTTTCAAATAACATAACTCTCTCGTACGAGTTTTGTTTCGGGCTCATATATTATATCAAATCAAAGAGAATTGGAAGTCAACAACTTTGAAGAAAGAAGTATTTGTCTATATATTATTAATAATTGATTTAATTTTACGTGATAAATAATTATTACCTAAAACATAAATAATTAATTATTAATAACTTTTTAACATTTTGCTCTAACACTGGTAAATGTTGGACGAATTTTTTTTTAAAGATTAAAAAATTTGTTGTCATTGGATGAAATTTTAGACAAAAACTTATTAATTAATATTAATTAATATTAATTAAATTATTAATAATTAAATCGGGTCTGACCGGATTTGAGTGGAGTTGATCTTAGTTAGAGAAGAAAATCCTAAGGGCATTTTGGTCTTTTTGTTATAAAATGAAAATTTTCATCCAAAATCTAACACTGTTAGGGCAAAGTGTAAGAAAACGTAATTAGGGATAGTAAAATGTAAACTTTATTTTTAGTCGTAGTAAAATGTAAAAGTGATCATTTTAGCAGGGGCAAAATGTAATTATCCCTAGTTTATATACACATTAGAGTTAAGGGAAAATTTCACTTAGCCACTCTTAAGTTTGGCCGAGTTTTACTTAACCCCTCTTAAGTTCAAAATCTACTTGTGGAGTCCCCTAAATTTGCAAAAGTCTCACTTTACCCATTTTCAGTTAACTTTTTTGAAAATTCTGTTAACTTTTTGTGAAATGACGAAAATACCCTTTCATTAAAAAAATTAAAAATAATAAATAAAAATGATTTTGAACCTTTTGTTTTCTTATTTTTGTTACGAAAACAAAGAATAAAAAGAATGTTTTAGTATTAATTTTTTTTGAAAAAAAACTTCATAAAAAATTTAAAATAAAAAAACGATGTTTAAAAGTCATTTTAAAGTTTTTTAAAACAATTTATAAGAAAATTTTTTAAAAAATTATTTTTACTACTAGAAGAATTTTATTCTTTATTTTATATAATGAAAACATTATATATAAAAGTTCAAAAATCATTTTTATTAATTTATTATAATTTTTCAACAAAAGGGTATTTTCGTCATTTTGCAAAAAAGATAACAGAATTTTAAAAAAAGTCAACAGAAAAGGGTAAAGTGAAACTTTTTCAAACTTAAGGGATTTCACAAGTTGATTTGTAAGTTAAGGGGAGTTAAGTGAAACTCGACCAAACTTAAAAGGTGCTAAGTGGAATTTTCTCTAGAGTTAAAGACCCACTAGACTAGTCCTTTTGGTCAAGAATAGGCTCTAATGTGTATATGGGTTATCTTATGGGTTGCTCCTCCTTGGTAAATGTCAAGTTTCTCCCCCCAACAGTTGGTATCAGAAGTTAGGTTCTCGTGCACTGATTCCTGGTAAGCGGTAAGCGGGTCGGGGTAATTCTCCTAGTTCGGGTAACACTGACAATCATGATCGCACCGTCATGGAAGTGGGCGGGCTGGTAACACCTGGGAACCATAATCGCACCGTCATGGAAGTGGGCGGGCTGGTAACACCTGGGAACCATAATCGCACCCTCATGGAGATAGGCCTATACAGGATGATGAGCCCGTGAAGAATTGAGTCGAACCGCTAAGACTGGTTTGGGTTTAGGGGGTGTGGAACCAATGTGATGAGGGCTTAGTGTGGAGGGGGTGGGGCATTGGTATTAGAGTTCTAGATTTTCCCAATCCTCCTGCGACATATATTTGTGCTTCTTTGGTTTACCCTCTAAAGCCTTGTGCAATTCCCGTGAGATTAGCAAATATCTCAGTGTATCGCTTGCATATGCCATAATTCCACATGCTTCAAAAAATAGTCTCCCCACCGAGCACCTAAATTTGAATTTCACCACCCAAATTGCAGCCAGAGCTCTGATACCAAATCTTTAGGGAGAACCTGTACCTTTACGAAGGAGAAGCACCCTCATAAGGAGACACAAGTGTTACTGGCCTGCCCACTTCCATGACAGTGCAATCATGGTTTCCAGTGTTACTAGAACTAGGAGAATTACCCCGGCCCGCTTACCGCTTATCAGGAATGAGTTCACGAGAACCTAGCCTCTCATACCAATTATTGGAGAGAAACTAAGACTTTAACAAGGAGGAGCAACCCCATGCGAAGGCCCATATATACATTAGAGCCTACTCTTTACCCAAAAGACTAGTGAAATTCTGAATCGTAGCCGAGTCAAGAAGTCAAACACAAAGTCGTAACTTGTGTATCGACTACTTGCCTAAAACGTAAACCGTAAGCTAAAAAATAAACAGATAATAATAACGACACTAGAGATGATTACCCAGTTCGGTGACTCCGCACCTACGTCTAGGGGCACTTTGCCAGTGGAAAGGTTTTCATTATAAAGGCAGTCAATAGTACAACTAGCTATCACATAAGCTATTGTCCTAAGCTACTATAGATCTCACCGTGAACAACCTCGACCAAGGGCCTCTCCCCCTGTCTTTGAGAACCTCTCAATTCCACCCTTCGAGCAAGCCTATGCTCGGTGTCGTAGTCTTCTTTGACAGAGTTGTGAATCTTCAATCACAAACAAAAACCCTAACCGATCCAAACACTCAATCTTCACGACTTGATGTTTGATTGGAGCAAAGCCGTTCTAGCAAATATAATCAGCCTCTCAACACGCCAATGGTGCACGGTTAAGAGCTGTGAGAAATCTTGCAATTTAGAACAAGAACGGATGACTGCTAATGGGAAGCCCAAGGCTTTTTATAGCAGCTCACATTCCTAATCCTTCCCGGATTAGGAACAGGAAGTTTCAGACTTCCTGAATAAATTAGGCAAGTCGTTGCCGCCTTTAATGCCAGCTGGAAGTCATCTTCCTTTGTTCTGACTTCCTGAATAAATCAGGCAAGTAGAGTTGCCGCCTATTGCTGACGTGTTACTGACAGCTGGAAGTCGCCTGGCTTTGTCGACGTCACTCTCTTGCGCTCCAAGTCTTTGTGGCGTCTTTCTTCTTTTGCTCCAAGCTTCGTCGAAATAGGAAAGCTTCAGACCTTTCCTAATCTGGATCGTAACTAGTCGCTCCACATGTCATGTAACTTGTTGTACTGACTTCTTATATTTGCGCTAAAAAATTATGCCAACACTTAAACGTAGCAACAATCTCCCCCTTTGGCAATTTTTTAGGCAAACACATTTTTAAGCACATCGTCACCTTGTGGCAGTTACGCACAGTAAGTGAGTCATCTTGTGGCAGTTACGCACAGCAAGTGATGTGACTTAAAACACATTTTAAGCACATCGTCACCTTGAGGCAGTTACGCACACAGCAAGTATGTGACTTCTTATGCGACTTCTTGTGCGACTTCTAGTTTATCTTCTAGAGCAGCTTCTGGAGCGGCGCGACATGCGACTTCTTGTGCGGTTTCTAGTTTATCTTCTGGAGCAGCTTCTGGAGCGGCGCGACTTCTGGCGTAACCTATCTATCTCCCCCTGTTTGCCTAACAATATTGCCAAAGGCAATTATACAATGAAATTCGACTTAACAGCAGGGTATAAACCAGCTCATCCATGAGCAAATAAGTCAGCTCAAACATGAGCAAAATATCCCAAAATAGAACAAGTGTCGTAGTGTGCATAAAAGTAACTCGAACATTCCCCGAGGATTTAAGAGTGTGTGTGGAACAAGTTTATCAAAGTGAATCAGAGAAATACTTAAAACGAGTTGGAGTCATCAACATCGTCTTCATCAGCAGGTGCAGAGCGGAGGTCATTGAGAAAAGCTTCACAGGCAGCTTTGCGGGTTGTCAGAACAGCAATTGACTTCTCTAGGTCATTGATCATTTCCACCATCTCTTCCTCCATCCTAGTGCCAAGTGGTCCTAAAGGTCGGGAGCTTGAACCAGCTTCTGATGCTTTGGTCAGAGGAGGTGCGAGGTCCCTCGAAGTTTTTGAGGCTAATAGCGAGGGGCAGTGGCTTCTTACCCGGAACATCAGTCTCTCGGACAATATGAGGACATTGTTGGAGAAGAAGGCCGGTGATCAATGAAGGAAACCCGATAGGAAGCTTGACAGCGCAAGATTTGGCATGTTTGACAAGATGTTCAATGACATATGAGCCAAAATCTAGAGAAGATTGTGTACCCATTTGGTATATGAGTTTAGCCAATTCAGTTTTGATGCTCGACCCGTGAGTGGAAGGCTCCCAATTTGCCAAGCCAATGCGGTACAGAATTGAGTATTTGGCAGTAATCTCAGCAGCCGCAATGGTGTCCTTGAAGGGCCAGACCTTCTTCCGTCCTCCAGTGATCTCAACCGCCACTTTGTTCAAGTGCGGGACTTCTGGAGTGACTTCTGGGTCCTCTCTACCAAGATAAGCATTGATAGTTGTGGCAGATATTTCGAAGCATTCTCCCCAAACAAATACTTTCCTGTACTCCGCATCTTCCGGGTCATCAAACTCACTTGAGAGGTTGACAATAAACTCTTTGACTAACTCTGGGTAGAATGGCCCAATGTTTATGACCGTATTGGTCAGTCCTGCTCTTTGGAGAAGTTCCACAATTGTGTTTATCCCTTGAGCTTCTGTGGCGAGCTCTCTTTCTGGATAGACATTGCGCTGGTATACATACTGCCATTTAACCGCGTTGTCTACAGAGTGGAATGAGACATTATCCGTAGGAGCTTTAGGAACATTTTTGGGGAATTTCTGCCCTCCCATTGCCTTTTTGACCCGTGGTAGTATAATACGGGTGTCTTCTTCTTCATATTCCTCTTCTTCTGGAGCAGAGGTTGCTACAGAAGTTAGTGGCTTCCTTCTAGACTTCTTTGGTTGTTTAGAAGCCGATGCTCCTCCTTTCTCTGTTGTTTTTCTTTTTGGGGTTAATCTACTTGGTACTTGGGGTTCTTCTTCTTCATCGACCAACCTTCTTGTTGGTAGCTTCCTTCTCTCAAGCCTTTTAGGCACAACTTCTTCTTCCATGGTCTCTACTGTATCTCCTTCTATACTGACAATATTCTCTACAGGTTGAGCAACTTCTGAGATAACTTCAGTATCTTCATTTATCCTTGGATCACTGTCCTGGGCTACAGGTGGGCTGTCAGCTTTCCGCAAGGCTTCTGTTGGTGGAGACTTCTCTGGCGCAGGTGCAGATTTTTGGGGGGCTAGATTTATCTCCACAGACGGCATCATGGATCTCAGGGGCGAGAGTTCCTTGAGCCTCTTCAGACACCTCTTTGTCTACGGGGTTTACTACAGAAGGGGTAGTAGAAGTACCTTGTGGGGGCGTTTGCGAAGTGTGAGAGCCTTCCTCTTCTAGGTTAGCAGATTTGTCCTTCTCTACAGTGGAGGTAATCGCCTCCATTGGTGCATCCTGAGGTTTCGCCAAACCTTCCCCCGGGAGATTTCTTCCACGAATCTTCACTCCATATTTGTTTGTTGTTGATTTGGAGGCCGACAACTTCTTGACAATCACCTTTGCCCTCATTTTTGCTTGTAGCGTCTTGGAGGTAGATGGTATGCGTCCACTTCGGGTACCAACCATTTGACAGAGAACTTGATCGGATTTGATTTTGAGAGGAAGAACAACTGGTTATTGTTTGCAGATTTGTTTTAGCCTTTTCGAGGTGCCCTAGCGGTTTTGGGAAGATGGAGGGGATGTGCAGGCTTTTTCTGCGGAAGTTGAAGGGGGTTGAGAGCCGATTGGTTTGTCATCAGTTTCTCAATCATTCCCCTTTTTGAATTTTTAAAAAATATCAACTAGGCTTTCGATGATGAGATTTGGGCCCGGCTAGATTTTGTGGACCCTGGTTGGTCCTGATAGAGAGAGTAAAAATCCACTCAAAAGCTCCCTCTCTTCTGTCTTGAATTCTGGTTACTCCAGACAACAAAATCCAAGGGATGACCTCAGACTTTCAAACCTGTTAGCATCTAGCGCCTTTGTAAAGATGTCAGCGACTTGTTTCTCAGTGGGTAGGTACTCGAGCTTTATCTTCTTGTCTTCTACAAGCTCTCGAATAAAGTGATGCCTGATATCAATATGCTTTGTTTTGCTGTGTTGTACAGGGTTTTTCGAGATATTGATAGCACTGATGTTGTCACAGAACAAAGTCATGACTTCTTGCTTGACTCCATACTCTGCCAACATTTGTTTCATCCAAAGAAGCTGAGTACAGCTACTTCCGGCTGCATGTATTCGGACTCAGCAGTAGACAAAGCAATATAATTTTTCTTTTTGCTGAACCACGATACAAGATTGTTCCCCAGGTAGAAACAGCCTCCAGAGGTACTTCTTCGATCTGGTGTGCTTCCCGCCCAGTCAGCAACACAATATCCAACAAGAGTAGGAGAGGTATCAAAGGAATATAGCAAACCCAATTCAGAGGTTCCCGAGATGTACCTTATGATCCTCTTGGCATGAGCTAAGTGACTGACTTTTGGATTGGCTTGATATCGAGCACAGACTCCCACGGAGTAAGCGATGTCGGGTCGACTTGCTGTTAGATAGAGAAGACTTCCTATTATACTTCGATAAAGGCTTTGATCAACTAGTTCTCCCAGATCGTCCTTTGTGCATTTGACATGTGTGGCAATAGGAGTTCTCTTGTGTGAGGCCTTTTCTAACCCGAACTTCTTGACAATGTTCTTTGCATATTTGCTTTGGGAGATAAATATTCCATCTAACAGCTGTTTGATCTGGAAGCCTAGGAAGTATGTGAGCTCACAGACCATACTCATCTCAAATTCAGACTGCATATGTTGGATGAAACGTTCCACCATCTTGTCTGACTTTCCTCCAAATACAATGTCGTCGACATATATTTGAGCGATCATGATGTCCCTTCCTTCCTTCTTCATAAAGAGAGTTTTGTCTACTCCCCCTCGAATATAGCCATTCTAAACTAGGAATTGAGTAAGACGTTCATACCATGCTCGTGGAGCTTGTTTGAGACCGTAGAGGGTTTTCTTTAGTTTGTAGACATGATGAGGAGAGTCATGGTCTTCGAATCCCTTTGGTTGAGCCACATAGACTTCTTCGTTGAGATTTCCATTAAGGAAGGCACTCTTTACATCCATCTGATAGAATTTGAACCGTAGATGGCATGCTATGCCGAGAAGAAGTCGTATGGCTTCTAGTCTGGCTACCGGAGCAAACGTTTCTTCGAAGTCGACTCCTTATACTTGTGTGTACCCCTGAGCCACCAGTCTGGCTTTGTTTCGAGTGATGTTTCCTTGCTCGTTAGACTTGTTTTTGAATATCCACTTTGTCCCGATGACATTGACATTGTCAGGCTTGGGTACTAGTTCCCAAACTTCATTCCTTGCAAATTGGACCAATTCTTCTTGCATGGCGCAGACCCAATACTCATCATTGATGGCTTCTTGTATATTCTTTGGCTCAATTTTGGAAATAAAGCAAATGTTACCTATCATCTCTTTGTAGTCTAGAGATGCCTTTTGTCGAGTCCGCACTCCCTCATTTATGTCTCCTATCATATCCTGGGGTGGATGATTCTTCTGAATTCTTCTTGACGGAGCTCTCTGTACTATAGGAGATGCCACTTTGTCCGGGATGATTGGGCTTTTGTCTTCAGATTCTTTGTTGCGCTCTTCGCCTCTGACTTCCGGTCTGACTTCTCCTCTGACTTCTGGTCTGACTTCTCCTAAGAGATTTAGGACTTCTCCGTCCTCGTCACTGGGTTGCTCATTACTGTCATCGATCACGACATTGATGGATTCCATGATAGTCCGGGTACGTTTGTTGAATACACGAAAAGCCCGACTATTTCTGGAGTATCCAAGGAAGATGCCTTCGTCGCTTTTAGGATCAAGTTTGCGTCGAGGTTCCCTATCTGCAAGTATGTAGCAGATCGATCCAAAGACATGGAAATATTTGACATTAGGCTTCCTCCCCCTCCATATTTCATAAAGAGTGAGCAAAGTTCCAGGGCGGAGGGTCACTCTATTATGAATATGGCAAGCCGTATTTAAAGCTTCAGCCCAGAAGTGATGCGGGATGTCTTTGGCTAACATCATGACTCTTGCCATTTCTTGAAGAGTGCGATTTTTCCTGTCAACGATCCCGTTTTGCTAAGGAGTGATGGGAGCAGAGAATTCGTGTGCAATTTCTTCAGTATCACAAAAATTTGCGAAGCTGATGTTTTCAAACTTCTTTCCATGATCACTTCGAAGTCGGACGACTTTCCCAATGGCTTCTCCTTTTTCTTGTTGAACTCTCCGACATAGGGCTTCAAAGACTGAGAAGGTGTCTGACTTTTGTCGAATAAAGTCTACCCAGGTGTACCTCGAGAAGTCGTCTACACAGACAAATATGTACTTCTTCCCTCCTAGACTTTCTACTTGCATAGGTCCCATAAGGTCAACATGAAGAAGTTCTAGAACACGAGAAGTAGTAAGATGATGTACCTTCTTGTGTGACGTCTTGACTTGTTTCCCAATCTGGCATTCTCCACAGATTTTTCCTTCAATGATCTTGAGGTTGGGAACTCCAATGATCGCCTTTTCAGAGAGAATCTTTTGCATGCTCCTCAAATTGATGTGACCAAGTTTTTGATGCCATAGCTTCGTCTCTTGGGCTTTGGATAAAAGGCACTTGGTTGGCAAGGTTGTGACTATTGGAGACCATAGATAACAGTTATCAAGAGACATGTGACCTGTCATGACTTTCTTCTAGTGTTCGTCCTTGACAGTGCATTTGTCACGAGTGAAGTTGACATCTAGGTTCAGATCGCATATTTGTCTGATGCTGATAAGATTGGCTGTAAGACCTTCTACCAGTAGAGCCTCTTTCAGACATGGTGAGTTGGGAAGGTTGAGTTTTCCTTTCCCGAGTACTCTAGCTTTTACTCCATCTCCAAAAGTGACGAAGCTATTAGTGCAAGGTATTAAAGTGACCAAGAATGAGCTATTATCAGTCATATGTCGAGAGGATCCACTATCAAAATACCAATCATTGCTGGTTGAGGCCTTTAGAGCTGTGTAAGCAATATTTGCACGATAGTTTACTTCCTTGACTCACCATTCCTTACGTGGTTGTGTCTTCTTGATGGTGGTCCTTTGCTTGACGAAACTCCTTCCATATAGCTGATAGCAGAAAGGTCGAATGTGACCTCTTCGTCCACAGTGGTGACATACCCACTTATGTCTTTTGTTCTTTATCCTAGAAGCGATTAGTGTATGAGACATTTTGGTCGCTTGATTAGGAGAGAAGTTAGTAGACATCTGGCGGGGCTTCTGGGTGACAGCCTGCTGAGGGACGAAGACGGTGTGTGATGATGAGGCTTCTTTCGAATATCCAAGACCTTCCATATTTCTAGCTGGTTTTCCGATCGAGAGAATTTGGTCTAGAGTGTCGGTGCTTGGATTCATCATTTTTACAGACTTGGTGACTTGTTCTAACTCGCCTTTTAACTGAGCAACTTCTTTTTTGAGATCAACAGTAGTTTCGAGAAGTCGTGACTTGTCTTTATTAAGAGAAAGAATGAGAGCATTCTGTTTTTCGATTACCTGAGAGTCTTCAAGCCACTTGACATACCATTCGTTGTATGCATTGTTGAGAATCTCATCGGATGGCTCATCATCAGAGTCATACTTCTTTGAATTCTCGGAAGGTTGCTCTATTGTGGAGGAAGTAAAAGGAACATAGTTACTTGTATGCTCAACGTCACTTTCCTCCTCATCTTTGTCGTCAGTTAGAGAGGCATTGAATCCCTTTTTCTGTTTCTTTACGAAGTTAGGACATTCTTTTTGCATGTGTCCATACCCTTCACATTCAAAGCACTGAACTCCTCTTTCTTTTCCTGATCGCTCTCCTCTTCTACCATCGCTATTTGTGCTTTCGAACTTCTGGAACTTGTGCTGCGGCTTGTCTCTGACTTCTCGGGTGACATTCCTTCCTGTCATCTGGCTAAATCTTTTCATGACTTTATTGTAGTTTTTGGCCAGCATAGCGATAGTTTCCTCAATGTCACTATTCGAATCAGAGTGCGTCAAGTTCTTCTGTTTTTGGGTAGAACTCTTGAAAGCCACACCTTTATGTTTCTTCTCGATGAGAGGTAGGGAGAGCTCGAAGGTCATTAAAGATCCCATGAGTTCATCAAACTTCAGTGTCTTCAAGTCATGAACTTCTTCTATGGCGGTAATCTTCATCTTGAATCTGGGACTTAGGGCTTTCAGCGTTTTTCTGACCAAATCTTCATCGGTCATAGGCTTGCCAAGTGAATATGATTCATTGGCCAGATCCTTGATACGCACATTAAACTCCGCAATAGTTTCGTCTTCATTCATGGTAAGGGCCTCAAAGTTGGTCGTAAGGTACTGTAACTTCTGCTCTTCGACTTTTGAAGTACCCTCGTAAGCAACAGCAAGAGTGTCCCAAGCAATTTTGGCACTTGTGCACGTGTTGATGAGTCGAAACACATTCTTGTCTACTCCATTAAAAATAGCATTGAGTGCACGAGAATTACCTAGGGCGGCTTCATCTTCTTCCGCGCTCCACTCTTTTTCTGATTTGATGCTAGTTTGATTTCCATGAGCATCAGCATAGTGAGGTTCCTCCCATCCAATTATGACAGACTTCCAAGTTTTTTTGTCGAGGGACTTCAAGAAGGCACACATCCGTGCTTTCTAGTACCCATAGTATGTTCCGTCGAACACTGGTGGTCGATTTACTGAACCTCCTTCCTTTGAGTCCATATTGACTATTCATAACTTTTGCAAGAAAATCATCTAAAAGAAAAGGTGCCTCCTCTGATACCAATTGAAATTTTGAATCGTAGCCGAGTCAAGAAGTTGAACACAAAGTCGTAACTTGTGTATCGACTACTTACCTAAAACGTAAACCGTAAGCTAAATAATAAACAGATAATAATAACGTCACCAGAGATGATTACCCAGTTTGGTGACTCCGCACCTACGTCTAGGGGCACTTTGCCAGTGAAAAGGTTTTCACTATAAAGGTAGTCAATAGTACAACTTCAAGCACCAACTAGCTATCACACAAGCTATTGTCCTAAGCTACTATAAATCTCACCGTGAACAACCTCGACCAAGGGCCTCTCCCCCTGTCTTTGAGAACCTCTCAATTCCACCCTTCGAGCAAGCCTATGCTCGGTGTCGTAGTCTTCTTTGACAGAGTTGTGAATCTTCAATCACAAACAAAAAACCTAACCGATCCAAACACTCAATCTTCACGACTTGATGTTTGATCGGAGCAAAGCCGTTCTAGCAAATATAATCAGCCTCTCAACACGCCAATGGTGCACGGTTAAGAGCTCTGAGAAATCTTGCAATTTAAAACAAGAACGAATGACTGCTAATGGGAAGCCCAAGGCTTTTTATAGCAGCTCACATTCCTAATCCTTCCCGGATTAGGAACAGGAAGTTTTAGACTTCCTGAATAAATTAGGCAAGTCGTTGCCGCCTTTAATGCCAGCTGCAAGTCGTCTTCCTTTGTTCTGACTTCCTGAATAAATCAGGCAAGTAGAGTTGCCGCCTATTGCTGACGTGTTACTGACAGCTGGAAGTCGTCTGGCTTTGTCGACGTCACTCTCTTGAGCTCCAAGTCTTCGTGGCGTCTTTCTTCTTTCGCTCCAAGCTTCGTCGAAATAGGAAAGCTTCAGACCTTTCCTAATCTGGATCATAACTAGTCGCTCCACATGTCATGTAACTTGTTGTACTGACTTCTTACATTTGCGCTAAAAAATTATGCCAACACTTAAACGTAGCAACAAGCTTAGTTGGCACTTGAGTCTAATGTGTGTGTAAACTATATTTTCACCTCATACACTTTCAATATGGGACTTTAACTCAATAGTAGATTTCAACGATAAAGTTGATTCCTTTAACTTAAATACTTCATTTCCATTCTCAATTTGGTTGTTGGGTTTAAAAATTAAAATGCCCAAATATAAACAAGGATAAATTAAAAAAATTGATGAATTTTTGGATGCCAAGGTCTTGAATTTGTTTGTTTCCGTAAAATTTCAAATTTGCGTTGATGAATTTCTGATAAGCGAGCATTTAATCTTCTTGTGTTGTGTTGTGGAGCTTGATAGAAGTGAGAGAGTGTAGAGAAAATGTGTTTCATGACATTTTTTAAAAATTAGAATGATATTAGAGGGCATTTGTGTCTTTTCAATTAAAATATAAAAAAATTCAATGATTATTTATTAAAATAAATAAACCAGTTTTTAGTTTGAACTGGTTAGATCGGGTTAGACCAGAAAATCTGATTTGAACTGACACAATTTGAACCGGTTCTCTATTATATGAAAAGACTAATATGCCCCGACCTTTAGAGTAAATCAGTTATTCAAATAGGGGCAAAATCGGTATTTCACAAAATTCTATAACGGAGTTTCTAACGGTGATTTTTTTATTTAGTTGACCTATAGAAGTAAAAGAAATTTAAGTTTATCTACATGATAATCGTGTTTTTTAGTGTACCTACGTGATATCTTTCCTTGAAGATGTCTCATAAAATGTGATAATTTCTTATTGAAATGGATATTTTCATGTGGATACCTTAGAATTAGTATTTTTTTTCAGGTGGATGCCTTAGAATTAGTTGTTTTTCAGGTGGGTACACCTAGAAATTTTTTTGTTACAGTGGATACCTAAGAATCGTTTTTTTCAGTTAACACCTTCTCGTTCATTTCTATTAGTTTTTAACATTTTCAATATGTGAAATGATTAAAATATTTTTGAGAGTTAAATGAATTATTACGATTAGATTGAAAAGACTAAAATATTCTCGCATACACTTTTAATTTTTATTAGTATGTCATTTACTACTTTCCCTTTCCATCTCTCGTAACAAATTTAGCAAGACCAATGTGCCAAATGAACCAGAATTTGTACTCTTTTTCCCACTGTGAGTGAATGTATCAAAACCCTAGGTTGTTCATCTTCCCTAACAAGATTCTCTATCAAAAAATGTAATCTCTATGTGATCCTCTCTCTTGTCTTCATCTCATCTATCATTGAGTCATCCATTATTTACTATATTCTTTCTTTTTTACAATTTATTTTCGCTCCTTAAAATCGCCTCCTTTTTTTTCTTTTCTTTCTCTCTATTTTCGTTCATATTATTACACTATGATAAAAAGGTCAAGCTTTTACAAATCCCCACCGTTTACTCTTCTAATCCAATTTAGCCCCCTTTTTTCTAGTACCATTTTATTGGCCATTGACTTTAGATGTGGTCAGGATTTGAAATTGAA
This sequence comes from Geranium rotundifolium, assembly GCA_963920655.1. Taxonomy (NCBI): domain Eukaryota; kingdom Viridiplantae; phylum Streptophyta; class Magnoliopsida; order Geraniales; family Geraniaceae; genus Geranium; species Geranium rotundifolium. Next base: position 35,309,857 of record OY987319.1, read on the forward strand.
ATCGACAATTTTGATTTTTTTATCAAAGTTTTTCGATGTCCGGGATGTGGAGATAGAAGAAGGTAGCGGGGCGGCGCATCAAAGTTGTGGCACATCGACCCATTTGAATCGCCGCAGACGGCTCGTATCGCTACCGAGAATCGCTTGCCAAAATGCAAGAGTGGTTCAAATCGGATCACGTCATCTTTGGGCGAGTTTGCGAAAGAAATGAGATGTTTTTATTTTATAAAGGTATTTTAGTTATTTCACAAATCAAAAATGTTAAAAACTAATGCAAATGCGTTATGTGAAATAAATGCAATTCTTAAAAGCAGTCTATTGTACGTATATTCACCTGCAAAACAGCATATTTTAGAGGTATACACATGAGAAATATCTCTTATTTAAATATAAGGGAACACTACTGGATGGAAATACTTGTTAAGTTAGGTACACGCTGCCAAATAAAGGAAAACACTTGTTGAGAAACTTCGCATCTTCTTTGATAAAGTTGATTTTGAAGTGTCATATTGTTCTGATTTTGGTAAAGTTGATTCCTTTAAAGGAAAAAGACACTTTTGTGCACCTAAATATACACTTTTGACACTAACATACCCTAACTTTTTTTTTTCTCTTTTTTCCATACCTGAATATTATTTTGGACAATTTACCCCTAAAATTTTAAAAATACCGAAATTACCCCTGAGTTGAACCAAAATTAAATATGGTCTGATGGAGAGAACCGGTCCAACTTTTAAAGAGGGTAAAAAGACAAAATTACCCTCACATATTCATCAAATTTTCAATTGAATGCCCCTCTCTACCTTCAACCCTAAATCCTTCCCGTCCCCGCCTCCATCAACGGCCACCAGGAAGAACTGCCTCGTCGTCGCCCCAGGCCACCGGCATCTCCTCTACGAGCAAAACCACCTCGTCGTCGCCTCCTTCGACACCGGCGGCACCGAGCTCCTCTACGAGATCTGCCTCCTCTCCGCCCAACATCGCGCGCCACCGCCATGTTCCTCGTCAAGAACCGCCACCTCCTCTACTCTTGTTGTGGTGCCGATTATGATACAAATCAACAGTTGGCGGCGGAGCCTAGGGTTTCGGAGGCGAGGTCCTCGAGAAGGGGGCGAGGGATAGAGGAGGAGAAGTTGAGGTGGAGGTGGTCGTAGAGGGAGAGGGATGCGTCGGAGACGATGCGGCGGAGGGCGAGAGGATCTTCATTGCCGGAGGCGGACGGTAGACGCGGAGATGGGTGGTTGGGTTGCCGGAGAAGATGATGAACAGTGAGGAGAGAGAGGCAAAAATGTAATTTAATAATTTACTTTTCAATTTTAAATTTTTTATTTGAAAAGACCAATATACCCTTAAATTGTGTGATAATTTCGTTATTCAATGGAGGGTAAAAAAGTAATTTCATTATTAATTAAAATATGGTTGGATCTGGTTGAAATTGAACCGGCTCAATTCAGGGGTAGTTTCAGTATTTTGAAATGTCTGAAGAAAATTGTCCCAAAATGAAATTAAAGTATGGAAAAAAGAGGAAAAACAGTTAGGGTATGTAAGTGTCAAAAGTGTATATTTAGGGGCACAAAAGTGTCATTTTCCCTTCCTTTAATTAGGTCTCATTATTACTCACTTTCACTCAACTTTCTTGGAGAGGCTCTTCTTCTCTATTCAATCTTTGTCGGCAAAATCAGAGGTGTGGTTCAGATCAAACCCAGAAACCTGATCAAGTTCATTCTTGAGGTAGTTCACTTTTGTCTCTTCTTGCTATGATGATCAATTTATTTAGGAAAAAATTGCTAAAACTATTGGTGTATTAGACTAATTTTGGAATTCATATCCTTATTTTTGTTTAGTTTCTATCCATTTCCTCAATTTTGGTTTTAAGAAAGTATCATTTGATTTTAGTTTTTTATTTTATCTGATCAACTTTATTTTCCTAGTTTGTTTGATCATTTTTTATAATATTCATTAGTTTATGTGATTTGGTTCACCTTTTAATCTTTTTTGAATTTTACATCATTTTCTTAACTATTCTTAACCCACCCACCTAAACATCGTAAGAAGCCTCGAACTTGAATTGAAGCTAGGGAGCGAGAGTGACAACTGCTAGGCCAAGCCACGATCAAACTGGTCCCTTATAATCTCAATGTTAAATTATTAAATTAAATATAAAGGTAATGTGTTGAAAACATTTGTTATATTAGAAAACGAATTAAAATGCAACTAAGAAAATTACTTTCGGTTTTATTGCATGCAAGACTAATAATCATGACTTTATAAGTCACACCCCTCAGTTTGTGCCTTACATTGCTGTGGCGTCTGTGCGCTTTTAATTAGTTATCTGAAATGTAACATTTTACATAGTTAACAACTTTTAAGTTGTAAGATTATGAACTCTATTAACCGTCTTTCTCATGTTGGAAGATTTAAAGTTGCAAACCCCTCCCACCCAAACTGACACTACCTAGCCGTCGCATACCCGAATCAGTAATTTCCCCCACCCATAGTCTCCCCTTGCGCGAACAACTCTTATGCTTCCACAATCTTTGTGTACCATGTCTCGGATCACCTTACCTCCAGCAAACTCTACTCGATCTTCGACCCGTTCGGGCAAGTACTAGAAGTCAATCTCCGACGCTCCACAAGCAAGCAAGAGAAATGATTCGCTTTTGTTCATTTCAGTCAAGACTTTGGAGCACAAAAGGCAATAACGACGATCAATGGATTATTATTCTTCGGAGAAAGATTGCTTGTTACCCATGACCGTAGCTCGAGACCAATCAAACAGAGCAACCCTAGCATCTTGCACCACCCACTCCACCACTAGTAACCTCTAACATTTAGTGTTGGTTTTATTTTTTAGTGCAAAGAAAGATGTTGGCATTCATAATTCAACTTCTGGTAAGACATCTTCAATGTGTATTTTTGGAAAGTTTCGATGTGATATGTTTCAATTGCAGAATCGTGTATGCGAGATATTCTTTCGAATAGAATCATATTTGTGAGATATTCTTCCGAGTATGGGTAAGGAAACCCTAGATACGTCTTAAGGGTTACGAAACCCTAGAGGCATCTTTGAGTTTGTGTTAGCTGCTATAAAAGTCGGAGAGTTTCCCCTTAGCAGTTTGACGTTCTTTAGCGCAAATTATTCAGAGCTCCTAATCGTGCAAGATCGGCGTGTTAGGAGGCTGTATGTTTTGATAAGAACAGTGTACCTCACCAAACATCATTCGAGCCGATTGAGTGTTTGCGTGATTAGGGTGTTGTGCTTTCGTGATTAAAGATTCAAGAGCTGTTGAAAACAGTGATCACCCGAGCATAGGCGTTTGCTCGGAGAGTGGAATTGAGTTGGATCTCAAATACATGGGGAGTCCCTGTTCCAGGCACTCACTAGTAGTAATAGTAGTTAGGGCGTTGATTTGTGTGATAATCATCTAAGACCTCGTTTGACTATTGACTATCATATAGTGAAATCCTCTCCACTGGCAGAGTGCCCCCGGATGTAGGTGATGTTGCACCGAACTAGGTAAATATATTGTGTGTCTTCTGTTTTTTGTTTTACTTGTGTGCTATTCATTATCTGTGATTAAGCAAATTGTCGGACATAAAGTCACAACATCGTGTACGACATATTGCTCATGTACAACTAGAATTTTACTCTCAAAACCAAACCCCCAAATGCGTGAGTAATACATAAAAATTGTATATGGGACTAACAAAGAGCACAAACAGACAACAATTTTGAAAAAAAAACAAGATTAAGACAATCATGGGTGCTAGATCCCCTTAGTTTTGAAACCAAAAATAAAATATTCAACTTATCCTGCAATCAAAAGATATCTTATGTCTGCAAATATGCCAACTTCACCTCTCAGTATTCGAGTCAGCCTAGACTCGAGATGTCTACTATACCCCTTGAGTTAGAGATCACTCTGAGTCTGCAATGAGCACGACAATTACATGATGAGGGTCCTGTATAATTGAACACCATGAGTTGTGATGTGTTGGTCACCTACCAGACTTCTTGGATTCGACTTCTTGTCTTTCTAAACCACCCAACATTCGTCAATAACACGCAATAGAAATATAAAAAACAATTCAAGTCTCACATGCATTCAAAGTTAAATCGAAATTCAATACTTTATGAATCCAAAACATTCAATCTAACACTCACGATAATGGGGAATTAGCCCATAATCATGGTGCTGGACTATAACAATATCAAGTTCAACACGAAATAAGAAAAATAAAAGAAACCCTAGACCCCGAAGGGTTGAAGATCATGTAGTTGAATCTCTACCGATAGTGCCTACCCTTGTTTTTTTAACAATCCTTACACCCGAAATCGCCTTCAACCTTCTCTCGGAGCCTCTAACTTCACCTTGGGAACCTTTAGTTGTCGTCTTATGCTCTCGAAATCAGTGCATCAAAAAATAAGTCAAAATTCGTCTTTCAAATGTCTCGATGCGACTAGTCACGACCATGACATCTACCCTTATCTCTTTCTCTCTCTCGGGTTATATGGCAAATTTTAGGCCCATGTCACGACCTTAGGCAATATTTGTCACGACCGTGACATGCTCTTAACCACGTAAATTGACCAACCTTCCTTAAGCAAAGTTACAAATCTTCGAATTATCTTCAGTTTTGTTTATAATTTCACCCGATTTGAAGCTCTACTAATCAAGTTGTGTTATATGCAAGTTTCACGACGATTAAGCTCTAAACGCGTCCAAAAATGACATGTTAATGCGCGCAAGCACTGAAGAACTTGTGAAAGCATAAGGGCGCACAAGGATATTATTTATACAATATCGAGGGTAAAATAATCATTAATGTGGAAAAATATATCATGAACGTATAACCTGATGTGATCACATCGACACCCTACATTAAAGATTTTCTCGCCCTAGAGAAATAAAAATACAAAGATGTGTTGGGGAGATTCAGGTCTTAACTAGAAGGAGCACTCAAGGAAAGCCCGCATACACATTGAGTCCACATTTGACCCAAAAGACTACTTTATTGAATTTATGGTCCAATGTGCACATAAACTCTCTTTATACTTTGTAAACTTTCAACGTGGGACTTCGTACTCAAATGTGTACCTAACAAGATGGTCATTTTAAACCCCAACCTTCACCTTGATAAGAGAGTTTGATATCTCCTAATGGTTTTTTGGTCCATTTTTAACATAAATTAATTTACATATGTAATAAAAATATATATAGGGATAATGACACTTTGTTGGACTTTTTTCAAAAGAATAATTGTTATTAATTAAAGAATTTACATAAATATGTTACTATTGAAATTAATTACAAAATTGTGTTTGGGTCCCGCAGGCAAGCAAGTGTCAGCCACAGATAAGTGGTAGGTTTTCTTTATATTTTTTTATTGTAGCAGCCACTAAATGCTACAGTAAAAATCAATATTTTAAAGAAAATTAGATATGCCCACAAAGTGTGCCAGCCAGTAATATATAGAAGTTTTTTTTCCTTTTCCGGAACACCACCAAAAATAGTTGTTTCGAAATTTATGATAAAAAAATTTTTATCTTCAAAATTATAATTTTATTAAAAATATATTATTATCAATTATTTTACATTATATAATTATTACTAAATTTATTAAAAAATAATTACAAAATAAAACTCTTTCAAATTTCACGACCTCACCACCATTTTAGCGTTCCAATAAAACTTGTTGGGAACTGAAAAATAAGAATTATTCATTTAAATCTCTAGTTCATGTTGGAGTTGAGTAGGAGAAAAAGTTTGTGTCGTCATTGTCGAACAAGAGGTGGCTAGAAGCAAGCCTAACCATCCTATGAGGTTGTGTCATTTTAAAAAAAATCATTTTGTAATTTTTTTGATAAATTACAAATAAATAAAAATTATATAATATAAAATAATTGACAATGATACAATTTAAAATAAATATTTGGGAAAATTTCACTTAGCCACTCCTAAGTTTGGCCGAGTTTTACTTAACTCCTCTTAAGTTTAAAATTTACTTGTGGAGTCCCCTAAGTTTGCAAAAGTCTCACTTTACCCATTTTCATTTAACTTTTTTGAAAATTCTGTTAACTTTTTGTGAAATGATGAAAATGCCCTTTCATTAAAAAAATTAAAAATAATAAATAAAAATGATTTCGAACCTTTTGTTTTCTTATTTTTTTTACGAAAAAAATAATAAAAAGAATATTTTAGTATTAATTTTTTTTGAAAAAAAAACTTCATAAAAAATTTAAAAATAAAAAAACGATGTTTAAAAGTCATTTCAAAGTTTTTAAAAAAAATTTATAAGAAAATTTTTTAAAAAATTATTTTTACTACTAGCAGAATTTTATTCTTTATTTTATATAATGAAAATATTATATATAAAAGTTCAAAAATCATTTTTATTAATTTATTATAATTTTTCAACAAAAGAGTATTTTCGTCATTTTGCAAAAAAGATAACAGAATTTTAAAAAAAGTCAACAGAAAAGGGTAAAGTGAAACTTTTTCAAACTTAAGGGACTTCACAAGTTGATTTGTAAGTTAAGGGGAGTTAAGTGAAACTCGGTCAAACTTAAGAGGTGTTAAGTAAAATTTTCCCTAAATATTTTTAGTGGTGTCATAGCAAAGTAAAAAAGTAAACCCCACTTACTACTAATTGACATGTGGCACACTTGTGTAATTATTTATTCAAAATATTTTTATTGTAGCAATAACTGTTTGCTACAGTACAAAATAAATGAAAACTATGATTGATTGATACGTGGCATGCCTGCGGGTCTCAAAATACAATTTGGTAATTACTTTGAACAGTAACATATTTACGTAAATACTTTAATTAATTACAAATTTTTTGAAAAGAATCCCACATTGTTACACCTAACTATAGCAAAATGATACTTTCATACCCTAACTATTTTTCTCTCTTTTTAGTACCCTAACAATTTTTTGTCACAACATATGCTAAAATGACTATAATACCCCTTAGTTTAAGAAACGAGAATACAACTGGTCCAATTTGATTTATCAAACCAGATTTGAAATGGTTCAAATTTAATTTAAGATTTTGGGTATAATTGTAATTGCATCTTAAATATAAACCAAAATTGAACCAGAGATAAACAAAATGGAACTAGTTCAATTTATGGTTTCTTAAATCAAGGGTAGTTTAGGTCCTTTATGCATTTTATAGGTAAGTTGTCACAAAAAAATTGTCATGGTACTAAAAAAGAGAAAAATATATTTAGGGTATGAAAGTGTCATTTCGCTATAGTTAGGTGTAACAAAGTGTCATTATCCCAAATATATATTATGCTACGCTTTATAATATTTTCAACGTTTTTAAAAATCATTAATTAGTTTGGACCGAAATGGACAGAACCAGCTCAAATCGATCTAAAATCAGTTCAAAACCAGATCAAACGTCGCGACATGAATGTCGTTGCGCCCGTGTGGTTTTTGGTGCCGCCATGAAGGCCATGACGGATGCCATTTACAACACTAAAAAATTGACTCGATCCTTTAATTTACAAAACTGACTCAATATATACAACACATTTGATCAATCCACAAGATCAACGACCTGAAAATTAGTTAAATCAATGCTGCAAAAATAAACATGTCTTGAACATTCATCGATACTTCTAAATTGTGGGTAATATAAATTTGTAAAATTGTCACCGTTAGTACCCAAAGCCATTTTCGTCTATTTTTTTTCAAAAATCTATTAAATTTTGAAGTAAAAAGACTAAAATGTTCTCATACTCAGTGTGCTAATGGTGTCGGAGGAGCTGGGCCAAAGGTCGACACCGACCTCAACCTCCGGGTCGACTCTCACTCCAACCTCCTGCACTCGTCAAATGACATGATTCCAAAAGAATATTATTGCCCACGCGCACTTGGTTATGAGTTCATACCTCTTTTAGTTCCGCCCTCATGGCCCACTGGTTTTTACTTTATGATTGTATAATTTACAAACATACATGTTCCACTCATTTTATTTACTTCAGAAATATATAATTTGAGCTCTTTGTCTCTTTTGTTGCACTGTCATATTTAATTAATAGCTTTCCCATCTTCACCTTCTTACCAAAAACTCCAGCAGTTGGTCCTCTTCAGCTCCCGTTATTGGCATCATCTTTGCTGTAAATCTCATCCTTATTTCATCTTCTGGGTAATCATCGATCTACTGCTCATCCTCATCTGTACTCAATTTGATCCAATTACACTTCTTTCTTGTTAATCGGTTACATACTTTTTTCGGCTCTTTCAGGCAAAAAGAGTTATCTTCACAACCAGATCGGGGAAACACGCATATTTCACCTATAAACTTTTGTCTAGAGGGTTCGTCACTTGCAGCAGGTACTTCTCAATCGATCTCACTTCTCTCTCACAATGATTTACGTTGTCAGCTTATACAAAACAAAAGGAAATGTTGTTTTGTATGGAATTAAATGCTAAACGCTTCATGTATTTTGACAAATTACACGGAAGGTTGTAATCGGTAATTCATTTTTTGGAGAGAAATTAAATATCGCAACATTAATGATGTCGAAGTCAAGTTTATGAGATAAGGAATGTTCTAATAATCTTTTATTACCTTATTTGATTTATTAGACGCTGATCCGTTTAATATTTAGATTTAGATTTTGAATTTTAATATATATTGTCAATAAAAACTACAACTCGAGCCAAGGGCAGATCCAGCGTGGGGGGCACCCTAGAAATTATATACATTTCGTAGTGTTAGAAGAGATCCATTGGGGAAGAGATTGGTTAAAATACTAGGTTTTGTATTAGTACGTTATAGAAAGTAATTAGATCCAATAATTATTACTCGTTTACATATTTACGGAACTGTCCATGATCTTTTCTTTGAAAAACTGTTCATGATCTTCTCTCTTTTCTTAAAGGTAAAAACAAATTTTATTAATTAAATAGTAACTAACCCATCATCTAGTCGGACAACTGAAACTACAGTTGATGGGACAGACCCTTCACCATAATTCTAGCTACTGTTAGTTGAAGCAAACATGGTCAATTCGTGAGCCATTTGATTACAAGCAAAACAAAGAACGCATGTTCTGATAGTGGGTAGTACGTAACACTGTTCGCTAATGATTCCTTCAAAGTTGTGCAGCTCGACATATTTAGCATCATGTAGAGCCACGGCCTCCAACTCATACAGGTGGAGGAACTCTGTGATCTTGTTGCAGAGTACTTTACACAAGCATCCATGATAATTCTGGAGACCAATCGACTCGAAGCAGTTAGATTCATGCAGAGCCACAACCTCCAACTCATACAGATGGAGAAACCCCGTGATCTTGCTGCAGATCGCTTTAAACCAGTTTCCTCGATCAACCTTGCGATCAATATGAGCATCGCGAAATTCAAATTCTTCCAACACATTGGGTTTAACCCGATCAACCCATCAATACTAGGGACCCCTCGTTTCCTTACAGTACCAATAGAACACCCAAGTGACGTATTGAATCGTAAGCAAGCCGAGGCCCTCTAGTTCGGTGTGCTTGCATGAGTTTGCCCACCGACGCCATATAACTCCATATTCCTCCCAGTACCAACCTACCAACCAATCATAACCGCCGGTTCCCACGTATTGAAGCTTAAGCAAGCCGAGACCCCCTAATTCGGTATGCTTGATTGAGTTTGCCCACCGACGCCAGATAACCTCAGTTCCCTACTAGTACCGATCTACCGTCGTGACCCAAGATTGCCCCACCTGCAATTCCTTCCTCAACCCTACTTCACTCAACCCCGTTCCTGCCATCCCACTAGATATGCCTCCTTCACTGCCAGTTGTCGTCTTAGCTACCACCGCAAGACATGAAACTCTCGCCGTACAAAAAGTCCTCACGGGTGGAGCCGTGCCGCCGTGAGACATCGTCGATTTTCGACGAACAACCCAAATCGCCACGGGCAAAGGGTACAAACCACAAAAAGAAAACCCTTCTTGGCACAACCCTGCGCCGAACTGTCCATGATCTTTGATTATGCGTTAATGGTCGTAATTTACATTAAAAACTTTTTGAGGAAAATAATTTACATGATTTTTGGTTTAACGTGTTTTTAAAGTTTAATATATTATTACAATTTTAATCATATATTTGAGAAAATTATTGAAAGTGAGGAGTTTTTAATTATCTGTTAAAATTAATTAATGATATATAAGTGAATATAAATGTTATCTATTTATATATTGGAGGTGTATAATTAGTGAAAAATCATAGATTTTGGTACAAATTTAGGAACCAATATTAACCACTAGATGTAAGATTAGAAGAATGAAATTTATGCTTACTCATTCAATGACATATTGTATAATTATTAATCAATTAATATTTTATTTTTACTTTTTATTTAACACATATGCGAGGATAAATTCGTATTCTTATTATAGCAATGTTTATATTAATTATTTCATTTAACACAAAATCATGGTCTCAATTTTATTATTTCGTGAAAGTTTTCGATATTACTGTTTCATGAAACAATTTCATAGTTGCATAGTTTAATTAATCAACTTTAGTCATTGTTTCAATAATCTACTTTCATGATTTAATTAATTAAGTTTGATGGTTTCATTAATCAAATTTTATGATTTAATAAATCAAGTTTTCTGGTTTACTAATTAATGTATGGACAGCCCAAATACAACCGGGATGAAACAACTATGTATCATTAAAAAGCTAAATACACTAGTATAATCCAAGCTGAAATCTGTTAAGTAGCATGGACAAGATGTCGAACCTAATGTCGGAACGTTTGGTTCGACAACTTGTTCAATCACAGTGTATGGACGGTAAACAGTAAAGTAATAAACAGAAGACACAATATGTTTACCCAGTTCGGTGACTCCGCACCTACGTCTGGGGGTACTCTGCGAGTAGAAAGGTTTTCACTATTCGATAGTCAATAGTACAACTTCAAACATCAACTAGCTATCACACGATCTATTTTCCTAAGCTACTAGAGATCTCACCGTGAACAACCTCGACCAGAGGCTCCCCCTGTCTTTGAGAACGTCTCAATTCCACCCTTCGAGAAAGCCTATATTCGGTTGTGTTGTCTTCGACAATCTTCTTCGTGAGTCTTCAATCACGAACAAAACCCAATAGATTACCGACACTCAAATCTCCTCGACTTGATGTAGGTAATTGAAAGCGTCCTCTCTACATAGATCAGCCTCTCGATCCGCTCGTCTTACACGGTTAAGAGTTCTGTCAATTTAGCATAGAGAAAAGGACTGAGTTGCTAAGGGGGTAGCGCCTGCTTTTATAACAACTCACATTGCCTAATCGGATTCTTATTCCAATTAGGAAATCCCTTACCGCCTTGCGTTTCTGGCAAGTGACAAGTTGGCGTTGCCGCCTTCATTAAACCTTGCTTGCGTGTTTTTCTTCCAGCTGGACCTTGCCTGAATTCGTTCATGCTTTGACTTCTTTACGCGCACATCTTCTGTGAGTAAAACAGGAAGTCTTCGCTATCTTGCCTATAACTGCGAGTATCATGTCGCACTAACTGTGTTGTAACATGTTGTCCAACATCTTGACTTTGAGCTAAACAATATGCCAATACTAAACGTAGTAACAATCTCCCCCTTTGGCAATTTTTTAGGCAAGCATATTTTGACGACGAGCTTTGGTTATTTTGTGATTAGCACCATCTTCAGTATTTTTGAAGAGTCTTCTGTGGCATCGTCTTTTGTGGCAAGATGGTAACATGTTGTGACACATGTTCCGCAGTCCGTCATATAACATGTGATAACATGTACTGACACATATCCCATCATGTTCTTCATCTTCATGATGTCTTCTGTAGCAAGGCATATAACACGTGATAACATGTCGTGACATATGTTTCATCTTGTTTGAGTAACAATTCTCCAAGATTTTTGGATGACTTGAAACTGTCTTACCTGAATTTCTCCCCCTGATTGCCTCAAAAATGGCAAAAGGGTACATCAAAAAGATTATGGCACACCACAAATAAAAACCAACTCTACACGCTAGCAAACTAACCCCTAACCATGGGAAAAATATCCAGCTCCACGGAAGAACAAAACATTGTTTCAAAAAGTAACCCGGACAGTCCCCGTGGATTCAAGAGTGTTTAACAAAATAAATGAGTTTTTTAGGAACAAGATAAGTAACTGGACTGATTTCAGGTGGAGGAGTTAGCGACATCTTCCTCAGCACCAGGGGCTTCCTCAGGTATAGCTAGCAGGTCGTTGAGGAGTTGCTCATAAGTGGCCTTCCGGCTTGCTAGAGTGTTGATGGTAGTCTCCAGATCTGCTATGCCTTCTATTAGTTCGTGCACTCTCCTATCTCTGATGGACCCGGTTGCGCTAGAGCTGCTTCCTCTTTCAAAGGTTCTTGTAGTCGGACATGGAAGGTCCTTGACATGTTTACTTTCAAAAAGGTTCGGGTTAATATGAAGCACTAATGGGCGTTTTCTAGCAACATCATTGTCACGAATAATGGTAGGACATTGTTGAAGAAGTATGCCAGTTATGAGAGACGGGAATCTAATGAACAATTTGATAGCATACGACCTCGTATGTTTTGTTAGATGTTCAACAACAAGTGGCCCAAAGTCAAGAGGAAGATTCATACCGATTTGGTAGGTGAGTTTGGCCAGATCCGCGTTGATGCTCGAGGCGTGAGATGAGGGTAACCAATTTGGCGAGACGTGAGATGAGGGTAACCAAAATGGCCTCGACGAGAAAGATAAGTCATGGCGAGACATTGATTCAATGTTTCGCCGAGAAGGTGAGAACAATGTCTCGCCGGGAAGGTGAGAACCAAGCCAGAGAGACTTTGCAACGTCTAGCCGGCTAGGTTCTCACATTCCCGGTGAGACATTGCCTCGCCGAAAGGTTTAATCAGTGTCGGCGAGACAATATCTCGCCAGCTAGGTGGGGCAGATTTTGGCCAGACTATGGTTTCTCGGGCTTCAAATCTACTCCACAACAGAGGAGGAATCGCGAAGGCGTTCAGAGAACCATTATATTTTGGTTCTGTTCTGGTTCCTAAAATTTAGAGCCATCGGGTAACCATACAGAACCAAAACCGGTTCTATATATAAAAAAAATATTTGTATTTTATTTGCAAACTTTATAATTTGATTGAGTTGTAATAATTAAGTTTTATCATTCGATTTTCTTAGATTTTTAGTAATTTTCAATTTAAAATTTTTGTTTATAAATCGGGATCAAAATTGTCTAATTCGGACCATAGATCAACCCATTAACAAAAATTGATTGTTAAACGGTTCTAATGGGCAGAACCGTAGAATTGTACCAACGAATCAGGTTTAACACCGAACCGGCCCCAAATGCAGTGGTTCCAAGTCCGGTTACCAAAAATTGGGAACTAGTAAGTCCGGTTTGGACTGGTTCCGAAATTGTGTCAACCCCTAAGTGTCGACAGAGGATGAGTCATAAAGGCATCGAACAAAGGAGTGGTCGCGGAGGCGTCAACAGAGGCGGAGTCGCTAAGAAGGAGTCATGTAGGCGTCAATTGTCTGGAAGCATGAAGGTGTGGGTCGGGCGCTATAGTGGATATATGGTTACACATTATGTTAGTAGGGTTTCATGCATATTTTCTTTTAGGGGAAATTGCAGGTCACTGCTCTGTACTATACAACTTTTGCATGTCACTACCCTCTACTTTTTTTAGTTGCACCGTCCATGACAGAGTTAAGTTTGATGTAAAAAGTCCATAATACCCCCATACTAAAAAAATTCAAAAATTGAAAAAATATATGTTTTAAAAAAATATTTTTTTATCAGATAAATAATAAAATACTAATTTCAAAATTATTTTTTTAAAAAAAATATTAAAAATAAAAAACCATTTTTAACAACATTTTTTTTTAATATTTTCTGAAAAAAATATTTTATAAAAAAAATAATATTCAAATCAGTTTTTTATTATTTATTCCATAAAAAAATTTTAAAAAAATAAGTTAAGCAAATTATTTTCTTTTCATTTTTTAAATATAAGGGTATTTTAGTCATTTAATAAAATTTGAAACTGAAATATTTAAATGACTAAAATACCCTTGTATTTAAAAAATGAAGAAAAAAATCATTTGTTTAACTTATTTTTTAAAATTATTTTTATGGAATAAATAATAATAAAATAATTCAATATTATTATTTTTTAAAATAATACTTTTTAAAAAAAATATTAAAAATAAAAATTTTTATTTATAATATTTTTTAGAAAAAACCCATTTTTTAAAAAAAAATTAATTTTGAAATCAATGTTTACTATTTATCTGATAAAATATATTTCTAAATTTTTTTTTTCAAAAGATTTTTTTTTGAATTATTTATTTTTTTAATATAAGGGTATTATGGACTTTTTACTTTAAACTTAACTCTGTGATGGACGGTGCAACTAAATGAAACCTTACAGTGGTGACATGCAACTAAAAAGACAGAGGGTAGTGACATGCAAAAGTTGCATGATACAGGGTAGTGACCTGCAATTTCCCCTTTCTTTTACACAAGTACTCTTATGAACATTTAATTAATTTTTAATTTAATTAGGCTATTTATTTGGATAATGGATCAGTGATTCTTAGGTTTGTATTTAAAAGTTGGGTTTGAGGTAATTGCATCCCGTGTATACTAATACAATAGTTTTTTAAATAAGGAAATACCAACAACTTGAATTTATAAATATTAGATAACCCAGAATTGTCAAATGTATGGTGTCTAAACAGGTTAATAACATGATTTTCTGTATGTCATAAAATTCAAATTCGTAAGATTTTTATACTCGAGATAACAATTTTTTTAAATGGTCATAGCATACATAGAGCAATCGCGAAAATTGACGGTAAATAATTATGAGTCGTTTGTTTTTAAATAATAGCGCCTGTCCTTTTCATGTTTTTGTACGCGTGAGATTATTTCTTATTCACACTTGTGTATACATGGACTTTTACTTCAACACCCCCTCCAAGTCAAAATGAGGTCATATTTTCTTTAGAGCCGAATTTAAACTTAAATGCATCTAATTTGACCTCGAGTTGAAAATCTTTTCTCTAGCTGAGTGCTGAACAAATGAGGCTCAAATGGGTTTGTTTACACCCCTGTAAGCGAGTATCTTGTTTAGCAATAGATTAGAGGTTTGATTCTTTAAAATATGGGTTAGAGAAAGGAATATAATTTTCTTTTAAAATTTTCCTTAAAAGATAAATAGCATTTCGTAATTTTCATCTATTTTATGATTCAACTTAACTGGACTGTAAGATAAATTTAAAGTGTTAACAGTTACAAAAACTAAAAAAATGGCATAATTAAACGTTGTAATTAGTAATTTCCCCATAATAAGTATATAATTGGACTACCCTTTGTTGCTTTAACTCATCCATTAGTGAACTAATAATTAAAAGTTGTTTTCTTTTATATGCACGTCATAGTCATACATTACAGACTAATTTGTCATATGAATTGATACAATATAAGCTTTCATCACATATGTAGGATATATTTTCTAAAGTAGATATAATTCATTAAATATTGTGACAGATCAATGGATATGTTCCCAATGATCTTTGATTCAAGAAAATCAATTTTGGAGGATATAATGAAGGCGCTGCGAGATCCCACCATGAATTCCATCGGTATATACGGTTTAGGTGGTGTGGGGAAGACCACGCTTGCAAAACAAGTTGCATCGCAAGCTGTCCAAGAGAAGATGTTTGAGGAAGTTATCATGGTGCCCATAACCCGAACAGTAGATGAGAAACAAATTCAAGGACAGATTGCAAGCATGTTAGGCCTTAAACTGGAGCAGTCCACTGTAGCAGAAAGAGCAGGCCGTTTACACAACAGGTTGAAGAGGAAGAAGGTTCTTGTCATTTTAGACGATCTTTGGGAAAAGCTTGATTTAAATGAAGTGGGAATTCCTTTTGGTGCCAATCATATGGGTTGCAAGTTGCTACTCACCTCCAGATTTCTACTAGTGTTAATGTCAATGGGAACTGAAAGAGATTTCCTTGTGGAGGCTCTTAGTGAAGAAGATGCATGGAGATTGTTTGAAGAGAAGGCTGGTCCTGTTCTTGAAAATTCCGATTTCAATACCATTGGGAAACAAGTGGCTCAAAGGTGTCTAGGTTTGCCGGTTCTCATTATCACAGTTGCTGCGTCTCTATCAAAGCGGCCACAATTGCCCGCATGGAATGATGCCTTGAGTCAACTCAAAAAGATGATCAACAAACAAATGCATGACATCGTTAGCTTCGCCATGAAGAACATCAGTTACAATCACTTAAAAAAAACCCACAAGCAACTATTTCTGCTTTGTGGGATAATGGGAGATGAAGCTACTGTTGAACAATTGTTACAGTATAGTTGGAGCTTGGGTTGGTTTTCTGAAGAGGCAGTGACGGTGCAAGAAGCAAGAGATAGATTGCATACTTTGATCCTCGACCTCAAAGAATCTTGCTTACTGCTGCATGACGTTTATGGTATCAAAATGCACGATGTTGTCAGAGATGTTGCCATCTTCATTGCAAGAAAGGATTTTAATGTGTTAGTCATAGGTGCAGAATCGAATATATGGTGCAAAAATGATGAGGATCGTAGAAGGTGCACTGCAATTGTTTTTCGCGACGGCCCTACATCCCCTCGCCTTCCTTCACATTTGGATTGCCCCTTGCTTGAGTTGTTTATCCTGAGTGGATTTTCTAGTTATTCCTCGCCTACAATTCCAGACACATTTTTTGAAAAGACAAACAAACTTAAAGTCTTAGACATGTCTCAATTGTCTTTTTCAGCATTGCCTCCCTCGCTTGGTTTCCTGAACACTCTCCAAACATTGTGTGCGGATAATTGCTATGGACTGAAAGACATATCAGTAGTTGGAGAATTGAAGAAACTTCAAATACTGAGCTTTGCTGGCTCTAAGATTGAAGAGCTGCCTAGTGGAATAGGGCAACTGTCTGATCTGAGGGTGCTGAATCTGACCGGTTGTTCCCAGCTCAAAGTAGTTCCTGCAGGTCTCATACAACGGTTAACTCGATTAGAAGAATTGTGTATGAGCAAGAGTTTTGACAGATGGGAAACAGAAGGGCTTAAGAGCAGTGGAAGTCTCATAATAAATGCGAGTCTCAGGGAGCTGAAACATTTGCATAACCTGAGCAGCTTGGCAATAAAAGTTGCTGATGCCAATTTTTGGCCAAAAGATCTGCAGTTTGAAAAGTTGGAAAGACATGAAATAATTGTGGGAGATATGTGGGGTCATCCATGGTTGGATGAGCCAGAAGTCACAAGAAAAATTTGTGTACAGCTTAGTACTACAAACAATATTAATCATTTCCAGCAACATCTAGTCATGAGGCTTACGGAAGGCTTATATCTAGGTGAATTGAAGGGCGTCAAGAATGTTATTCCTGAAATAGATGAGAATGGTTTCCCATGCTTGAAATATTTTCATATCCAAACAGATTATGAGATCCGGTACATAGTAGATACGGAGGTCAGACAACGTATGGCTGCTTTTCCTGTGTTGGAGTCGCTGCACTTGCGCAATATGGTGAAGCTGGAGAAAATATGTAATGGTCGATTGGTGGAAGAGTCCTTTGGCAACCTAACAAGATTGGTAGTAGAAAAATGCGACAGTTTGAAGTACCTGTTCACTCCTTCCATTCCTATGGGTCTTGTGAGGCTCCAAGAGCTGACGGTTAAACAATGTGTCATGGCAAAAGAGATTATTGGTACTGAAGAAGAAACCGGAATAGAGACTGTCTTATTTCCTCAATTAAGGTACCTTTGTCTAGAAGAACTGACAGACCTCACAACATTTTATTCGGGAGCTAAGGAACTGAGCTCAAACAAGAGCATACAACCTCTGTTCAATGAAAAGGTATTTTATATGGCTTTTTGCTTGTTCAAGTGCGCCACATAAAAAGAATGTGAAATAATTTTACCAGTTGATAACCTTTTAGGTGGGTTGGGTCTTAATATCCTTATATACCCTTGTTTGATTTAACAAACTGAAGAGAGTTAGCTTATCTAACAGGAAAGTTGAAACAGTTCTTGTTTTGTTGGCAAAATCACTTATTTTAGAATGGACCTTTTGTTTTAAAGGGTTTGGGGGATATCTTTGTAGGTGAAGATTCCTAATTTGGAGAGGTTGGAAATCAGCGGCTTGGATAGCATCACCACTATATGGCACAACCATCTCTTCGAAGAAAATTCATGTTTCCAACTAATGCAAGTTACTGTAAGAGACTGTGCAAGCCTTACGAGTATCGTATCCCTGCCGTCAAAAGTTGCATGTTTAAAAGAAGTGACCGTTCTTCAATGTGATGGTATCAAACATGTATTCCCAATTTCTATGGCTGCATCTCTTCATCAGCTTGAAAAGCTAACAATTGAAGATTGTGAAGTGGAAACAATATTTGAGGAGGATCATGTGGATTTAGAAGTGACATTTGTGTTCTCTAAGCTGGACAGATTGTATCTTAGGAGATTACCAAAACTGGAGTGCTTTTACCCAAGGGAGCATACAATAGAGTGCCCCGTACTCAAGGAATTTCGTGTATCTAATTGTGACAAAATATCTGCTCTGAATTTCCTAAGGGATCAGTTCCAAAAGGTATGCACTGTTGGGATTAATCTTGAAATAAGTATGGTGATTATTGCTGCATAATCTTGAAAACCCATTCAATAGCTTTTACTGCAATTTTATTAGGCATTATGTTTTACGTTTTTTCAGTTTTTCTTTGTTCAATACTAGTGTTATAACCGTTGTAGTTTTCTGTATTTGAGTTCAAATAAACCAAGAACAAATGTGGTCGTTTTTGAGAATCCATTTGTGTGTCTACCCCTCTGAAAGTGTCTCTGTTATTTCCTTTTAGAAACATCATGCACGTCATCTTTATCTCTATAGTTCTCATAAGCTGCAATCTGATGTTCGGACAAAAGAAAGAATGATTTAAAAACTGAATGAAATGGCATATTTATATTGAGACAAATGGTGGATATATTTCGATAGTATCTGCAAAGTTTAAGAATTCTTTTTTTCTTCGTTAAGTGTTTGACTTCCTACATATTGTGCCATGACTTATTTAAGGAAGAATAGGATACAGGTTAGTGAAAGAATTTGATGCTATTTTGTGAATTTTCAGGTCATCTCAAACCTGGAATTTTTTAGCATAAGAGGCAGGGACATAATGAAGATGGAAAGAAAATATGGCCATTTGCCCCCGAATGTGTTTGCCACTGTTAAAAGGTTAGTGATAAAAGACTTTGATGATAAATCAGCTGCTTTTCCATCCAATTTCTTGCACAGATTTGAAAATGTGACAAGACTTGCCCTATACAACTGCTCCTTCAAAGAGATATTCCCATACGAAGGAGATGGATCAGTAGGAATTAGTGATGATACTGAGTTAAGAGAGTTGAAACTCGGTAAGTTGCCTGAATTGGAGTCCATCTGCAAGCAAGACTCGCCATTGATCCCAATTCTTGAGAACCTAATATTGTCTCTACAAGTATGGGAATGCCCCCGTCTCACTAATCTAGTACCCTTCTCAGTGTCTTTCAGAGTACTTACGCATTTGAAAATCTTTAAATGCGCTGTACTGGTATATCTAATACAGTCTCCAACTACATATATGGCGCAACTTCAAGTGCTGAGGGTAAGTGGATGTGAAATGCTAGAAGCCCTATTTGCAGGCGAGAAGGGGGGTGAATCAGAACATGACATCATTTTCGATGAACTGAGAGTCTTAGAACTTGAAGACTTACCAAGGCTCACAAGTTTCTGCCCCCATACTTTCAACTTCGAATTCCCTTCATTGAAAGAGTTAACTGTGAGACAGTGCCCCAATATGAAAACCTTCTGTGGAGGAGCCACAAGCACGCCAAAGCTACGCAGATTGAACTTGAATGAATCTTTGAGTGAAGTGCCCTCGGAGGGTGACCTCAATACTGCTATACAGCAGGTGTTTGTAGAAACGGTATCTCCCACTCTACACTTGTTTCTAGTTAATTTACACGAACAAGATCTGTACTTTTGTTTGTATTTCATTTTCATGAATCAAGTAAGATATTACTTTTGTAGGAGATCACTCAGGTGAAAACTATTCTTGTGGTGGAAACTATGAACTCGTATCAGCCGTTTGATTGAAAAAAATAGACGCATACCACTTACTTAAAATTATATATATGAGGTGCAAAAGTAAGATATTGTGTGCTTGTGTATTCTACATTTCAGGAGCATAGAAGATTGGCTACCACACTTCCAACAACCTCGTCGAGCAGCCAAATTGAAGCAGGATCTTTAATCCAAGAGAAGTCACCAAAGGAACTTAGTGAGCCAGGAAAGGAAAGTCAGAGTTGTGATCATGGTGTCAACAAGGCTGGGAATAAAGCTGAGATTTCAGAGAAAGCCACTGATCCAGGAAATGAATTTGAGGTCTGTGAGAATGTAACTGAGCCAAGAAAAGAAGATAAGATTTCTGAAATTCATGTCAAAGAGCTTGGAGATGAGGCCGAGATTTGTGAGGATGCCATCATCAATACAGAAAATCAAGTAGAGGTTTCTGAGCCAAGAAAAGAAGCTGAGATTTGTGAGGAAACGAACCATTCCCAAGAACAAACCAGTACGGCGTCTATTGCTTCTCAATGGTTTGTACAGTCTTCCTCACAGTCTGGCCCGCGAATAAGCAATAATCCTGAAGTAAATCCTTCTCCCGCCACAGAAACAACAACTAGCACAGCTGCGGCTGGTTCTCGACAAAAGGACCTTTCAGAAATTATAGATGATGATGCTTCTCCTGATATCTCCGCCATGAATTTTTCCATATCGCCTAACGTTGACAAGGCCAAGAAAGGTTTACCGGTTGCAGACAAAGCAAAGGGCATTTCTAAGAGAAAATTGAAGCTTGCTGAAATAGAGGCACAAATGCAAGCACTTGAAGCGGCCAAGAAAGCTCTCGAAGAAGAAGATGAAGAAGAAGAATGAGCTAATGGCATCCAGAGAGTTTGATTTTCCTGGTAACTTTTCACATTAATCAACTATACTTATTTATTGGTGTTCTATATTGGATGCAGTAGTGAAATGCTCCGAATCAGCTTGCGGAAAAAGTGATTTCTGAAGATGACATCTTGGATAATTATTAAATATGCAGTTTTTCTTACTTCATTGCCTTTTGGTATTGAGAATTTCAGTTCTTGCAACATTGGATGTACATATCACTAGAAATTTGGATTTGAAGTATATTACATTGTGTTTCTGCAGTTGTATACTAATTTGGCTAAAGTTGTCCTAATGAAATGGAATTCACAGTTCATCTCTTGTTATAGGTGGAGGCTCTTAGCACGAGGAATAGAAGAGCGTAACAAGAAGCGGAAAGAGGAGATCAAACAAGAGCACGAGAGGAAGTTGGAGGAGAAAGTGTAGGGCATGCAAAATAAGACCATAAACATTATGTTGCATATATGATTATTTGGAGATCTTCAACCTGAAGAGCGTGCCATTGCTGAAAATGTTATAGGCAATGACGATGGGTAAAAGTTATAACTTATTTTTATTATAGCTACTTGCTGTGAGAATGACTCTGATACGAGCTTGTTGAGTGTTTGATTTGCTATATAGACATTGGTGTTGGAATATATATGCCTCTCAATTGCAGAAATGGTACTAGTTTCTTATTTCAACTGACTTGTGATTCAAAAGCTTGGTCAAGAATTGGCTCTTTTGAGACAATGAACATGGAAGACCTACACTTTATTGTAGGCCAAATAGTTATTCTTCTTTTGGTTTCTGTTTTTTGTTTGTTTGTAAATCAGCTCATTGTCTTGGTTTTTTTATTAGTTTAGCTGCTAAATTCTAATAAATTGTGGTTTCCTGATGAAGAAATCAAACTATTAGAGAAAGCGGACCCCCTCATATTCAATCAGTTGTAACAAATGCTACATGCTAGTAGGTCGGAATTGACATTTTGGGGATTAATCGGAAAATAAATCAGATTAAAAGATTAATCGGGATTATTCAGACAAGTCAGAGTTTTTTACACCAGATGAATCAATGTTATTATAAGGATTTAGTCTTGAAATGTTAGAGGCATCATGTCCTCCCATAAAGACGGAATCATTGGTAGCACGTTAGCAACTTAGGTGGAACTTTTTCTGATCTCAGGTCTGCACTCTGGTCCAGTCTTCTTCAGGTTATGTCCAATAAGGGCTCAAATTTGCTTATAACAAGTGACTTCAATGTGGTGAATGCGCTCATTTTTGAATGGGTAACCTTTATGAAGATCAAGCACATTGGCCTCTCTACATGAGCACGATTCAACAGATCATCCTCTCTTGGAGTTTCTCTCCTCTGCTTCAGAATTCAGAGACTCTCTTTCCTGCTTAGAATCTATATAGATTGATCTCCGATTATGGTTTTTGTTTTGTTAAAATAAGCCTGTGATATTTCAGACATGACCAAGTTTTAGTTAAAATTGAAAATAGTAGACAAATCAAACTGCTTAATAGTGGTACAAACGGTAAAAAGCTAGATGACTAAGAAATTTCACCGTTGTCTCTGAAACTCATTCGCGGGCTTCATCAAACAACTGGCAAATAAAGTGGACATTTGATTAAGAGTGCGCGAGAGTACAACAATTATAGTTCCATTGTGCCTAACGCCCCCATCAGAGCTTAAATTCCTTGTCCTAAAGGACCTTAAGCTTTAATAAAAGAAATCGTGTGAAAAAATGTATCTAAAATGACAACAACATTCGAATCTAAGAGTTATAATAGTAATAATAAATGTGTGAAATTTTAGAAATTAATCTTTCAAGTTTATCGTTACCTGTCATTTTTAATCTCTACCAACTTATGTCTGCTCAAGTGACAAAAAAAAGCATATAAATTTTTTTATGTCGGATCAATTGCGACTTGTTTTGGAATGTAGAGAACATATCATACAACACCATCACATTGCAAATAAAATTGCCTTCTCATCTCAACAAGCCTGCTTTTATGTGCTCTGAAACTACTGTTATTTTGGGATACAAACACCTATTTCTTTTGGGGAAGCTTCTCTATCAGCTCTGGTATCACCTCAAAAAGGTCGCCCACAAGCCCATAATCAGCAACCTGAAACCATTCAACATGCAATATACTTTCCGTTAGGGCAAAAACAGAACTTGTATCTATTTAGTTGATACTGTTATAAGAATTTGAGAGATGGAGGGGGTGTTAATGGAACCTGAAATATTGGTGCATCTGCATCTTTGTTTACAGCAACAATGAACTTTGAGTCTCTCATGCCGGCCAAGTGTTGAATTGCCCCTGAAACTCCGAAAGCCATGTACAGTTCTGGGGCAACGATCTTTCCGGTTTGGCCAACCTGACAAGCATGCACACCCATCAAAATTTGAAAACAAGAGAATAGGGTGCAACTGCCTGAATTTTAAAGTATGAAAATTTATGCAGGATTTTCATGCCATAAGAATTATAGTAAATTATATATTCAATCATAAATAAAGATTGGTATACCATTTTGATTTAGATATGAGCCTTGAGATTCAAACATCTTCAATATTTCAGATGTCAATTAAGTGTGGGCCTTAAATATGCATAATTTTTCAAGGATCGGCAACTGAGCAACACAACGATTACTGATGAGAAGATTGGATGTGTTTGCCTAAATGACTACTTGACATGGAGAATTCGGACCAAGGTTAAGATTCTATCGTTGTTTAATTATGATGATGAAATTTCAAATCTTTACAGCTCAGATACCAGATATTGGCTCAAACATTATTTGTAGTTTTGGCTTTATAAATGTCAGTCTCAGCCCATGAATTCAACATCAACAATACTCTAAAGCATGTAGAACTAAGAGAAAGGGCTTAACTAATGTAATACCATTTTATATTAAAATATATAACTCATGCACCAAAATGTCATGAACTTATATGTTTACCTGGAGCTCGTTGGGAACATATCCAGCATCAACAGCAGCACGAGTTGCACCAACTTAATAAAAAGAGAGATAAATATGTGAGAATACAGTATTGTGATGTCACAAGAACTGACTTTTTAACAACTGTGTAACCAATAAAACAAATAGAAGGCTATCTTGAGAATTACTGCGTGTTAGTTCAAGATGGAATACATGGGATTTCTAAATCGTTAAAAATAAACTAAAAGTCCGATCATATATTATGTTGAAGCAGATATGTAAAAAGAAATTCACAAGAATACCAGAAGGTGCATCTTTTGTGTCTAGAAAACCTAGGAGAAAGTGCAATCATGGTATTGTAGAAAGATACCTGCTGCACCAAGTTTCTCTGCAAGCTCCTCTATCATTTTGAAATTCTCGGCACTTTTCAGCGCTCGTCCCCCAGTAACTACAATACGTGCATTTCCAAGATCAGGGCGCTCTGATTCCTGAGATGCAAGTTTTATGTATCTAGATTTACCAACTGAATCTGCAATTAGAATAGAATGAATGTCAAGAAATGGCTTTGGTTCGATTCTAATTGCTAAGAAGAAATTTTAGTGGTCAAATTAAACTGATCAGTGAGCTAAGAAACATTAACCTTGTAAGGTCTAAGCATAAGATTATTTAAACAGTTCTTTAAGTTATAGCACCATCCATATGCAGAATTAACTATCAAATGAGCAAGATGGTCTCTTTGCTCCTTTGATTTGATGTACTAGCGCAAAAGTGAACAAGCAATCAACATGAACCATGTGTAATAGGAAAGATCAGCAAACCTTCATCGAAGGTTGAAAGGTCAACTTGAGAAATAGTGGGCTCGTTAGATTTTGAATCAGCTGATACAGATGGCACGGGAAAGGATGTGGATCTAATGGACAGCACACAAGGACCAGCACCTGTGTATCGGACAGTAGAGAGTGCATTTCCGGCATAAATTGGCCTATCACACTCCCAATAAAAAAAATGAGTTAAGTACATTTTAGGATACATTTTCTTGCAAGATAAAGAGGTGAAGATCACCATTTTACAATTAATAACTTGTAAAACTTTTGATACCACCTCTACAACCATATCCATTGAAGTGTAATTAGCTAATGAGGAGCTACTATGCCAAGCCCATAAAACTAATATCACACTCCCAATAGTTGTTTGTTTAGAGTTTACAAGTATTATGCAATTGATCTCAATAATTTGAAGAATGTTGCAGAATGACAAGCAACTAGAAAGAGAAAGATAGCATTCAACCACTACATGCTAAAGTTCACATATAAATATGTAAGTAAGAACGTCACAGATATCATTTAAGAATTATAAGAAACTGAGAAGTAGTTGCAAAGTCTAGTCTAGTTAACTGCAAGATAGCTCAAACAAAAGCCTATCTATGATTTGTTGGATAAGCTAGTAAACAAGCTACGGAATGGAACATCTATAAAGATATCAGATTCCTTGGATCTGTGTGATGCAAGGAAGAGATTGAAATGTAAAATGAACCTCAAGAATGTCAATCAACTACTGATCAGCATATAATTAAACATAAAAGAACCGACTAGTAAGAAGCAAAATCATCAGAGGCTTGGGGTAATGAATTGAGGGGCAACAGAGTATACCTGACAAACAGATGAGATCCAGAGATTTGAATGACATCAGTAATAGGAGAAACATCTAAAAGGGAGGCTGCACGTGGGAGTATGTTCTTCCCAAATGACCCTGATGCAGCAATTATGTGTGAGTAGCCACCTTTCTGTTGAACCGAATGGACTAGTTTAGCCCATGGTTCTGCTAGAGGATATGTAAATTTATCTGAATCGGCTATAAGAACCTACACAAGAAATTACATCTGGTGAATATTGAACTTGAAAGTGTACATCCACAGTACAGTCCAAAACCCATTTTTATGCATCCACGAAAATTACTTCAATATATAAGCACACACCCACATGCAAGATAGCAATTCATCCATGGCTTATCGAACTAAATGGACAAGGAACACAAACAGTTAGCATTGGGATGACGAAGAAACCATCAGCAACAATGCCAAGGTACCTGAGAAATTGAAGGATGGCAAGAAGCAGCATGTGCAGCAGCTTTTTGCAAAGAGGAGCCTGACCCAGCTAATAGCATTGAAATAGAATTCCCATCACCTAAAGATTTTGCAGCCTCTACAGCACTCACCGATGAGGTTTTGATGGAACCGCCTTCGTGTTCGGCAATAACCAACGTGCTTACCTATTTGCAACATAAACATATTTACACTTGAAAACAGAAGGGATGTGCATTCAAATTGCCAAAAAAATGTATGTAACCAATGACCAAGTACAAACACAAAAATGCAGTCTGTACTTCCTAAGTCACTTTGATTAGGGGTATTAAAACCACAAACTGATTACAATAATAATGAAAACACTGCCCAGGTAATATACAGAGATCCTTGCTCTGATCCTTCATCTTGCCCATGTTTTTTATAAATACACACAAAACACAACTTTTTTTTTCTACTTCTCCTTTAATCAAATCACACTCTCCATTTAAAACCCTCTTTTTCTAAAATTGCATTCCTAAACACAACTTTACTTCCACAAGAAACAAACCCAGTTCCAATCGAGAACAACAATACACATATTCCATTTTTCATCATTCAAACAAATCCAAAAAAATTCAATTCACCCAACAACAACAGCATCACAATCAAATCATATCTCACATCCAATCCTAGAATAAAAACAAACCCATCAATTTCAGCTCTGGTTTTAAGTGAACCATCAATTTACGCCGAAACAACGACACAGCTGAATCAGGGAACTGAAGAGAGAGGAGAGAGAGAGAGAGAGCTTACGGATCTAGAGACGGAGGTAATGAAGAGGAACTGATGTGAAGTTACAGGAAAGTTTCTTCTTCTGAAAGCTCTGAGCATCGCTACACTTGCCATTTCAGCTTCAATTCCTCAATCGATGAACTGATTTTGCTGATTGATCGACGAAGAAGGTGAGACTAAAACAGCAAGTTCCGTGTTGATTCCAAATGTTTTTGAAGCGCTCTCAGGAAGGCCAAAACGGTGCGTTTCGATGCTAACTGAACCAGGCCAATGTAGCTTCTTCTCTTAGGTAAACGTTTATATTATATTATATTAATTAAAATAAATAATTAGATATGAGCAATTATTGATTGCCACGTGGATCATTATCCGTTTTATGTAAGAAAATGAGTTTATGTTAAATGCTTTTGCCAATTTTTTCTTCACTAGACCCAATTGTTTTTCTTACTCTTTCGGTTTTAAATTAATTGGAAAATATTGTAATTATAGACTCTTCAAAATAGTCATCTAGAAACCCACTAAAATAATAAATTATTAATAGTACTTATGTATGAGTTATTAATAAATTAATCAAAAATTATTTTTTTCAATAATTTAATTCTCCATGAGTTATCAAAATGTTGATTTAACGGAAACGGCAGTCTGTACCCTCTGCAATTAGGGTTTCTCGTCTGGTTTGACGAGATTCGCGGCGGCTTGAACGTCTGCGACTGGGAGACTCGGAAGCAAGGGACGGTGTACGAAGGCAATGTATTCATGCAAGGGCGTTCGACCTCTCTCTACTTTTTTTAGGGTTTGGTCTCGTTAACTAACAAGGTACGCGGCGGATTCGTCTCGTCTGCAATTGAGCGACGACAAGTTCGCGGTGAAAAGTTTGGCAGTGATAGGAAGTTTTTGTGAGTACATGAGGGCTGGAGGCAGGAGGATTCTAGGTTCTGTGGGTTGACGGTGACTTTGCGATGGTCAAGTTGGGGGTATTATTTCGATGTCATCTGCGAGGGGAGACGGGTCCGAGAGGGGGTCAGCGGTGATTAGGCAGAGAAGCTCGATGGAGATTGGTGCAGCGAGAGAAAAAGTACCCAAGTTCTCTAGTGTCGATGAGCAGATTTATGTAAGCATATCGAACTAGAAGGTCTTAGATTTCTTAAGCTTTAGTAAGTCCTTGGGGGTATCCCATTGGGCTAAGAACTGGGGAGGATTGGGGGTTCTTTAGCGTCGATGGGTTGATTCTGGTAAGCACAAATAGTTTGGAGGACTTGGATTATTAAAGATTCGCGACTCCCATATTGATTGGATGGTTGATCGAGGAAGCTGGTATAATGCGGTTTGCTATGAGATCACAGGGTTTCTCCATCATTATGAGATTAAGGTCGTGACTCTAGATGATACTAACTGGTTCGAGTCGATTGGTCTCCGGAGTTATCACGGACCCTTGTTTAAAGCATTTTGTAGAGGGATCACGAGGTTTCTCTATCCGTATGAGGTGAGGTCGTGGCTCTACACGATGATAAACGGCTCGAGTTGATCATATTTGGAGTTATCATTACCAATAGGAGTTACGTACTGTCCACCTCTAAAACATGTGTTATTATTTATTTTGATCGCCGCTCTTGTAATGTTGTGGCTAATAAATTAGCTATGTATACTTTATCTAATAGTAGTTGAGATCGTGGTGCGAGATCTATCCTACCATCAGTTACTTCAATTGTCTGCTGTGATATTGGGTTAATTACTTAATAATATTTGTATTTTTCCTTTGAAAATATGTTGATTTAACGACTTTAAACAGAATGATCCATGATAAAAAATAGTGAGTCAATGAAATACGAACATTTCATTTATTTAACTTTAGTAAAGTTTGAGTAAATTATATTATAAAACCATTTAATAAAGTGTAGAGGTAATGACCCATTCTTGGGCCCATGTGTCCCTAAGGCCCATTAGGGCAACAACACTTAAAGCAACATGTGTTGCTTGGTTGCTGAGTGGTCAATTTGTGAGATTGCTGCTGCCCTAGAACAAAGAGAAGGAAGAGAAGGAAAGGAGCTGCTTCTTTTTGTGGTGTGGCTGCCCAAGGAAGAAGGATAGTAAAGCAAGGTGCTCAAGCCTTTTGGTGAAGAAAGGTTGTGAGGGAGATCAAGTTTTTGGTGAAGAAAGTTTGAGGTATTTGCTTATCTCTTATATTTGGGTGTGATATCTTGAGTATTTGGGTAGAGAACTCATTTGGATAGATTTGTGGTGTAACAAATCTTGAGTGAGTGGGAAAATCTTGAGAGAGATTGAACCTGAGCAAATGAGTTGATTTGAAGTTAATTGTAAATCTCTTGATTGTGATAAACTTGTGGGTTGTACAAGTTGTCGAATTCTTGTTTTAGTGGATTTCCCGGGCCCATGGACGTAGGCTTTGACAAACCACGTTAAATCTCGTGTCTTTATCTTTGTTATTACTTGTCTAGTTTAGTATTGTTGATTGTTACTTGTGAATTCGGAATTGGTCGTCTCTAAGGTAGTCAGCTTACACAAAGGTTAAGGGAATTAAAGTTTCGATCTTTATATCCGTGATTAGATGGTTGATACTTGGTTTATTCCCCAACATAAACTATATTTTTAATATTCGAATTTAAATCATACAGTGATTTTTTTTAAATGTTATCTTATATTTGCATCTTGACTACTAAAATTTTAAAGAAATAGGGATAATGACACTTTGTTACACTTAACTATAATGAAATAACACTTTCATACCCTAATATTTTTGTCTCTTTTTTGGTACCCTAACAAAAATTTTGTGAAAAATTATGTTAAAATGACTAATATGCCCCTGATTTAAGAAATCAAAATAAAAGTAGTCCAATATGATTTATCAAACCATATTTGAAATGGTTCAAATTTAATTTTACATTTTCTGGCATAATTATATTTGCATCTTAAGTACAAATCAAATTGAATCAGAGATAAAAAATAATTGAACCAATTCAATTTATAGTTTCTTACACTAAGGGTAGTTTAGGTATTTTAGACATTTTAGAGTTAGGTTGTCACGAAAAAATTGTTAGGGTACTAAAAAAGAGAGAAAAATAGATAGGGTATGAAAGTGTCATTTCGCTATAGTTAGGTGTATCAAATTGTCATTATCCCAAAAAAATACTTTTGTTATGAATTGCAAATTTAATTGTGTCAAAAAAATATTTTAAATTTTAGCATATGTTCATCGATTGAAAATAGGGATAATTCCAGGTGGCTACACCTAGATTTTGCTGTTTATCATCTGGGTACACCTAGAATTTTTTTTTTCAGCTGACTACGCCTAGAATGTGCAAAATTTTCGCTTTGCACTTTCCGTCCAATTCTGTTAGTTTTTAACGTTTTTTTCATGTGAAATGACTAAAATGCCCTTAGGGTAAAATGAGTTATTAAAATTGGACTGAAATGACTAAAATGCCCTCACCTATTCATTTAATTTTCAAACCAATGCCACTCCATCTCTCTTCAACCACCTTCGAACCCTAGCGCTACCGCCTCCGAGAAGCTCCTCCCCTTCGGCCTCCCCGTCGCCCACCTCCGCCACGTCGACCTCGTCAACACCCTCGCCGACCTGCGACGCGCCGCCGCGAGCTGCGCCGTCGCCGTGGACCCTCACGCCAAGGTCATCCTTGTCGTGTCCGCCAGGGCGCTCGCCGCCGCGGGGGCGAACTACTCGCTTCAGAACTCCGCCGGGTGGAACCTGCTACAGGAGGCGCTGTGCCGCCGGTGCACGGAGGTGGGGCGCGTCCTCCTCCGCCACCGCGAGCCCTCCGCCTGGGCGAAGTGGCGGCGCCGCCTCCCCCGCCTCATCGCCGAGCTCCGGAGGATGAGGGATTTTTACATGGAGATCGATTTCCACTTCGAGAGCTCCGTGATTCCATTTTTCAGTAAAATGGCTCCATCGGACACGTACAAGATCTGGAAGCGCGACGAAAACCTCCGCGCGAACACGTCGCTCGCCGGATTCGAAGGGATGAAGATCAAGCGCGCCGATCACAGCCTTCTCTTCCTGGGGGAAGGAGATCGGTCTCAGGGCCTAAGATCTGGATCTCTGATCCTCCTCAAGCGCGAGAATCGGAAGATCCTCGATGCCTTCAAGCACGCCGGGTCTCAGATGAGCGAGCTTGACACCGTCGTGCACCGCCCCGGGATGGATGTGTCCAGGGCGGAGCTCGTTGGGAGGACGAACTGGCGGAGGCAGCAGGTCACCGAGACCGTCGGGGAGTGGAGGTCCAGGGTCTACGGGATGAGCAACGTCGTGATCCGGTGCCGGATCCACAGCGTCGACAGTGGCGGATCGGCGGCGACAGAGATGGAGTGGCGTCGCGGCGACGGCATAGCTCGCGGCGGCGCGTCGCAGGTCGGCGAGGGTGTTGACGAGGTCGACGTGACGGAGGTGGACGACGGGGAGGCCAAAGGGGAGGAGCTTCTCGGAGGCAGTGGTGCTAGGGTTCGAAGGTGGTTGAAGAGAGATGAAGTGGCATTGGTTTGAAAATTAAATGAATAGGTGAGGGCATTTTAGTCATTTCATTCCAATTTTAATAACTCATTTTAGCCTAAGGGCATTTTAGTCATTTCACATGAAAAAACGTTAAAAACTAACAGAATTGGACGGAAATTGCAAAGTGAAAAATTTTCATATTCTAGGCGTAGTCAGTTGAAAAAAAAAATTTCTAAGTGTACCTAGTAAGAAACAGCAAAATCTAGGTGTAGGCATATGGAATTATCCCTTGAAAATATAGAATTGAAAATGGCGCAAGATTATTTATACGCTTAATTAATCATACAATTGGAATTAAAGCAATGATCAGCTGCAGTCAAGCACTAACTGTACTAAAAATCAAACGGCCTATAATTCACCACCGGGTCCCACAAAGGATCAACGGTCAGGGACCACCCGTATACTGAACCATGATCTCATGGTGCTGTGTATCGTAGAGCTCCACTCTGCGTCTATCGCAGATCTGCTCTGAGCTTCGCTCTCGTGATTCGAGCTCCGATTTTCGTCTTCTTCGCCTCCGGATTCTGTTTCCGCCACCATGTCTTCGTCAAGCAAACTCAAATCCCTCGATTTCTACAGGTCTGATTTCAGTTTTTTTCTGTAGAAATGGTTCGCATTTGCTTGTATGTGCATATATGAATTACGCTCTTGTTTGTTCATGTTCATGTTCATACAATGCAATGTTAATTGCGAATCCTACGTGGCTTCCATGATTGATCTTTTGTTTTTTTTGGAGCTTTGATGTTTGAATTTACGTTCATTTGGAATTTGCATGAAATGGCACTGAAATTGAGACTGTTTGTGATCAAATTGAGAGAGAGCTGAAATTTGAGCAGGAGTCATTGTTGAGTTGTTTGTGGATGTCTGTGAAGAGCAGTGGAGATGAGTTTTAGTTTAGTGTACATTGTGAGAGCTAGATTGAGGTTGATGCTTTATGAACTTTAAAAACTGTGATGTTAATTTGGCATATAATTGGAGAGTTAATTGATTCTATTGTTGTTGGTCTAGGAGATAATGTGCAGACTATAGGATAAGTAAGTTATGCCGCATTTTAATGGACTTGTTCGATAACCAACTTGTAGACTTGAAGAAGCAGGTGCATCTAGATTTTGGAAGTAGCAATACATATTGTAATGTAATGTGATCACATACACATATGATCACATACACATATGTACCCATAGAGAATCATAGGAAACATTTGATCACATACACATATGTAATGTGATCATGAGATGAATAGATAGATGCCCAGCTCCTAGCTTTTTTCTGTTTTATATTGCTTCTCAAATTATTTGGTAAGCTGTGATAGTATGTACTTTATCAGTTTATCTTGTTTTATCATCTGATGGACATATATGATATGAATCATTAATTTCTGCAGGAAAATCCCTAGAGATTTGACAGAGGCATCGTTATCAGGGGCTGGATTGTCGATAGTAGCCGCCCTAGCCATGATATTTTTATTTGGAATGGTAGGTATCATATACCTATTTGGTGGGATATATTTCGTTTGAGATAATTTAACTGTGATGTTGTTCCAAACAAATTTATGTTTAGTTTTGTAGATTTCTCTCTATTTGCTTCATAGATTCCTTCTATCTTATAATCTATCATCTATTTCTAGGATTCAGTTTAACTCTTTGCAATTGCAATTTGAATTACAGAAACCATAGACAATCCTTTCTTATATACAAAGTTTTTTTTGTTTTTCCTCTTGATGCACACTATAATGTCCTTTATGCAGGAACTGAATAATTATTTATCATTCAGCTCCTCTACATCTGTTGTTGTTGACAAGAGTTCTGATGAAGACTTTTTACGCATAGGCTTTAATATAAGGTAGAGTTTTGTGTAATCAACGTATTTTTCCTTCAAGGTTAACATTTACATGTGCAGTTCCTTGACTCCGCACTGGTAAGAGCCTCGTCAATTCGGCTGCCATTTTCATTACCTACATCTTACCGTGTACATCAGTTCTATGGGTGGGACACTAGAGATGCCTAATTTATGAATTTTAACTTAATGGAAATGTCCTCTCTTAACTTCACTGTTTAGTCTGTCTGTTAATTGGAGTTTATCTTCTCGCAATTAAGAAAAGGTTAGCTCATAATTATGAATCTCTGTACAATTAATATAGCTTGTTTCTAACTTACACAAATATATTTTTTAGCTCAATTATTTCTGCGCTGCTGGTTTTACAATTGTGTCCCTACTCCACAACCATGCATATATCTTGTCAGTCAATTCTTAGAATCCTCATTTTGCAGGATTTACTTATGCATCTGAACTTTCTTCACCTGTATCTACTATCCTGTGAACTAGTGTTCATGACTTTCTTCAAACGTTAACGGGCATCACTAACATTTTTTGGATCCTTGTGCAGTTTTCCTGCTCTCTCATGTGAATTTGCATCAGTTGACGTGAGTGACGTGTTAGGAACAGTAAGTTTACGTCATTTGATGTGTCTGCAGTTACCGTTATAAAATAAAACATGAAATATCAACATTTTATAATAGGGTGTTGTTACTTATTTTCTCGAAATATTATACTTGGTTTTCTTATCCCAACTCTTATAAGCAATGAAACTGACGTGTTCATTCCTACTGATAAGCATCATTACTTAGTTATTTGAACTATTCAATTCTCACATGACATAGAGAAAGGTACTTCAATATCAAACATGAGGCAGTTACAAAAGAAATGGGTCCTCTCCCTATTTCCTTTTTCATGATGAAATACATTTGTCATTGTGCAGAACATAATATACATCACTATTACTGTTTAATATTTGTTTGGGACCTGATCTCTATTAGCACTTATCTTGCTCAAATGTGCATCGTGTTCTTCATTTTTGTTTGTGTGTCCATAAACATAATATTTAAATGACTGACTTAATCTCTCTTATTTTCAGAATAGATTAAATATAACAAAAACAATCCGCAAGTTCTCAATAGATGCAAATTTGAAACCAATTGGCCCTGAGTTCCACTCTGCACCAGTTTTGGGTGCAGTTAAGCATGGAGATGATGAGGTGGATGATTCTGGTGAAGGTTCTGTTTCATTAACTGGTCAAACTTTTGATAAAGTAGCACATCAGTAAGTAAACAGGTTCTTATTTTCGAACATATGATTATTATGTTCTGATCTATAAGATGATCGCTGTTACAAGTATGTAAACTTTAGCTAACATTTATTCTGCAGATTTCCAATTGCTGTTGTCAATTTTTACGCTCCTTGGTGCTCCTGGTGTAACCGTCTGGTGAATATTTCTTCTCCATTTATTCATCATATATTATTTTGGCTTAAACTTTGTACCCAGTTAAATTTTGTTTCCTAAAATGCACAAGTTTGGGATGATTTAGTTTCTAAGCATATACATTTATTACCAGTCAACTTCCTTTTTTAAGTACTAGGGTTACCTAGCAGATAAGAATGTGCTTGAAGTTTCTTTTGATAAATACACAAAGTCCCACATTGCTCAAGCCCTTGTATGCAGCCCACCAAACAAAAACTTATGACCTTCAAGTCAGATTTTTTTTGCTCCTCGTCTCTTCTTGTGGTCTAGTTTAGCTGAATCCTTCTGAATTGCTGACTTGCATATTTACGAGTTAAAAAGATATTGAAGGATTGAAGACTTGTAGCATACTTGTGAGCTGCAGTTGATTAAAATTTAGACTTAACCCCTCAGCTGAAACATTTTAACCACGATTATCTTCTTATAAATGTGTGTCCTCTATTAATTTTTAACTGTTCATGTATTTGATAAATTGTTATTAATGCAGTGTGCTTTGCCGGAGGGAAAATATATCTTCCTATCCTTGATATCATTAGTGATTATATTTAATGGGTGACATCTTAATTCAGTTAATTTTCATATTGAAAATGGCAATTATATTTGCTGGTATGATTTTCGGTTTGTTATGGAATCCCCAGTAAACTTGGGTTGCTTTTGTCAGTTTTTTTTATGCCTAGTTTTTTTTATTCTGCCTCAGAAACCTTCTTGGGAAAAGGCAGCAAAAATAATGAGAGAGAGGTACTCTTTGTTAAAAACTTTTAAAGTTATCCTATGAACTATTGAATTATAAATAGTGTACTATTTTGTTGTGTAAAATGAATAAATAGGCTGCCCATGTTCTGATGACATGCTACCCAAAATCTTACATGCCCACTTTCTTCATCAGATATGATCCTGAAGTGGATGGGCGAATTATTCTGGCAAAGGTTGATTGCACCAAGGAAGGAGAATTATGCACACGGTAATTTTTAGAACAATGTTGTCTCACTTGTTAGTTGGTCTTCTGCTGAAATGGAATACTTAATATATGTATACAAAATTTACCTGTTCAAAGCAATTTCCTCAAAGATGAAATAGTTATTTCTTGTTGAGGTTAACATGATTATCTTGTACATAGTTAAAACATGGATGAGTTTAGATCAGCATATTAGTTGTGGCTCAGCTACTTCTTTAAGTTGTTTTCTTAGAAAATATGCTAATACTTGTGAATTGTCTCATGTAGCCAATAGCTGATACTATTAGGTACCCATCATAAGATTTGTGAACCTTTTTGATGATTAGATTAGAAGTGTAAAATAACAGTTTTTTTCGTAATATTATTTTCTTCCTTTCCCTCCCTTAACCCCCACCTTCCTTCAAGCAGGTGACCACTAGGATTTGAACACCTTACCACTGGGACGGTCCTAAGAGGCAAAACGAATAAATTCTTTGTAAACACATTTCAATGACTGCTGATCATGATTTTGTTGTTGTTGAGAAATCAACAATGGAATACAAATTTTTTTATGTCTCTTCCTTTGTTACCTAAATCTAATAATCTATTACCCCAGTGTGAATTGGGCTTTTTCAATGCAATCTGGACCCTAGTTTCTCCTAACAAACCAAGGTAGGATGGGATGTTCAATTTCTAGAATTATTATTTTTCCTATTACATAATTTTAATATTTAACTTTCAGGAATCACGTACAAGGGTATCCATCCATACGCATTTTCCGGATAGGAAGTGACATTAGGTGGTTATTATTTCTCCTTCTGTCTTCTCTGCTCCTTACACTTTCCATTTGAAATGATGAATGCATGCATTATTTCTTCTGTTCTTATTTTTTGAAACATATGCATACACTTCCACATATTCTTGATGTCATTCATTTTTGTTGTCTGATTTTCCTTCTATTTTATTTTAGATGGATCCAAGAAACTTTATTATTTTCCTTTTATTCTTGACTACTGTCACTGTTCTTTCTCCGCTTCTCTTCCTGCTTAACCTTATTCAAAAATGTTAATTCGAATTGCATCTGTCTCAGGGGCGAGCAAGGGCACCATAATCATGAGTCTTATTATGGAAATCGAGATACAAACAGCCTGGTCAAGGTACGCCACCTTTAGATTTTTATGGGCATTACTTTGTAAGTTTGGCTTTTGGCATTGAATTGCTTGAACTTATTGGTATAGTTGACTATGGATTTATGATCTGATATTATTTCTATCCGGAAGAGAGAACATGGCTTGATTGATCTGAAGTTTGCATCATGTGTAGACAATGGAAACCTTGGTTGCGTCACTTCCTGTGGAGTCTAAGGGACTGGCTTTGGAGGATAAATCTGATAAGAATGAAAAAAGGCCAGCTCCAAATGCAGGAGGTTGCAGAATTGAAGGGTTTGTTCATGTAAAAAAGGTATATTTATCTGAAAATACATATAAAAAGAAATTCATATCTCAGATGTTCACTTTAAAATAGTTTAAAACATATCACGCATTTATTACCTACCAACTTGATCGGAAGCGACTGTTTACAAATTTCTCTGGCATTTAATCTTCAGACTGAGCTATCTGTTACCTGCAGGTTCCAGGCAATCTGATCGTCGCAGCTCGATCAGGCTCGCATTCATTTGATCCTTTCCAAATGAACATGTCACATGTCATAACTCATCTTTCATTTGGTAAGAAGATTGCACCTAGAGTAATGACTGATGTTCAGCGATTGATACCTTATCTCGGGGGAAGCCGTGAGAGGTTAAATGGCCAAGCATTCATTAACGACCATGACATAGGTGCTAATGTCACGGTAAGTCTCTCTTGTACTATACTTTTCTTCTCATTTCACGACTTAATTTGCATCGATAATTGTTGATGTCATAATCTTATTCGTGGATATTCATAGAGATTAGTACTTCACATCTGCATGAGAATACAGAGAAAAGTATAGGACATGAAGTTATTTGTCAATATCCCTATATACAAGACATTTCTTAGTTTTTTGTATTTTCCATTTCCTTGCGTTCTTTCATTGTATTGTCCTTAGAGTTATCTTTTCTCATCTTAGGAATTGTTTCTCTTTTCTTTAATGTTATCGTTTAATTGCTGATCAAAAAATGAAAAAGACATGAGCTATTTGAGCAGTGAAATATTCTTCGACCTATGTGAGAAATGAATAAATGAGTATAGTGAGGTTCAGGTGAAAACTCTCCCTTAGAATGCAAACTAAGAACCAGTATGGACTATTAGGTTCAGGTGTTAACACATTCTGCTTACATCACTTACACCGACAATTTACATCACTTATACCGATTATCTACATTGGTTTTAAGTTTGCATTCTAACTGAGTAAACCTGAGTATTTGTGCTTCCGTACTAGAAAAAGCCAATCAATTTGATGAACTGTGTTTGCACATATCACATGCCACTATGCAAGCTCCTTTGGTCAAAACGAATTCAATCTCGTTTAAAATCCCGGGTGCAAATCTTACTGGGTCATTTGCTTAACAGTATGTGTGGGGTAGGGGATATGTAGGTTTTGAAAAAAGTTACTAAAGACAGTGAGTGAAGGGACAGATATGTCATCTCATATAATGAACATGAGGTTGTTGGTTCAAATTTCCATGCTAGCAGTGTTTGTTGTTTAATTTGTTGCTGATAAAAAAAACATTCCCGTTGCCGCTTAAATATTTTGGCTTTTCTGCATTTAAGACGAATTGATATTTCTTTCATTAACATGCCAACAATTAATTATTATTTCCTTGTTACTGGCTCTTATCTAAGGAAAAATGTTGGTTTGAGGACCCTGGTAGCACATTAAATATCCATCATGTGGATTCTGATTTTTGCATATACAGATAGAACATTATCTTCAAATAGTTAAAATCGAGGTGATGACCGGAAGTAGTGGTCAACATAAGCTAGTTGAGGAGTATGAGTACACAGCACATAGCAGTTTGGCGCAAAGTGTACGCATACCTGTGGCAAAGTTCCATTTTGAGCTCTCTCCCATGCAGGTTTGGTTACAATGTCTTCGTAGCTTTTCATTTTCATCATCTTCCATAGCTTAATCTTTTTGTTCCTCATCTTATCATATGAACAGGTTCTAATAACAGAAAACTCTAAGTCGTTCTCACATTTCATCACCAACGTATGCGCCATAATTGGGGGTGTTTTCACGGTTTGTATCTCTTCCTTTTTTAGATCTTTAATCCTTTTTTTCAATGAAGATGTAGGCCTCAACTATAGACTTGACCGAATCAATTTGTTCAAATTGAAGGTTCAAAGGTTAAAATTAAATTGGAACAAAACATCTCATTGCAGGATTAAAATGTTACAAAACTCAATTTTTGAATTCAGTTGTTATAGAAACTCAACTCACTTGAAATTTCAAACAAATAGGTAGAGTTTCGAATTTATATTTTAGCTGGTGAAGCCCCCTTGTGCATGAATCTAATACCTTCTTTGCGGGTGTGGTGGATTACATGATTTTCCAAATTACGGGACATGCATGTGGACCATGGCTCTCTGGCCCGAAACAAATTGCAAAGAGGGATTTTCAAAGCCAACCAACCTTCGATGCCATATTAGAAGACCAATCTAACTAACTAAAAACTCAAATTGATAATAGGGATCGCTCCCGTACCCTGTTCGCGCTTGTACTTTTAATTTCCCCGCCCCAAAATTTCATTAAAAATATTTTTTAATATATCCCGCCATGTCCCTAACCGAATACGGGAATTCCCGGCTGGTTCTTCCCCGATCAAATTGAGGACATTGTGGTATCCTAGCTAATAGGTGGAGGTACAAGTTATTATTTAAGTTGGTAATAAATCCACATGGTTCAATTGTAGTACTCTAACAAGTTGGAACAAAAGGTTATAAATACAACCATTTTAAAACAATTTCCCGACATTATAGATTATTGTGGCCTGCGGTTTTCAGGTGGCAGGCATATTGGATTCAGCTCTGCACAACACAGTGAGACTCATGAAAAAAGTAGAACTGGGCAAGAATTTTTGACACTGACAGTAAAAGAATTGGTGAGTATAATAGTGAGTATTGTTTCTCATGCCACACATTTTTCATTAGAGTAAGCTTTGCTATATGCAATAATAGCAGATAAATATATTTGATTATATTTATCATCATTCAATTGTATGTAACTATTTTTATATTTTTTTATAAATACTCTAACTTTCATTATGTTTCACTTGCGTTAATTTTAACGGGAATTTAATTTGAAATGATAAAAGTATCCTCAAATGTTAGAGAGAATTTGAAGAACATTTTAGACATTTTAACTCTTGGCAAAAAAAAAAGTTGTTAGAATTAAATGAGAATTATGTATAATTGAGAATTTTTATTTGTCATTTTCCAAATTTCAAAACTAAACATACCCATAAATATTTGGATTTGATATAGAAAAATCATTGCATTTCACAACTCACACAAATACACAGACCAAATTGCTTACAATCAATTTAAGCTTATTCACCTTAACAAAAGAAAATTGAATACTCATCACCACACAAAGCAAACCCATAGAAAAACATAAAGAGACTCTTTAAAAAGCCAAAACAAGACCTGAAGCAATGAACACTCCAAGAGAACCCACCATCAGTGAAGTAGCTGAACTTGGTGGTGGTGGTGGTGGTGGAGGCGAAGAGGAGGAGCCGCCTTTCCGGTCGGCCATGACTACGACCACGAGCTTCTGGTTCTTGAGGCAGTGGTCTTTGTCACCACTGATGAAGTGGTAAGGACCAGATTGGGTGAAAGTGAAGACAGTGTGGCCATTGGTGAATTTTGCAATGGGAGAAGCTGTGTTGCAGTTGGTGTAGTCTTTGTTGGTTACTTGAAGCACTGACTCATCACCTCCATCGTAGTCAAAAACTGCACACAAAAAATACACACAAAAATGTGGTAGAGGTGAAATTGATATCGAGTAATGAATTATTGGTTATTTTAGTCTATAAATTTTGAAAATGTAAATTTATTTTATTGGGACGGCTAGTTTAGTCTCCAAATTTTACAAAGAAAAGCCAGTAATCTTTTTTGTTAGTAAATCAGTCAATGACGCTAATACGCGGTGTTATGAATTTTTTTTGACTTGTTGTACAATTAATTTTTCGTTTGTTTTTTATTAATTTAATAATTTGGTTTATTTCTAACTAGGCTCTGATTATTCTATATGAAACTCTGTTGACTCTCGATTAATTTCTGGCGTTTTGTCCGATTAACTTTTTTATTAACCTTTAATTAATCATTTGTTAACTCTTGATTGATTTTTTTTAGTTCAATTAATTTAATTATGATTAATCCTGACTAAGCTACTATGAGTTTTTCTAAAACTCTCCTGCCAATTATCACTTGGGGGTGTATTCAATCATGATTTTAATGGATTTTAGAAGTCTTTCAAAGTCTTGTGGTATTCAATCATGATTTTGGAAATACTTTTAAAGTATTGTGGTATTCAATCATGACTTTAAAAATACTTTTAAAATCTAAATGTATTGTAAAAATTAATGACTTTAAATAATTTTGAGAAATTGATGACTTTGAATGATTTTTGAAAGTCTTTGTAGGCATAAAAAACTATTTTAGAAGTATCATCCCAAATCATGAGATTTGCAAAGTCATTCCATTAAAATGATCAAGACTCTTTATAGACTTGAAAGAGTTTTTTAAGCTTTAAGAATTCATGAACTTTTAAAAGTCATTCAAAATCCATTAAAATCTTAATTGAATACACGTTTTTTAAGCCTATGCTAATTTGACAAATTTAAACTAATTTAACTTCTTTTTTTAAATTAATCTAATTCAACTTATTTGACTGGTAAAGTAACAAAAATGGCTAAAATATCCAATATTCCTCAAATGATAAAGGTTGAAGGATTTTGTAAAAGGACTGAAGTTTGATAATATATTTTGGACCAATTTAATACTTAGGTATCAGAATTCATCAATCTTACCGTTCAATCAAAATAATCTTTCAATATAATATATTGTGACCTACCAACTATGGTCAATTTATCCAAATAGTTCAATTAAATTATTCTATAAACGATATAAAATAAATTTGGTCAGTAAACTTAATAATATCATCAAATTGGTCGATATTCATATTTGACACAATTTGTAGAGCATGAACTATATCATTTCTTAAATTAAATTAAATTGCACTTTCATCAGAAATATATATACATACAATACACATAGATATGGGACTTACCAAGTGAGTCTCCAACTCGAAACCTCTTGCTCTCTGCCCAAGTGTTGTAGCTGCCTGTCTTGGAATCCTCAGACCAATCACCTGACCCTCCAACCTTAAACTCATAAGCACAACCCTTTTGTGCCAATACCATGAAACACAGAAGACCCATTACATGATACACTTTGTTTCTCCCATCTGATCTCAACCCAAGACAAGCCATCTCTAAAATCCAAATGGGTACTGCTCAAAAAGAGTTTTTTATATCCGAAACAGCCTCGAATCCGAGGTTTTTGGAAGAAGATTGAGGAGGTTGTGACGAGAATGGTTCTCCAAGGTTGTGGTTTTTGTAGGCTTAGTTGTGAGAGCCTTTAGAGCAGTGGCAGTGAAGCTTTTGCTTCTTTTTGTTGTTCGAATATCTTAACTTCTGTTGCAGTACAAAGCATATTAGCTACTTTTGTTTGATTTGAGCAAGATTTGTCTCTTGATGTCTTTTTTGTGTGACTTGGTTTGTGTGTTTATGCTTTGCTTGATCGTTGATGGGAATATTCATATCTTGTGATTTGGGTCATTTGACTAAATAATCACCCATTTAATGTGCTTACATAATAATTATCACAATAAATATTAAATGTTTAAATATGGTCAATTTGGTTCACATAGTTTTGGGATTGTTCTCTTATAAATAATTAATGTACAAGTGAACTAATACCTTGTTTCCTACAAATATTATAATTTTCAAGTAAGTGTCAGTTAAAGTTCTCTAATGCATTGGCGGCTAGAATCACGCAACTATGAGTGTGTCGGAGATCGTGCATCCGTAAAGTTTAGCCAAAGAGATATTGACAAATGTCCCGTCAGCTAGGTAAACCATTGTACCAAGACATTGTATCGATACTATTTCTTTTAATAATCCGACAAAGATGGTTTGTGAACACTAATCACAAAATTATTATTTCCTTTAATAACATGTTGGAACTCATAAGTATGTGCTACCAGAGATGGTTCGTGAGCATCAGTTCAAAGAGAAGAGAATGATGACTCTAAACAAGAATTTATACATATGTTCAGGAAGGAGAGATGGGGAAAATGAATTGTACCGTTGTACAATGACTCCTTTTTAAAATTTGAAAAGTAAACGAAAGGCAGTTTTGTCTTTTTACATGTACGCAAACGAAAATGAACGAAGTGAATCTTAAAAATAGTTTGGGTGCTGCAGAATAATTTTTAAACTTGGGTTACCAAATTGAAAATGACGTATATAGCAACTCTAGGAAACATCATAGTACAACAACCAGAGAGACAAGACCCTCTCCAAGTTCCCTATTGCAAGTCATCACTCGCAGGAAATCAACATCATAGTAAATTTGTCAATTTAATTAGGAATAGAAACAAATCCTTCACTTACACAGTCGCCATAACCTTACCAAAAAAAGTCATACATTCTATCGAATAGAAATTTTCGAGAATTACATAAAACTCTATCCACTCATAATTGCATCTTTACTCACGGCATAAATAATGTGAGACTCAACCGTTGGAATATCTAAATTTAGTTTCGAGAAGATAGTGAAATTTCAAAACTATTTTGTTGCTGTTGTTTCAAACTTTCACCGGCGTATAAAAACCTATACTTTGTCATCTTAATATATTGATATAAATAAAATACTTTCTAACCTACTATCAAAAACACCGAAAATATTTTAGAATTTGACATGCTTGAGCTAAAACT
Source organism: Geranium rotundifolium (assembly GCA_963920655.1). Classification (NCBI taxonomy): domain Eukaryota; kingdom Viridiplantae; phylum Streptophyta; class Magnoliopsida; order Geraniales; family Geraniaceae; genus Geranium; species Geranium rotundifolium. Next base: position 35,353,393 of record OY987319.1, read on the forward strand.
CAGAAAGAAATCCACATTATTGTAAAGTGAATGGAAAGATTCACAAGTCATAAACAGCTTTCCATATAATACCTTAATCATTTACGTTTCAAAACAACAAATAGTTGGGTTGCTTCTTTTCTACTAGAGTTGAGCTGCTGAGAAAATTCTTGAGCTTTCTTGAGAAAACGATCAAATAGGTCGTCCATAATATGATCTCCAAAGTGTTTGCTAATGATACCAGCGAGGACGGACCTTAGGTGCATAGCCAACTCAGTGACGTTGACAGGGGAGTCGTTACTTGATCTCGGGTTTGTTAACTCCATCCTCTCGATGCTGAAACACCCATTTATTTCTACAAGCTCTGTCATCTCGTTTGGAGAGACGTCGTATACAGGCAAGTTGAAGGAGTCGACCTGAGCCTCAAATACTAATCCCTGTAACAAATCATATTAGTTGGGTTTGTTCCCGCCCTTAACATATGACACATTATTTTTATATCTTTCCATGTGGGACTATATATTCTCGGCATACAGTTTCAGTATTTTTAAACCTTACCTCATTTGCCATATCCACGAGGCTCGACCCCAGAAGATCAAACATGAACCAGGACGGAATGCAAGAATGAGGAGTGTCATTCCGAATACCGGACATAAACAAGATTACCATACCGCCAGGAACAAGCTCTTTAGCCCTAGCCTCCAAAAACACCCCTATGTCACGAGCGTATTGAGCTGAATAAGCATCGGCTACTTCACTCAGGGCATTCCTGTAATGAATCCTTCCCTTGTTCCACGCGGGCAAGCTACTGTCTAGAACCTCTTCTGGCACTTTAGACAGCCAGTGGACTGCATAAGAGGAATGCACGAAATGCAAAGAGGCCTCAGGGAATAACTGGCCATGGAAGGATCCCGGCACACCCGCTGCAAAGTATTTCCTTCCCGCGGGCAAGGAAGCGAACAATGTATTGAAATCGTTGGAGGTGTGATCGCTCAAGAACACTTGGTACTCGAGATTCTCCGAATCCAATCCCTGGGTAATGAACTTGTGCTCTATAGCTTCGATTACAGTGTCCATGGAAATGAAGGTGTTTGGTCCAACAGAACACCCCAAATCAGCAAGCCTTAGAGTTGTTGAAGTGGCCAAAAGTTGTTTCAAGTCAAGCTTATCTTCAATGACCTCCATCACCACTGCCTTTCCAGAGCTTGCTGATTTTCTCTACGAAAACAGGTTCAATCAACAAATTAGTCACAAGACCTATTTTTTTGTTTTCTATTTCCCATCCAATCAAATCAAATCCAAAACTAAAATTAACTCATACCCTAATGCTTAAATAACAAATTCCACAAACATGCCCAAATAAAAAAAAATATGTCTCAAACAATATTGTTTTCAAAGTTTAGATAGTAATTATGGATCAGACCTGTGCCTTCATTTGAGGTGTAAAATCTAATTTCTATACAATGTTTTAAAAACTGTTAGGCGCTAGTCCGACAGAGAGAGCATTTTTGGCACTAAATGAGTACTGATTAGAGAAATAATTGAAACTAATAAGGGATCAGTCAGGCAAATCGAGAGATTTTTAGAACAATATTCCTATAAATCCTAATTAGCCGCTTATATGGCAGAGAGAGCATTTTTTGACTAATCGGAGATTTTTAGAACACTATTCCTATATAAGAAATTCTGCAAATATGCTCAAATACACCGATACTGTCTTGAATCAAAATTTGTGCAAATATGATTTGATTATCAGAGATAGAGATAAACAGATAGAAACCTGCAAAGTGGAATTTTTGGCATAGCTATGTGCTCCATCGCCGCCGGTCATCGGGTATGACTCCGCCGCCGGTGTCGATTTTGCTTCCTCGGTCGCCATTTCTGCAACTAATTATGATGTGAAATGAACAGTATATATTACAATTATTGGGGGTGGGAAGCAGCCAATATTACATATGTATATATAAGTGTCCATTGACCAGTGATTAAATAAACAATTCTTTCTTATGCTGATACTGAGCCATGAGTTGACTGTAATTAAATTTCATGTATATATGCACTGCACAACTTACAAATAAAAGCTATCAGATCAGTGTATCACATGCGAATATGATTCAATAACAACTATACTTAAATCATTTCTGGGGGTGGTGGTCTTTGCCGGATCTCACGTCATAATAATTAAGGACAATTGCAACTAAGTATACCTCATCAAATGTGTTTTGTACATAGATATACTCAACTATTTTTTCATCTTGTCAGTTCACTTCAAAAAAAAATTTCTTGCACAGTTACTAGTTTCTTGTGTTTTTCAATTTAAGACAATGCTTATATGTATGCACTGAATCCATTTGAGACGGGTCTAATAATCCCAGACCCAACTCAAAAATTAGGTCCATGACCCGAATCCGTCCCATTCCCCAATATTTTACTTTTAAACCCGTTCCAAATCCCGCCCCGACGTGTGCGGGTAATTTGCAAGTCCCAAACCCGTCCCGAAATCAGACTTAATTCCAATTTTCTCTTTCAATTCGTTCTGCATTATATTATCATTTCTCAATTAATTCTACATACAAATAGAAAAATTTATACATAAAACATGACGCAGTAAAACATATTTTTGCCAAAAAATAAGTACTTGGTTTCTCATGATATTAATGTGTGAAAAATAAAGCAAGCACTAAATCAATTCAAGGCACGTTCTCTAATTTTAAAAAAATAATCATTGCAATATCACAAATTAATTCAGGGTTCTCATTCTAATATTAAAGAGTATTTCTATTGTAACATTGTGTTTGAAGTCTTCAAATCATAGTGTGTGATGTTTTTCTCACTGTGCAACCAAAACTATTTATGAGAGTTCAGTAGACCATGTTTGAGCGAAATATCAAAATTAATAGAAAAGTATTATAGAGAAACAAACGAATAAAATTCGTAATTTTGAGTATAATTTGTTTTTGAGAAACTTAATTAGGATTAATTAGTCGGTAATGTTTTCTTTTAAATATAAATATAATATAATTATTTTTTTAAAATACAACGGGGCGGGCGGGACGGGTAGTGGTAACCCCGATCCCGACCTTGACCCGACTAGATACCCGCTTGTTTGCCCCATTACCCATTCCGTTACCCGAAATTACTAACCCGCCCGCTTCTAATTGGGTTGAGCATATGGATTACCCGTGGAGTTTGGGTATTTTTGCCATCCCTATTCATTGCGCTAATACAACTGTCATTATGGAGCTTTTTTTACACAGTTGGAACTAAATAATATTCTAAGAAATTAAAAAACGCATATACAAATAAAACTATGAAAAGTGGGAAAATACAATGATTTCATTTTGGAACAAATTCAGGATTTACTAAAAAATTGAGATACAGGCCAAATGAATCGACATACCTTCCTTAAGTCCGGTGACCGGTTGTTGCCGACGGCGAGACTCGATTGACGATGAGACCGTAGCTGAGTATTTATGTACTATATAGGAAGATTTAGACATAACTCAACCCATTTTCTACTTAATAACGGAAGAGACAAAAAAACACCAAATCATTTTTATAAACATATGACATTTTCTTTCTTTCTATTATTCTTATTGCATCAAATAATATACAAAATAAAAATAAAGTATTGGAAACAATTTATTTACTATTTTGCTCTGAATTTTTCTCGGAGATTTTGCTTTGTCTCCGCGGGAACTCTCATCTGGGTCCCCTCTGATTCCTTCCCTGAGCTTGATTTTGCAGAAAATTTCATCTGGGTCTCTTTGATCTTTGCTGATTCAGAGAGGTCCAGCTGGGTTCTTATTGCTGGGGTTGGCTTTTTGATTCCTGATCTGGGAAAAAGGCTAGTGTTGCGGAATGTGGAGGTCTGCGGATGTTCCTGTTGATTCTTTCTATGAGGTCCGACCCGAATGCACCGACGTTCCCAAAACCAGATTCAGAATCAAGGTTGGTTTTGTGGGTCTCTCTCTCTTTACATTGTATAATCTGAACTTGTTTTGGTGTTACTGCAATGTTTGTGGATGCAGAGTGCTGTGAAATGTGAATGGTGGTTTTTTTATCAGTTATGAGATTTGTTTGTTCTTTGTTTATTGCTATATATGAATTTAGAAAGGTGAAGGTACATAGGAAGGAAGTCAATTGGGTTATGTTATTTGAATTTGGAACATATATACATATAACTTTGATAGCCTTATGAATGGAGCATATATACATATAGCTTGATTTTGTGGGTCTCTCCCTTTATTAAGATTGAGCACATTGTGTAATCTGAACTTGTTTTAGTGTTATAGATATGTTCTTACAAATTTGGTTGATTTGTGGATGTAAGATGATGTGAAATGTGAATGGTGGTCTTGTATCAATTACGAGGTTGCTTGTTCTTTGTTTTCTTTATCAGCATTGCTTTTTCTTTGTTTATTGCTACTGTTGAATTGAGATAGGAGAAGATACTTGTGAAATCATTTAGGCTATGTAATATTGAATTTAAAGCATCTATACATAAAAAATTGATAACCTTAAGTTCTTGGGATAGTAGTAAATGTTGGATGAACTGTGTATTCAATCTTCAATGAATCATAATTATATCGATTCTTTCAAAAATTATGATGGAATGTCCTGAGCGAGTAGTGCTTTGTTGTCATCGGCTGAACTATATGTATCTATCTTGAAGAACTCTTTTTTAGTTGATTGAGATGAAATGTATTGGAAATCTAATGATCCAAAATTGTTGGAATATGCCTTCAATTAGTTTGGTTCTGCATACTATTTTTCTCACGTTTATTACAACAGTTCCCGTCAGAGATGTGCTTTTGGGTACAATAATATGTATTGTGTAGCATTTAAGAATATGCCGCGAGCTGAACCAATGGGGCATGCTTTTTACTTTTTGACATCATATGCAGGCCGGTAAAACTCTCAGCGTGAGGAAATGGCAGGCTGCCTTCGCTTCAGATGGGAAGCTGGATATGAGCAAGACTCTCACTAGAATCCATCGTGGGGTAGTACTCGTTCACGGTTTAGAAGCGGCCATACATTACGCTTAGGACTCTCATATTTCCATCATACTAGCATTATTATAGTTTCAGCTAGGAGCTTAATCATATTTAGCTTCTTGGCAATACAAACTGCAATACCTGTCCATATAAGTGAGATTTATGAGTCGCTTTAGACTAATCAACTCCTTTATTTATTTGTTTGTTTTATGCAATTTGTTTCGAGCTAGTCTTGATGTTGCTTCTCAATAATGTAAATATATAATCTATGCTAAACTATGTATTCGTTATCAGTTAGTTACTTTTCTACGGCAAACTACTGCATCTCACCTAAAATGTAGACCATTTGTAAAGCTGAATATACTTGACCCTTCCAGTTACTGATGAAGACTTAAAGTTCAACCATGCCTTCTTAGTTAACGTGTACTTATCCATTTTGTATTAGATTTTATCGCATTGATGTACCAAGTTGGGAATCTAAAATAATTAAGTTTTAGACTTTTTGCCATCTTAGGGGATCCATCCATCAATTAGGGGAGAAGTTTGGGAATTTCTACTTGGTTGTTATGATCCTAACAGCACATATGAAGAACGGTTGGAAATACGGGAGAGCCGAAGGTAGTTCATTTTTACTGAGATAGTTGAGTGATTATGAAGAAAAAGAAAATTTATACTTTATATTTTTACCATACCCTTCTCCAATTTTATTAGAATTTATTTAAGCATCATTATTTTGACTGCATCTTCAGGGTGAAGTATGCCCAGTGGAAGGAAGAGTGCAAGAGAATGTTCCCTCTTGTTGGAAGTGGTAGGTTTATTACAGCACCAATAATCTCCGAAGACGGTCAACCCACTCGTGATCCTTTAGTATTTTTAGAATCAAATCCAGAAATTGGTGCAGTTTTGCCTCCTCAAGAAAATCCCAGTGCCAACAATGACAACCGGCCTGCAGACCCTCTAAATGATATGGAGCCAGTGAATGACGAAAAAATAATCTCGTGGATGCTAAAATTACATCAAATAGGTTGGTTCTTGCCTTCAATCCCTTAACCAACCCTTCCTTTTCGTCCGTGCAACACTTTCTACTGATTATTTTGTCACTTTTATGATCCTTATGAATTTTCATGAACTTAATAACCTAGTACATACTTTATCATGATTTGAATACTCTCTTGTACTCTTTTTTTCTGGGTGTTTATATTTTTAGTTAGACATAGCTGCATATATTACTGTCTCAATATATTTTTCTTTGCCTTCTTTCCCTTTTTTCTTTTGTCTTGTTCTTTTTGGAGGTTTGTAACTTTTTCTGCTGCATTTATATTTATACTAGGTATCGATGTTCTTCACACAGACAGGACGTTGGTGTTCTACGAGAAGCAAGAAAACTTGTCAAAACTTTGGGACATTCTCACCGTGTATGCTTGGGTAGATACAGATGTTGGCTATGGCCAGGGTGAGTAATCGAATGACCTCTTTATTTATTTTTTTGATCAGCCATAAAGAATTTTATTTAAAGAGAGTCCCCTCCCAAGAAAGATGGCTACAAGAACAAAAATAAAAGCACTGACTTTATGAGCAGGAATGAGTGAACTTTGTTCCCCCATGATAATGCTTCTCGAAGATGAAGCTGACGCATTTTGGTGCTTTGAACGCTTAATGCGCAGATTGGTACATTTTTTTCTCTCACAAAACTATATCTTATTTGTCGAAATGTCTTTGATCTTGGTTTATGACACATATCTGAAAGTTCTCTTTTGTTTCTTTATCTCTTCCTTGTATATATTGTTATCAATTTGATGGTTATCGTCCCTTATTCTACTTACGATCCAATGTCAATCTACTTACATTTTTTCCTTATTTTAACTTTTATAGAGAGGAAATTTCAGCAGCACTGATAGCTCAGTGGGGGTGGAGGCACAACTTGGCAATTTGGCTTCAATTACTCAAGTTATTGATCCTAAACTTCATCACCACTTGGGTATCGACATGTCATCTTAAATTTTCATTTTGTTTCTTATTGGAAGAAGTTTCCAAGTGCTTTTTCTCTAGTTTAGTCGGAGAAGAATCTAACTTGGGACGTATTGATAATAGAAACCAATGAAAAATAGGAAGAACAAAACCTAGTGTTGACTCCATGTTCATTTTTTGATTGGTCTCATTTATTGTTGTCCTGCTTAGTATTACAGTTATGTAAATGTGCATAGATGAAACTAATTGTGTCCACTAATTTCGTCTTATGGTTTGGACCGCAGAGGCACTAGGTGGAGGTGACTATCTTTTCGCTTTCAGAATGCTCGTGGTATTGTTTCGTCGAGAATTCTCTTTTTGCGACTCATTGTACCTTTGGGAGGTATGTTTCCAAATCTCTCATGCCTTATTATATTCAGTTGGCTGTATTGAATCAATAATGGATGTTGAAGTCTCTCTTGGTCCCGAGAACTATATTACATGAACTATATTACATGTTTGTTTTCCTGGTTTTAAAAACTCACAGATGATGTGGGCATTGGAGTACGACCCTGACTTGTTCTATAGTTATGAGTACGACGAAGACTCGTCCGAATCAGGTTCTGAAAACTCTGTATCGTTTAAAGTGAGGACGAAGTCAAAATCTGAATCACTGAAAGTGAGAACAAAGTCAAAGTCTGAATCGTTGAAAGTGAGAACAAAGTCAATGCGCTCATTCGGGAAGTATGAGAGGGAATATGTTAAAGGTGGAGCTTTGAGAGAAGCTCCCCTCCCAATCTCAGTTTTCCTCGTCGCCAGTGTCTTGAAAGATAAGAGCGCAAAGCTACTCACAGAGGCTCGAGGCCTAGATGATGTCGTGAAGGTTAGCTCGAGTATTGTGAATTAAGAAACTCAGTTCTCTTTAACCAAGGTCTCGAGTTCGAGTATTGTGAATTAAGAAAATGGGCTCTAGGCGAGCTTTTCTGGTTAATTCACTTCAAATATTAGATATTTATTTTAGAACGCAGAGAATTTTATTTTCTTGTTATTTTTCCGATGAATATGTTTTTTCCCTCTTCTAAAATTCTGCAGATATTAAGCGACATGACGGGAAATCTAGACGCCAAGAAAGCTTGCGTCAGCGCGCTAAAACTCCACAAAAAGTACATGAAAATGGTATTTTCTCTTCAACCTGGCCATTGTTGGATGATTTTTCTTTCGTTTCCAATGGCTCGCTGTTGATGCCATTGTTTCTTGCAGGCCAAGAAATCATAGTGGTTACATGAGGATCACAATAACAGGATTTTCTAACAAACTATGTGTATCCCCAAGCTTGTAGCGTATTGAATAGCAGTATCATGACCATTCTCCACGAAGATGATGCATATGTTGTTGTAACGGATACGTGAAGTTCATCTCCAGCATTTTGTATGGTACAGAAAGATACGTTCTTTGATAGGCAATATACAAACTGAACTGTGTTGATTTTTGTTAAATAAGCACCCAATTTCTTGCTGGTTTGTAACGTTTTGATGAGAAAGTGTAGTTTTGTTGTATGGAGCTTTGTACAACAATGGAGCTATGTATAAAAGTTTCCATGTTTTTGGAAGTGAACTTTTCATGAGAGGTTTACTGAAGCCTGAGATTGATGCTTCAAGATGATCAACAGTTCAAGAAGCCAACAGCATATCGATAACATTAACACCGTTCAAGAAGAGGGACGATACCAGGAAAATCAAGTCAAAAGCAAGACCACATGTAGAAGACACATGTTAGAGTTATGGAAACACGGAAAAAAGTCTATATATAAAGTTAGGGTCACACATCTAATAAACTTGACATTTTAATTTTGAAGTTAGATATGATATATTCAACATATTTTAATAAAAGTTTACATGTTATCAGAAACTGTGGAAATCATCAAAATCTACTGTTCTGATAAAAATAAAACCAAAGAGCAATTTCCGTCAAATTTCAGTTTTAAGCAACCAAACTTAAAAATCAGAGTAACAAAATAAATTAGAACCATAGGGCTTCGGTTTCACAAAAACTTTTGGGGTGCCAAATAGTTATATAACAAAATGCATGTCAAATATAGTAACAAACCTAGTAATTTCATTTTCAGTCTGTGAATGTTTAATTTCATTCTATAAATGTATTAGTAATTTAGTGGACATTATTGACAACTCATTCACAGATTATTATATATAATCACTAAATTTAAATCTTGTAAATTAAATTAAGATTAGTTTTTAGTAACATTGTCCCTGACGAGATTATACAACAAGGGCTCTTTAGAAGGCATAAGCATTTGATGTGTATAAAAAGTGCCGGTTAGATGTACCTACAAAGTGATATTTTAATTTTTGAAATAAATCGGACTTGACTAAAATATTTAGTGATAGATAAAATAGAAATAGAAACAACTTAAACACATAGATTAGTATATTAGAAACATTTGAAATCAATTTTCCATAAAACTTAAAAATTATATCAAAACCTAAAATCAGAAAAATCTACAAAGACTTTGGCGTATAGAGTAATGTAACTTAACCTATAACTCTATCATTAACCCAAATTTATGTCTTTGACTTGATGTCATGAGCATTGAAAGCTATGAGCTCAAGATCGAAATGGGAACAAATTCAGATTATCAGAGGAGTCCATAAGAACATGCCAATTTAACCAAAGAGGTCTACTTTCAGATTTCATATTGTAGCCATTATTCAAGATTATCGTCATCACATACAAGTTGGTACCTCAAACAGAATCCAGACGTCGAATCCACATTCACATAATACAATAGCACGAGTATATATTCGGATGGTAAGTTCTATGCCAACAGAAAAGGAACATCGATCATGCAGAGAGCTTGATTCCAGCAGGCTCAGAAGCCGTGGATTTTGATGTTGTCCTTCTTCACAATGCCAGCCTGTAACAGAAGTTCAAGTGAGTAATGCTTGACCGGCTTATAGAATTGGCATCAGAAGGGGTAAAATGCAATTACCTGGACAAGGAAGGCTGAGACATTCTTGCGCTGATCGCCTTGAAGTTGGATGACCTGTAGAGGCATGGAAGAGTGATGTTACAGAAAGGCGTGATATTTATTTACCAATATTCTAAAACTCGGGATTGGGAAGAACTCGGCGAGGCAAAAATTAAGGAGTTCCGAGAACTTAAGGAGAAATTGGCAAAACTTGTTTTATATTAAATAAACATTATATATTCATATATATATATATATATAACATGAAAGATAAAAAATAACAATATTTAGTAAAATAAAATATTTGCAACCAATTAACAAAAGCACAAATTATAGAACAGCTCAAAGCTTATGTAAAAATAATAATTGAACTTTGACCACGTTTGACCAAGTGGAACCAATGAAGGTAAAACTGAACCATTGAGAACAAGTTGTAAAACACGGCCAACTCAATTTTATAGTTTTAGAACACAGTTATTTACCTGTCCCAGTTCAGGATCCTGCACTACCGTGCCATTGCAGCAAAACTCTTTCTTGAGATCCTTTAGGATCTTATTGTAGCTGAAGTCTTTCTTCAACCCCTGTACGGTAGTCAGGCTTTTCCTACCATTCCTCTGTTGTACACGAATGTGCACATACTCTTTTGTCCCGGCACCAGAGTCCTCAACACTTGCATCAGCAAAAGGATCTGATGCCAATCAGGTGTGCCCAAGCACAGAAGATGGTTAGGCTTTTAATGCACAAATATAAGCTCACAAGAGAGATCTTGTAAGAGAGTCTAATTCAACTATTTCCAACAAATTTAGAGGTGGAAAAAATAATATAGTTCAATAAAATTTGTTAAGTGGTGATCAGAGTCAAGTTAACTTGGATTTTAAAGGTTTGGCTTTGATTCTTAAGATTTGATCTAAGAAATGGTAATTCACAGTATTTCCAAGAAGATATTGAAGTAAGAAACATCAGTTGTACACATGCAAAACTTACCGAAGGCAGTGGGAACCTGGATATCAAGATCAGACATGAAACTTTGCTTGTAAAAGGGACCAACAACCAGAATGCTCAGACCTATATGACAAGGAAATTCTAAATTAGCATGATGACGAAAAAATAAACACGCGTCAATACAAAATCATGATATATCAAAGAAGTATAGAGTAGAAAATGACAAGCTAACAATTTGAAGGCCACTAAATAAGATCCCGGATAGAGACTAGACGCACTTCATAAAAACCGATGAAACAGTATTCATAAGAAAGGTATTAGGTCTTTTTTTTATCTAGTTAAACTGGTTTGGACAAAGAAATGACTTCAGAAAATCGGAGGACCCACAAAACTGCCCAATCCATTGTTCAACAGTGCAGTGGCAGTCTAATCATGGTGATCCAGTTACCAAAAGGGCCTGATAATGATTGTACCCGATATTGACCCGCCCGCCAACTTAGTATTATACTAGTAGTATATAAAAACTATACACACCCCTCAGAAAGCCATAGCAGTTACTCTCATTTTCTCGTCTCTCCCACTCGTTTTTCTGTCTAATTTCTCTCAATCTCAATCAGTGTGAGTCCTATTCCTATACAAGTTAAATAGAGAAAATGAACTTGTCAAGCAAAATATCATTCAAAAAATGAGAAGTTGCAAATCCTGTACACACACTTTTCAATACTTCACATTGTACACAAGAGCTATAAGAAACGAGTAAAGAGTAACGTTAAAGCGTAAAATAAAAGGAGTAGACTTAAGATCCAAGTGAAGAAAATGAAACATCTGGTTGACAATCTCTTTTTAGGTTTTTCCTCAAAACATAAAATCTATAGTGAATGCATAGAGGAAACACCTAAAAAGCAGAAACAATAAGATCCCACCATACCAAGTCATCAGCAAAATCATAATACAAGGAAAACATGCATATGAAAACATCTCAAATAATTCCATAAATTCACACAAAACAGAATCACCCACATGCAGAAGAGTCATCAAAAAATCCGAATCAGCAATTTTTGAGACAGTCTAGCAGGATGTAAGAACATGGCCTAACTAATACCTTATGTTTCCCTGAATACATAACAGATCTTTGATTTCATCAATTCACTTGCTAGAAAAAGAAAACCCAAATTTACCACAAAACTAGAAACAAACAATAACCCAATTACCAGAACGCTCCAACGGAAAAAGAAAATCAAAATCATTGAAGAATAAAACCACACAACGATCTGAAAAAATCTGACCTTGGGAAAATGAAAAGAAGATTCGAAAACGGAACTTAATTCAAACAATTAACAGAGGGGAAACAGAAATTGAGGTGAAATCAGGTGAAAGGAAGAGAAAATGACCTGATCCGGAGAATAGGGTTTCGGAATCAGAGGTTGAGGACGAAGAAGAAACCCTAAAAATCGGATAAAGCCTTGAGCTCTGTTTGTGTGTTGTTCCTTTGTCTCTCTTTTTCTGTTGCGAGATAAAAATACTAGCTTTTTTTATTCGTTTATTTTATCAAATTAAATTAAAAAACACTTTGGGCCTAAAATTTGTATTGGCCTTGCCATGATAAGCCGAACAGAACCAAGCCAGTTCCACTATAAACCCAATATTAGGCCCATTATTAATGAGCCCAACATCAATCTCTCCTTTTGAACATCAACTCTGGGGGAGTTAGGGAGTGAAGGATGGACATTTTGGACTCGGAACCGACAATCGAATTAAAAACCGAACTGAAATTACAATTGGAATTAGAGAATTTGAAATTACGGTTAATGGTTTGATTTGATTCTAAATCTACAATTTAATCTTAGTTTGATTATGGTTTTCAAAATTAAGAATTGTCGATTAACGTGAATTGAAAAATGAAGGTCGGTGATTTATTATTTATCTTTTACTAGTATTTAATTTAAAATTTTTATATTTAGATTGATTTGTAATAATTAAATTTTAACATTCAGTTTATGTTAAATTGAGATTGATATCGTCTAATTCGACCCAAAAATTGACTAAACTAAAGATTGAGAACAAAACCGTTTTGATAGTGTAAAACTGAAGAACCGAATTAGATAACTGAATTAAGAACCGAATCGATCTCTCACAACATGATTTCGAGTATGGTTCCCATAAATTGGGAACTGGAGGATTCGGTTGAGTTTCTGATAGGTTCTAGAACCATGCCAACCTGTTAAGCCTAGGGAGGGCAACAAGCAGTATCAGGCCAGTTTTCTCTGCCTCGCTCGCTGTCCTCAATTTTTTTTCTCTGGCAACGACACGACACGTTACAAAAAAATATTATCATCCTAATAAAATATGTATTATAATATATATTTTTACTAAAAAATGTAATGAAAATATTATTTTAATTATATATTAAAACATATATTTTTAATATATCAGGAGCATATTAGGAGGATGCCTCGCATATCCCGCCCCGAGAATTCTCGCCTCATTTATGATCAGATTGAATTGGGGATATTTGGTCATGTTCGGGGCGGGAGATTTTGAGATCCCTAATTAAGCCTCCAAGTAGAGATGTAAACGAACCAAATTGAACCCAATCTGACAGGGATCAGCTCGTGAAAAAGTGTTAGGATTGAGCTCAGCTCGAGCTTAACTTGAACTCGAACGAACTTATACAAGTAAACTCGAGTTCGGCTCGAAAGCAAATAGATAAGCGTGATTATGACTCGGCTCGACTCAGTTCATTTAATTTTCAATACAAATATTGAATTAAAAAATAAAATAAGTATCATTAAAAAATATATATAATTCATCAAGTAATAAATGAGCCAGCTCGAGATCGGCTTATCTAGTTTCATAATCACTTTTAAATATATTAATAGGAATATATAATAATTAATTAATTATTAAACAATTCAATTCACAAATTTATCGAATCTTAAAAGATTAGACTCAATCTTAAATTGGGTTCAGACTCGATTATAACGAGTACGAATTGAATATTTAACAAATCGAGGTAAGGCGATACGTTAAAATCTCGACTCGTTTACAACCCTAACTCCGAGATAACTAGAGGGGTGAACAAAGTTAAACCACAAATCAATCCAATCGCTTAAACTTAAATTGGGTTGGTCATATAATTTGGACCGGAACCGGCCATGTAGATCCTGAAATGTGCAGTGACTGAGTGAACAGAGTCACTGTTAACGAAATCGAAGCCACAAACAAGAATCGAAGCTCTCTCTCTCAGTCTCACACACAGTCGTCGATTTCTGGATCTGAAATGGCTCCAGCTGCTGCTGCTCCTCGATCAGGCGACGCCATCTTCTCCAGCGTTGACCGCGTGGTAAGCCCAAACACTGATTTTCTGATCCGTTTGTGAAACGGTTTCGATCTTCTCGGAATTGTTGTTTTGGTTTCTGGGTTTTGTTTCGTTTGCGATTTTACTCGGTTTCTGCTGTGAATGTATGTGTTTTTGTGTGTGATTCGGGCGTGGTGCTGTTCACTGTTGTTGGATTTGGATGCGATGTGTTGTGTTTGATCTGTGAAATTGCATTGGTGTAGAACGCGGAGCTGTTTACGTTAACTTATGGAGCGATCGTGAGGCAGTTGCTTACGGATTTGGAGGAGGTTGAAGAGGTGAACAAGCAGCTTGATCAAATGTACTGTTTTTGTACTCTCTTCAATTTCATTTCATTTCATGTGTAGTTATTTGATCCTTTTTCTCGTGTTAATACATTTGTGTGTTTGGCTTTCAAGTTTATGCAATCAGTAGGAAGGTGAATCTTGGGTAATGAACAAAAGGGTCTGTTTTGGGAGCCATTGATTTGTGTCAGTTCTTAGTGTTGATAATTTAGGGAAATTTTGGGCGTTATGATTATGCAATTATTCCTTAGTAGTAGCAACTGCAAACCTGAATGCCGCGGTGTGACCTTGGCCTCCTGCTTGATCAAATGCACTACTTTATAGTCCTCTCTTTAACGGTAATTTTATTTGATTTATAGTTTTTGTTCCTTTCCTTGTATATATGTTTTGTTTTTTCTTCACATTTGTGACTTTTGTTTTCTGCTTGATGTTGAAGACTTTGAGTTGTTTTTACCATTCTGAAACATGAATCGATGGTAGAAATACATTTTTTTTATTTTGAGGCTTGTTTGTGAGCTCGTGAGGTTGCAAATTGTGGAAAAATATGAATTTGTGGCTATAACTTGGTAGAAGCAGGTGTGAGTTTGAATGCCACAGATGTTATGACTAGGCCTAGGGTCACATGAGAACATCAGAACCATGAATGTGAAAATAGAAAATGAAGGCAGAAGCACACGAGCACTATGTCCTTTTGGAGTTGTGACTTGGGTTTATTTTAGAAAGTGGGCTATCTTTTTTGTAATTTGGCCTTTTTTTATCTTCCTTCCATCTTATTTTTTTATCAGATTATGTTAGGGGAGGGGGATGTATTTATATCTGAGCTTAGTTCTATCTTACCATGTTTGAAGGTAATGTAGCTTTTGATTTGCATAATGTGCCATTTATATATGGCATGAAGTTGTACTATACAGCGAGAAAGACGTATTTAGAATATGGCAATATGCGTAAGCAATATCAAAGTGAACTATGATTAGTATCATCTGATTAGGTTGTACGATTTGAATGAATATTGAAAATATGATATACAGGGTTGAAGTCAAACTACAATCTCTTGACTACATAGCTACATTGCAGGGGTTATAACATTGGTATTCGGCTTATTGATGAATTTCTCGCAAAATCAAATGTTGCCAGATGTGTTGACTTCAGGGAGACAGCTGACATGATTGCAAAGGTCTACCTTTATGTATATGATATAACAAAAATTCGTTGCCTTTCTTTACAGTTGTCTATAAACCTGTTATCTTGCTTAGTGTTAATAGGACCCTTGTTTCGAGTCTGAATATTGCATAAACTATTTTCCCCATTGTCGATTACTATCTTGTCATTTTATAACATATTTTTTGTTTCGTTCAATCTCTTTTCTTCTTTGTTGACGGGGAAGAATATAACAGCATGTTCATGCATTGTGTAGATTTAGACCCTTAGTATAAGGAGGGCTGGTAGACTCTAGCATAGGTTTAAATATAACCATCTTTAGGTTCATGATACGGTCCCATATTTGTGGATCGAGTTATGGCTTGGTTAGGATAGAAGGGAGCTCGATTAAAGAGAGCTCTAATATCAATTTAGAATTTGTCAAGAGAAAACTCAAGATCTCTAACTAAGAAACTATTTGACTTTTTCATTCGATGATAATATTGCTCAACTCATACATGTATTTCTAGCCTGCTTAAACCCTAATTCCAACTAACAAAGTATAGTTCAAATAGAACTCTAGCCCCAAACTGATCACACTTACCCAATCTAATACAAATACTAAAAAGTTTGTAACTATCCTAACACTACTTGAGTCCTGAGTTGGACTCTTAACAGTTCACCTTAGTAGATGTAAATTGTGATTGTCATCGAATCAACTGAGTGGAAATGCTTCATTTAATGTTGTTCACCAACATCTCACGCTCTAGGTATATGTAGTAATAACATATTTTATCATATAGTGTTATCTATAATGTTCTTTTTTACTTCACTCTTTAAGTTATGAATAATTTGGTTATCAATTTACACGGTGAACCAATTGATATGTCTTATGGGGGGCACATTTATGATTGTGCTATAGCTATCTTGAAAGGTATCGAGCATGTCTTTCTCTCGGCTCCTAACAGAGTTTCATCCAGGTCGGATTCAAAATGTTCTTAGGTGTCACCGCGTCTGTGATCAATTGGGATGCAGATGGAACAAGTTGCAGTCTTGTGCTGGAGGATAATCCTCTGGTAGACTTTGTTGAGCTTCCTGATACATGCCAAGGCCTGTACTATTGCAATGTCTTAAGCGGAGTCGTTAGAGGAGCCTTAGAGATGGTGAGTTCCGTCCCTTCCTGTATTGCAATTTCAACACCGTCAATCACTTCTTTTTTTATTGTTTTATATAGTTAAATATCAACTTATCGAGAATATAATAGTGCCCGTATGCTGTCAACCTTATATTTGTCAGAAACTCAGGGACTCTCATTTTGTTTATTGTCTTGATCGAATAATCTATACATGTGTATGAGAAATTATATGCTACATGAGTAACTAATCTAGTCTGAAGCAGTTAATATGGACATGCGATGTTGAAATCTTCCTTTACATGTCGTAAATAAGGCTGTAATGCATTTTCAGGTATCAATGAAGACTGAAGTGACATGGATCCGCGATATGCTCCGTGGGGATGATGCCTACGAGCTGCAGGTAAAGCTCGTGAAGCAAGTTCCCGAAGAGTACCCGTACAAGGATGACGAGTAATTAGCTGGATATAAAAAATGGTACATGCAGTTGAGATAATTGTTTCTTATGTTCTATTTTCTTTCCTATCAGATTGGAATAACAGCAGTTCGAATATATGGAACTTTATTATATACATTTACTTTTATCTTAATATGTAATATTTGATACTAGTTATATACATGTTTTGTTGACCTAATGGACTATATAGAACTTAGTTTATGTTTTTACTGACATCTTTAAATTTTCTTGTATTGAATAGAATTGATGTTTGTTGACCTGATTCACTATTAAATACTTGTTTTTTCACATTTCAAATTTACAACATTACAAAACAGATGGTAAACAATTTAGATACATTTATGTAATTAAATAAAAGCTCATTATGCATATATGGAACAAGTATAAAATTAAAGACAATATTATTGATGTGTCTATAATATATATATTTCTTGGATGGATATTATTTGAACATATGATTGTTCATGGAATAATCCACCAATGATGTCGAGAGGTTTCATCTATTGGCTAAAAGGATCTCAAATAGCAATATCTCCGTCAGTGTTTCCCATGATCATTTTCCCGTTCTTCCAAAACCATATGGGTCTCTCTATCCCTACGAGAGGACCGAGGGTGAACAATGGTGTCCAAGAATCTTCCACTCCAAATTTAAGTAAGGCCCAAACGTGATAAGATCTCTCAACAACGGGTCCCCAATCGAGCATTATTAGACCAAACAAATCATATAATTGAGGAAGGTACGTATGATTTATAACTCTCCAACTATCAGTTTTGGCGTTGTAAACATCGTCATTGAGAGCACAATCATCAGTGCTATTGGGATAGAACATATAGTTCATTCTAATCACCTTGTAGTCTTGCGAATCGGCATCATGAACGTGAAGCACTCTCTTTGAATACGCAATTCCCATCAAACTTGGTCTAATATGAAAGCATTAACCGCGGCAAGTTTGAAAGCATGACTTGCTAAGCTTTAAACCCAATTAACCATATTCTTCTCATTTATCTGGTAGTAAACGCATAATGAAAGTCAAGTACAAAATATCACAAAGAAAAGAATATAAACTCCGTACAATTATGACAGCTGCAAAACCAATATTTTATTACCAAAATTTACCGCGCTTCTCAGGTAATCTTCTGTACATATTAACTCAAGATATTCAGTTTTTTAAAACTCACGGTATTGTTTCAAAATCTATTACTTCTTTCTTTTTTCTTGAATTTTAATTTTCAACGGCAAGTTGACGAAAGACGACATGATTCATGATCTGTTGCCTTTTCGTTTTTGGATTGGCCATGTACTTTACTAATTAGTGTGATTCGGATTATTGACAGTTTTATTGGGAAGATTCTGCTAGTTGAAGAGTATGCCATTATTCAAGAAACTAGTGTAAAGATGTGTTGTGTTTTTGTAAAGCGTGAAGTTTTTTTACGGGGCACTGCGCAACAATTTTTTTGATAAACAAATATGACTTAAGAATACTTTTAGATAGTATAGTTTTATTAGAAATATATTAACATAAAAAATTTGAAATTTGATTGTTATAAACTATTTAACAATACTCATAGATATCGTACTCTTCGATCGTAGGGCAAGCCGAGAAACAAACTGAGCTGATCGAAATCTAGTAGAAACCGTGGTGACCGGAGACACAAAACAAATCAAAAACTTTAGTCGTTATAGAATCTTGTTAGTCGATCTTATGCGTGTTCGGCACACAGGGGTAGATGAACAAAGGAGACGGCAAATCAGGTTGGGCATGGGTTTCACAGGTTAGGAGCCCCATATGTGGTTTTGGACACCACTCCGGAGACCATCAAGGTTTCAAGACGAGTGTTATATGACAGGTGCAGCGGTGACCAAACACCTCCATTCAAACCTGGTTATATTCGATCTATTTCAAGGGGAATTCATTTTTGTTGCCATTTGTTTCATCGGAGATTTATCCCTACATCTTTATTTGGAAGTGTAAATGTGTGTTATCATATATCAATATTGTTCTATTTAATTTATATATTGGTTCACTTTTGCTCTTTTAGACTCTGACTTAGAGGTGGATATGCATTTGGTTGTCATTTTCTCCCTATTGTAATTGTTGCAGACAATCCTATAAACAAAAACATTTTAAAAATAAATTTAAAATGTCAACAAAATCTCCCAAATAACCTCAGATAGGAAAATCATTGAAAAATAACCTAAAATCAAATAATTTTTTCATTTGAAGCAATGGATCTATCCACAACCCACAATTCTAAATCACATGAATCACGACCTGAAATATTTACAATTAAATCTCTCACCATATATGCCATTCACTTTGACGATAAATTCCCCCTTATTTTGGTTCTTCTTCCTCATCCAAATTTCAAATCCATTTTTTTTAAAATAAAAAAAACTATATAAGTCTTTTCATATTTCTAGAAATCAAAATAAAAAAACATTGAATCTAAATCGTAATAAATGATTGATCAACTTATTTTTAACACTTTAGCCAAATCAAAACGTATAAAAATATTTGTGGAATATTGATTTATTATTGGGGGAAGAGATCAAAATATTAAATGTTTATAGTTGACCTATTATAATTGTATCCGCTTGAAACTAGCGTGTTATTATGAATCACAAAATCAGCAAAGCAATGCATATTAATATTGAATATTCTGTCGAGGACAATAAATTCCGTTCTTTAAAAAAATATATATTGAATATTCATCATTAATGCCTCACCACTTTTTTTCATGACAATAAGAGGAAAAAAGAATCCTAGGTTCACCTTTGCAGGGGATTTCAACTTCTTAGGTCTATAGGTATAACCGTAAATTTGAAAAAAAAATAGTATATTTGACATGATTTTCATTTTACTATGGTTGTATTGTATAAATTCAACACACAGTAATTATTATTTTTGTTTTCACCATTCATAACATAATTAAATTTTTGGGTGGAATGTCGAAACTAACCCTGAATTCAAAAAAATAAATTACTAATTAATTTAAATATTAATTAAAACTAATATGATAAATTGCAATAAATTTTAATGGTAATTAAAATTTAAATATGAGTATTGCTGTTATTTTTTAATCCAATTACTTTTTCATCTATTTTAGTAAAAGTTAAGGTGAATAAAATATAAGTCATGGCAATGAATTGATACATTTGGAAGTATAGTCGCATTAAGATGAAAACTGTAATTACACAGAAACATTATAATTACAAATATTTAACCGTTATTTCAGTTGTATTGAAATGAATATTATAAACCTTTTTTCCGGTACCGTTATCTGAGGTGGGGCCCATAAATTGAAATCAACGGCTGGATGGAGAGTGTTGCCCCAAATACTCACAGGCGGCTCCGAAGATCGTCTCTTCGTTTATTCTTCTTCTTCTTCTTCTTCTTCTCTTCGACCTGAATCCTCCTCTCCACCGCCTAGAACCTCCTCTTGTTACGGTGAGTCTTCCCTTTCCCTTTCCCGATCTCTCGCCTCTATCATTTCCCTTTCCAATTCTTCTTTTATTAATCGAGATCTGGTTCGACATCACCTTGTTACTCCTACATTTCGTCTCTCCGATCATCTTCTTGCGATTTCAGCTTCTGGGTCTCATTGCTTGTGTATTATGTGAGACGGGTTCTCTTAGAATCCACTTGTTTCTGTTTCTTTGTTTGATTGATTATTGATTTATTTGAAATGGGTTCTCTTAGAATCAACGTGTTTCTGTTTCCTTTCATTAATTTGGCCTGTTAGCTTGAGAATGTCTCGATTTGTTTTTTTTCTGGAAGTGACTGATTCATCAACACATGTTTCTGATTATGTGTTTATTTATGTTGATTGAAAGATGTTGCGAATTTGGGCATGCATGGTTGACTGTTGGTTTGCCACCTTAGTTTTTAGGGCTGTGAATTGAGCAATCAAGGTTCTAAAACTCGGAATTGGGGAGAACTCGTCGAGGTAAAAAGTAAGGAGTTTTGAGAAATCGGGGAGAAATTGTTGTTATCTTAGTACATTGGGAAGTTTTGGGCTGAATACGGTAATAAGTTGCTTACAAAATAAGTTGAATACGGTAATAAGTACATTGGTTTGAGGAACGAAAGAGACACCAAACACTAATAAGTTGCTTACAAAACTCAAGCACTGGTCAATTTAGGTGTCTCATTCACTCCAATCCCAGTGCATATTGCTCAACATAGTAAAGTTCGTATGATCTCGTGTTCAATAGAATTTTAAACTCGGGAACTTGACATGAGTATTGCGTCAATTTACCTTATTGAACATAGTTGTGGAATTGAAGTCCATAAAATTTCACTTTTGAACTTTTATTATTATACACATCTCAAGAGAAATCCACTTGCTTAGTACTGCTGTTTGGTTCATTTCTCTCCAATCTTTTGTCCGTTTTTTCATAAAAGAGAAACTATGAGACTCATTCAGTTGTTTCGAAGTGGGAATATTTTGTTGTTCTGAAAGAGGTGAAACCATGGTCTGATGTGTCCAATCGTGTGATTCTATATATGATCCCATTGCATATTGCTGAATACGGTAAATCTCTTATGACCTTATGCTTGTTAGGATTTTACAACTACTCATTGAGCATAATTGTGGAATTAAGGTCCATGAAAGTTCACGCTCAAACTTTCAAACTCAGTTTTTTAATTGTTAGTTAGAGCCCCAAATCTGTGATGAAATTGCCCAAATATGATGACAAAGACATACGTAGTGGATGAATCATAGGAGAAAAGTACATGTTTAGTACTGTTGTTTATTCATCTCCCTGTAATCTTTTGTCAGTTTTATCATAAAAGAGAAACTATCAGAGACATTCTCACATCTGACAAAGAAACAGGAGATATTTTGATGTTCTGAAAGAGCTGAAACCGTAGACGGGGGTAGAGAAAATGCAAACACGTATTCAGTCTGATTTTTCGGTTATTGCTTCTATTTTGTCTTAAAACCAATGTCCATTCCTTCTTCTCAAGTTTTTGACCTTTTTCTGCGAATTCACCTATTCGGCGATTCATATTTGTTAATGCACACGAATGAGTATGACAGTATGTCCATGCAAAATGTGAATTGTGCCCAAGTGTTTGAAGTATGAGTTTTTACTTTCTTATTTGCCATTGGAGCTTCATACCATGATCTTTTATTTTCTTGTTTTGATCCACCTTGGACCTTGTAGGGGTCATTGTGGTTCTGTTGCAGAGTGCACATCTAGGCATGCTTGGAAAAAAATTAATGTCTTAGATAAAGTTAAAGGGCTGAAAGTCGATAATTAGCAATCAGCAAATGGTACTTAAGTTTTTTTTTTTGAGTTGAGTATTGTTCTTAGAATCCAATGAGTGATAAGAAAGTTTAAATTGACTGCAACTAGTTATAGGCAATTTTCTAAACAAAACAGCCTAGGCTGATTTTAGAACACTGAGGTAGTGAGGTTAAAGTCAATAGAGCAACTAGGCGGGTCAGTGTTCTAAAAATCGGCCTATGCGAGATTGAAACACTGTTTTTATATCTTAAATATTTACGATTATTATTTTTATATAGAATAACTCATATTTTGATTGTATATATATAAATAATTTATATAATAAAAAATAGAAAAATACAAATTCAATTAATCTTCGGAGGCCCTATTCACCCGACCAGCGTCTGACGTCTTTTATAGCATTGGTTATTGGAGAATATCATGTTCTTATCTACAATTTGCTTTCTATATATTCTGAATTTGATGTCTCAAAACCTGGTTTTTGGAACTTGAAGCCTTGAAATGTTTGTGTGCAGATCTTTGGAGGCATTAAGAGTTGGGAGCTCGACTGAAATGGCTTCAAGGCGCAATGTCCGGTATAGCCCGCTCCCTGACGATGATGAGGATTATTACGATAACATGAGTAGGAGGCGGCATGATCCACGATTCGACTATTCACCGAAGTCTTTTGATAGAATCCCATGGAAATCAATTGCTCTTGCACTATTCTTGCTGTGTCTTGGATCATTGCTTCTCTTTCTTTCGTTCTTCATCATGACGGGTCATATGGGAGGCGATCAGTCCCAAGCCTACGGCCTTTTGACTTTGGGAATCTTTACCTTCCTTCCAGGTATGTCCAATTCCTTCCTTGTTTTGGATTTTCATTTTTACTTGATGTTTCTGGAAACTAAGTCTGCTAATTAGTAAAGTCATCAATTCTCTATCTTGTTTCATGTTACTTATATGCATTTCCACATATTCCTCGTTATTTTGTTCAAGGAGAATTGTAAGAACTTGATGCATACTATCCGATTTTTGAAAAGTATCCGTGTGCTATATTTATTGTAAAATCTACCCATCAACTATTCTTGTTTTTGCACAGTCTAACAAAACCCGTCAAAACAGACGGAGAAAAACCACTTATTCGGTCACGTGACCTCTCATTTTTGGAAAATGACGGGCTTGCCCTCTAAATTAAAAAAAAAACAAAAATATATGTTGATGCTGTTTTTAAAAAAAACTAAAATGTTCCCTATTTAAATTATTCTTTTATAAATCCGATTATGCAATAATGATGTCAATATGCAAGTTCTTACTATTTTCAATGGTATTTTCGTCTATTCACTTTATTTTGAACAATGCCATTAACTGTGCCAAAAAGGATAGTTGACAGATAGTTTTTGGGATAAACGTGGTATACAGATGCTCCTAACAAAAATCAGATAGTACACAACGAGTTTTTGCAATTATTCCTTTTGTTTATTATGATTAATTTTGTCTCTTTCACTATTTATCATCATATTATTATTCATCGTTATTGTTATCATGATCACCATTTTTTGAAATTTCTGATTGACATGGATGTGTTAAAGCTCAATTTGCAAGTTTCTAATCTACCGATGAGATGGAGATTTGTAGTGCAGCTATTGAAGTTTGAATTCCGATGAGTAAAAATAAGATCAAGCTAGGAACCTGACTGGTTTAGGTTTTTTTAGAGAAAGTTAAGGTTCTAAGGATATATATTCAACAACTTAGTCTTAGCAATTGTGATTAGGGCTATTCATGGTTTGGTTTTGAACCAAACCGAACAGTGTTTAAAAAAACTAAAATCAGAACCAAACTGTTAAAATTTAGTTCAATTTGGTTTTGAACCGGCTAGTTTTGGTTCGGTCTGGTTGAATTTATGTGAACAGACTTTCATGATTTTTTTTCCATATTTTGGGCCTCATCTGACATATTTTTTGTTGGTCAAATATTTTTAGACCCATTTGGTGAACATCCATGACCTAAAACGGCTACAAGTCCAAACTGATCAGTTTTTTTGGTTTCTTATAGGGTTAACTTCTATGAACCTGATTATAACGTCATAGAAACTGAATACCCAACAACTAAAAAAAAGGCATATTTGCTGTCTAGATTACATTATCAGCCATATGTCCGGATATTGTGTTTTCAATCATCCGAATGATTTGTTTTCCATTTCCGCAGGTTTTTACGAGACCCGAATAGCATATTATTCGTTCAGGGGCGCGAAAGGGTACCGGTTCGCGTTGATTCCTGATTACTGAGGCAACATCTGCATATTTTTGCTGCTAATGTTAGTTTATGTCTGTCTTGTTGCTCTTCTGTATCATTTACAAAGTAAAACTCAGAATTTGTTGTATAGAAATGCATGATCCATCAGCTTCCTTATATACTTGTTGAAGTCATGTAATGGTAATGAGTGTCTTTATTTGACTTGCAAAAATTAAGGATGCCTAATTTTCATGTACACAGTCATTTTGGGTGATACTGTTTTTAATACAAAGAGTTCACAAGTTTAAGATGTTTTCCTTCAAATTTTGCATTTTGTCTGGCCTATGGAAGCATTCTTCAGAGTTATATGCAATTTATGAACCTTAAATCTCAACAGTCTTCAAACATATTATGGACAAGGTAATAAACAACATTTTAAAAAAATCATAAAACTTAATAATATATTTTTATTATTTTTAATTTGAAGGCAAATTGTAATTTTTAAATAAGTTGATAAAAGTGCAACAAAACAAGTTGAAATTTAAGAACAGTAACGAAAAAAGAAGACAAATATAATTTGTAAAATGTAAATAGTAAAACTACACTTTTTAATATTATTTTTAAAATTAATTTTCAATATAAAACATAAAAACTTAGCAAGTCTAGTTTACATGTTAGCTAGTATTGCATGAAAATTAGGTTGTAACTCTAATTTTATTATATTATCTAAACAAAAAATCAAATCGAATAGTGAATCAATAGAAATTACTCCAAAAATAATAGACTTGATTGAGTTCATAAATCAGGCCTGAAATGAACTTGATTATAATTGAAGAATTGTCGACTATTGAATATATTATAACCGGCTTGATTTCATTCTCAAGTCTTTTAATAATTGAGAAATGTCTGATTCAGCTATGTTCAATTCTAGACCACTCGATTTGATTAATCGGACTATAAACACGCTTATATTCAATAATTTGTGAACAGTTAAAATAGTTACTATTATTTTTTGCAGACACCTCAGAAATATTTGTTAACAATCGATATTGGTCGGCTCCTAATTTATTATTTATTAATAGTGTAATATCCTTATGGATGCAAATTAGTTATCTAAAAATAAATCATCATCTAAAAGCAAATTTGGAGTTCTTATAGGGGCATTTATGTACTTTCATAAATCGCAAAAAGTAAATAAAAAAATGAATCCATGTTTCTGTTCTCGATTCTCATTTCCCAAACTTCGAGAGAGAAAGAAAAAGAGATCGTTGAAAGAGCTGAAGCCATAGAACAGAGACAGAGAGAAGAGCGAATTGGGTTCTAATTTCTTGCTTTTCCGGTTCCTTCTTCTCCAACAAAGCCCTCAAATTTTCGAGCTTTTTTGTCTCTGTAAGCTTCTGCATTTCTGCGCATATTTATCTTCGTATAAATGTATCTGTACATTTGTTGATTCGTTCGTTTCTATGACAATTTGGAAGATAGTGATTGCTTTCGAGGTTTTCAATTGTTTAATTTCGTGGGTTTCGATTTTGAGATCTGTTCAGCTTTTGCTTCAATTGGGTTGTGGAATTGGGATTTTTTTTCGTTGCCATTAGAGCTTCATTTCATAAGGTTTTCATTTGCGTGATTGGGTTTGGATTTAAGGATTCTATTGGTTTCACAATTTTTTTCTAGTTCATTTATTGATTCCTTTATGTAATGGGTTATTGGAAAAAAGAGGAATTTTTTAGGCTCTTGCTCCATCTGGCAATCTGTACTATTGTGAGGAAATTTTGCTTTTTAAGCTGGAATTTGTGGGTGTGGAGGAAGTTCCTAATCCCAAAATTGAAGAAGCTCTAATCCCTTAATTGATTAAATAGATAACTAGCTGCAATTAGGGTCAATTTCTGTTTCTGTTTCTGCTGTAGCCCATGGTCAAATTCTTGTAATTTGTGTGATTTATTGGTTTTGATTGTTAGAATTGTTGATGCTGTCATTTTTGAAAATTTTCCGTTTTAAGAATCATGGGATTTGTATACTTCATTATATTCTTACCGTGAAACTTGATTGGATATGTGTCGCATGCGGTTTACTTTTGTCGGCTCTAGAGGGTAAAATGAATTTCATGCATGCAGACATTCCCCTTTCTACAAATTCATGCTTCATTATTTAGCACCCAATCAGTTACAATCTCAGAGTACATTCAGCGGTTTTGATTGGGGAAGGGGGTAAAAGGACAATAAGGTGATAGCATTTTTGGGAAGGCTACCTACAAAAGCAAGTTTCCATATGGATAGGTGACTAGAGAGAAGTGGAAATGAATTTTGTATATTTGGCTAACATAATTTCTGTACTTATTCACTATTTCTTACTTTATCCTTACTGGCAATGCAAATCTTGGATTTCGTCTAGGAGCAAAATTTTAATTTGGTGAAATCTCCCTCTCTCATGAAGTATCTCTTTATTGCACACATTTCTCTCCCCTTCTTTGCACATATGCAGATAAATATGATACTGTTATTTATTCTCTACCCCAGTTTTGGTAATTTTAAATTGATGTCAACCAGTAGGTAATGTGATGCTGTTTTATGTTGCTTTCTTGTACAAAAAAGAAGAAATACAATCCCTTCATTTCCCTTTATCTCCTTTGACTTCCTTTTCCTGGGTCAATTGGTAGTCAAAGGGTGTTCCTTTACCTGGAAGTTCTGTCTCTATATGCAAAAGTGTCTCATTCTTCATACACATTTTCCCCACAAGTATCATGCTAACACTAATATCATAGCTTTCATGTGTAATCCATCAATTTGTTCCTTCCCTTCCATTTTGACTTTCTATCTCTAATCATGCATGTGGAAAAGGAAAAATGGATGGATCATCTCATCACCGAGGAAGCAGCAACGTAGACATGTTTCTACCAAATTACAAGCTTGGGAAAACTCTTGGCATTGGTTCTTTTGGTAAGGTGAAGATTGCAGAGCATGCATTGACCGGACACAAAGTTGCTATAAAAATCCTTAATCGGCGCAAGATAAAGAACATGGAAATGGAAGAAAAAGGTATAAGTAGCATTTTCAGATGGTGATCATACCTATCATCTATTATGTGGTGTGCTGGTATTTCTACTATCTCAGGCCACGTCTAGCTTCTATCCTTCAGTGTCCATTTTACAATGTGGACACAGATTCTTTCTCTCTAGTGTTTCAATACAATTGGTTCACTAAAGTTTGAGATTCTGTGACGGAATTCCCGTGTGTACTTTTATCTGTGTGGCGTGGGCGTGATATTGTTACTGATGTTGACTAGGTGTTGTTTCCTTTTATGGTCTTGTTTGGCGCAGTGAGAAGAGAAATCAAAATACTGAGACTATTTATGCATCCTCACATAATTCGACTGTATGAGGTTATAGAGACGCCAACTGACATTTATGTTGTAATGGAGTATGTGAAATCTGGAGAGCTATTTGATTATATTGTAGAGAAGGGTAGGCTGCAAGAAGACGAAGCCCGTAATTTTTTCCAGCAGGTAAGAGTATGTTATTTATTATGCTATTTTTCCTACTAGTTACTTCCAATTTTAATGTGTTACATGTGAATTCTCGTTTGTGTGTAAGCAGATCATTTCTGGTGTGGAGTACTGCCATAGGAATATGGTGGTCCATAGAGACCTTAAACCAGAGAATTTGCTATTGGATTCCAAATGCAATGTGAAGATTGCTGATTTTGGTTTGAGCAATATAATGAGGGATGGCCATTTTTTGAAGACAAGTTGTGGAAGCCCAAATTATGCTGCTCCTGAGGTATTATGAAGTTCTTTGCAACGTAATTTAAATCAAGTTGCTACAAATACAGATTTGGTTATTTTCTTCCATATTTCACAGGTTATTTCCGGGAAACTGTATGCTGGGCCCGAGGTAGATGTATGGAGCTGTGGTGTTATATTGTACGCACTTCTTTGCGGCACCCTTCCTTTTGATGATGAGAACATTCCCAATCTTTTTAAGAAAATAAAGGTATTTCCGAGTTTTCTTGTAAATTCAACAGTTCTGCACGAATACTAATGTACATTCATGTTAATGGTATTTATTTTCAGAAATTTTGGTACTTTTTGTCTTTGTTATGCTAGTTTATTTTTTCGTTTTTACATATTGCCAATACTGACATCTCGCCGATTGCTTTGTCAGAAGTTAAAGATCATGTCTGTCTTGTTTTTGTTTTTTGTAAATTCTAGTATGTGTAAGTTTATTTAATCGCTTTTATGTCACATTTATAGTGGACTTGGTTGATTTTTTGTTGTAAGTTATGAACTAGATTTTTGCTGTCATTTCATCTGTGAGCTTACGTTGGCCGTAGTTTAATTTTTTTTCATGAAAATCTTTGTTATTTGTTGTCAGGGTGGGATATACACTCTGCCCAGCCATTTATCCCCTGGTGCCAGAGATTTGATCCCAAGGATGCTGGTTGTCGATCCAATGAAGCGAATGACAATTCCAGAAATCCGTCAGCATGCATGGTTCCAAGCTCACCTTCCACGTTATTTAGCTGTGCCTCCACCAGATACCATGCAACAAGCAAAAAAGGTCCGTATTGTAATTCTTACATAATTGCTTTCTCATAAAGTTCAAAAGTTAGCTTTCTTCGTAATACAGGCTAGGTTATCTCTGATATTATTTCAGATACTTTTGTCATCGAGATGTTTTAATATATATGGTCTCATATCACCTCCATATTGACTACGTTTTGAAGATAAAATGCATAAACTTTATCATACTTCTGCATTAGCAAGCGATACCAACGTAGCGCCGATACAAAAAAGTATACCAATATACAAAAAATGGTTAAGTGATTTAGCTAGTAGCATGAAAATATAGATATTGCCAGGTAACATTAATTAGGATATCGAATACTTGTAACACACTCATCTAGTTGTAAAAAAGTGAAACCTTTGAAACATCTTCTTTGTACTTATACTGAATCATGATTTGCCTAAGGAAATTGTAATGAATAAAACTATTAACGTACCTGTTGCAGATTGACGAGGAGATACTTCAAGAAGTGATTAAGATGGGCTTTGATCGGAACCAATTGGTCGAGTCTCTTCGCAATAGAATACAGAATGAGGTTTGGACTTTTCAACCTGTGTTTGATTGTATCTTGCTTCTCGGCTGGTGTCTAACTAGTTGCGTATTTCAGGGTACTGTTGCATACTATTTGCTATTGGACAATCGTTTCCGTGTTTCCAGCGGCTATCTCGGAGCTGAGTTTCAAGAAACCATGGTAAGCTTGTTTAACCTTATAGATGCCATGGTGCGAAAATTTCTTACCTTATGAAAATTGTACTCGTGAGATCTTCACTGGTCTACAAAAGGGTTTAATGACCTTAACCTTTACATTTGTGGCTTATCAGCCATTTGGGTCCTGATCCCTTTTAGTGTCTACACTAATTTTTCGAACTTGGGAATGTGGATTTGAATTTTTAGTGGAATGTGTCTACACTAATTTGTGGCTTAATTTTTTTTCTCAATAAAAACAAACTTCTGTATGTGGATTTGAATTAGGGAATTATAGTGAGAATCTTGTATTTTTTCGCTCTTCTAGGATGGTGGTTTCAACCGTATGCACCCAGGAGAACCTGCTTCGCCCATTGCACACCGCCTCCCAGGGTATACAGATTACCAAGGAATAGGTTTAAGGCCACAGTTCCCGGTTGAGAGGAAATGGGCTCTCGGGCTTCAGGTTAAGTTTCTTCTATCCTTTTCCCATTCTTGTCAAACAATGTTCCCGGGCCGAATCAAGCATAATTTTATTAAGGCACGGCTCGACTAAAAAAAGTATTCTGGTCAAGCTCAGCCCGGGCTCGAACAAAAATATCAAGCTCAAATTTGGCTCGACTTGGTTTAATTCGTTTAATTTTCGTTATATATCGTTTAATTATGTATATATATAGTTAAATATTATATTTTAATTTTAGTTAATTAAATACCAAATAAGCTGACTCGCGAGCCTATAGAGCCTTAATAGGACGGGCTCGATCTCAGCTCATTTATTAAACAGACCTAACCTTGGTCTCAAATTTGCCTCGAGATTGATTGTAACAAGCATGAATTGAATATTTAAACAAGTCGAGCCCGAGCAGCTCGTAAAAGGCTCGACTCGTTACACCCCATTTGCAACTTGTTTTGATTGCTGCTGCTGTAGTAGTTAACCATGTTCATTATGTATCTCTGCCATAACTTTGTTACAGTCTCGAGCCCATCCTCGTGAGATAATGACTGAAGTTCTTAAAGCTCTGCAAGAACTGAACGTCAGCTGGAAAAAGATTGGGCACTACAACATGAAGTGCAGGTGGCTTCCTGGCGCTCCCGGCCATCGTGAAAACATGATTAACAACCCTGCCCACAGTAATCACTTTTTTGGGGAGGAATCCACAATCGTTGAAAATGATGGCGCTGCTAAGTCGCCAAATGTTGTCAAGTTTGAAGTTCAGGTAATTACTCTTCCATACTCTTTGGTCACGTTATCACAGAAAAAATAGAGTTGTATGAATACTCCCTCAGTACTAAAGTAAGTTCCCTATCTTCCTAAATTGGATGTTCTAAATTAAGTATCCACTTTATTGATAATACTTTGCATGGTATAGTTAGGCACATATGGGCATGATGAGAAAGTAGAGCATTAACCCCACCAATCCTTAACTTTTGCAAAAACAGATACAAAACTTATTTTGAAACAGAGTATTAACTTGGGCAAGGTTGAAATTCATTGAGCAATAATTTTGATCTTGTTACCATATCTTTTTCAAGGGGGTGTTATGGTATGTGTTGAAGTAAAAGAGCCGTGCGTGTTTGAAGGGAAATACGCCCTATGCGTGCAAGCAGTGTTTTAAAAAACGTCAGACGCTAGTTGGGCGGAGAGGGCATTCTGGGCACTGATTGGGTATTAATCAGATTAAAGGATTAATCGAACAAGTTGGAGATTTTTAGGACACTGCGTACTAGGATGAGCGGGAGAAATTAAACCCGCATGGAAAGTAATTGAAAATAATGTGTTATATAAAGGGTAGGAGCAAGCTGAACTAATAAGGTTGACATTTTAGTTATGGAGCATGACCCGATATATATGGCCCAGTTTCACGGTATGAGAGATTATAATGCTATGGTCAGACATGGATTTTTTGACATATGTTGTATCATATCCATTTCATGTAGGGATGTTAACCTATACTGCGTGAGGCAGTGTTTTGCCTAGCATTTCCGTGTATATATGCTATAGCATATCTCATTTTTGCCGTTGGGTTACAAAACTCGGGATAGATAATAATATGCTTTGATCACGCGTAGATATTTTAACAATTTATAACACTGTCACGTGTCGATGTTAGATTGTATCGTGCCAAGGTAGTGTTTTCACAAGCATATTGTGCTATATTATATCTCACTATTATTGCTGTTGGTTTACGCAGCTGTACAAAACCCGGGAGGAGAAGTATCTGCTGGATTTACAAAGGGTTCAGGGACCGCAATTCCTATTCCTGGATCTTTGCGCTGCCTTCCTTGCACAGCTCAGGGTTCTTTGAAGCGAGCTAGCGAGCGCAACAAGAAGACTTGTGTCCGATAATTATCTGTGACGCCTGTGAATAATAAAAAAAGAAAAAGAAGAAGCTTACAGTGTAAATATTCCCTCGATCCAGGTCTGAGTCTTCGCTGCTTTCACTCTCGTCTCACTTTCTCTATGCTTAAGTCGTCTGTAGGAGAATTAGCTGTTACTGAAAGCCAGTCTCCGACGCCGGTATGTCTGAGGTTTTGACAGTCTACCGCGCTAATTAGATTGTTTTCTGATGTTGCTCTAAATCCGAGCAATTTTGAATCACTACTTGTAACGATTAACTTATGGTGCAAGGTATCAATTTTTGCTGTCATTTTCGTAATGGTTTGCTTGTGAAATATGTGCTCGCAAATGTCAAGCATTAGAGTATTGGTATTGCTTCCCAATAGCATTGCATTTGTAGACTTTAGGGTAAGCAATTTGCAATATTATTAAAAAAAAAAAAGAGATAGGGAAGTCAGATCCTGAAAAAGTAACCAAAAAACCCAAAAGAACAAGAAAGAGAAAATCCACAGAATAAAAGAAATAGGAAGAATCCTTAGCGGGATTTGGCAACCGCTGCAAGATCCCGAGCATTCTCCTCCACTCGATTTTATGAATAAATCTTTAAAAATCACTGACCTGATTGTCATAGTGAGGTCAAGAACACGAGTCTCCATTTAATATATTTCGAACACCCTGATTTCTAAATTTAAAAGGGACTGTTTGATTTTGATGCCTTTCATTATGATCTCATGATTCATTAACAGTCTTAATATATCTATGGTGTGACCTCTCAAGTCAATAGCGTGAATAAAACATAACCGAATTAGAAATCAAATAATTATAATAATGGGATCAATCCAGCAATTCTTAACATACAATAATACACTTGATCTTGTCAATGTCTCAAAGTTCAAAAACAGATTCTTCTACACAGAAATATAATTCAATCAAAGAAATTTCAATTCTGGGTCTGTGTCAACTAGTTGACAAAGCAGATGGGAGGAAGATCAAGAGAGCTCCAGAGCAACAGCTCTCCATCATTGCTTGATGAACAAGGCAACGAACAATCATTTGAAATCTCATTATCTTGTTTCTTCTCCTCTCTCCCCTCAATTTTGTTGTTGCATACCATTTGGAGGTCATCACTGAATTGCTCCCTCCTTCCTCTCAGCTTCAAGCACTCTGTGATCCCATTGAACGCGTAGAGCGAAGCAGAGAACTTCCTTTCATATTTCATCCTCTTCATTGCCTCCCTGAACATTGCAGGCTCTTCACCCCCGCGACACGCCTCTGCTTCTGCCTCCGCCTCCACATTCTCCCCAATCTCTTCCGCGATCGCAAAAGGCGAGTAGTAGCCTCCCATCCCAGCCTCGTCCAAGAATTGGAAATCAAGAGCCTCTAGCTCATTGCTCTCCTCCTCCTCGCTCTCTCCCCCCGAATTGGTGCTCTGGGTCGTCTGATGATCATCGTGATCCGAACCCATATCAGCATTGTCAGTAACACCGACAAAATCATCGGGATCAGTGAGAAAATCCGCGAATAGGGTATCTGAGAAGTCATCGGTCAATTCGTTATCTCTATAGTTGTTATTCTGATCAGCCATAACTGCAGGTGTGGGGACTGAAACCAGTGACCTCGTACTTATTACATGAGATTCCTGCCAGTCATGTTCCTTGTCTTGATGTTGTATCTGGCTTCTCTGATCAATGTCGAGGCACGGGTTGTTTCTGGCTTTGAGCCTCTCGAGTAGGAGGTTTGTGATCTTTAGTGGAAGGGCCGGGGGCGAAGAAGATGAAGAAGAAGATTGGGGGCAAGGCCAGAAGTTAGTTCTTGTGTTGGAGCCGCGGAGCAAGCAAGCAGCCTCATCATAGGCTCTTGCAGCTTCCTCAGCAGTGTTGAAAGTCCCCAACCAGACCCTTATCTTCTGTATAGTGTCCTTGATCTCTGCAACCCATCTCCCGGATGGCCTCTGCCTCACTCCCACGAAGCGCTTTCGCGCTCGCTTTGGTGACTCCATGGTTGATTCAGGACTTGCCTTGCACTCCACACTTTCACTAGCTTGCCTTTTTCTTGCCATTTTTTGGACTTGGTTTGTTTGTGTGTTTTTTGGTTATGGGGTTTGTGGTTGTGTTGTGGTGGAGTTTATATATGTGTGTGGGAGGAGAGATTGTGTCAAAGGACAGTGGAGAGTTGAATTGGTCTTTGGTGTATCTTTGATTTGTTTATTAAGTTTTGGAGTCAGATCACACCATTTGGAGGCTTCTCTTTGCTATGTGCAGCTTAAGGTTTTCTGTGTTCTGGGTTGACTTGGCCTTCTTATATGTGACATCTCTCTGGAAAGTATCAACAAAAACATTATGCTCTATTATGTACAATATTTCTAAAAGTACAATTCTATATGCTTACCTTTTGTTCCCTCCCTTGTAATTTCTAATTATCTTAATTATCACTGGTGTGTAAAAATTTAGTTCCACTAATCTTCCTTGTTCTCTCTCCTTGGTTTCAAGTACATAATAGTTGCCTTTCCAATCTCATGTTCATAAGTATCTAATCTCGTTATGATACACCATGTAAAAGTACAATTCTGAACGTGAGAACATTAAATATAATTGTATGTCAAATAAACATAAGGAAATGAGATGTAAAAGTCACACTCAACTAAAAATAAAACGATCAGACCTATTGGTAGTGTTTTGAAACGAAGAGTGCGGAGAAAGCAACGAGCCTAATGAGAAAGGAATAAGAACAAGTCACTTTCAAGAGCCATTTTAGGTCATAATCACACCCTTGAAGAAAATAGATGTAATTGCCATTTGATAGTAAAGTCAAGAAACAAACGACAGCTGCAATGCCCGACCATTAGAAACATATACAACCCACAAAAAAACTAGCACACCCAATAATTTAAAAGTACATCTCAATCATCAATCGCTACTTCATTGAATACTCATGTGTATACCATAGTTTTTCAGATTCCATGGGCATTTTGTGACTGGTAAGAAGTAGAGAGAGAGAGTGACATTTTTGGAACTGCTCTAAAATGCTTCACATTTGTGTAGCAAATGTAAATGGTTAAATGCTATGCACCAAGCAAATTTTGGACCCAGTTAACTAATAAGCTTTCCACAAAACAGTGTTAAAACATATTGTTAATTAGGGATGCTCATGATCCAACCCGTCATTGTTATTGTAAGAATTCAGAACTAAAACCGAAATTATTAGAATTCGAATAGGTTAATTTTACTGCAACTGATCTTCATGAATTTTGCACATTTTTGCCTATTTCAACTTAAAATTTAACTTATTTTTTCTTGGCTTGGTAATTTTAATCTCAACTATCAAAGCTTCATGGCCTAAAAATATCTCAAATGACAAAACTGTCTGGTTCTTGATACAATTTGATTTTATTTTAATAATTTCACTTTTGTAAACCGAAATTAAACTGATTCAGATTTAGTTGTCTTTAACCGAACCAAAATAAATTAATTCTATTGAACTCAAATCAATTTATTTCAATTTGATTGCTTTGGATATTTAGAGAATAACCCTGTTATTAAGTTAATCACTTAATTGTTCGACCATGCAAGTTATATCTAACAAAAGAAAGGTACATACTAATTTCTAATGATCACAGCATTTCATATATGAATTACTAATTAATTAAACAGTAAGTCTAACAATGAGTAGAATAGAAATATATGCATGTAAATATATAAAAAAACCAAACTGTTAAGCATTTTAGTAGTAAAGCCCGAAACGCTACATAATATTATTTTCTTACAAATATAAAAATATAGTATGTATGTAGGGTACTATTTGACCTAAGGCTAGAGTGATAAATGGGACAAAGAAGGGGTCAATGGCCACTCTTGATCCTCCACTTGGAGGACTTTGCAACATATCATACTGCTTAAGGAAAGAGGTGCCAATGTTGAAACACAACTCAACTAACTAAAACAAACGCAGTTTTTTTATCAACAAAATAAGTAAATGACCCACTAGAATTCAAACATTTTATGTCACTTAAGATAGTGATGATCTTGACTTATTAGACCAACCTCAGCTAGTGAGTTAAGAGATAAATTGAAACGTTTTCAAACAAAAACTAAATAATTTATAGGTTTATTCTTCATTCCTGAGGTATTTTCATATTTTCTTTTAGTATTAATGAAGTAGAAAATACTTTTTTATGTCATAGTAGACAATCAGTATCATAAAATAAACATTGAGTGCTAGTCGATCAGAAAGGACCTTCCAAGGATTTTTACCAAGTGTTAGCACCACGTATTTACAATCATCACTAAATTAAAAAAAAAAAGTGAACAGAATCCTAATTCAATAACCACAGTACATAAAGGAATAAAACTATCTTCAAAAACATTAGATATGGTCTGAGGCTCACACCGTTGCAAAGTAGCTTTGATTTACATTAATCTACAACAAAGCAACTCAATCAAACATGAGATACAAAAGAATTTCTTTGCTCTACACTATCTTCTTCCATGACACCATCACAACTTCACAATCAACACACCTCAAAAATGACATAAGCAAAAGTTCAAAATAGACACAATTCACGAGGGACTATGTTACACTATAGAAGAGGCACGCACTCTTATTCTCTAAATACACAATCAAGGTAGATGGTGAATCAATGATCAAATACTGAATTCAAGCCTCAGCCGTGTGAAGAAGAGGAACATTAAGCCCATCCTCGCTTTCGTCGTGTTTGATGGGCAAGAAAGCTGGATCTTGATAAGCAGTGGCTAGTTTCTCATAAAATTCAGCCATGGCAGGGTCTTTCTCGTCTTCTCTATCTTTCTTTATCAAGCACTGCAAAATATACACAATTTAGACCATGCAGAGAATATAACAGCTCGTTGATTAGGAATGCGATAAAATTGGGAAGGCATTGAATCAGCACATCTGATATAGTAGGAGCAATTGTATGTCACTACTTGATAAACGCCGTGGGTACTTAACCTATAAGCTTGAGTTTTTAGGTGAATCGAACTTTAACAAGATACCGGAGCTTAGTGTTTCTCATGTTTTAACAACAACAATGGCTTATAACACGGTGGCAATACAAGGGATAGAAATTGCAACCGTTGAGAATATTATGTCTTCGGATTTTATTTTTTTTAAAACACTTATTATGGGATCCGAATGCTTAGGGAACGAAATATGTTTAGTGTTTTAAAAACTCTAGGCACTAGCCAGAAGGAGAGTGCCTTCTGGAGACTAGTCAGGAATTAGTCGGGAATTAATCGGATTAAAGGTTTAATTGAACGAGTTGGAAATTTTTAAAACACTGAATACTAAGTTAGTAAAAGTGAGAGATGACCGACATATATAATTATCTTACTATGACAAAATTTTACAGGGTTATCTTCTTTGAATAGGGAGATCATGATGTGTTTTTTTTTATCGGCAATAAGTAGACATAATCCTAACCCAAGTTAACCCCTAACCTAACCCCTGCCCTACACCTGCTCCCTGGGATTCGAGCACTGAATCTCACCCCACAATTTTTCTCAGTATAGTTTATTTTCTTTCCTCTCAAATTTTCCCAGTTCCATCCAATCAATGCCCTACCCTAGAGGCATGGAGCGATTGAGCAAGATGAAAGAGTTAATGAGAATAAGTTTAAATTGCAGGTTCGAAGCTAGAAGTTCATAAGATAAAGGTATGGGTCTTTAGCATGAGATAACATATACTGGTGTTTATACATACCTCAGCGGAATAAGCTTTGAATATGGGTCCATAACGTTTTTGGCAGTACTCATTGAAAAGAAGTGTGAGAATTGGAAGAGGAATAGCTAAACTGGCAGCTAGAGGAAGCTCTTTTAGCCCAAATACCCCAATCGCAATAATCTGCATCAGTATCAAGGAAAATATTGTTGAACCGTGCACAACTGGCCAAAACCTTCCACCCGTTTCATATTTGGATTTGTAGACATTGAATAACTGCAAAACACAAGGAAATGCAAGTTTAGTACAAAGCGAAGAGCCCGAGAATTTTTATAGTTAGGGAAGCAGAAAATATAGGATACAACACATTATAGAGCTTTGAAATGTAAACACAGTTTTGTACGCCCTCGTGCATCCTTAACACGATATTTAGAAGACATTGTTCAGGGGGGGACATGGATAAGTTCTATAAGTAACATTTAACATTAAACGATGAAATGAGTTGAGAAATAAATATAAAGGCAACCTCACCTCGTTACGGTATACGATATATCCCAGGCAATAGTAAACCAAAAGGAAAGGCAGGATCAGGGGAGCCAGGAAGAAGTATGTTATACCGAGAAGTCCAAAGAAGAGAAGCCTGGGGATTTCACTATGGTAAGGAACTGGTGGAATTTGGAATTTATCAGTTGTATGTCCGCAAAACAGTCTTTTTATCCAACTGATAACGAGGTTAACCAGCTGACAGAGTTGAGACGATAGGCTGGTCCATCCAGATGTCACGACGTATGAAATGAAGAATGATGCCTAGCCAAATTCCCAAGCAGTTAGAGCCAATATTTAACACCAGAAATTCTGGACTTACTAAATCACAATTTAAGTATCATGTGTTCGCAAACCATAGACCAAAGAATGCATGAAATACAATCAATTCAAACTAAATGAACTAACAAAAAACTCGTGGCTACCAAATATGAAATCAGGCTGTTTTTTGGGTACAATACTGAACGAGGAATAACAGTATCACACGAGCCCAATTAACTCGCACTGCCTCGCCTCTAATGATGAATTGAATTGAAGGTCAACATAGTCCCATCAGCTGTTACTTCAGATTATTATGAAGTACCAACCATTTATTAGGGAGTAAAATACGCTGTCAAGATGCAGAGGACAATGTAAAGAATAAAGTCACATAAAATGTGAGTGAAATTTCCAGAATTGTTATAGGGAACAGTATTAAAGTAACTATAGAAGTTCATGCAATTACTCCTCCAAAATTACTATGGCGTTCTCACCTGCCCTGGAACAGCCTGAGCCAATACTGATGGAATTTCCTTGGGATGAAGGAAGACATCAACCTGATATAGAGCTGTTCCTGACAGTACATTTGCAAAGAAAATATTCCATATGGTGAACCACAAAAGCTTAACACACGCACTTTTCTCTATCTGGCTGAATGAGGTATATCCTTGAATAGAGGAAAGTAATTTCATGACTGGAGGTACGCGAGCTAGGAACGTCTGGAGAATAAGACTAGGAAGATATCCTGTCACCACTTCACTGACAACTGTTCTGCAACCCATAAGTTCCATGTTTGAGCATTACATTCTATTTCTGGGAAATAATAGAAGTTAAAAACAAGATATTGATATCACAATTTAAGTTTATAGGCTTATAACTTTAAGAGGGTCCTAAATGAGTACATAGAAGATTTTACACTCTTAGTATACACTATACAGTGACTTTTAGTCTCTGTTAGATTTGGACAGTGTTTTGACTTCTGCAGATTCAAAGAGAAAGTAGCACATGTATGTGTTTCGGCTGAAAAAATAGTAGATGGAAAAAATAACACGTATAGAAAAGAAAAACATTCCATATTCGTGACAGATGTCAATGACAAGAATTGAGAAAAAGGAGTGACAGAGTGAGGTGAGGTTTACTAGCTTGTTCATCTGCCTGCCCTGAATAGTATGCTCAGATATTATTGACCAATTTTTATTTTGGTTACAATTTAACCATTTATGAAAGAACTATTAAATATTTACTTACAAACTCAGTATGCCTTTCAGGAAAGGGAACCATGTTTCCAACTGATTCAGATTAGCAAGACCTTGCACTAACACCACTGGAATGAGGAACAGAATGGTAAGAGCAATACAAGCAACAAAGACCACCAGCTTGCTGACCCATCTTTTCATAAATGACTCAGAAAAGAAAGGCCAATGAACCTCCAAAGGTTCAGGAGCTCGCTCAGTGACCCACTCGGTAGGATTGTTCCCTTGTGGCATGTGTAACACAGCTGCAGCACTAAACCGTGATCTGAATGAAACAAATGCAGCTGGAACTTCCTAAGATATAGCAAAAGCATGTTAGAACAACAAAATTTACATGCAAATTACTATCATTTAATATTCACTTATTTCAGTACAGAAAAGTGTTCCTTATCTTGAAGTTACATATTATTTAAATGACTCTTCTTTTTTATCTCTTTATTTGTCTCAGTCTGTAGCAAAATAAAATTTTACCTTAAGAGATTGCCTCTTTCAATTCATAATCATGTCTGACATAAAAGCATAGGTTTGTATCATTAAAACATGTTTCAGAGGCATTCAAATAGAGTACAGACTCGGTGCTAGGATCATCTGGTTCTAAGTGTTAGGGACAACAAGGAATTGTGGTACCTAACTCGCAGCACAGTAATCATCCAATAAAAACATAAATAAGCAACCAGAATTCAGATTTTCAATTTGAATTTGGGAAAATATAGCAGAAAATAATGGAAACCCTCAGACCAATCATACATCAGAAACCATCTTCCAAATATCATTCTTACACATCCTAAACTGTTTGCATGGATTAATATATCCACACATGGATAATATTAGCACATACCTTTACTGCAAATGAAGTTTGCTTGATCATCACATCATCTTCTATATCCTCCAACTTTTTTTCGTAGTAGTTTACAATATTAACTTTGCGTCCAAAGAGACCCAAGAAGCCATCACGCTTAAATTTTGTATTAGTATCATCCCTCAATTTTAAGTCAGTGATCTTTCTGTAAATTTTACCTGCATCAGCCTATAATTGACAGCCATACAGTTATAACTATTCATTGTTACAAATTAAATATAAGGAATACTTCTAATTTTAGTAAATTGTTATCTTTTCTAAAGTTACTCTCCTTTGGGTATAAGAAGAAACAAGGTGAACTTCACAATATAGGTTCACAGTATAACTTCACGATATATGAAACACCACCAAAATATTTTGAATCTTTAGTACGGCTATTAAAATGAACAAACATCATAATAACATATGATGAGAAAGAATGTCAGAATTCAGAACTAATTGGAAAAGGAAACGGAAGATCCAGAAACATCATGTTTCCTTGCCCCAATCATACATGTTTACCATATGCTGGTTGTTATAGGAGTTAGGGGAAACAACAAAAACAATTCCAGGCCAGCTACATGAATCCTTTTGTAGACTCCAAGAACTACTTGACTCGTATTCTCCTCATCTATCCCGTTCTATGTAATAATATCTCATCTTTTAAACCGAGCAGTATCATGTCTTTTCTTTCCATGTTAACTTAGGTCTACCACTGCCGCTTTTAGTTTTTGCATACCACTTTATTTCCCATCTAGTTCTACAAAACCAAATATAGCGATTGTGTGATGCACTTCTGATACACCCTGACAGTGTATCGACTAGAACAGAGAATATAGGACGATAAATAGATAATAATAAAATACTTTTATTAATAAGATACTTCCAGGTAGTTCGAGAAACCTGGTTCTCTCCAGCCTCAGGCTCAATACATGACTGAACTCACAAATCTCATATCCTACCCTAGACTTCTCATCCCCCTTTTATAGCATTTACTTACTTGATTTCCAAGTGGAGACACAAAAGGAAAATATTACACAAAAGAAAATAATAAAAAGGGAAAATATTATAAAGGAAATATAATGAAAGGGAAATATAATCAGGAAAGAAATAATCTTTCCACTTATTTCTTCTCTTGAGTCAACCATGTGTAACAACTTCTAAAACTTAGTCCAAGAAGTATCAGTGAAAGTTCCAATTGCGTAGTCACCATCTAAACAATTATTAAGATGGTTACTTACAATGTATATTTTGACAACTTAACCAATTGACCCAATTAAACTTTCAAATGTCAGTTAAAATAGACATCATGTTTAAGTAACTGAAAACAAAAAAGTGCAGTACAATAAGTGAAGCTTTTAGTTTCAAAATGAAGTAGATAACTTTACACAAAATGCTTACAATGAGACCTTGAAGTCTGCCTGTCTTACGAACCACGGTATGTGCTAGATAAGTAGACGGATAATACTCTTTGAAAAAACTTTCAACAGTTTCACTGAAGCTCTTCCCGGATACGACAGGAACGTTTCGAACTAAAACTGTAAACTGATGCGGCTGAGGTTTGGATGCATGAAAGTATGCAATTCTTTTTGAGGAAATATACCTGAACTCCTGTATGATGTATAGTCATAACCAAGATGGATATATCATATATGTGGAGGCCAATATTCAAGAATGAACTAGCAAAACATTATGGTATCAGATAGGCTAACTTGCTTAAAATAATACTTACATAGTAAAGAAGATAGCAGACAACTCCAGTGAAAATATATGCAGCACAAAAGTGAACCCATAACCTTCAGAAGATGAAAAAAGCAATCAGCAGGAGTACGAATTGGCAGTAGAGTTTCCCCTAGTGTAAAGCCGCGACACAAAGATATGGGTTCTATCATGTCCATCTAACCAATGATTACTCACCTTTTTGAGCCATTATTAACATTTGAAATACTGAAGGACTCCAGAGACTTTTTTGTAATACTGGGAATATCATCGGTTGTTTGGTTTCCAAAATAATTGATTGGAAGAAGAACAAAAATCCCAGCAATCCCAGCAAAGGCAAATACTCTTAAGCTGTATGCATAAGAAAAACGAATGTCAATATGATAAGATATACGTGACAAGGAGAAGCAGCAAAACAAATGTGCACACAAGAAAAAAAATATTGATAAATGACTGCAACACAACCTGAAGTTGTCAACAAAGGGGAGTTCATTTATTGAAAAGAAAATTAGATCATGCTGAATAAGACAGACAAAGGGAAAGTTACACTCCTTACTTAAGTGAAGATATTGCAGCTCAAAAAGCACAACAGTGAAGAGCTCGGTATATCTCAAAACAAAGAGCACAATATTACTAAATAGCAGCCACGTTTTTTTTAAATGCCAGTTCTAGGTAGTCACCAGTTCCACTACACAGGACTCACAGAGCAGTCCAAATTTCCACTCTGGACCATTTCTAGAATGAAACTAATCATGCCCCCAACACTTCAGGGCAAAGGGAAACTCAAAGTTCCATGACAACCATCTATAACTTATAAGTTACAGGGCAAAGGGCATATGTTGGTCTATTGTCGATGGGCTAGACTGGTGTGGAACACCATCTTTAGATGGCGGAGTATTCAGGCGGTGATGTTAAGTCACCCAACTTCAGGGAAACTTGGCCTTCTGTTCCCACTCCAGGAAGTATTAGTCCCTCTGGCGCCCTCTGTACATATGGTTGACTCGGAATGGGTTTTACTCGACGGTGCAGCTGCATGTCCTCTTATCATCTCTCCCAAAATCAAGCATTTGAGCCTCTCTATTCACATAACCCATGCTTGGACAAGGGTATGATTCATAAGGCGGGATCCATCCTCAGCAAATCTTTAGTCCATGTGTTTGGTACTTTAAGGGTGGGCACCCCTGTGCGCCGTGCGTTCTGGGTAGTTTCTTTTTTATTGTCTTTTCCCTGTTTTATTGTACTATTTTTCTTTCAGCAATAAAACTCCTTAGCTTATAAAAATAACTTATAAGTTACAGAACTTCCAATTGATAATGCCGCAGCAATCCCGTGGACCGACTTACTCTAACCAGAGGACAAGGAACAAAGACAAACTCTTGAGCATATTCATAATTGACGTTTGGCTTATGCCCAAGTTTTGTTACTATACCTTGACTTATCCGTGAAACACAAGTCATGCAATTTCAGTAAATTATTTTAAGGGGCTTTATTTTAATGATCTCGGTTTTAAGCTGAAACTGGCTAGATTGCTTATACTTAAAAGCCAGCCAGATAATAATTTTGATAACTAACTTCCCAAATGACATCAAGTTACAATCTCAATCCCATGGTCTCGACCCATTCCCCAAGCAAAGAAAAAAAAAACTTCCCTCAACAAAACAATAAAATCTACAATTCCAATTCAGCTTCTACTCAATCTTGCATACGAAATAAAAGAAGCAAAAATACAATCCAATCTACATAATTCAGAATCCACAATGTACAATCAGAACCTTATAACTAATTCTGCTTAAA
Organism: Geranium rotundifolium; assembly: GCA_963920655.1. Taxonomy (NCBI): domain Eukaryota; kingdom Viridiplantae; phylum Streptophyta; class Magnoliopsida; order Geraniales; family Geraniaceae; genus Geranium; species Geranium rotundifolium. Next base: position 35,397,744 of record OY987319.1, read on the forward strand.
CCCTCTATTTTCAACTATTCTTCTTCTCTTTCATGGAATTAAGAGCCAAACAGTAACAACCTCCTCATCAAATCTCTAATACACCTAATTGCTCAACAGATTATGAAGAAGAAAAAAAAGGGAAATTCAGGTAACCTGAAAATGAAGATTCGCATCAACACGACAGCGTCCAAGCCCGCGTTCGCCAGAAGTTCGTCTTCGGTTGGCCTCCACGCGCGCATGACCCAACCTGCCGTCGGCAACAGCCTCTCCAGGTTGAAATTCCTCCGCCCCTTCAAGTTCTCCTCCTCCACCAGCCGCGGCGCGTACACCACAACATTCCCAGGCTGCTTCCTGAGCACCGAGTACAGCGTGAAGAAGAGGAGGCATAGGCCCAGATTGATCCCCACCGAGGTCAACAGAGCCGACAGAAGCATCACGAAATTGATCGAAGACGAAGAGCTGGAGAAAAGAGATCAGCGCTCAAAACCTCGCGATTGACTCGAAACGGAGCTGAGATGAGAAATTCACGGAGCTGTAGCTGGAGAATCGGATGTGGAGGACGAGTTCATTGTGAGAGGAAGATGATTCCTCCGAGACAAACAAGCTCGAAATCGATCGAAGAGAAACAGAGTCGAGACCGATCTAAATCTCTCTACTGACGGAGAAAATCGAGTTTTAGCGAAATCGAGGGAGATGCAGCGAGAAAATGGGAAGAGAGGAGGTGAGTGGAAATGGCGGTTGTTGCTTTTAATGCCGAATTGGGAAGTGTCTTTCAGTGCCAGGGAAGAGAAGGTTTTTTCGAAACGGTCGACTCTGGATATTTATTTATTCTCTAACTTTTGTGGCCGACATGATTTACACAGTTAAATAAAAGTTATTGGAATAACTACACTAAACCATATCTTATTATTGCATGGGGTTTTTATCCAAAAGAAAAGTTGCACTCTGTGCTACAGAATTGAGTCTCAAGTTAAATTGGATTATCTTAAAAGAAGTGTTCGTCTTAGGTTTGAACGAACTAAGTTCGAGTTCGGCTTAAAAAAATGTAAAAAAACTTAAGTATAACTTAACTCGAGCTCGATTCAATTAATTTTCAATGTAAGTGTTCCCCAAAAATTAAAACTAATACTAGATACATATATATATATATAATTAATTAAATACAAAATGATCAAACTCGAAATCAACTCAGTTCAATTTGTCCCATTTCATTTTATAATTAAATATTTATTGAAAGGTAAAATATATTAATTAAATATTAAACGAGTCGGCTCTCAAGCCTTAAAAAGCAGGGCTCGAACTCTGCTCGTTTATAGCTCTAGTTGTCAACAATTATACCGTATCAGTTAGGGATGGCAAGAAAATTCGAACCCGACGGGTACCCGATTAACCCGCTCCGATCAAAACGGGTGAAACCCGGATTTCTGTGGGTTAGGGTCGGGTTCGGGTTTTTCGAGCGGGTTTTTGAGCTGGTGCGGGTCGGGTGCGGGTTGACGTATACCCGATCCGGTTTCGACCCGCACCCGTTCGAATTTTAAAAAATAATAGTTTATATGGTAATATTATATAATATAATTTATATTATCAATCATTTTTTAACAAAAAAACGTTAAAACCTAAATTCTAATTACCCAATCACGCAAAAAACCTAAAATAATATAATATAACATCTATTTATATTATTATTTTTGCTTGTATTGTAAAAAAAATTGTTAATTAAGTTCATATTTGAATATCCGGGTCGAGTTTCGGGTTTAGGAGAAAACCCGCACCCGACGGGTTTTTTACGGGTCGGACACCCGCTCAAATTGGCCGGGTTTCTTGCGGGTCGGGAGCCCGTTGGAAGTGAGCGGGTCCGGGTGCGGGTTGGGCCGAATCCGACCCAAACCCGGCCCGTTGCCATCCCTAGTATCAGTCTTGTTATTTTTTAGAGTCAATTAGAATTTAACCGTATTACAGTGTCGCGTTTTACACTTTATTACAGTTACTATAAAAAGTTTAATCTCAAGTCAGTTAGTTGCGTTTTTTTACACTTTAATCTAACACCGTAAGAATTCGGATTGATTTTTTTTAAGAAAGACATAAATAGCCCTTAATTTGAAATCAATTCAATCTTGTCTACCTCAAACCAGTAATAAATCATAAGTGGGACATGGTCTGAAAAAATGGACTAGTTCGACCGGCCCATCTCAGTCTCTGTCGCTTGGGCTCCTCGTCGGCAATTCGAACCAGACACGGAACTACTCCTCATCGACGGCGACACATCGAATAAAACCCTAAATTGAATTGAGAAAACCCAAAATCTAAGGTATGAAGGTCGTCTGAGTAGTTGGACGGGAAAGAAGGCTAAGCTGCTCATTGTCCATGATGAACCGATCCGCAAATAAGGCTGAGATCCGTTCATGAATTTCTTGTTGAGCGTCGAGACGACGAAATTGAAGTTTGGAGGGGACTTCAAATTGTGTCGCTGCCGGCATCGGGGATGATCTGACCCTGTGTACCCCGCGATATTTTATGTACATGAGTAGTCCAGGGCTCCCCGACGTCAATCTTCACGAAGAAGGTGGAGGTCCTCTCCTCCCAGAAGAGAGTCCCTCTCTACTCCCACTATTAGAAACTTGAAACTTATAAACCGTCTCCGGTGGATACTCTTGGGAGTAAACACATCATCAACAAAGGAGATACATGTCGAACCGGTCCAATTTCTCAGACCAGATTTCAGTTCTGGTTTATTGTAGATTTGAGCCAAATCAAGTTGAATTGATTTTAAACAAATCCAGAGGCATTTTTGTCTTTTTTGAAAAAATATACATAGCTTTTCAGTCCAAATTCTAACGGTGTCACGGTAAAGTGTAAAAACAGTAACTAATTGACATGAGATTAAACTTTTTAGGGGTAATTACAGATCAGTTCCCCGCTGAAACCTCATTCCAAAATTGGTACCCCAAGTTTGAAATTTTTTTTCTCAGTCCTTCAAGTTTAAAATGTTAACATTTAGGTTTTATCTGTGACAGAAACTGTTAACTCTTTTTTTAAATACCCAAAATGCCCCCCATGGTTGATTATTTCCAATCTTATATAATTATTGGGATGATTATGAAATTACATTATTACCCATACTTGAATAATAAACTAACATTAGAGTTGAAGGGTATATGTGTCTTTTTAAATAAACACAATTAAAACATATAAATAATTAAAAATAACTATGAAATTACTTTATTACCCTTTTCTCTAACCTAACCTAACCTAAACCGAATCATCTCTCTAACCTCCCAACCCTACCATCTCTCTCGGAGACAATTAGACCTAGAAGCTCGATGACGATCGACTTCGGAGGCCACGAATCGAACCACAAGTCAACTTCGGCGGCCACGGTTCGTTAGAGATTGGAGCTCGATGATAGATTGGAGACATGGATCTCGCCGGAGGGAACCCAGAAGACGACAACATCGGGCGGCCATGAATCGTTGTTGTCGGTCACGAATCGAATACAGACCACCGGAGAAAATCCTCAGAGAATCGAGAAGCTCCAATCGCAGACGTGGTTGCCGATGGCGGCGGCCATAAATCGATTCTGAGTCACAAATCAACGGTTGTGATTTTTGCCTCGACACCAATACCTTCCTCTACAATTCCTGCAGAGACGTTCAATCGCTTCGATTTCTCAACCCTCGTAGGAGCTCGGGCTTCAATTTGATAATTTTGGGGTTTAAGTTTGTAATTGTTGGTTCTTGCGGTAATTGATTTTGATTATTGTGGTTTAGGGTTAGTTGATTTCTTGGATTTTATTTTGCGTATGGAATGATAACTAGTTTTTGTATTTGCCTTCTTCTCCGATTAAAGTTTCTAGAAATTATAAGTTTGTTTTTGTAATTTTCTTCACCTCCGATTACTGTTTAGGTTCTAGAATTTTTTTTAGGTAAAATTGTAAAGAACGCAAATGTCCTGATGACGGTGACAGAGGCACTTGCCGGTAGTGTCTTTGTCGCCGACAAAAACCGAAGCGACACCTAGAGTCGCGCCATCGCCGAGAGTCGTGAAGCCGGAATCGATGGTGGTCACAAAACCAAAGAGTAGCCAATACGCATATGTTGAGGATGAGGGCAAAGGAGAATTTTTCACATTTGTTTTCAATTTTTATTTTGTTTTGTTTTTATTTCTTATCTTGAAAGGACACATGTAACCTTATATCATAAGTTAAGTTTTGAACTCATTTGAGGGTAAAATGGTCATTTCATACGATCAGATAATTGTATTATGTTTAAAATTTTACACTAGTGGCATTTTAGACTTCTTACAAACACATCCGTTAGATTTAACTGAATTTGGACTAAAGTGTTAACGTTTTAAACTTGGGGAACTGAGAAAAAAAGTTTCAAACTTGGGGTACCAATCTTGGAATGAAGTTTCAGCGGGGGTACTGATCTGTAATTACCCCAACTTTTTATTATAGTTGTAGTAAAGTGTAAAACGAGCCACTATACGGATAAATTTTAATTAACCCTATTTTTTATGTTACAACTACATGTGTAATCTAATCGAATTGACCTTCTGTTTGGTTGTGCTCAGCTCAGTTCATGGACAAAATGTTAGGCTCAAGTCCAGTTCGACCTTGAACGAGCTTATGCAACTAAACTCGTGTTCGGCTCGATTTAGTTCGCTTAGTTTTCAATATAAATATTTAATTAAACATAAAATAAGTATGAAATAATATATATATAATTTATTAAATACAAAACGAGTCACCTCGAGATCAGGTCAACTTGATTTTGTTCGTCTAATTTTATTATAAATAGTTACAAAAAAAATTAAAATATATTAATAAAGATATATAATTAATTACATATTAAATGAGCTGGCTTGCGAGATTATCGAGTCTTAAAAGGTCAGGCTCGAGTCGTTTATGAAACGAGCCCAATCTTGAGCTCAATTATAACAATATTTAAGAATTGAGATTGAGCAGTCTCGCGGCATGTACCTTATTTTTAGGGTTTGTTTCATCATAATTGGGCAAAGTTTCGCGGTGTTGATTTCCTACGGGTGGACGTCAGCGTGGTACTGGCGGCGACGTCAACGTGGTGCGATGGTAGGAGCAGAGCTCATGTGGAGGTAGATCTGGGTCTGATGAAGGCATGGTCGGGTAGTAGATCGAGTTTTGATGGAGGACAGGTCGGGTGGTTTGGGGATGGGCTGAGACGGGTGAGGCTGGAGTTGTAGATGGGTCACGCCTGGGTTGCGACGGTGGAACATGGAGGGCTGGGGGATTTTTCTTTTGGTTGGTTGGTAGGCTAGTACTGGGAGGGAATCAGAGTTATCTGGTGTCGGTGGGCAGTCTCATGCAAACATACTGAACTAGGGGGTATCGGTTTGCTCAAAATTCAATACACATCTTATTGGGATCGGTACTAGAAGAAAACAAGGGGTCCTTGGTGTCGATGGGTTGATCTGGTTAAACCCAATGAGATGGGAGGATTTGAATTTCGCGATGCCCATATTGATCGTAGGGTTGATCGAGGAAGCTAGTTTAAGTCAGTCTGCAGCAAGATCACGGGGCTTCTCCATCCGTATGAGTTGGAGGCCGTGACTCTGCATGATACTCACTGGTTGAGTCGATTGGCCTCCGGGGTTATCAGAAATGCTTGTGTAAAACAATCTGCAGTAAGATCACAGAGTTTCTCCATCCGTATGAGTTTGAGGTCGTGGCTCTACATGATGCTAAACGGGTCGAGCTGAACAACTTTGGAGGAATCATTAGCGAATGTGTTGTGTACTATCCATTATCGGAACCACTGGCGGATCCAGAAAATTTTATAAGGGGGGGGCAAAATTTTATACTAAAATTTAATTAATTAATAATATAATTAATTAATTAAAAATAATAATTTTATTAATAAAATAATTACTAAATTTATATAACAAAAATTTATTCAAGCTTAATTATTTATTTTTTTAGTTGAGTTTAAATTTATATATATATATATATATATAAAATACAAAGTGAGTCGGTTTGCGAGCCTTACAAACTCTAATAGTTTGAGCTCGAGTTTGATTCGTTTATCAAACGACTCACTATTGGACTTAATCTCTGCATAAAATTTCTTAAAATATTCACAAATTTACAATAATTAACAAATAATTTAACTAATATAACATAATCGACAAAACAAAGAGTTTAATGAAAATCGAAAAAAACAATTTAATTAATGCAATAGTTAGTAAAAAATAATAATTATACTATTAAAAATTGAAACTATGACCTTAAGGACACAACATTACACCTTTACCGCTGAGTCAAATAACATTCATTATTTTGTTGCACACTTTTTTTAATACATATCAGAATTTAAGGGGGGGCATATGCAAATTTCGGAAAAAAATTTATACAATTTTTTTTCGGAATTCCCGGGCCAAAGGGGGCGGGTGCCCCCCCCCCCCTAGATCCGCCACTAATCGGAACTATTGTTTTTTGTTTTGCTCGTAATCAAATGACTCACGAATTGATCATGTTTGTGTTAAGTAACAGTAGCTGAGATTATGGTGAGAAATTAGTTCCACCATCAATAGCTTCAGCTGTCTACCTTGATGACGGGTTAATTACTATGTAATTAATAAAAAAAATTCCTTAAAAAAATTTGAATCGTGTACGTCTTAGTTACAGTGTCACTGCACGTTAAAATAAAAATTAAAATGTTTGGCAATGAATATTTTTTTTGAATTTTTCATGTATTTGTTTGTTGGGCAATGAAATTATTCGTATACACAAATATAATATATATATATATATATATATATATATATATATATATATATTAAATTAATCTATGATGACTTGTTACTCCTGTAACGAATAAAAAAACTCTTCGACATGAATCATCAGTTATTCAAGTGTGAATCACCAACTGAAAATATATAGTATAAATAAAATTAAATTGCAATATATATTTCAACACAATCAAACAAAAATTAATTAATTTTTATTTCATTTTTCATCCCTCCAAGAAAGCAAATAAATTGAAATAACATTTATTTAATTATAAAGATTGGAACTTTATAAAAGACACGTGATGCCTTTTAATCAGCATATCAGCTTAGGACATATATTCCGACACCATCACTATCCCATCTGATATTCTAACACCTTGTCTTTTGTTATAATTAAATTAACTAAAAAAAGGTTTGGGTAGATAATTAAAGGGAGATATTACAGTGAAAACCTTATACTAAAATAAAAATATATTTCAGCAGTTAGATGAAAGCAGTTAGATGAAATGAAAAAGGCTAGAGATAGCAGTTAGATGAAATGACAAAGGGTAGGAATTGAAGTGGTGGCATTGAACGTAAATAATCCAAAATTGTGTTTTTATTGGTCTTTTAACATGTGAATGAGAATAATTAGGTAATTTTGTTGTCTTCTTCTACAATTGCACAGAGCATTTTGATGTTCGTCTCAGGGTTCGATCTGTAGACAAACACCAATTGAAGATCGAAGAATACAAATTGAAGAAAAGCAATCGAAGAACATGAATCAAAGAACAACAATCAAAGAACACGAGTCGAATAACATCAATCCAAGAACATGAATCGAAGAACGCGAATTGTCATAGATGAATCGAAGAACGCAAATTGCCATAAACAAATTGAATAAGACGAATCAACCAAGACGAGTCGAAGAACACCAATCGAAGAGCATAGACCGAAGAAGTCGAATCGAAGAAGCTAAATCGAGAAGATGCACTACCATAAAGTTCTGGAAAAAATAGCAAACAAGAGAAAACGTGAGAAGGTGCATAGAGTTGTGAAGAAGAAGACTAAGTAACTGTTTGAAATGTGTTTCAGACCACCCAAATTGTTTTAGAACAAATTTCAAAGTTATGTAACTTGCTGGTTTGTATGGAATCTCTGTAAATAATTTTGTGTCAATTGTTTCTTTGCTAGTATGTACAAAGAAGAATTATTTAGAACGTGTATTCCTAAGTTCTCGGTTATTTAGACGAATTGTAATCTCGTCTTCATATGTTCTCAATTATTGTTAAGCATGTGTTTCATACCACTCAAACTCTCTGATTTGTGTGAAATTTTTGTAATATAAACTGATGTCAATTGCTTATCTCTACTGATATGTGCTCAATTTGTTGAAATTGTCTATCCAAAACCTGTTTCAGTGTTTTTTTCTCATGGATTTATAGGTTCTCGGTTACTGTTAGAAAGGTGTTTCAGACTGTTCAAACTCTCTGATTTTTGTAAAATTTTTGTAAATAGACTGATGGAAATTGCTTTCTTTTGTTGATATGTGCTCATTTTGGTGACATGGTGTATCCAAAACTTGTTTCAATGTTCCTATCTCATGAATTTATAGGTTCTAAGTTACTGTTAGAAAGGTGTTACAAACTGCTCAAACTCTATGATTTTTGTGAAATTTATGTAAATAGACTGATGGCAATTGCTTTCTTTTGTTGATATGTGCTCATTTTGGTGAAATGATCTCTGCAAAACCTGTTTCAATGTTCTTTTCTCATGAATTTATAGGTTCTTAGTTACTGTTAGGAAGATGTTTCAGAGCACTCAAACTCTCTGATTTTTGTGGAATTTCTATAAATAAACTGATGTCAGTTGCTTTGTTTTGTTGATATGTGCTCATTTTGGTGAAACGGTCTCTCCAAAACCTGTTTCAGTGACATTATCTCATGGATTTATAGTTTCTCAATTACTGTTAAGAAGGTGTTTCAGACCACTCAAACTGTAAGGAACATGTTTCAGACTTCTCCTCGTTACACCCGAGGAACTCAAACTCTCTTATTTTTGTGAAATTTCTATAAATAAACTGATGTAATTTGCTTTGTATTGGTGATATGTGCTCATTTTGGTGAAATGGTTTCTCCAAAACCTGTTTCAGTAACCTTATCTCATGGATTTATAGTTTCTCAATTATTGTTAGGAATGTGTTTCAGACCACTCAAACTATTAGGAACATGTTTCAGACTTATCCTCGTTACACCCGGGAAACCCACGTTAAATTAGGGGAACCCTCGTTACATCGTTTCCCTGACAGGGTTCACTTTCCCCCTACGGTATAGTATGGAACTCGGTCCCCTCGTTACATCTAGGGTGTTGGGATTTGTGCCATAGCACAATGTATTTTCAATCTAATCTTGTAATAAAGATTATTCGTTGAATAAAAATCGGCATTATTATTACTAAGTGTTGTAGTAATATCTTAAGTATGATTTGATTTGTATCATTGATGTGTCAACACATAATAGTAGATCTACAGATCAGATAAAATATTACTTAAGCAGTCCCCGATGAGAATAGCTTCATAAGAAGCGATCGGTATGAGGCTAACTCTAAATGATCACGCTCTACTGATCATGGCCAGAAGGGGGCCAGAGTTAGGTCATAGTATCACCAGTCAGGGGTGATATAGGACGACCCGAATCATGAGTATGTTACATAGACACAGTCATGAACATACTCATATGTCGGATCATGAAATCACATCCTCAGACCGAAGGACCATTGAGGTCAATATGCAATGAGTGACGAGTTTGACTCAGTCTAACGTCTCCTGTAAAAGGGTTACAATAACGGCTGTGATTGGCTCGATCACAAGTTACATAAGTTGACTAAATGGATCGCTGAAGGATTTATCCCTCATACGGACGTGTGAGCAGATATCAGTTTAGGCCACTTGATGAGTACAACTGAAATACAATAGCATGGCCATGCAGACGATACGTAGTATCAGTTATAATTCAGTTAACTCAGAATCAAGAAACAGGACAATAGAACGAGGATGACTTGTCTATGCCTCGTGGTTGTCAAAGATATCAAGAGGATAAAATGATAGATTCATGAACGACAAGGTTAAGTCGAAATCTCGATAATCACAAGCGTTGGGTAATCATGATGTCTTGCTAGAGGCCACTCATGATGGAAAGGGTAAAATGGTAATTTTACCAGTCCGCCGACGTGTCGTGAGCCTAGAGGGTCACACACTCTAGGTTGAGTAAAACGGATGGATTCATATGGAGGAATCATGAGAGAGACAAAATCCGGTTTTGGATTAAACTGGTTTAGACCGATTTCGGTTTAGGATTAAACCGGAATCAAGAACGGTTTAGCAAGACTAATTAATTATAATCTAATTAAATAGATTTAATTAAATTAGCTAAACTGGGCCTAGCTAGAATGGGCTAAGCCAGAATGGGCTTCTCTACACAGTTAATTAAAAGCTTTGGGCTTTAAGCCCATTAAGGCCTTTAATTAATTAAAAGCCCGATTAAGGTCTATAAAAGGGAAATTTTCAGATCTGAAAATTAAGCAATTAAATTTACAAACCCTAGCCGCCTTCTCTCTCTCTCCCAGCCAAGATTCGGCCGACCCCCTCCCCTCCCCGTGCTCCGTCCGTTTTGCTTGCTTCGATCTTCTAGCAAGGTTCGTTGCAAGTATCATTTGGATTGCTCTTCCTGTGTGGACGATTTTTAGAGTTTACTAAATACTATTTAGTAACAAGGAGATTTTGATTCAAGGTAATACTTAATTTTAATCTAGTCTAGATCTCATGATCAATTCATGATCATGCAAGATCCGTATTTAATCATGGAACTTTGAGGTTAATTTCTTGTATGAGCATGAAATTAATTGTCTGGAACCCTCAAATAACTCCTTCAGTGGTATCAGAGCCAGGTTATGCATGATTTTGTATTCGAGCATGATAGGCTAGATTTAATTTTGCAATTTAATTCGGTATTGAGAATTGGAAAATTGCAAACTTTATGATTTTGGTTAATGAATTAGTTGTTGGAATTTTTTTTTATGTTGCTGAAAATATTATTTTGATCGAGCTAGATCGGGATCGAGACCCGTGGAAGGCCGAGGTTAGCCGAGAGGCTAACCCCGGCCGAACCACGGGCCGATCGGCCAGCCGGGAAGGCCGACAGATCTGCCTATGGCAGATCTGGCCGAGCCTCTCGGCTCCGGCCAGGGAAGGGCCTCGGCCCGCCCGGTTCTGGCCAGGCAGCCCGCCACGGCCAGCCCTCACGGGCTGGTCGGCCACGGCGCGGCTAGCCTGGCGGCTAGGGTTTTCGGCCGAACCCTAATTGGCCCTCGGGTCAATTTTGGTTCGGCCAAACCAGATAGATTTGGGTCAGATCCGACCCAGAAAAATCCAGAATTTTTTCAGCAAATATTAATTAAAATTTCAGACTGGTTCGGTTTCGATAAACCAGCGTGTGAACCGATTTAATTTAGAAATTAACCGGTTCAAGAAACGGTTTAAATAAACCGTATTTTATGATTTAAATCAAGATAAAATTGGAATTAATATGCTTGCTTGATAACATGCTTGTTTGATAACATGATTGTTTGATAACACGGTGTTTGCAACATGACTGCTAAGTTAGCCCGAATTTAGGATTTAATTTCGGTTTGCAACCTGCGAGTTGCTTATGGGTTGTAATTTATTAGTGACCTACCTGTCACATCATTTATTTTATTTAAATTAAATGTAATTACAAAGTCCCAAGACAAGAAGAACCGAAGAGAAGGACGGAAATCCCGAGGAGGCGTGGAGCTAGTGGGAGTCCAGGAGAATGAGGAAAGACAAGACCTAGTATAGGTTCTAGTTTATTCCAGTAGGGTTAGCGGGCTAGCTAAAGAAAATTTACATTTATGTTTATGAATGTATGGATGAATGTGTGATTTAATTTTCATAAGTTTATGATTAATTAGATCATCACCCACATGTGTAAAGATTAATAATAATCAGTCAATCACGCACATGTAAACCGGAATTGAAATTATCTCTACGTGTATTTGTAGATGGTAAGTTCATATTAAGATCAAATTATGATCAGTGATAATGAACATTTAAAAGGCAAATAATTTCAAGTCAAGCTGGATACCGCCCACTTTTCATCACTTCGATTAGTTCTCGGACTCATGGGTAGACACGATTAACGTGGATCCATGAGAATGGGTTCTAATAGAAGATGGGCCTGTTTGCATGGGTGCGTACGCATTAGCGTAGTAGTCATGCAGATTGGACCATACGTTGAAAATTGGTTGACTTGTCTGCGATTCTCAGATGATCTGAGCCAGGGTATCAGATATAGGGCAATGCCGTATACACACAATGTATAAGCCCTAGCCAAGAATCACATGGAATTGTGAAAGGACTGGACTGTCCTACTCCAATGTCCAAAACTGGGGCGATGAGATTAACTCAATTTATTTTGAATATGCGGAGATCTTGGTTTAGATTCAGACACAAGAATCAGTAATGTTCATAGTCAAGTGTCTCTTACTTCAACTTAATTAAGAATCTGATCGAGTTTGTTTTCATGTATAGATTAGATGGCAACTTCGCTACCCAAAGCAACACGTTCTGGCAGTGAAGCCTTAAAGTCTCTTATGTCGAATAACAGGCTGACTGGGACCAACTTCCTGCAATAGGAGAGGAACCTGAAGCTTGCACTTCAGTATGACAGACAGGAGTATATCCTTACAGACAAGCCTTTAGTAGAGCCTGTTGATGATGCCAGCGATGCCGATAAGAATGCTTTTGAGAAATACAAAAGCGATCGACAAGACATTGGCATCCTCATGGTCGGGTCCATGGAAAATGAGACCCAGGACCAGTTCATGCATCTCATGGGAAAACCCTAGGAGATGATGGAGGAATATAGTACCAAAAGAATGCTCGTGTCGAAAGATACGACACTCTTAGGGAAGTATTCTATTGCAGACTCAACGCTGGAAAGGCAGTTAGCGCACATGTCCTTAAGATGAAGCGGCTCTTTGATCGCTTGGCCAGTCTAGGTCATAAGTTCACAGAGCAGCTGAAATCAGCTATAGTCCTGATGTCGCTTCCAAAGGCTTATGGAGATGTGATCACAAATTACAATCTCCATAATATGGAAAAGACCATCAAGGAACTTCATGGAATGTTGGTGACAGTAGAGAAAGACCTCAAGGGCAAAACCCCTGAGGTCCTGATGGTCAATAAGGCTGTCAGCTTCAAAAGAGCTGGCAAACCTAATACCAAGTCACCAGGACAACCCAACAAGGGCAAGCCACCAGCAGTGTCATGTAAGGGTAAGGCGCCAATGCACCTAGCTGGGCAAATAAGGGCACCTAGAGGTCCGAGAATCCAATCGGTTCATAGAACCGAAGGGAACTCTTCGGCCTCAGAGGTGGTCTGTTACTACTGCCAGCAGCCAGGTCATTGGAAGAAGGATTGCAGGCAGCACAAGGATTATGTGAAGAGCTTGCCGAAGGGAGGATACCCTTCAGGACCTGGATCAGGTATTTACGTTGTTGAGTATAATCTCAACGCTACTTTCTCAGATACATGGGTAGTTGATACCGGAGCAGAATCTCACATTTGTGTTCATCTGCAGGTTCTGGAAAGTAGAAAGCTCCTTGGGAAAGGCGAGCGGGATCTGAGAGTCGGAGACAACAGTTCGGTGTCAACGACGGCTGTCGGTTCTGTTAGTCTTAGGATGCCCACAGGGCTTGTATTAGTTTTGGACGATGTCTTATGTGTACCTACGTTTTGTAGGAATATTATTTCAGTGTCCAGTTTGGACAAACTTGGTTTTGTATTTGCCATAGACAATGGCTTATTTACTTTATCAAGAAATAATATCGTTTACGGCACTGCATCTACGTAAATAAGAGGTTAAAGTCGGATGACTCAAACCAGACAGTGATGTGGCACTGTCGTCTAGGCCACATAGGCGAGAAACGCGTCTCGACACTTCATAAGTGTGGGCTCTTGAGCCCGTTTGAATTCACACCGATCGAGAGATGCGAATCTTGCATTATGGGCAAGATGACAAAAGCGCCGTTTTGCGGCTTAGGTGAAAGGGCAAGTGATCTCTTGGGCCTAATACATTCAGACGTATGTGGGCCCATGAGTACACAAGCCAGGAGAGGTTTCAGATACTTCATAACCTTTACCGACGATTTCAGTAGGTACGGGTATGTCTATTTAATGAGACATAAGTCGGAGTCCTTTGATAAATTCAAAGAATTCCAGAATGAAGTACAGAACCAGCTTGGTAAAAGTATAAAGGCACTTCGTTCCGATCGAGGTGGCGAGTACTTAGATCAAGAGTTTCTCAGTCACCTAAAGGATAACGGTATACTCTCAGAATTAACCCCGCCAGGAACCCCTCAGATGAATGGTGTTTCCGAACGGAGGAACAGAACCCTGCTAGACATGGTTCGTTCCATGATGAGTCACGCCGACCTTCCAGTATCTTTCTGGGGCCATGCCCTAGAAACAAACGCATTCATATTAAATCGAGTACCTACAAAGGCAGTGGAGACCACTCCATTTGAGGCTTGGCAAGGGAAAGTTCCCAAGTTGTCTTTCCTCAAGATCTGGGGGTGCGACGTTTACGCCAAGCGGTTGCTTGGTGATAAACTCGAACCCAAGGCAGATAAGTGTGTCTTTGTAGGGTACCCCAAAGGAACCATGGGGTACTACTTCTACAAACCCGAGGAAAACAAAGTCTTTGTTGCTCGAGGTGGGGTTTTCTTGGAAAGAGAATTCTTATCCAAGGAACCCAGTGGGAGTCCTGTGCTTCTTGAAGAAATTCGAGAAGACACGGAACAGCCAGCAGATATTGTAGAAGTACCCGATGAGGTAAATGATCCAAGTCCTATTCCAACAGAAACTCCTGTAGGACCAAGGAGGTCTGAAAGATCTCGTCAAAACCCAGTCAGATATGGCTTCTTAGCCACAGAGGGTAATGACTTGATAGTTGTAGATCAGGATGATCCTGCAACAATTCAGCAAGCCTTGGCCAGTCCCAACTCAAAAGAATGGCAGAATGCCATGGATGAGGAAATGAAGTCCATGAAAGACAATCAGGTCTGGAACTTAGTAGACAGCACACCTGGGATAAAACCCATAGGCTGCAAGTGGATATTTAAGTTAAAGAAAGATATGGACGGAAAGCCTCAGACTTACAAAGCAAGACTGGTTGCTAAAGGTTATCGTCAAGTCCAAGGTATGGACTATGATGAGACTTTTTCGCAGTAGCTATGATTAAGTCAATTCGGATGATGTTAGCCATTGCAGCATATTTCGATTACGAGATATGGCAAATGGACGTCAAAACCGCATTCCTTAACGGGAATTTGCAGGAGGATGTTTATATGACCCAGCCAGAAGGTTTTGTCGACCCTAAACATCCCGAAAAGGTGTGTAAGCTGCAACGATCCATTTATGGATTGAAGCAAGCTTCCAGGAGTTGGAACTTACGCTTCGACGAAGCTGTAAAAGAGTTCGGGTTCATCAGAAATCCAGATGAACCTTGTATCTACAAGAAGAGCAGTGGGAGTAACATAGTGTTCCTGGTGCTGTATGTCGATGATATACTAATCATGGGAAATAACGTCCCAACCTTGCTTGAGACCAAAGCTTGGTTAGGGAAGTGTTTTTCCATGAAGGACTTAGGAGAGGCCACTTACATTATGGGGATCAGGATCTACAGAGATCGATCCAAGAGAATATTAGGTCTAAGTCAGAGCACCTATATAGATAAGTGTTGAGAAGATTCTCGATGCTTGACTCTAAGAAAGGGAACCTCCCGGTAAGACATGGCATTAAGCTAAGCAAGAAACAGTGTCCTAAAACACATGCTGAGCTTAAGAGAATGAATGGAATCCCGTATGCCTCGGCAGTGGGATCTATCATGTATGCCATGATCTGTACGAGGCCTGACGTATTGTTTGCCCTCAGCTGTGCCAGCAGATTTTAGTCTAACCCAGGCCAAGATCACTGGACTACCATCAAGTGTATCCTCAAGTATCTGAGGAGAACAAAGGTCGCTTTCTTAGTGTATGGTGGGATAGAAGGAGAGCTAAACGTCACTGGATATGTTGATGCTAGTTTTCAGACAGACCCAGATGACTTTAAGTCTCAAGGTGGGTATGTGTTTATGTTGAACGGGGGAGCTTTCAGTTGGAAAAGCTTTAAGGAAGCGACAATAGCCGACTCCACCACGGAGGCGGAATACATAGCTGCGTCGGAAGCAGCCAAAGAAGCGGTGTGGGTCAGGAGCTTCTTAAGAGGATTAGATGTACTGCCGCGAACGTCTGATCCCGTGAGCTTAAGGTGTGATAACACGGGGGCCGTAGCACTAGCTAGAGAGCCCAGATTTCACAACCGGACCAAGCATGTCGAGAGAAAGTATCACATCATTAGAGAGATGGTTGATAAAGGCGAAGTAGAGATAGGCTACATTTCAACGCATGATAATCTAGCTGACCCCTTAACCAAGGCGCTACCGCAGCCTAAGCATGAGGAACATGTCAGGGGAATGGGTTTAGATTGGAATACCAATTGGGTCTAGGGCAAGTGGGAGACTGTTGGGATTTGTGCCCTAGCACAATGTATTTTCAATCTAATCTTGTAATAAAGATTATTCGTTGAATAAAAATTGGCATTCATATTACTAAGTGTTGTAGTAATATCTTAAGTATGATTTGATTTGTATCATTGATGTGTCAACACATATTAGTAGATCTACAGATCAGATAAAATCTTACTTATGTAGTCCCCGATCAGAATAGCTTCATAAGAAGCGATCGGTATGAGGCTAACTCTAAATGATCACGCTCTACTGATCATGGCCAGAAGGGGGCCAGAGTTAGGTCATAGTATCACCAGTCAGGGGTGATATAGGACGACCCGAATCATGAGTATGTTACATAGACACAGTCATGAACATACTCATATGTCGGATCATGAAATCACATCCTCAGACCGAAGGACCATTGAGGTCAATATGCAATGAGTGACGAGTTTGACTCAGTCTAACGTCTCATGTAAAAGGGTTACAATAACGGATGTGATTGGCTCGATCACAAGTTACATAAGTTGACTAGATGGATCGCTGAAGGATTTATCCCTCATACGGACGTGTGAGCAGATATCAGTTTAGGCCACTTGATGAGTACAACTGAAATACAATAGCATGGCCATGTAGACGATACGTAGTATCAGTTATAATTCAGTTAACTCAGAATCAAGAAACAGGACAATAGAACGAGGATGACTTGTCTATGCCTCGTGGTTGTCAAAGATATCAAGAGGATAAAATGATAGATTCATGAACGACAAGGTTAAGTCGAAATCTCGATAATCACAAGCGTTGGGTAATCATGATGTCTTGCTAGAGGCCACTCATGATGGAAAGGGTAAAATGGTAATTTTACCAGTCCGCCGACGTGTCGTGAGCCTAGAGGGTCACACACTTTAGGTTGAGTAAAACGGATGGATTCATATGGAGGAATCATGAGAGAGACAAAATCCGGTTTTGGATTAAACCGGTTTAGACCGATTTCGGTTTAGGATTAAACCGAAATCAAGAACGGCTTAGCAAGACTAATTAATTATAATTTAATTAAATAGATTTAATTAAATTAGCTAAACTGGGCCTAGCCAGAATGGGCTAAGCCAGAATGAGCTTCTCTACACAGTTAATTAAAAGCTTTGGGCTTTAAGCCCATTAAGGCCTTTAATTAATTAAAAGCCCAATTAAGGTCTATAAAAGGGAAATTTTCAGATCTGGAAATTAAGCAATTAAATTTACAAACTCTAGCCGCCTTCTCTCTCTCTCCCAGCTAAGATTCGGCCGGCCCCCTCACCTCCCCGTGCTCCGTCCGTTTTGCTTGCTTCGATCTTCTAGCAAGGTTCGTTGCAAGTATCCTTTGGATTGCTCTTCCTGTGTGGACGATCTTTAGAGGTTATTAAATACTATTTAGTAACAAGGAGATTTTGATTCAAGGTAATACTTAATTTTAATCTAGTCTAGATCTCATGATCAGTTCATGATCATGCAAGATCCGTATTTAATCATGGAACTTTGAGGTTAATTTCTTGTATGGGCATGAAATTAATTGTCTGGAACTCTCAAATAATTCCTTCATAGGGAACCCTCGTCACACATTTTCCTCGACAGGGTTCACTTCCCCCTAGGGTATAGTATGGAACACAGTCTCCTCGTTACACACAGGGAACTCTCGTTACACATTTTCCTCGATAGGGTTCACTTCCCCCCTAGGGTATAGTATGAAACTCGGTCCCCTCATTATAACCGAGGAACCCTCGTTACACCCCGGGAGCCCCTCGTTACATCTTTTTCCTGACAGGGTTCACTTATAGGGTATAGTATGGAACTTATCCCCTCATTACACCCTAGGACCCCTCATTACACCCCGAGAGCCCTCGTTACACCCCAGGACTACTCGTTACACATTTTCCCCGACATGGTTCACTTATAGGGTATAGTATGTAGCCCAGCCCCCTCGTTACACTCCGGGAGCTCTCGTTACACCTTTTCCCCGACAATGTTCACTTATAGGGTATAGTATGTAACCGAGCCCCCTCATTACACCTCGAGAGCCCTTGTTACACCTTTTTCCCGACATGGTTCACTTATAGGGTATAGTATGGAACTCAGCCCCCTCGTTACACCTTTTCCTCGACAGGGTTAACTTATATGGTATAGTATGGAACCCAACCCCCTCGTTACACCCAGGAGCCCTTGTTACATCTTTTCCCCGATAGGGTTCACTTTTCATATGTTCAAAGTTACTATTAGGAAGATGTTTCACACTACTCAAACTCACTGGTTTTTGTGTTAATTTTTTTTTAAATAAACTGATGTCAGTTGTTTTCTTCTGTTGATATGTGTTCAATCTGGTAAAATGACTTCTGAAAACATGTTTCAAGGTCCTTTTTTAATGGTTACATATGTTCTCAGTTACAGTTATGAAGGTGTTTCAAACATCTCAAACTCTCTAATTTATGTTGAATTATTGTAAAATAGATTGTTGTCAATTGGTCTCTCTTGATATGTGATCATTTTTGTGAAATGGTCTCTCCAAATTATGTTTCAGTGTTCTTTTCTCATGGATTCATAATTTCTCAATAAATGTTAGGAAGGTGTTTCAGACTGATGTCAATTGCCTCTTATGGTTACATAGGTTCTTATTTATTGTTAAGAACATGTTTCAGACCTCAAAGAACTCTAATTTGTGTGGAGATTTCGTAAATAGCTTGATGTCAATTATTTTGTTCTGTTGATATATGCTCATTTTAATGAAATGGTCTCTCTAAGAAATGTTTCAGTGTTCTTTTCTAATGGATTCATAGTTTCTCAGTTACTGTTAGAAATGTGTTTCAGACTGATGTCAATTGCTACTCATGCTTATAAGTTCTCATTTACTGTTAGGAACATGTTTCAGACTTCAAAACAACAATGATTTGTGTAGAACAAAATCTGTTTATAAGAAATCACAAAGATCAATTAACAAAGACGGAATTGTTCGATAATCACACAAAATCGGCATAAAAATTGAGCAATTAACCGATTGATTGCTCGATCAAAATAGAAAATCGAGAAGAATCACACAATTGACAAAGTATATTCAATTTTCAACAATCGATTGTTAAATGTTGAAAAATGAATTGGAGAAAATTGAAATTGTGAAAATAAAATGTTGTATATCGATCGATCGATTGACCAACCGATTAATGAATATCGATCGATTGTTCGAGAAGTTCCTGCAGAATCGGGAAGTTCTTCGACAGTTTCAGCCTATAATTCTTGAGGTAAGAATGACGAATTTTCCCTTTATTGCATTTATTGAATTAAATTTCAGCTAAAATTCGTTATTAACTGTATCTACTGGTTAGATTTCATTCAATAGTTGACATATGTACCTATTTTTCTATTTGAATGTTGATTTCTATTGGAGTGCATCCCATAACTAAATTCTCAAAACAAAAAAATTTGATGAGCAAATATATTCTAACAATTTTGAGTTGATTTTGAACTTACCAAATGACATTAACATTTTGTGAGATTTGGTGTTGTGAAAATATATAATAGTCAACTATATTTTTCTAATAAAAAATTGAAAAGTCATTGAAATTTGTTAAATGAAGAAAACAATCTTTTACATAAGTACATGAAGTAAAGAAAATAAAAATATTTTAAAATTTAGAAACCTAAATAAAGATATTTTAATTATTATTTAAAGGGAAAATTACAAAAAAATTTAATGTTATTTCAATTTTGTATAAATTATCCATTCACTTTGTATTTCTTACGCCGTTAGTATAATTCCGTTAAAATATACGAAAATCTTGAAATATTTCATAATCTCGAAAATACCTTTACTACTTAATCTCGCCCAAAACGGCCCGACGCTCCCCAAGTTGAGCACCCTCAACGAGCACCCGCTTGAGGTTCATGACTCACCTTCGTTTGCCCGATGAAACACCTAACGACGAATATACTGAAATTTTGAATGAAATAATATATCAAATTGAAGGAAATCGAAAAATCAACAACTTTGAGAAAAGAATTATTGTCTATACATTATTAATAATTAATAATATTTTTTTCGTAATGATGGTTTATTAATTAAAAGTAAATCAATTTTTAATTTGAACCTGTCAAACTGTATTTGAACCGACCAGACAAGCGTGATTTCAAATAAGAATTATTAAGGGTGTATTAGTCTTTTACCTTAGAGAATAATGTTATATTTAATCTCATTACAGTTAAACGTATTAAAATAATAGTTATGTGAGTGTAAAATCCGAGTTTTTTCGGTTCGAGATAATAACGTGAGAGAATAGCCGATAGTTGGGATAGTTGAGGTCGCTAATGTATAATTACAAATTCGTGATGCACACACGTGTCACTTCGAGGCTCTAAGTGCACCGTCCAACCATAGACCCAAGGTAAGTTAATCATTCAACCCCACTCCGCATTATCATCAAGCACGAGCATTGTCGTTTCACAGAGAAAAAGAAAAAAGCCACCACTTTCCGGAACGATCCACCACCGTTCTCCGGCGACTCCTCTCCGATCAATCTCAGGTACCTCTCCGTCCCTTCTCGATTCCGATTCGCTCCCGCACACAGATCTATGCTCACAATGTATTGATGGTTCGTATGTATCCTTGAAAATTGAAAAGAAATTGCGCGGTTAAGTTTCGAGATTCAATTGCGCGTACTCGGTTCGGATTAGGGATCGTGTTTGTTGATTTTGTGTTGAATTAATCTGATGCAATTCTTTTTCTGTTTAAGAATTTGGAGACGATGAGTGAGGTATTTGAAGGATACGAGCGCCAATACTGTGAGCTCTCGGCGAATCTGTCTCGGAAATGTACCTCAGCTGGTGCTCTCGATGGAGGTAAAGGATGAGATCTAATTGATTGCTGAAAATGCCGAAATTATGTTGGTTCATTATGTGAATACTGATTTGAGGTTTTTTATGTTTTCTTTTGGAAGTAAATTAGGTGATGTTTTTGTTAGTTTTTTCCGCTAGGCTTTCTTGAAACCGAGATGAAATAGCTGCTGTGAAATGAAGCTGGATTGTTATTAAATTATGCGTGCCAAACTGGATCTTGGATTGAAGCAATTTGGAGTGAATTTTGAATTTGAACCCTTATGCCATTAATTTTCTTTGAATGGTGTTCTTTTAATGGGGTGTACAATTAGTACGTCAACTTTCATGATCAATAAAGGTGGACTGGAGATTTAAGATATAGGATAGCCGAGCATCAAAGTAGGTAATGTATGCAAATTGATGTTTTGTTAGAAGATTTTCTGTGGGGTGTAGAACTAGGACATTATTTCATTGGCTTTGTCGTTCATTTGATGTAGTTGAGTTGTTATCATGGTCAATATAGGTGGAGAGCCTTAGAATTTTAGGTATGGAAGGGTATGGGAGTTTTAAATTTTGAGACTAAAAAAGTTGAAACTCAGGTTGTGCCGGTTGTATCGGGCCTGAGAGCAGTAGTAGGACCTGGATTTTGAAGTTCGGGAATCGGCCGCCAAAGGTCTAGAGTTGTTTTGAAACCGTGAAATTAGGTACTGGTTACTAAGTGCAGAATTCAATTGAGTCTCATTAATGCATTGTGCAGATGGGCTTCTGCATTCAGTATACAGAAAGTTTGAAAACTAAGACAATATACTGCTTTCCAAATTTTAACTTTTCCCAGTCAAGTATAATCTGAAAATGGAAAACAAGACTGACCAGAACAAGCATGTCACTGCACTAAAGATGTTAATGGTCTTCAAGATTAGGGGGCGACATAGTGGTAAAAATATTATTTTGAACTTCACTCGTCCTGACCAAAGAAAATGAGAGAACTTTCTGTGGGGCTTGTGGAATATTTAATTGCAATCAGAATTAATGATTTCACTGTATCCGATAGCAATTTAAAGATCAAAGTTGACTTACCATTGTGTAATTTTATGAGTGGTAATTAAGGTTCATGGGCTTATCAACAAAAATCAGGTCATTGTGTATGGTATGGAAGAAGGAAGAAAATTTAGATGTCTAACTTGCGTGCTATTTAAGTGTTATATACAAACAAGTAATTATGTTTTTAGTCTTGTATTGGGTGTTAGACCATGCAACTAAGTTAATGGGTTTATTGAGCCTGATTTTTGATGCATCACTCGGAAGTGTTTATAAGAATCAAGCCCTTGGTGCTCCCTTACTTATAAATAGGCAAGGTCTTGAGCCCAAACCTTGGTGGCTGATAAAAAAACTGTTAACGGATTGTTATATTTCAGATCAGAACAGTTGTTATTGTTTTCGTAGAAAAAGTATGACAGTTTTGAAGTAAGTTGTAAATCGATCTGCAGAGCGAAAGAAGCAAAGAATTTCTGAAATTAAATCTGGAATTGATGAAGCAGAATCATTGGTAATATATTAAGTTATTCTTCTTCTTCTGGATGCATATTTTCCTTATTTCTCTTTTTCTATATTCTCTGTGTGACTCAGCTTTCACCTTAACGTTTCCAGATTCGGAAGATGGATCTGGAGGCCAGAACCTTGCAACCAAATGTTAAGTCTGTGCTTCTTGTCAAGCTAAGGGAATATAAGTCGGATCTGAACAATCTTAAAAGTGAAGTTAAAAGAATTGGATCTGGTAATACACGTGCTGCTCGGGATGATTTGTTAGAATCTGGAATGGCTGACACACTGACGGTATGTCTGGATCTATGATGTTTCTATTTAGATTCTTAATGTGAAGACTTTGTTCTTTATAGTCTACCCTTTTCAAATAGAATTTTCCTACTTTTATGGAATAGTTTATCCGGTCTTTGGTTATATTGGTTGTATAAGTGATGGAGTTACATGAATCTCTTGAAAGGGTATAACAGATAGTCTATTTGCTGGTATGAATTTTATTACCACATCCAGTTTCCATGATTTCCTCCCATGATACACTCAACTATATAATCCTTGCTATACTCACTTGATTGTGCTTAACATAATGTTACAGGCATCAGTGGATCAAAGAACAAGGCTAATGATGTCAACAGACAGACTAAGCCAGACTGGTGGAAGAATCAAGGACAGTAGAAGAACCATGCTGGAAACTGAAGAGCTTGGTGTTTCGATTCTTCAAGATTTGCACCAGCAGAGGCAGTCTCTCTTGCATGCTCATGACACGGTAAACTTCACATTCTTGTCATGAGAAATATGCATATCACGGAAGAGCTTGCATATATGTGTTGCATGGAGCATGCCAATTCTTGGAACAACAGTTGCAATTTAGTTTTCCTCGTGAACCTTATGTTGTCAGTTGTCACCGATACCAATTAGTGCTTTTTTTTCATTATCTATGTCATCAAAGACCTGTCCCTCGCAGCCCTATTCTTTCATTGCTGAAACAGAAGATTATTTGGCGAAAGTGAACATACTGTATATGACGGTTTTCATTCATTTTGCAGCTTCATGGAGTGGACGATAACATCGGCAAGAGCAAGAGAATCATGAGTGCCATGTCAAGGAGGATGAGCAAGAATAAATGGATCATCGGCTCCATCATTGCAGTCCTGGTTATCGCAATCGCCCTGATCTTGTACTTCAAACTTAAATAGTGACATTCTTTTTTGCTGGATCTGTTCTTCTCCCAGAAGCACGACCTCAAACTTTTTTCCATTTATATCTATAATCCTGGTTTTGTGAGTTTGCGACTGAGATTTGAAGTGAAGATACTTTCATGTAAAGATCTTGTCATTGATTGTTGGTCATTGTGCTTCTCTTTCAGTTATTAGATTGATTCGTACTTCATATATTGAATTTACCAATATCCTATGAATCAAGATGAGCTGACTTTTAGTTTGAAGAGAACCAAGATGAGTATTGACTTAAATCATGTTTTTTTGGTTCTGATTCGGAATTTGGGATTGAATCGGTCGAATGTAAAGTGATTGGTTCATTTCTATTAGAGGCAAAATCACTTTACATTTTTTCATTTTTATTAGAGGCAAAATTATTGATAATAATTACTAGATTTTCAACTAAATAAGCAAAGGGGATGTAGCTCAAATGGTAGAGCGCTCGCTTTGCATGCGAGAGGTACAGGGTTCGATCCCCTGCATCTCCATTCACAATGAAAATCTCTTTTTTGATCTTCAGTGCTTATTCATTCCTTCCATGACCCTCCAGAGAACTGGGTATTTCTGGTTTTCCACTAAAACAACAGTGGGTATTGAGGATGTGTGTGAGTGAGTGACTCTTGGAGGCGCCATAAAATTTATGGCCCAACATACACTAATATGCCTTTTATTCTGCAGAATACGTTTCGTGATTTTCATTCTCACTCCATATCATTAGAAATTCTGGGTCCCATGAGGCGAGTTTTGTGATCCTGGTCCTCGCTTAATCAAATCGGAGATCTTACGTCCCGTCGAACTCGAAACATTTTGCCATCTCAAAACAAGAGTGAGATTAATATTTGAGATTCCACGCCAATAATTGACGCATTCATACATTCTTAAACGTGTTTGATTATTACAAAACGAACGTGTTTGAAGAGTTTGTATGCGTAAAAATTGAAAGGTCTAAACGAATAAAGTTACTCTAAGAATAACATATTAATCATCCCTAAGAACTCACATTGACGGGAAGGTTTGACACCTCAATGTCGGCTCTTTGCCACTGAATAAGAATAGCATGTATGGTGGAAGGAAACAAAGACACAATGTTAAATATCTATACGTACCTCTGATCTCATATCAAATAGATGTATGATTAAGAGAACACTGATAGACTACATTTGTACATGTCAAAATGAGGTCTAATATGTATATTTGACACATTCTCCCCAACATCTACAAAGCAGTGAAGTAGAATATTCCATTGATTTTCTACATATATGAGAAGAGACTTAACATTCAAAGACAAACACTTGATAGAATGTATTGTTGTGAACCACAGAGACTAAGGTAAGGCCTAGCATTTATCATTGTTCCTTCTTCATATCTGCATAGCTTGAGCAATTGGGATTGCAACTTCTAGATAGAATAAGGGATTTTCAGAGCCATTCTCTGACAGAGCCAGGGCCTTGCTTGATCTGGGTCGATGAAACTATGTGCAAGGAACTGTTTGGCTTCTTCATCTACCAGTTCTCTTGCCCATCTCACCCTTTTTGAAGGACAGCTACCTGCCCCAAAACACCTGCATTTGTTGATATCACAACAACCATTTCAGTTTCCCATTTTTCATTACTTCAAATATCAGTCAGTGTTCTAAAACTCCCGAGAGCTCTGTAAAACCGAGTTTCCCGCAGCTTTAAAACTCACTCTTGGTGGTTCAGTTTTACAAAGTTCTCACTCGGTCAAAGTTAGTTAAATTTTATTTTTATTGTTTTAAGCATGCTTTGAAAGTGTTCGATAATTTTTTATTTAGTTCACCTTATTAAGTTGTTTGAAAGCATTTTATTTTATTAAGAGTATTGTTGTTTTTTGTCTTTCATGTGAATTATGCATAATACTTATTTAATGTAAAACATGTTTTGCTGATTTCTCCCCGTGTTATGAAAACTCCTTATTTTTCGCCTCACCGAGTTCTCCCCAATTCCAAGTTCTAAAGTCTTGATTTTAGTTGAAATGCATAGATGCACGCGCAAAGCGATACCAATCTTGTATGCGAGGGTGTGTAGTGCGTTATAGTATATAATATGATAAAGAAGCCTTCCAAACTACTGACTTTAGCTTTTAGTTGAGTTTGTCTTCTATACCATATTGCTCGAAGTCAAATCTATCCTCCATACAGAAAGGGTTTATTTAAACATAAGATACCTGTGCTCGTAAAAGCAAGCGCTTCTCTCGTTCTCGGGTTTGCCCCAATTATTCCACCCTAAGTGCTTGATGCAGGCATCCATATATGTGTATGCAAAGAGCACCCTTCCAAAGGGTCCCCATGGCCTTCCAAGATATACACTCGAACTCCCTCCATTTCCTGTGATCACGCATCTGCGTAAAATAATACACAAAATTTAGGCGTCATGTAATATGCATGAGTTTGCTCATTAAATCATAGTTGATATAAAAAATAATAATTTGACTAGAGAGAAGGTGGCACAAAAAAGAATGAATAACATTTCAAAATCTGACTCAAGGGCTCAAGCTACTAAAATTTTGGTTTCGCCAAGTGGATCGGGTTTCTTTAAGAGGCACTGACAAGGAAATGATTTACCGTCACCAAAAGAAGTATCAGCGATTGACATGAAATCATCTACCTGATTTCATCCTTATAGTTGATTCCGCAAGATCAATCACATTGGTCTCTTTCTATACCTAGATGATTGTGTGTATTAAGTTTCTCACTTTCCATTTGTTGCTCATATGAATGCGGTATAAATAACCGTCCTAGCTCATTGTAATAAAACAAGTCAAAATATAATATTATTCTCTCTTTACCAGAAGTCCTGAGGGCCTCCAGAAAGCCTTCACAAATTCATTACTACGGTTTAAAAATTCATAGATCGGATTTCTGGCTTTTAACCTTATCAATTCTTTCAGGAAACTCATTCAATTGTAATCACCCCATCCTCTCTTTTATCAATAATATTTCCAAATCTCGACGAGTAGTGAACAAAATTGCCAAGTATCATGTCACTTTATTTAGGACTGATATTTAATTTCCACACATAGTTACTTCTTTAATGTCTAAAACAGTCTAGAAATACCTTGATCAACACTAAGGAAACTAATAAACGATGACATGATCAAAATTGAAAAAGGCATGAAAATGTCCACAAACCTTAAGAAGACATAGCCAGTTGACTCTTGAGAAGATTTTCTGCTGTGTGCAGTAATGAAACCAGCTGATTTGCAGTGAATGTGACAATGCTCAAAGAGAGCAGTACTATTTCCGAATATGAAGTCCACGCTTCCTTCAATATAACAATCTTTCAAATACTGTTTTCCATAATGCAAGTATAGAGTATCCTGCACAAGGAGTATGTGAAAAGGTTCATTAGATAGAAGAAGTTCAGTAAGAGATAATTGTGAAAACTCTCCTTGTACTATCGGGCTTCTGTATGAAGTTTTTGTATACTTCAGTAATTGCAAATTCTTATCGTGAACTTGCCCTTTTGCGCGGTTAATGACACCGTTAAAAATACATTTAAAAGACAAAAATACCTTTTATATTTATCATCAAAGAATTACATGTAATTTTTTTTTCTAGGGGCAATTATAACATTTTGGAATAAAAAAGGTCACATGACCTGCAAGTGATCCATAACAGAAGGATGTGACAAAATGTGCAAAGATTTGGATAGTTCACAGCCAGGTTTTGCAGTTAATGAAGTATATGGAAACTCTTTGCAAACATCGAATTGTACACACAGTTTTTTGCAATTATCTCAAGTATTAACGGTCAACTTGAATCAAATTTGAGTTTTTGCAATTATCTCAAGTATTAACAGTCAACAAGGAACAAACCTGCCATCCTAGAAACCTGCAATTATAGAAGGCGCATCGATCAGCTGTCACTCTTATCGCCACTGCTTGTCCTGACCCCTGCACTACTTACAATATTCAGTAATCAAATTTGTGTCATTATACGAGCTTCACGGGACATGTAATATCTTGAAAACACCAACAAGGCCAAAACTTAAAATGCAAGCTTCTCAGTCAAACTATGAGCTCCAACATGCCTCTAATATCCACGTAACAAAGACAATTTTCAAAATATTCAGCTGAGCCTATTCCACCAATCCGAGCCTATTCCACCAATCCATATATGCTCATAAACAGTATTGTAAAAAAACGTTAGGCCTCAGTTGGTCGGAGATGACCTTCTAGGGACTAATCGGCATTAATCAAGACATGATCCAAAAATAAATCGGATTAAAAGATGGGGGACTAATCGAACAAATTGGTAATTTTTACAGCAGTGCTTAATTTGAACTTGAACACAAGACATTTGTAGATGGAAATAGAGTTGAAAAGTTGACCTGAGGAGAAGAGTTCTGAAAAGTGATGTTCTCGGCAATGAAGTCCTCTCCTTCAACAATAATGCTCCCACACCCAAAAGTCCCACTCCCAATCACCCTCGAACCCTGCAATACAGAAAAAACACAAACCCATCAAAATCGATGATGACCCAGATCAAAAAAACCCAAACTTTTGGTAAACCCACCTGGTGGTGGTCGATCTTAGTGGCGGTGTTGGTCCAGGTGAGCACGGTGGTCTCAGGGCTCAGTCCCGAGAAGGTGATGAGGTTCTTGGTCTTGGGCACGTACACGGGCTGTCTATAGACGCCCGGAGCCACACGAACCACCGTCCGGCGAGCGTTGCGGAGAGGGACGGCGTCTACGGCTTCCTGGACGGTCCGGTAGTCTCCGGAACCTTGCTGCTGTGACACCGTTAACACTACAGCAGCCATTGACGGGTCTGTCACAATCAAGAGCGGTGTGAAGTGGCCAATCAATCAATTGATTGCGGATAGAGGACGCCATAGTAATGAATTGAAATGGAGTTATTCCAAAGTTGTTAATGAGAATAGGAATCCAAGTAAGTCAAATTGAAATTTGTGGAAATAAGCTCGAGTTTAACTCTCAGAAAACCATTTTAGATTCAAATTAATTCTTTCAACTCAGTTCACTTAATAAAATTAATACTAATATACAATAAATAATATATATATAATAACTCATTAAATATTAAATGAGTCATATTTATTTGATTCGAATAATCTAATTTCACTGTAAATAATTATTATAATTTTTAAAAAGATGTTATTAATTGAATATTAAATGAACAAGGCACTAAGTTTATTAGTTTTAGAAGATGAAGCTTGAGATAAGCTTGTATATTACACGAACCCAATGTTAAACTCCATAATAACAGCATGAATCGAATATTTAAGTAACCGACATCGAGCAAGTCCTTAAAAAGCTTACCTTATTTATTACCCTAAAAGGAATTAGACCCTTTCTTTTTATTTTATAATTGTACTTGTTGTACTCAATCTCATGCTCAAGAACTTATTTTGATTATCACTAGAGCCGTGACTCACAAGAATAACTTACTAAGTTTTGGATATAAGGTGTTCTTGAAATAGATAAATGGAAGGTGTCAAAACAAGCTCCGACAACTCTGCCCCAACCGCACGTCCACCAATCTCCCGAACACGTGTCCACACCTCCGAAACAACATCGTACCACCAAACGAACCAATCCCTACAAAAACACAATCCAATTCCAGACCCAAAAACCAAATAAAAACGATGCCGTATTATTCGATCGAGGACAACGTGACCGACTTCGACGAGTTCGACCCGACGCCGTACGGAGGAGGGTACGACCAGGCACTGATCTACGGGCGGCCACTCCCGCCGTCCGATGAGATATGCTACAACAGCTCCTCCGCAGACTGCGACTTCGAGTACGAACGTCCCGACTACTCCGCCGCGGAGCCTTTTAACCCTTACGGCGATGATGCACTCTCCACCGAGTACAGCAGCTACCACCGCCGCGGCGGAGGAGGAGGGAGGAAGCCCAAGCCGCACCACGGAGGCGCCAGCGACGACGGCGACGGCGATCACCGCCGCAAGAAACACGTAAGCGTGCGTCGATTAACGAGTAGGGTCGCGGGCAAATTGAACCTCATAAAATTAGGAGGCTCAAAGAAATAATTTAATTTCAACTCCAATTTAATAATTAATAATTTGAGCCAAATCATGTCTATAGCAAAATTGCAAAAAATAAATAAAAGTGACTGTAAACTTTCTTTATTGCAGAAAATTAGTCGTGAACTTATCAATTTTGAACAAAATGTGTAATTTTTCCAAAAAAAAAGCATTGAAAATACTCATAAAATTATTTTTTTCTAAAAGTCAAAGTATTTTTTGAAACTTGAGTCATCAATTTTTTCTCTTACTTTTGAATATCACCCGCCTGTAACAGCTTCATAACACGGCAATGCAAAAGGAGAGTCGACTAGCTCGATAGTTGGAGAAGAGAAAATTAAACGAGAGTGGGCTTGAAAAAGATATTTTTAATTTTAGGGTAATTTTTAGACAAAATTATACATTTTTGTAATAACATGATAAGTTCGCATGTGCTTTTCTGAAATAAAGAAAGCTCACAGTCACTTTTTGCAAAATTTGAATTGTCCATCGTTGTTTTTATATTTTACCTGATATTTAATGATCAGATTTAAAAGTTTTGTTAAGAGTTTGGCTCGTTCATAATTCTATGTTTGTGATGGTTGTCTTGTAACGTGGATATTCTCAAATCTATTTTAGGATCTAATGTTTTTATTTCTATTTGCTATGCGTAAAGTCTCACACAAGGTGCAAATATTGTCCTTCTGGTCCCACGACTCTAAAACTTGCCTATATCATTTTCTTACAAATCACGTATATCATTTTCTTACAAATCACGTACAATGTGACTTTTAGGTGAAAATGTGAATGTTGATAGAGTTATTAATTACATATATGAATTTATCGACAGGGAGATGATGAAGACTCTGATGATGACGACGACGATGACGAGGAGAAGAGGAGGCGACGTCGCCATCGCCGTCGAGGGAGCAAAGATGATGATTAATTAAGCAAATTCACGTTTGGTGTGATAAAATCTAGCTATAAATTAAATAAAAACTCTTGATAAAAGAAATTTAATTAAACGGGATAAACATATTCCCAATTTTCTTTTGTTATTTAATTTAAATAATAAGTTATATAAATTTATCAAGATCATAAATTTTAAGTAAGAAATTATTTATGTGAAAAGCGATTCTTGTGTAAAGTGACAACTCATTTTAACCGTTAAAAATCTTAAGTAAGAGATTAAAACAAATCACTAATTGTAAAATAACCATATCATTATTAATTGTAAATATATTCAATCGCATGTAGAGTTCAAATGATGGTCTCATCGTAGCCATTTATTTATTTTGAAATTTACATCATTTCATATTTACCTATAAAATTCTTTTCATCCCTTTTAAAGTTTGAAATCATGACATCTCAACCATTAAAGTGTCTTGTGGTTAATTATGCAATTTGAAGATTAGTAGAAACATTAGGGAAAAAAATAGCTAGAATCGTAATATAAATATCAACATGTAGAAGTGTGACCCCATCCCCATGTGGTAGAAATCAACTCACCAAGCAATCGTAATAGACATAACTTGATACTTAGACTCGGTGGAAAAATTGAAAATGTGATTATGCCTTTTTGGCTTTTCCGATAGATAAGAGCGAGATCATACCCTAACCAGTTATAGAGTGTCTAGCATATGTATGCCCAATCTGTATCATAAGGAAAATAAACTCCTTTGTTAATTGTTTTCATGATGTAATGAAGAATGTGAGAACAACATCCACATGCAAATGTCGCGGTGGTTGGAGAAACTTACTGATTGTTGAACCACATAAAGAGATCAAAATAAGTAATGGTAAAAAGGATCAACCTTTCAACTAATTCACTATATACTGTCGGATCGGGAAGAGTATAGCCTTTATCCTTTCTAAGCTTAACATTCAGTGATTCAGCTCCATGTGAGTGTCAATATGAGAACTATCTCGAGTGAAAGTCGTGTCCTAGAGATCATTAACATATTTAAGTAGTATGATTAATAAATATACATGTAGGGCATGTATGAACTTCAAAACCCGGAAATTATGTAAGATGGCCAAGATCTTTTTTATGAAATAGCGATCTATGCACTCACTAAAATGAATGTTAATGACATATACACACTTATTACAACCCGAACAGCCCGAAAAATTAATAGCATTATGAAGACAAGACGCAATGTCCAATATCAGATTTGTCACTAAGCCACGTAATTTCTCTTGCACTGGTTGTTGTATACATTTGTGTTGACCTACACGAGAAAAAAAACAATGGAACGAAAACATATGATAATATGGAAGCAAGAGCTATTGCAGAAGTATGAAATCCATATTGATATGAAGGTATCGAGCGTCATGTAGAACGGAGAATTCATGGTCGATGACTCGAGAGAGAAAGGAGCAGATGGTGCTAGATTAAGAAACAACTGATTAGGTAATGAAAGATCTAGCAACGAGCAAAGAGACGCGTAGATGTCATCTTGAATAAACCATCCCCTATGTCTATATTTGAATAGAGGGACTAAAGATATGTTCAAAGTTCAGCAATATTAATTACACGAATCCAAATCCAGCTTTAAACTTGGGGGTCTAATTTTTTAATTAGCAAATTTTGCAATTGGTTGATGTCGTACCATCAGATGTAGTGCAGTAGACCTTGTGCCATAGACTTCGATGGAGAGTGTGAAATAATATTAATGTTTTTTTCTTTTTATAAGGGTCTCAAAATTGAAAGGCATAAGTAGAATAATTCTACCCATAAGTAGTAGACTTTGTGCATGCAACAATTATCGATTTCATATGTATCAACTCTTAAGAAACTGCTGAAATTCTAATTATAACAGTTAGACAAGAAGTCAAGAACAATGTTAAGATAATGTTTTTAACAACTTGTCAGTAAACAGATTTGGATAAACACAATATACAAAATAAAGAGCAAATAACGACACACAAGATTGTTAACCTAGTTTGGTGCAAATCACCTACGTCTGGGGGCGCTTTGTCAGTGGAAAGATTTCACTATAATTAAACCAGTAAAAATATACAAGTATCGGTGATTATCACACAAACCACTACTTTATGCTACTCTTCCTAATGCAAATCTATCTCAGGGACTCCCCCTGAGTCCAAGCCTCCAACTTGATTCCACTCTACGAGTCTCGCACTGCCCTGATGCAACAATTCGTTGTTATACACTTGTACGTGAATCTTCAATCACGCATTCACATGAAACCCTCAATCACTCACATTTGATCTTCCAATTCTGGTAGTGATACACAATCGTCCTTCGGGGAACACACATCCTCTCAGCCCGCCAGTCCCGCACGTTTAAGATCTCTATGTATTCACTGAAGAAACTACTAGGAGTCGCACACTACTAAGGGTGGAGTTTAAACTTTTATAGCAGCTGCAAAATTAATTCTGGAACGCATTAGAGTTACCATAATCCTAGTCGATTTAGGTTTTCCAAATCCTTAACGCCGATATCTTCTCAGAGTCTCTATCACGACAGGAAGCTTTCCAGAATCTTGACTCAATCAAGACTTACCAAAAGCCTTGTACACAACTGGATCTTTCCAATCGCAATATGTCTTTTATTTAAGGACACTTTTCAATGTTGCGATCCACAAATGTCACGCATGATGTTGAGACTAACTGCTTGACATCTTTCCCGACTAGATGTTCGACATATTTCGTATTGCCTAAAAATAAAGCCAATAACAAACGTAACAACAATCTCCCCCTTTGGCTATTTTTTAGGCAAGCACTTCACTTCAGACTTCATCTTCTTATGAATTTCGTTTCGTTTGCTTGCATCTAGTCTTGCGCAGTTCACTTCTTCAGACTTCATCTTCATATGTCTTTCGTTTGCTTGCATCTAGTCTTGCGCAGTGCACTTCTTCAGACTTCATCTTCAGACTTCATCATTTAACTCCTCCCCTTGATTGCCTCAAAAAGTATCCATAGACACCTCATAGAACAGGAATAATCGACTATACCATTACCTTCAGAATAGATGCACACACCGAATAACTCGTTGCTGGTTGACACTTATTCATCCCGAGATTTACAACCACTATTGTATCACTGATTCCTATTCTTCTTGCTCTTGATAGAGCTATTGTTCGAACCGCCGGTCAGTTGGAATTGATTATGTTGTTTCAAAGGGGGTACCCGCCTATAACTCCCCATCGGACTATTGCTTTATCATAAGTCCATAGAGCACAACCCAAGTGACGACCTCAGACTCTCAAAACGATTCACATCCAAAGATTTTATGAATATATCAGCAAGCTGCTTGTCGGTCTGGAGATATTCTAGAACAATTTTCTTATTCTCAACCAACTCACGAATAAAATGATGTTGAATATCGATGTGTTTGGTCTTACTATGTTGAACCGGATTATTGGAGATGTTGATAGCGCTCACATTGTCACAGTATAATGTCATAATATCCTGATTGACATTATACTCGACCAACATCTGCTTCATCCACAGAAGTTGTGTACAACTGCTTCCAGCAGCTATGTACTCCGATTCAGTAGTGGATAGAGCGACACAATTCTACTTTTTACCGAACTGTGATATAAGATTATTACGTAGGCAGAAACAGTCTCCGGGCGTGCTTCTCCTATCAGTAGTGCTACCTGCCCAATCTGCATCACAGTATCCAACAAGGGTTGAGGACGTATCGAAAGTGTATAGGAGACCTAGATTGGCAGTGCCAGCGATATACCTTATTATTCTCTTGGCCTAGGTTAAGTGACTTACTTTAGGTTTTTCTTGGAATCATGCACATACTCCTACAGTATAGGCTATATCAGGTCGACAATGATGCTTCTATACATGCTCTGGTCAACAGCTTCCCCGGAGTCGTCCTTTATGAGTTTGACATGTGTAGCAGCGGGGGTTCGCTTGTGAGAGGCCTTTTTCAATCCAAAATTTTTCACTATATTCTTTGTGTACTTACTCTAAGAGATGAAAATGTTGTCGTCCATCTGCTTAATTTGAAACCCCGGAAAAAAATTAAGTTCACCGACCATGCTCATTTCAAACTCCAATTGCATTTGTTGAACAAAATGTTCCACCATTTTTCTTGACATTCCACCGAAGACAATGTCATCGACATATATTTGGGCAATCATCAGTTTTCCATCCTCATTCTTTATGAACAGGGTTTTATCAACTCCCCCTCTAGTGTAGCCACTCTTAATTAGAAAGCTCGTTAATCGTTCATACCATGTACTAGGTGCTTGCTTCAATCCATAGAGTGCTTTTCTCAATTTATAAACATGTTCGGGAGAATGTGAGTCTATAAATCCCTTTGGATGTGCAACATAGACTTCCTCATTGAGAATTCCGTTTAGGAATGCACTCTTTACGTCCATTTGGAACAGCTTGATTTTTAAATGGCATGTGAACCCTAGTAGAAGTCTTATTGCTTCGAGTCTAGCCACTGGTGCGAATTTCTCGTCAAAGTCCATGCCTTCTATTTACGTATATCCTTGAGCTACCAACCTTACTTTGTTGCACGTGACGTTTCCATCCTCATCCGACTTGTTTTTGAAAATCCATTTTGTACCGATAATATTGACATTTTCTGGTCTAGGCACCAGTTCCCAGACCTGATTCTTCTCAAATTGGACGAACTCTTCTTGCATAGCATTAGTCCAGTATTCATCTTCGATGGCTTTGTTAACATTCTTCGGTTCGGTCATCGAAACAAAGCATATATTTCCTATCATATCCCAATAGCTTATGGGAGCTTTAGGACGAGTACGCATACCTTCATCAATATCTCCAATTATTCTAGACGTTGGGTGATTTGCCTGAATCCTTCTAGATGGGTTTTTGTGTCCGGTTACATGAGCTTCTTCTTCATTGCTAATGATGTCGTCTACTTTGTCCTCAACATTTTTCTTGACATCCGGGTTCTCAGGTTCGTCAGCAACATTATTCCTAACATCTTTAGGAACAAACTTCGGGAGTACTTCGTCTTCTTCAAGAGCATTTTGCTGGACATCTACCCATTCATCATTGACCACCACGTTAATTGACTCCATCACTGTCTTAGTGTGTTTGTTGTAAACTCGATATGCCCGACTGTTCCTTGAGTATCCAAAAAATATGCCTTCATCGCTCTTTGGATCAAACTTTTGCTGCGGTTCCCTGTCAGCTAAGATATAGCACACTGACCCAAAAATGTGAAAGTACTTTACATTTGGTTTTCTTCCCCTCCAGAGTTCATAGTGAGTGACAGACATACCTGGACGTAGTGTAACTCGATTGTGAATGTGACAAGCGGTGTTAAGTGTCTCTGCCCAAAAATGAGTAGGAAGGTTTTGAGCCAACATCATAACTCGAGTCATTTCTTGCAATGTTCGGTTCTTGCGCTCGACGATCCCATTTTGTTGAGGAGTGATTGGAGCAGAGAACTCATGAAATATGCATTCGAAGTTGCAATAGTCCGCAAATTTGTTGTTTTCAAACTCTCTCCCATGATCACTACGTAGGCGGACTATTTTCCCGATTCGGTCCCCTTATTCTCGTTGAACTTGAACGCATAGATTTTTTAAGATAGAAAAAGTGTCAGATTTCTCTCAAGCAAAATTAACCCATGTGTACCTTGAATAGTCGTCAACGCAAACGAACATATATCGTTTTCCTCCTAGACTCTCGACCTGCATAGGTCTTATGAGATCAACATGTAGTAGTTCTAGGACCCGTGACGTAGTAATATGTTGCACCTTATTGTGTGACATCTTCGTTTGTTTTCCTATTTGACATTCTCCACAAATTTTTCCTTCCACAACTTTTGAGTTTGGCACTCCAACGATGACCTGTTTAGAGATGGCCTTTTGCATGCTTCGGAGGTTTAGATGTCCAAGTTTCCGGTGTCATAATTTGGTCTCTTCTGCCTTGGTAATTAAGCATTTAGAACCCTTGTTGCTTGTTTCAGAGGTCTAGAGATAACAGTTATCTTGTTACCTTATCCCTTGCATTACGACATCTTGTTTGACATTCTTCACTGAACATTCTTCACGAGTGAATTTGACATGAAGATCCAGATCGCACAGTTGGCTGATACTTATGAGATTTTATTTGAGTCCCTCGACTAGCAAAACTTCTGTCAAACAAGATACTATAGTAAAATTGAGCTTTCCTTTGCCAATGACACGAGCTTTTACCCCCATCACCAAAAGTTACATGACAGTTAGTGTATGGTTTGATGTTTGTCAAAAAGTCTCGTGTACCTGTCATGTGGCGTGAGCATCCGCTGTCAAAGTACCAGTTTGTGTTGGTTGAGGCACACACGGTGGTATAGGCGATGTTGGCCTGGTATGTTTTGCCTTTCACCCTCCATTCTATCCGTCTAGGTTTCTGAGTGCTAGGATGATAGTAGCTTCGAGTTTTCCATTGTGATTTGGGAGATGTCCTTTTGTCATAGAGATGGTAACAGTGGGGTTTGATATGGCCTTTCTGTCCACAGTAGTGACATACCCAATGTGGACTATTGGCAGATACCTTGGAAGGAGATTTCATCCTTGGTTCTGTATGGTCGACGTTTATCGGGAAAGATGTCTTGACATTCTTCGCTTCTCCTCTCCTGGAATGTTGAGTAAGAAGTTCATTCTCATCAGTTGGGACTTGTTGCGGGACAAACTTGGTTTCAGATGTTGAGCCATTGTTATTGTAGCCAAGTTCTCTTGTGTCTCTTGCCTGCTTTCCCATTGACAGTATTTTGTCGAGGCTCTCGGTACTTGGGTTCAACATTTTCACCGACTTAGTCATTTGATCAATTTATCCTTTGAGTCAGGTGACTTCTCGCTTTAACTCTATGACCGTCTCCAGAAGTCTAGACTTGTCATTTGTAAGAGTGATAATATGATCAGCTTGTTCGTCTAGAATCTTAGACTCTTCGATCCATTTGGTGTACATGATGCAATAGGCTTCATTGAGCTGATCATCATTCCATTCATCATCCGGTGACAAGTCTTGTATGTTGTCACTAACATTAGCAGAATGATCATGTTTGTTGGACGAAGTAGAAGCAGTGAAAACTACAAAATTACTTATTTCTTCTATTTCACTATCATCAGACATTGTGACATTATAGCCCTTCTTCTATTTCTTTAGGAAGTTAAGAAATTCCCTTTGGTAGTGCCCGAACCCTTCACATTCATGGCATTGAAACCTTCTACCGTCACTGTTTCCTTCACCAGATTTATTGTCCTTGTCAAAGTTTCTCTTCGTTGAACTTTCTGTGGAACATCCTTATTCACATCTGTTGTGACATTCTCTAGTCATTTGTCGTGACATGTTTCCCAGACATCTTGTTGAACCGCTTCATGACTCGGTTGTAGTTCTTTGCTAGCAAAGCTATG
Organism: Geranium rotundifolium; assembly: GCA_963920655.1. Classification (NCBI taxonomy): domain Eukaryota; kingdom Viridiplantae; phylum Streptophyta; class Magnoliopsida; order Geraniales; family Geraniaceae; genus Geranium; species Geranium rotundifolium. The sequence goes on from OY987319.1 coordinate 35,436,052, forward strand.
GTAGAGTCGATTTCATCAACATGGTCTGAACATTCTTGCTCAACATACTTGGGCATGGAGCTATTGAAAGCCACTCCTTTATTTTTCTGCCCAATGCTTGGTAGAGACAGCTCATACGTCATTAGAGATCCCATTAGTTCATCAAAGGGAAGGGTCTTGAGATCGTGAACCTCTTCAATGACCCTTATCTTCATCTTAAACCTTGAATTCAAGACTCTTGGGGTCTTTCTCACTAGTTTCTCATCCATCATTGGTTCACCCAAAGAGTAAGATTCGTTGGTAAGGTCTCGAATTCGCACATTGAATTCAGTCACAGTTTCATCTTCCTTCATGAAAAGTGTCTCGAACTTCGTTGTTAAGTACTGAAGCTTTTATTCTCGTACCTTTGTGGTTCCCTCATATGCAACAGTCAGAATGTCCCATGCTCCTTTGGCAGTAGTGCAGGTGTTGATCAATCTGAACACGTATCTGCCCACACCATTAAAAATCGCATTGAGGGCTCGGGAATTTCCTAGAGCTGCTTCTTCATCAGTGTCGGTCCATTCTAACTCGGGTTTGGTATTTGTTAAACTTCACTCCGCATCTTGATAGCACGGGGCAATCCAGCCATTTATCACCGCCTTCCAGGTCGTGTTGTCGATGGATTTTAAGAAGGCACACATACGGGCTTTATGATATCCGTAGTTACTCCTGTTGGGCCAAAATGTGACGTGATAACGTCGCACAATGGTTTCCACGTGCAAGTGCACACGGGTCGCAAGTAATAATATTTATATGATCCGGTAAGATACCGAGTCGGTCCACAGGGATTAATATGGGGTTTACGATTAGTTAATAAATGTGTTTGCGATTATGACAACGATAACAAAGCGCGATAATGATAACGTATGGATTTAAAACGCCTAGGGTGCTAGACAATCATCAAGTGAACAAGTTCGAGAAATAAGCAATCTATTGATTAAACGGTTGGTCGAGCCTATGTCTTAAATGCCGACCTCGCCTTTCAGTAATGAGGTTGGCCTAATCCCGAGTGTTCCCGTGCCCTTTCGGTATTGAGTAAACTCGAGATCGCATACAAACGACAATAAAAGGCTAAGGGTTACTCAAAGGTGCCAAGACACGGTCTTGAGCCTACAACCCTCGGTGGATGCTAAGTCCGGGTTCTAATCCTTCCCTTTCGGTATCGGATAGAACACCTCAAACATATATTGTAAAACGTCACTTAAACAACACATGCATTCAAACAACAATCCACACAACACATTTGTTCTTCAATAAATCACTAATCTCATTAAACTCCACATTCACATTCTATATTGTCTAGCACCCATGGCTAAAGGGTTTAGCCCATAACCATGGTGCTCAAGCTAAGCAATAACATGGTAGCAATACACATAGACATGAAGAACACGCAGAACAATAAAGTAAATGGATAGAAAGTGCTCTTGGAATCCCGAGCAAGGTGTGTCTTCGATGTGTGATGAAAAACGGTGGAACTAGCGGTGCCTTTGGTGTCGAGGAAGATGAAGAACGCTTGAGAAACCACAAAGAACGCTCAAGAACACTTGAGAAAATGGCTGAAAATCTCATTGGCTCGTTTTCTCTCTCTATGTTTCTTCCTTTTCTTTCAAAAAGTGACTAAACCCCTTTTATAGTTTTCTGATTCTGAGGGTGGTCACGATCGTGGCTAGCAAGGCACGATCGTCCCTCTGTCTGGGTCACGATCGTGGGCAGGAAGCGGCACGATCGTGGCTTGGTCATGGTGGCGATCGTGGCTTCGTCAAGCACGATCGTGGCTCGGGGTAGGTAAGATATTTTGAATCGCCTCGATCCTCTACCCCATAAAGCCACGATCGTGGGTCTTCGAGGGGCGATCGTGCCTCCTTGGGTCACGATCGTGACTCCCCCGTGACTGAGATCGGGGGAGCCCACTGTAAGTTTGAATATAATTGGCCAATTCTTTTAAAGGGGAGGCATGATCGTGGCTGGCTGAGGGACGATCGTGCCTAATGAGCCACGATCGTGCCTCCATTAGTCACGATCGTGACCAATGCCCTCTGCCCGACTGTTTGGTCAACGCCCTTTGACTTTTTGCTCGGTGCCTCGTTTTTGGCCCTTTTTCCTCCCGTTCCTGCGTACGCATCTCAAAACACCAAAAAGCATAAAATATGTACTCCCGGGCCTGACTCGGCCACTATCGGACACAAATGCACTGAATTGTGAGGTTAAACGGTCTCGAAACGAGACCTTTTGACTCCACAACAAACACACCCCACTTAAACACTTATCGTCCCGATAAGTCAACAAGTGTACTGCAAAATTCACCGAGTTAAGCACCCTGAGTCAACTCAATAGGAGGAGCTCGGCATCTCCTAGGGGTTTTAGGCAAACTCCCCCGAACCGAAACAAGTAAAACAAGTGGGAAAACTTACCACTATACTACAACGACATAACACGACACTACTAGACTCAAGACAACACTATCCCTAACACACACATTGAGACTCCATAGGCATAATTCATGATTGCAAGTAAGTATTCATGTGAACTCGAAATACTCATGCAAAGGACAACGTGCACGAAGGGTATCATTTTCACTCCGCATACATGCTAAACAACACTTGCCCTTACACGACATGCATCACATAAATCCCTTTTCCTCAATACTTTGGTGATCATACCTTAATGGTTCGAACCGATCCCGATGATCTCTAGACCACATCCAAAAGTGAATCCATAACGGTAGGGCTTATTTGGCTTGTAGTGTAGGTTAGACTCGGGTGGGTGTTTTAGAGGGAAAATTCAGGAAGATCAATGGTGCTCAATTCCTAAGTTGCCTCAACCTCACAAACCCCATTACACTTCAATCTCTCCCCAAGACTCGTTGTCAATCACTTGTTACCCCTTTTTACCCCAAATCATCCTTTCCCATCTTTTTCTGCTTTGATCACCGACACTTTCCTCTGCTTTTGGTTCGCTCCACAATACTAAATTTCAACCACTTTGGCAATTTGCATTTGGGATTTCGTCCGGGTTCGGTTTGTTGGTTTTCCTTTCATAGTGCTTTTCTTTCCTTCGGCATTTTTGCTCTCCTTCATTAGGATCTTCCGGCATGCCAAGTACTTCACTTACACTATCTCATTTTCTTTTGTTGTCCTCAAACCCGAAACGCAGTAGTTTCTGAAGTGTCACATTTGGTGTCTTTTTAGCAGTGATTTTCTCTTCCAATGGCCTTTTTACCTTTTCTTTTCCCTAAAACCCCATGTCACCGTCTTCATCCCTATACAATTGACTAACCCTTCCCCCCCACTCGTTGAAGCAACTAAGCAATGAGGAGCTCGGGTTCGTGTCACAGTTAGGCTAATGAGTTTAGGTTTCAACATGTAAGGTTCATAAACAAGGCCTTTAGGCAAGAGAGGGTACTATGGATGGCGGGTATAGGGTCTATTCGTGTTTTACTCAATGGTCCAATAGGATGCCTACGAATCATTTCCCTTGGTCTATGGTCTTTTTGGCCGAGGCCAACATGGTCAACCCATTAACAATAACCACGAAGCATTGATGAGGATGCATGTAATGTGAACGGAAAGCATAGCATTCACACACAACGTGTTAAATGTGATCATACACTTTGGCCCACGATGGCCTTTTCCACAATTATCCCCATTTCAACATTACACTAACATGCCATCACAAAAATCATGCTCATGAAAATCTCAACTCGGGCAAAGTGCCCCACATGCTCAAAATTAAACAACCCTCAATTTAGCAAAATAAAACTAACATGTCAAATGCAAAGATATAACTTAACATGTCATAATTCATACATCACCAAAATAAGGGTCTCTAAACTGACCCAAAATAACAAAAGTTCAACAAAAGTCTCAAAGTTTAACAAGTCTAAAACCGACAACACAAGATGATACCTATCAATACGTCGGGTCATCGTAGAGGAAATCACCCGCTCCTCCGTCTGCCTGGTCATGGGAACCACTCGGGCCTGCTCCACTCGGGTCCGGATAGTGGAAGTGCATGTACGGGCCGGCCGGGGCCGGGAAAGCAGCTTCCTGGAAAGCTGGATGCTCCTGGAATCGCGACTGGTAGAACCTCGCGATGCCCCACATGTCGTGATGCTGCTGGTACATCGTCTGGTCCACATGCCCCTGGAAGGCATGCATCCTCGCCCACTCATGCCGGGACCGCTCGGAGTCCTCCTGCTGCTGAATGCGCATCGCCCTCATCATGGCGAGCACATCCTCATCATGTCCCGGCACCCGCTCCTGCTCCAGCCCCGGCTCCTGCTCCTCCCTCCGCTGCTGCTCCTCCCTCCCGGGCTCTGGCTGACCGTACTGCAGCTGCCCGGGCTCTCGCTCTGTCCTGTGATGCCATCCTAGTCAGCAACGGTTGCCTGTTCAGGATCTTGACCCGGATCCGCTCCAGGCGAGGGTAGCTCTCATTCACAATCTCTGCAAAGGTCAACCCCTTGATCTCCTGCCCTCGAACTGCTTCCCTCTCAAAGATCGGAGGACCCGTGGGGTAGTTCACCGATCTGAGTGACTAAGCAACCCGCTCCAATGCCCCCCGGCTGTCTCGAAGGCATCTCGAGAAACTGGTCCCAGATGGTCCGCTCCCACGGTGCCCTCGTGTCCGTGCGATACGCGTTCAGAATCCACAATTCCTTGAGAGTAACGTCGTACTGACCGTTCTCTCTACAGAATAGGGTTCCCGCGAGGAACCGCTGCAGCATTAGCATCCCGGGCTGGTCTTCGGGGATGTCTTTCGCCTTGTTGGTCTTTTCCCAATAAGGGTTCAGCGTGATGTGATGCCACATCTCGCTGTTGGAAAGACCCAACTCTGGCGCTTCTCCCTCCGAAAAGTCGAACATGGAGGTAGGTCATCTCTCGTCATCTTGCATTTCCTCCCACACACCCGGAAGGAAATCTCAGTCTTCTCCTTGTTCACCGGCTCCACGGTGGCAAAGAATTCCCGGGTAAGGTCTTCGAAGACCGGGGGCCTCCATGTCATCATCTCCGGCCATCCTAGCCGAATGGCCTTTTCGTGCAGCTCTTCCCAAATGCCTAAGCTCCGGCACAGAAATTCATTGAAAAACCGGCCGGTCATCACCACCCGGTCTTCGAATGCCTCGTACCTTCGCTTGTACGGGCCTACAGTGTTGAACCTGAGACATGCCATATTGGGCGTCTCAACCTGGGGTCGGGAAGCTGGTTGAGCAGGAGGTGCTCTTGTGCCCGAGGTGCCGGCACCGGTTCGAGCCCTTTTGCTCACTAGGTTTGCACGGGTTTGGTCGGTAGGCTTCTTAGGTGTCATTGCAAGGAGGTGGAGCTAGTGAGAGTGAGCGTGAGAGTGAGTGTGAGTGCTTAAAGTTACTGGCCTATGTCGCCGGAAAAGTCGCCGGTAATGTCGCCGGAAAAAAGTAAAGGTGGGCTTTATGTGGAGGTTTGGGTAGGGTGTAGAGTGAGGAGTGTGTAGGTGAGTAAGGTCGGTCTAATCAGCAAATTCCGGCGAGAAGTGGCCGAAATCTATGGTGGGGGCGGTTTTGAAGTGATTTTGTGGATAAGGTTTTGTGAAAATAGCAAATAGATGCTAGGAAATGAGTGGGGAGTGAGGGGAATACCTTTTTCCGGTGATTGGAGGCGAGAATCGGCGAGTTCTGGAGGTTTTCCGGCGAAAAACGGCGGCGGCGGCTCTCTTTGAAAGTAGGGTTCGCGAAAAAGTGAAGAAGAAAGAGGCTGAAATCGCTTTATACGCTTAGAGGCACGATCGTGACTCGCCAAAATTCATTGGGTCACGATCGTGACTCCCCTGTGACTGAGATCGGGGGAGCCCACGGTAAGTTGGAATTAATTCGAATATATTCAGCCACGATCGTCTCTGGGGAGGGCACGATCGTGACTCCATGAAATTTCCCAGGTCACGATCGTCCCTGGAGAGGCACGATCGTGACTCAGCGCTTCTCCCAACCCACGATCGTGGCTACTTGGTCACGATCGTGCCTTTCCCAAAATTTTTGCCTTTTTCATTCTTTTCTTCTTCTTCTTCCCACGTAGAGCACTCGAACCCATAACCTGCACTTAGTTTGTTTTGAAACTTGTTAAATGACTCAACTGTGGTGTGTGAGACACACACCACACTTAGGGTATTACTGAAGGAATTATTTGAGGGTTCCAGACAATTAATTTCATGCCCATACAAGAAATTAACCTCAAAGTTCCATGTTTTAATACGGATCTTGCATGATCATGAATTGATCATGAGATCTAGACTAGATTAAAATTAAGTATTACCTTGAATCAAAATCTCCTTGTTACTAAATAGGATTTAGTAACCTCTAAAGATCGTCCACACAGGAAGAGCAATCCAGGGATACTTGCAACGAACCTTGCTAGAAGATCGAAGCAAGCAAAACGGACGGAACGGGGCAGGAAGGGGGTCGGCTGAAACTGGCTAGGGGAGAGAGAGAGTGATGGCTAGGGTTTGTAAAATAAATTGCTTAATTTTCAGATCTGAAAATTTCCCTTTTATAGACCTTATTTGGGCTTTTAATTAATTAAAGGCCTTAATGGGCTTAAAGCCCAAAGCTTTTAATTAAATGTGTAGAGAAACCCATTCTGGCTTAGCCCATTCTGGCTAGGCCCATTTTAGCTAATTTAATTAAATCTATTTAATTATATTATAATTAATTAGTCTTGCTAAACCGTTCTTGATTCCGGTTTAATCCAAAACCGAAATCGGTCCAATCCGGTTTAATCTAAAACCGGATTTTGTCTCTCTCATGATTCCTCCATATGATTCCATCCGTTTTACTCAACCTTAGGTGTGTGACCCTTTAGGCTCACACGTCGGCGGATTGGTAAAATTACCATTTTACCCTTTCCATCATGAGTGACCTCTAGCAAGACATCATGATTACCCAACGCTTGTGATTATCGAGATTTCGACTTAACCTTGTCGTTCATGAATCTATCCTTTTATCCTCTTGATATCTTTGACAACCACGAGGCATAGACAAGTCATCCTCGTTCTATTGTCCTGTTTCTTGATTCTGAGTCAACTGAATTATAACTGATACTACGTATCGTCTTCATAGCCATGCTATTGTATTTCAGTTGTACTCATCAAGTGGCCTAAACTGATATATGCTCACACGTCCGTATGAGGGATAAATCTTTCAGAGAACCATCTAGTCAACTTATATAACTCGTGATCGATCCAATCACAGCCGTTATTGTAACCCTTTTACAGGAGACGTTAGACTGAGTCAAACTCGTCACTCATTACATATTGACCTCAATGGTCCTTCGGTCTGAGGATGTGATTTCATGATCCGACATATGAGTATGTTCATGAATGTTTCTATGTAACATACTCATGATTCGGGTCGTCCTATATCACCCCTGACTGGTGATACTATGACCTAACTCTGGCCCCCTATTGGCCATGATCAGTAGAGCGTGATCATTTAGAGTTAGCCTCATACCGATCGCTTCTTATGAAGCTATTCTGATCGGGGACTGTTTAAGTAAGATTTTATCTGATATGTAGATCTACTATTATGTGTTGACACATCAATGATACAAATCAAATCATACTTAAGATATTACTACAACACTTAGTAATATGAATGCCGATTTTTATTCAACTAATAATCTTTATTACAAGATTAGATAGAAAATACATTGTGCTAGGGCACAAATCCCAACGACGCCACTTTGTTGGGGGAAAAGCGGTCTCCCCTCTCTCGCACAACAACACGCGGTCGCGGCAAGTACAAATAAACCGGTAAGATATCGAGTCGAATCCATAGGGACTAATGAGGGTCGTAGGTTGTTTTGAGTGTTTGTATTTATCTTAGTAAACTACCAACAAGTAAATAGCAACAACATGATAACAATGGAAGTAAAGCGCCTAGGGTGCTAGACAAATAGCAATGTAAATAAGTTTGCGAGTTTTAATTTCTTTGGATCGAAATTAATGTTGAGCCTATGTCTTAAATGCCGACCTCGCCTTTTGGTAATGAGGTTAGCCTAATCCCAAGTCTCCTCGTGCCCTTTCGGTATTGAGAACAACTCGAGACCGCATTAGATCGACAATAATAAGCTAAGGGTTATTACGAGGTGCCAAGACACGGTCTTGAGCCTACAACCCTCGGTGGATGCTAGGTCCGGATTCTATTCCTTCCCTTTCGGTATCAGATAGAACTCCTCAAACACATATTGTAAAGCGTCAATTAAACAATACATGCATTCAAACAACAATCCACACAACAAAGTCTTCAATCCTAGAACTAATACCTCAATAAAATCAATAATCACATCACAAATGTCTAACACCCATGGTGCTCAATCCAACTATCATCATAGAATCAACAAAATTAAACAACAACATCAAAATAAACTAGTAAATATGGATAGAAATTGCTCTTGGTGTTCTTGAGCAAGATGGATCTTCAAGCTCGGTAGATTTGATGGTAGGAATCTCTCCAAAGCTTCATTTCCTAGCTCCAAAGGTTGAGTCTATGGTGCAATCCACTCCAAAACTCCCAAAGTGTCAAGAAGAGATGAAGAAATCTTCAAGTTTGATGAAGAACAAGAGGTTGGAGCTCTCAAACTCACCTCTAACCTCCTCAACTCGTTTTTGGTGTTTGCCCAACTCTCCACACCCTCCAAAATATCTGATTTCTGCACTTTATTAGCAGTTTCGCACCTTAGTCACGATCTTGCCTTGGTAGGCACGATCGTGACTCAAATCGTGGGAGCCCACGGTAAGTTTCGAGCAAAATTCCTCCATATGATTCCATCCGTTTTACTCAACCTTAGGTGTGTGACCCTCTAGGCTCACACGTCGGCGGACTGGTAAAATTACCATTTTACCATTTCCATCATGAGTGGCCTCTAGCAAGACATCATGATTACCCAACGCTTGTGATTATCGAGATTTCGAATTAACCTTGTCGTTCATGAATCTATCCTTTTATCCTCTTGATATCTTTGACAACCATGAGGCATAGACAAGTCATCCTCGTTCTATTATCCTGTTTCTTGATTCTGAGTTAACTGAATTATAACTGATACTACGTATCGTCTGCATAGCCATGCTATTGTATTTCAGTTGTACTCATCAAGTGGCCTAAACTGATATATGCTCACACGTCCGTATGAGGGATAAATCTTTCAGAGATCCATCTGGTCAACTTATGTAACTCGTGATCGAGCCAATCACAGCCGTTATTGTAACCCTTTTACAGGAGACGTTAGACTGAGTCAAACTCGTCACTCATTACATATTGACCTCAATGGTCCTTCGGTCTGAGGATGTGATTTCATGATCCGACATATGAGTATGTTCATGAATGTGTCTATGTAACATACTCATGATTCGGGTCGTCCTATATCACCCCTGACTGGTGATACTATGACCTAACTCTGGCCCCCTACTGGCCATGATCAGTAGAGCGTGATCATTTAGAGTTAGCCTCATACCGATCGCTTCTTATGAAGCTATTCTGATCGGGGACTGCTTAAGTAAGATTTTATCTGATCTGTAGATCTACTATTATGTGTTGACACATCAATGATACAAATCAAATCATACTTAAGATATTACTACAACACTTAGTAATATGAATGCCGATTTTTATTCAACTAATAATCATTATTACAAGATTAGATTTAAAATACATTGTGCTAGGGCACAAATCCCAACAGTCTCCCACTTGCCCTAGACCCAATTGGTATTCCAATCTAAACCCATTCCCCTGACATGTTCCTCATGCTTAGGCTGCGGTAGCGCCTTGGTTAAGGGGTCAGCTAAATTATCATGCGTTGAAACGTAGATTATCTCTACTTCAACTTTATCAACCATCTCTCTGATGATGTGATACTTTCTCTCGACGTGCTTGGTCCTGTTGTGAAATATGGGCTCTTTAGCAAATGCTACGGCCCCCGTGTTGTCACAACATGAGCTCATGGGATAAGGCGTTCGCGGCAGTACATCTAATCCACTCAAGAAGCTTCTGACCCACACCGACTAGCGTCAACATATCCAGTGACGCTCAGTTCTCTTTCTATCCCGCCATACACTAAGAAGGCGTCCTTTGTTCTCCTCAGATACTTGAGGATACACTTGACGGTAGTCTAGTGATCTCGGCCTGGGTTAGACTGAAATCTGCTGGCACAGCTGAGGACAAACGATACGTCAGGCCTCGTACAGATCATGGCATACATGATGGATTCCACTGCCGAGGCATATGTGATTCCATTCATTTTCTTAAGCTCAGCAGGTGTTTTAGGACACTGTTTCTTGTTTAGCTTAATGCCATGTCTTACCGGGAGGTTCCCTTTCTTAGAGTCAAGTATTGAGAATCTTCTCAGCACTTTATCTATATAGGTGCTCTGACTGAGACCTAATATTCTCTTGGATCGATCTCTGTAGATCCTGATCCCCGGAATGTAAGCGGCCTCTCCTAAGTCCTTCATGGAGAAACACTTCCCTAACCAAGCTTTGGTCTCAAGCAAGGTTGGGACGTTATTTCCCATGATTAGTATATCATCGACATACAGCACCAGGAACACTATGTTACTCCCACTGCTCTTCTTGTAGATACAAGGTCCATCTAGATTTCTGATAAAGGTTATGAAGTATCTAAAACCTCTCCTGGCTTGTGTACTCATGGGCCCACATACGTCTGAATGTATTAGGCCCAAGAGATCACTTTCCCTTTCACCTAAGCCGCCAAAAGGCGTTTTTGTCATCTTGCCCATAATACAAGATTCGCATCTCTCGACTGGTGTGAATTCAAACGGGCTTAAGAGCCCACACTGATGAAGTGTCGAGATACGTTTCTCACCTATGTGGCCTAGACGACAGTGCCACATCACTATAAGGTTTGAGTCATCCGACTTTAACCTCTTATTTACGTTATAGTTTGAACTGTAGTTAATGTTATCAATATTTAAAATATATAATCCACCAATCATAGATGCAGTGCCGTAAACAATATTATTTCTAGATAAAGTAAATAAGCCATTGTCTATGGCAAATACAAAACCAAGTTTGTCCAAACTGGACACTGAAATAATATTCCTGCAAAACGTAGGTACACATAAGACATCTTCCAAAACTAATATAAGCCATGTGGGCATCCTAAGACTAACAGAACCGACAGCCGTCGTTGACACCGAACTGTTGTCTCCGACCCTCAGATCCCGCTCGCCTTTCCCAAGGAGCTTCCTACTTTCCAGAACCTGCAGATTAACACAAATGTGAGATTCTGCTCCGGTATCAACTACCCATGTGTCTGAGAAAATAGTGTTGAGATTATACTCAACAACGTAAATACCTGATCCAGGTCCCGAAGGGTGTCCTCCCTTCTACAAGCTCTTCACATAATCCTTGTGCTGCCTGCATTCCTTCTTCCAATGTCCTGGCTGCTGGCAGTAGTAACAGACCACCTCTGAGGTCGAAGTGCTCCCTTCGGTTCTAGGAACCGCTTGGATTCTCGGACCTTTTGGTGCCCTTATCTGCCCAGCTAGGTTCATTGGCGCCTTACCCTTACCTGACACTGCTGGTGTCTTTCCCTTCTTGGAGTGTCCTGGTGACTTGCCATTAGGTTTGCCAGCTCCTTTGAAACTGGCAGCCTTATTGACCATGAGAACCTCAGGGGTTTTTCCCTTGAGGTCTTTTTCTGCTGTCACCAACATTCCATGAAGTTCCTTGATGGTCTTCTCCATATTATGGAGATTGTAATTTGTAATCACATCTCCATAAGCCTTTGGAAGCGACATCAGGACTATGTCTAATTTCAGCTGCTCTGTGAACTTATGACCTAGACTGGCCAACCGATCAAAGAGCCGCTTCGTCTTTAGGACATGTGGGCTAACTGCCTCACCAGCGTTGAGCCTGCTATAAAACAACACCCTAAGAGTGTCGTATCTTTCGACACGGGCATTCTTCTGGTAGTAAATTTTAATTTCCTCCATCATCTCCTGGGGTTCTCCCATGAGATGCATGAACTAGTCCTGGGTTTCATTTTTCATGGACCCGACCATGAGGATGCCAACGTCTTGTCGATCGCTTTTGTATTTCTCATAAGCGTTCTTATCGGCATCGATGGCATCATCAGCACTGTAAGGATATACTCATGTCTGTCATACTGAAGTGCAAGCTTCAGGTTCCTCTCCCATTGCAGGAAGTTAGTCCCTGTCAGCCTGTTATTCGACAAAAGAGACTTTAAGGCTTCACTGCCAGAACGTGTTGATTTGGGTAGCGAAGTTGCCATCTAATCTATACATGAAAACAAATTCGATCAGATTCTTAATTAAGTTGAAGTAAGAGACACTTGACTATGAACATTTCTGATTCTTATGTCTGAATCTAAACCAAGATCTCCGCGTACCCAAAACTTAAGTGAGTTAATCTCATCGCCCCAGTTTTGGACATTGGAGTAGGACAGTCCAGTCCTTTCACAATTTCATGTGATTCTTGGCTAGGGCTTATACATTGTGTGTATACGGCATTGCCCTATATCTGATACCCTGGTTCAGATCATCTGAGAATCGCAGCCAAGTCAACCAATTTTCAACGCATGGTCCAATCTGCATGGCTACTACGCTAATGCGCACGCACCCATGCAAACTGGTCCATCTTCTATTAGAAACCATTCTCATGGATCCATGTTAATCGTATCTACCCATGAGTCCGAGAACTAATCGAAGTGATGAAAAGTGGGCGGTATCTAGCTTGACTTGAAATTATTTGCCTTTTAAATATTCATTATCACTTATCATAATTTGATCTTAATTTGAATTTATCATCTACAAATCCATGTAGAGATAATTTCAATTCCGGTTTACATGTGCGTGATTTGCTGATTATTAATCTTTACACATGTGGGTGATGATCTAATTAACATGAACCTATGAAAATTAAATCACACATCCATTCATACATTCACAAACATAAATGTAAATTTGCTTTAGCTAGCCCGCTAACCCTACTGGAATAAACTAGAACCTATACTAGGTCTCGTCTTTCCTCATTCTCTTGGACTCCCACTGGCCCCACGCCTCCTCGGGGTTATCATCCTTCTCTTCGGTCCTTCTTGTCTTGGGACTTTGTAATTACATTTAATTTAAATAAAATAAATGATGCGACACGCAGGTCACTTATAAATTACAACCCATAAGCAACTCGCAGGTTGCAAACTGAAATTAAATCCTAAATTCGGGCTAACTTAGCAATCATGTTGCAAACACCGTGTTAACAAACAATCATGTTATCAAGCAAGCATATTAATTACAATTTTATCTTGATTTAAATCATAAAATACGGTTTATTTAAACCGTTTCTTAAACCGGTTAATTTCTGAATTAAATCGGTTCACGCGCTGGTTTATCGAAACCGAACCGGTCTGGAATTTTAATTAATTATTGCTGAAAAAATTCTGGATTTTTCTGGGTCGGATCTGACCCAAATCCAACTGGTTTGGCCGAACCAAAATTGACCCGAGGGCCAATTTTGGTTTGGCCGAAACCCTAGCTGCCAGGCTAGCCGCGCCGTGGCCGACCAGCCCGTGAGGGCTGGCCGTGGCGGGCTGCCTGGCCAGAGCCGGTCGGGCCGAGGCCCTCCCCTGGCCGGAGCCGAGAGGCTCGGCCAAATCTGCCATGGGCAGATCTGGTCGGCCTTCCCAATCCGGCCGATCGGCCCGTGGTTCGGCCGGGGTTGGCCTTTCGGCTAGCCTCGGCCCTCCACGGGTCTCGATCCTTGTCAATCTCGATCAATTAATTTTTCATCAACATTAAATAAAATTCCAGCAATTAATTCATCAACCAAAATCATAAAGTTTGCAATTTTCAAATTAACTATACCGAATAAATTGCAAAAATTAAATCTAGCCTATCATGCTCGAATACAAAATCATGCATAACCAAGCCTCTGATACCACTGAAGGCTGAAAGAATTATTTGAGGGTTCCAGACAATTAATTTCATGCACATACAAGAAATTAACCTCAAAGTTTCATGTTTTAATACGGATCTTGCATGATCATGAATTGATCATGAGATCTAGACTAGATTAAAATTAAGTATTACCTTGAATCAAAATCTCCTTGTTACTAAATAGGATTTAGTAACCTCTAAAGATCGTCCACACAGGAAGAGCAATCCAGGGATACTTGCAACGAACCTTGCTAGAAGATCGAAGCAAGCAAAACGGACGGAACGGGGCAGGAAGGGGGGTCGGCCGAAACTGGCTAGGGGAGAGAGAGAGTGACGGCTAGGGTTTATAAAATAAATTGCTTAATTTTCAGATCTGAAAATTTCCCTTTTATAGACCTTATTTGGGCTTTTAATTAATTAAAGGCCTTAATGGGCTTAAAGCCCAAAGCTTTTAATTAATTGTGTAGAGAAGCCCATTCTAGCTTAGCCCATTCTGGCTAGGCCCAGTTTAGCTAATTTAATTAAATCTATTTAATTATATTATAATTAATTAGTCTTGCTAAACCGTTCTTGATTCCGGTTTAATCCAAAACCGAAATCGGTCCAATCCGGTTTAATCTAAAACCGGATTTTGTCTCTCTCATGATTCCTCCATATGATTCCATCCGTTTTACTCAACCTTAGGTGTGTGACCCTCTAGGCTCACACGTCGGCGGACTGGTAAAATTACCATTTTACCCTTTCTATCATGAGTGGCCTCTAGCAAGACATCATGATTACCCAACGCTTGTGATTATCGAGATTTCGACTTAACCTTGTCGTTCATGAATCTATCCTTTTATCCTCTTGATATCTTTGACAACCACGAGGCAAAGACAAGTCATCCTCGTTCTATTATCCTGTTTCTTGATTCTGAGTTAACTGAATTATAACTGATACTACGTATCGTCTGTATAGCCATGCTATTGTATTTCAGTTGTACTCATCAAGTGGCCTAAACTGATATATGCTCACACGTCCGTTTGAGGGATAAATCTTTCAGAGATCCATCTAGTCAACTTATGTAACTCGTGATCGAGCCAATCACAGCCGTTATTGTAACCCTTTTACAGGAGACGTTAGACTGAGTCAAACTCGTCACTCATTACATATTGACCTCAATGGTCCTTCGGTCTGAGGATGTGATTTCATGATCCGACATATGAGTATGTTCATGAATGTGTCTATGTAACATACTCATGATTCGGGTCATCCTATATCACCCCTGACTGGTGATACTATGACCTAACTCTGGCCCCCTACTGGCCATGATCAGTAGAGCGTGATCATTTAGAGTTAGCCTCATACCGATCGCTTCTTATGAAGCTATTCTGATCGGGGACTGCTTAAGTAAGATTTTATCTGATCTGTAGATCTACTATTATGTGTTGACACATCAATGATACAAATCAAATCATACTTAAGATATTATTACAACACTTAGTAATATGAATGCCGATTTTTATTCAACTAATAATCATTATTACAAGATTAGATTGAAAATACATTGTGCTAGGGCACAAATCCCAACATACTCAAACTTAATTAAACTAAACAATGGTGTGTACCTCGTACACACCACACTTACGACTCAACCGCGCCTAACTTTCACGGTGACAGGATTAAACAAATAAAACCGACAATACTACTAATCATAGCACAACAACCCGCATAGAGGGGCAAACCATTCAAAGTTACAAGGCGATCACAAGCCTTAAACAATATCAACTCAACTCAATAATCTTTAGGAGAAAGTACATACTACCTTTCTCGAAATAGTGTGGTTGACTTGGCTTGATGGGTTGACCCGGGTGTTGACTTGTTCATTTGCGAAGTAGAGGAGTACGCCATGGGCGTCGTGATTGCACCGGTTCCTTCATGCGATAAACAAACAACGATTAGTGCATTGCTATTAACCAAACAAACTAAGATGCGAGAATTTACAAGGATAGGATTAGAAACTTGGGCTGCCTCCCAATAGCGCATTTGTTTAACATCGTTAGCCCGACAAAACGGCGGTTTCTATACCGCTCTTCCAATCTCGGGCTCTGTGGAATCCGGTGGCTTCCACCAGTTCCACTGTGGGTCCTTTTCCCTCCGCACCGTCACTTTGGTGCTCTCCACATACAGCTGGTCTACCCAACTCTTAAGTATCTAAACCGTCTTCATTGCTTTTGGCGTCACAACGCCTTTCCTCTTCTTCTTACTCCTTTTCCTCCGGTTCCGAGGAGACTGCTTCTTTCCGGGAGTATTAGCTCCCAACTTCTCGTGCATCTCTAGCACGGCTATTTCTTGTACGACCTTTGCTTCTTTTTCAGCCTCATCCTCACCCTCGAGTTCATCAAACAGAAACCTCTCGAACTCAACTTCTTCGAGTTCCTCAACCACAGACATAGCCTTTACTTCGTAGCTCTGGGAGCTTGACCTTTCATCGGATGTCGGCTTCTTGAAGGTAATAGATTCACCTCCAATGGACATTGTTAGCTCTCTGCTTCTGACCTTGATGCAAGTTTCTGTGGTTGCTAGAAACGGTCTTCCCAAAATGAGGTCCACATCCTGGCTTGCTTTGTAGTCATGAACAACGAAGTCTGTAGGCACCTGATGCTTGCCCATCTTCACCAATAGGTTCTGAACAACTCCCACTGGGGTAACCACCGAATGATCGGCGAGTTGCAACACTATCTTCGTTTCCTCCATGCTTGTCAACCCCAGCTTCTTATACAAAGTCAGAGGCATCATACTCACTCGGGCACCTACATCGCAATGTGCCATTAGTTGAGACGAGCCTATCCCGATAGGCACTACAAAGCTTCCAGGGTCATTCATCTTCTGGGGTTGGGAATTAGACAAGGCGCTCACCTCTGTACCAACATAGATGGCATTGACATGCCTCTTCCCATTGTCCTGCGGACACTCGGTGTTACTTGAAAGAGTTCCCGCTGGTCTTTGAGCATTATGTTGCTCCCATCGTGCCTCACTGTCCCTCTAGTTTCTTCTTAGTTCGTCGGTCACCGCCGTTTGGCTTTTTATGAAGGCCTCTAACACATCTCTGAGCGACTCATCGCTCTTGGAGTTGGAGTGTTGACCCTTGTCGTAGGTTGACAGACGGTTATTTTGGCCATTGTTGCCACCTTGGGGACGATCCGGATAAACTCTGCCATAGCTACTAGCATTGGCTTGTGGTCTCGCTTGGTAGTTGTTTCCATGTCCTTGGGGGTGGTTCTGCACCGGACGATCTTGGTATCCCCGTGCATTTCCCGGTCCCCCAAAGTTGCCCTTGTTGTTGTTGTTGTAGTTCATGCGGTTTACTCCCCCTTGGGGCCTTAAGTTCCTTCCTTGATCTCCTTGCGCCATGTTAAGAAGTCTGTTCATCTTGTCTGAGAGACTTTTCATTGTCTCCTGTTCTTCTCCTTTTCGTGCGAAGGATGATCCTTGGTTATTCTGGACCACATCAGCTTCATTATACTCATAGCTTTGGAGCGCAACTTGCTCCACCAAATCAAACACTGCACCCGGGGCTATAGATAGAAGTGACCCTCCCGAATCAGCATTCACCGCCATTTGAGACGCTTGATTCAGACCCCAGTAGAACGTCTTGTTCAAGACCTCATCACATATTTGATGGTCCGGACACTTCCTCAGCAACTGTTTAAATCTTTCCCACGTCTCTCCAAGAGTTTCACCCCAGAATTGGGTGTAGTTGTTGATGTCCTTCCGAAACAAACCCTCCTTTCGAGGCGGCACATATTTCGACAAGAATACTTTTTCTAGGCTTGCCCAATCTCGCTTCTCTCGAAGAGGGAGCGTCATATACCATGCCTTTGCCGCCCCTCCCAAAGAGATGGGAAGTAGCTTGGTCTTGACTAGATCCTCCGGATAACCACTGGCCGTAGTCTCCACGACGTCTTCAAGAAGCTTTAGATGATTATGGGCGTCGGTATTGTTGCCCATAAACTGTGGGTTTGTCCTCAATAGACTCAGCATTACTGATGTGAGCTCGAAGTCCGGAGCTTGGTGGTATTGGTCTGCCCTTCTTCTATGTCTAGGTTGACGAGGTCGTGGCGTTCCTCTTCCCCTCCTCCCTCGCGGTCCTCTAGGGGGAAGCGGAGATAACGGAGGCATGTTGTCATCCTCGGCATAGTAGTCTTCGTGATCCTCGGACCCAAAGTACGATCTTTCATTATTGTTTACCTCAGCAGGAACTTCTTCCCGATCCCGTCCCAAAATGGGAGGTCTTTGTTCCACTCTAGCGGGAGTGTCATCCATACTTCTTTGTTGTGCCTGATTTCCGCTGACACGCTTCTTCAAAGCGTTGTTTGTCCGACACAAAGCTTCGATTTCTGGGTTGCAATTAAACTCTGGCACTCCCGAGCTTCGGGTCATGTACCAAATAAGTACCTTCAAATACACTAAACAATATCAATATCACAACAACACATACACAAGCATTTACCAATCGTAGACCGATTAATCCCCGGCAACGGCGCCAAAAACTTGTTGGGCCAAAATGTGACGTGATAACGTCACACAATGGTTTCCACGTGCAAGTGCACACGGGTCGCAAGTAATAATATTTATATGATCCGGTAAGATACCGAGTCGGTCCACAGGGATTAATATGGGGTTTACGATTAGTTAATAAACGTGTTTACGATTATGACAACGATAACAAAGCGCGATAATGATAACGTATGGATTTAAAACGCCTAGGGTGCTAGACAATCATCAAGTGAACAAGTTCGAGAAATAAGCAATCTATTGATTAAACGGTTGGTCGAGCCTATGTCTTAAATGCCGACCTCGCCTTTCGGTAATGAGGTTGGCCTAATCTCGAGTGTTCCCGTGCCCTTTCGGTATTGAGTAAACTCGAGATCGCATACAAACGACAATAAAAGGCTAAGGGTTACTCAAAGGTGCCAAGACACGGTCTTGAGCCTACAACCCTCGGTGGATGCTAAGTCCGGGTTCTAATCCTTCCCTTTCGGTATCGGATAGAACACCTCAAACATATATTGTAAAACGTCACTTAAACAACACATGCATTCAAACAACAATCCACACAACACATTTGTTCTTCAATAAATCACTAATCCCATTAAACTCCACATTCACATTCTATATTGTCTAGCACCCATGGCTAAAGGGTTTAGCCCATAACCATGGTGCTCAAGCTAAGCAATAACATGGTAACAATACACATAGACATGAAGAACACGAAGAACAATAAAGTAAATTGATAGAAAGTGCTCTTGGAATCCCGAGCAAGGTGGGTCTTCGATGTGTGATGAAGAACGGTGGAACTAGCGGTGCCTTTGGTGTCGAGGAAGATGAAGAACGCTTGAGAAACCACAAAGAACGCTCAAGAACACTTGAGAAAATGGCTGAAAATCTCATTGGCTCGTTTTCTCTCTCTATGTTTCTTCCTTTTCTTTCAAAAAGTGACTAAACCCCTTTTATAGTTTTCTGATTCTGAGGGTGGTCACGATCGTGGCTAGCAAGGCACGATCGTGCCTCTGTCTGGGTCACGATCGTGGGCAGGAAGCGGCACGATCGTGGCTTGGTCATGGTGGCGATCGTGGCTTCGTCAGGCACGATCGTGGCTCGGGGTAGGTAAGATATTTTGAATCGCCTCGATCCTCTACCCCATAAAGCCATGATCGTGGGTCTTCGAGGGGCGATCGTGCCTCCTTGGGTCACGATCGTGACTCCCCCGTGACTGAGATCGGGGGAGCCCACTGTAAGTTTGAATATAATTGGCCAATTCTTTTAAAGGGGAGGCACGATCGTGGCTGGCTGAAGGACGATCGTGCCTAATGAGCCACGATCGTGCCTCCATTAGTCACGATCGTGACCAATGCCCTCTGCCCGGCTGTTTGGTCAACGCCCTTTGACTTTTTGCTCGGTGCCTTGTTTTTTGCCCTTTTTCCTCCCGTTCCTGCGTACGCACCTCAAAACACCAAAAAGCATAAAATATGTACTCCCGGGCCTGACTCGGCCACTATCGGACACAAATGCACCGAATTGTGAGGTTAAACGGTCTCGAAACGAGACCTTTTGACCCCACAACAACTCCCATCTAGAATAGGTGGATGGTTGACTGATCCTCCCTTTCTAGTGTTTTCCATGTTTGACAATCAGAATTTGTCGCCCAAGATCTCACCTAAAGTTGTAGGTGCCTCATCTGATACCAATTGAAATTTTGATTATGACAGTTAGACAAGATGTCAAAAACAATGTCTAGAACAATGTTAAGACAATGTTCTTAACAACTTGTCAGCAAACAAATTTGGAAAAACACAATATAAAGAGTAAAGAGCAAATAGCAAATAGCAACACACAAGATTGCTAACCCAGTTCGGTGCAACTCACTTACGTCTGGGGACGCTTTGCCAGTGGAAAGATTCACTATAATGGAACTAGTCAAAACATACAAGTATCGGTGATTATCACACAAACCACTACTTTATGATACTCTTCCTAGTGCGAATCTATCTTAAGGACTCCTCCTGAATCCAAGCCTCCAACTTGATTCCACTCTACGAGCCTCGCACTGCCTGGATGCAACAAGTCGATGTTATACACTTGTACGTGAACCTTCAATCAAACATTCACATGAAACCCTCAATCACTCACATTTGATCTTCAGATTCTAGTAGTGATACACAATCGTCCTTCGGGGAACACACAACCTCTCAGCCCGCCAGTCCTGCACGTCTAAGATCTCTATGTATTCACCGAAGAAACTACTAGGAGTCGCACACTGCTAAGGGTGGAGCCTAAACTTTTATAGCAGCTGCAAAATTAATTCTGGAACGCATTAGAGTTACCATAATCCTAGTCAATTTAGGTTTCCCAAATCCTTAACGCCGATATCTTCTCAGAGTCTCTATCACGGCAGGAAGCTTTCCAGAATCTTGACTCAATAAGGACTTACCAAAAGCCTTGTACACAGATGGATCTTTCCAATTGCAATATGTCTCTTATTTAACGAAACTTTTCAATGCTGCGATCCATAAATGTCACGCAGGATGTTGAGACTAACTGCTTGACATCTTTCCTGACTAGATGCTCGACATCTTTCGTATTACCTAAAAATAAAACCAATAACAAACATAACAACAAATGCAAAGCTACACACCATGATAAAGGAACTTAAAACATGCAAAACTTGCAGCAACGTATGAACTATGAATGTGGCGTGTGGCGGAGACAGTGATGCAAGGTGTTTTTCTGACAAAGATTGTATGATTCCTGGCATAATGGTTGCCTTTGAACACTTGGGAGGTAAGATAAGGAGACAAGAGAATCGGCGTAGATCTAATCAACACTGTAAGGAAATTGACACTGACAACAGCCTATCAAAACTAAGTTGTGCATCCTAGTTTGAACTAGGTGAAACCCTGACCACAAAAAAATTGTATCTCCTAATTAAATTTCAGAAAACTCGTTATCCAATGAAAATGCGAACGAACTGAACGAATTTTTAAAATCATCTTACCATGTCAAGAAACTAAACGTAGGTATTATAATATCTCTGAATTTATAATGAATCCTCAATGATTATACCATCTGATATTCAGAACTTATAAGAGCGTGAAAAATAGTTCGAAAATTTGAACTTATCTGATATGATATATACACTTCATATGATATTTGGAAATCCCTTTGAATTCAATAATCTAATCCTAAGCACTTGATTGACAACCTCGTATAATCTGTCATGTTGGCATTCCCTTTTGCACATCAATATTAATCAACATAACCTAATTGACAAATTAAATCAAACTAAAAAACCTCTTGATCAAATGCACCTATAAATTCACAAATGAGTACTTCAGCTACACAAAACCACAAATCCAACAAAAATGGAGGACTCAAATGTTGCCTTCCCACAACAACAAAAGGAAACAATGAAAGTTCTGATGTTGCCGCCACTCATAAATAAAGTTTCCAAGAATCCTATTACTAGAACAAACCATACCACACTGACTTGGGATAGGCAAAGTAAAATAAGGCCTAGGAGCATTTAAAGGTGAGATCAGTAAGATACAATGTAAGCGTATGTATAACAAAGAAGTGGAAGAAGAACAAAAAGAGAAAATTCAGTAAGGAACGTTAAGTCGCAAGCCTATAGAAGCTTCTTCCTCTCGAAGAACGTCTTGAGATGCCAATATTGCATGCCAGCTACTGCCAAGCATATGACGATGGAAAGGAAACCAAACAAGGCCATCTTCGAGTTGGTTGATCTGTTGAGTTGTTGCATCTCTTCCTCCCTACAATACAATGGCATAACGTTCACATGCAACGATGAAAACTTTCTCCTTACATTTTTGGTCTTTAAGAAGACTTTTGGTTGGTTAATGTTCTCAAAATAGACAATGTTCTAAAAATCGGCAGATGCGGAGATTTTTCGAACACCGACACGATTTCACATAATCGGGCGGATTAAGTCGGCTAGGCGGGTCTAGGATATTTAAATAAAAAAGAGTAAATAATGCCAAAAATAATAATTTATACTAATAGGTACCTTTATTATTTTTGAAGGACGTGAATGTAACAAATATTAAAATTTTATATTTTTATATCCTAAATATTTTTCATTATTATTTTATATATTCTGATTGTGTATATATGATAATTTATTTAACAAAAAACTAAAAATAGCAAAATGCAAATCCGATTAATCTTCAGAGTTCCTATTAGCTCAACTAGCACCTAACGGTTTATAGAAAATTGGCAATAGATGTCCTTAGCGAAATACCCACTATAAATAGCTGGTTTGATGAAGCAAAAGATGCTTATGCCCTTAGCGAAGTTGGTTATAAGTTCTTCTGACTATAAGCTATTTTGAGAAGCCAATTGAAATACCCACTTTTACTCAAGACATGACCTAGAAAGTTTCTTGATGGTCAAAAGCTGAAATATTTTAACATTGCAATTGGAAATGGAGAAAAAATTGAACACTTATTTTCAATCACCAAATGGGTTTCTATCTAGGTAAAATAAATAAAAAATCTAAACTACGAGTCACTAAAATAAAAACGATTTAGATCTTGGACACATAAACAGCATTTAAAAATAATTGTTGACTAAGGTTTTAACTGCAGCTCCAATTCAAATAGAGTCATTGCACATCTTTGAATGATTTATTAGTTAATTACATTCACAATGACACTATTGACGATTGCATGGACACAAGAGAAAATAACTAATAGCTAAGAGTCTAACCTTGAAATTAATGTATAACATTTTTCCATTTCAATTTCCACAATATATTTTGTAAAAGCTATTTTAAACATTCACATTCATCTCAACGACGTGCTCAGAAAAAGGCAGTACAATGAACCAACTCAAGCCCATACCTCTCGCGAAGATAGAACATCTCGTCATGAATGGATGATACAGTGTCATACAATTTCTTCAACTCAAGTTCCATTACCTAGCATGAGGAAGAAATACAAATCAATGGAGTTATAAAATCTGAAATGTTTACTTACGGTTCTTGTCTTGATGCATAACATGTAATGGTCACATCAAATCTCGTTATAAACTTATTAAATCTTTCAGAAAGTAAAAGCAATTACAAGTGGAAAGAAAAGGAAGCAGGAAAATTATATAAGGTCTGAGAAAACTTTAGGATCTTATATAACAAGTAGGAGTCATGATCAAGAGAACCACTAATGACACAAGATACTTCTCAAAACAAATTCAATAGTTTTTCTCATCAAAACATGAAATATTTCTCTTAGAACAAGATGGATAATCCTAAACCAAAGGTTAGTGCTTTAGGTCCTTAATTCACTTTCTCAACTATGTACCCCTGCAAAATAGCAGCCCACTACACGAGACTTCCACCATTATAGGACCAGAATTGTTTGTGTACGTAGTCTTACCTCTTCTTTTGGAGATATGTTATTTCCCTAACTCAAACTTGCTATCTTCTCAATTTCATAAATAAATATGCAGAGATCTTATTTGTATCAAAGATAATCACATATGACAAGACAGCGATATAGGCATTTCTGGCCATAAATTAAAAAAAATTTCCTTTCACTAGCAATACATACCGAAAAACTGAGTTTCAAATGCACGGTCGGAAACCAAGACATGGAAATAGTTACTTACTTCAACTTGACCTTTCTTGGCCACCTTGGACCAATCCTTAGCTGCAACACCAGTTTTCCACTCGAAGTCAATAGTCACACTGGCCGATGGCTTCTGCTCAGCCACCCAAAAGCAAGCAGCATAGTCACCAGCCTCCGCAGCAGTGAATGCAAAATTGCCACTTTCCACATGATCGCCAAAATGATAATTGTTACCATAAGGAGATGTAACCTAAGTAAGAAGCAGAACAAACAAGGAAATAACTATCATCAATTCAATCCCAACAAAAATCCAATAACTAGAACTACAAGTTACCACCAACACCACAAAATCTCAATCAACACCAAAACTTACAAATTCACATCCATAGCTACAACATATAATCAGTGTTAAGATCCAACCCATGTTTATATAAGCCAAGCCCAACAAAACCCACAAACAAAAAAACCCAAAACGTGAAGTTGAATCTAAACAAAAAAAAGGCTTAAATTTTCGGTACCCTGACGGTGATCTTGTGGGAATCGGGAATTGGGTGGCCCTCGTTTGGATTGATGACGCTGTACTTTCCGACGGTCATGGCGTTGTTCTTGATCTCCTCCGATATGCACTTGGTGTGGCCAGATTGAATCTCGAACCGCATCGAATGTGCGACCGCGAACATGAGGATTAGGGCTAGAAATTGAATTGGGATTTTGGGCATCTGCATTTCGACGAGTTTGGAATCGATTCGACGGTGTTTTCGTGGGAAGATGGCTTCGAATTCGATTGAGCAGGTTCGAAATCGAAGCTCAGCTATTGAGACAATGCAAAGTTCAGATTTTTATTTTTATTTTGTCGTCTGAAACGGAGGAGAAGATCTATCTCTGCCCGAACATCTCTGGTCAATAACGATTTGCTGAGACTCTGGTCAACGATGACACGTCACCATGGTAAATCGGTAATAATTTCCGACCACTATTTTATCATTTTACAAAAAGAAAATAATAATATTACTAAATTAAGATAAGAAAATCTTCAACCCTTAATCCACTTTTGATATTGTCATGACATAAAGTAGGTTGTTCACGGTTGGGGTTTGAACCGAATCAATTTAAAACCAAAGAAATTAATTGGTTTAGTTATAAAAATAGAAATGAATTGATAGAATTTGGTTCAAATCAGTTTAGATCGGTTTTTTACGAAGCGAGTTTCATAAAATTTTACTTATTTATAACTGTTTTGACTTATTACTTAGTTTTTTGTTAATCCAATTTCACAAAATTCTCATATTTTGAACCGCTCTTGACTTATTTTGTGTTAGATGATATTTTTAGGCATAATTAATAAAGATCGATAACATAAAATTAGTCACATGCTCTAATCGATCGATTTTTAATTTTGGATTCGATTAAAATTTAACGGTATCAATTTTATAGGTCGAAACAAAACTCAACTAATCTGATTATTTTACAATTCGATTCAATTATTTTGGGCATTCTTGACGATAGGATGGGTTGTACAGAATGCATGTACATAAAATCCAATTACATGGTTTTGACTTTAAGGTATATGATATCATAAAAGAATGCATGTACATATCATATCATGTACATAACAAAGGATTTGATGAGTTAATGACTCAAATTTCAAATACGAAACACAACTTTCTACTACCCTATTCAAATTTAGTTGGTATCGTCCAATTTGTATAACTTTACAAGTAGCATATCTGACTTACAAATAATTACATTGCAAAGATTGGCTCAATTTTTACATTTGCTTTAACAACGTAATACTTAATCAGGCTCATTTGTTAGAATTATTCACACTGACATTATGACGTAAGATTGAATATTTTTTTTGGTTTCCACCGAAAAATTAATATTGAATTAGACTTTTCTTTATGTTTGAATTTTTATTTATTATATTAATGATAGATGAATACAATAAATAAATAATTTCAATCAACTAAAATTTGATAAAGGTACGTTTTTATATATAACCTTGACAAAATTACAGTGTTATCGCTTCTCATGAAGAATGTGTATAAAATATAATAACACGACATAATATGTGTTAACAAGTTGTTCACAGCTTGCATAAATTTGAGATTATAAGTTAACACTTATGGTCAAAAACCGATATGATACTTTAATAACAGAAAGTTCAAATTAGGTGAAAATCTAAAATAATGTAAAATAAATAATCTAACAAACTATTTTGACCATTGAAAATTGCTTTGTAACAAATGATTTAATGATGCAAAGACTTGAATTTAAAATCTAACAACAGATTGAATATCCTAAAGAAGTTTCTACAACCATATTGAAATTTTAGCTGGCATTAGCCAACTTCTATAATTTTACAAGCAGCACATCTATGACTTACAAGTCATCATTGCAAATATTGGAACAATTTTTGAAATACCTCATTTGTTAGATTATTCACACCCTTCAATGAATACATGGCCCCTTCCAACCCTATTTTCACCACTCTCAGGCTGAAGATCCAAAAAGATATCAAGAAAATCAATCAAAAATTCATGGTTAGAATTTTGGACGAAAACGGAGTAGTCTAAACAAACTCTCTAGTAATCTGTTTACCTGATGTAACTCTAGCTCTAATTCATTTATTGAGATGTTTTGCTAGTTATTCTTCATAAAAATCAAATTGTCGAACAATAAAATATTTTTCGCGTTATGAGAACGAGTGGTGAATAAAATAAATAAAAAATGTCGATCAATTAAAAGTAAATAAAAATTCATTGATATAAATTATAAATAACATGCAGAATTTGTTGAAAGTGTATATTAAATTAAAGTATAATAACGCGATTTAATACGCGTTATCTCGTTATTCATGACTGGCAAGAGTTTGAGATTATTAGTTGACAATCTTAATCTTGAGAATGGATAGAGATTATTTAAAGTGACACTGATAGAGCAGCTGTTTCATGTCCCACAAACATCAAATTGTCAAACACCTAATTTTTGGTCCACAAACAATATATTCTTTTTGTAATATCTTATTATTTGTGGGTACATTCCAAAACCCATCTCATTATTATCCATTACCATCAAAAAAATGATTTTTTCAATTAATATACTTTCTTCTATCAATTCTTTTTATTTTGAAAACATGTACATGTTATCACCGATCGAGGCTGGACACAAATACATCACATCAGGTAACGAAGAAAACAGATCGGAGATTTTTCGATTTTAAGAAGGATAGAGAATTTTGATCGGGTTTAAAAATTCTCCGTTTTCAATTTCTAACCCAAAAATATTAAAATTTATTTATTTGTTAATAAAATTTATTATTATTTTATTAAAAATATATACTTAAAAATTATTTTTTTTTATTGAACATGTATTATAAAAAATTATTTTAATAAAAAAAATTATTTTTCATTAAATATGTTTTTTAAAATTTAAAAATATATATATATATTTAATATATAGGGGCGGATTGTAGATAACTCACCTCGTTCCCGTCCAAATTTCGGGATTCTCCATCCTATTTTGTTCGTATTTGGGGATTCCGTCGAAGATGTGGAATATTGTCATCCTGCATATTTGTCATGAATTATTCTTGGGGAAAATGTCACTTATATTACTCAGGGTTTACACGTTTTTCACTTAGCTCCCTCGTCCGAAAAATATGTTCTGAGAGACCCCCGAACTTTTCAAAATTCTCACAGAATCCTAACGGTGTTGGTTTTGTCGTGAAAAGTCCAAACTACCCTCAACTCACCATTTAGTTTTCAAACTAATGTCATTGCTTCACTGTTCATCGCACTTCGGCCACCCACTCCGGCCGGCCTCGTCTCCGACTCTCCGTCCGGCCACCCCTTCTCCTCCACCTCCACCTCCGGCGACTCCGTCCGGTCATCTCTAACCCCCAATTCTGTCCATCGTTCCAGCAACTCATCGGTCCCGAGAACGACGACGTCGTCGACCTCCACCACGCACTCCATCTTCGCGGCGGCACTCGGTCGATCGCTGCTCTCGGCGTTCCCCAACTGGAAGGGGTAGTTGAACCGTCGCTGCTGGACCGAAGACACGAACCCGCACCGATTCTACCGGAAGATCTAGAACCCGCTGTCCCCGACGTTGGCCACGTGAAGACGGTCGCCGTCGAGCGCGGCGATGCGGGAGGTGGAGGAGTCATGCGTCGCCGTGGAGGAGTCGTAGGCCACGTTCATCGGGTCAGTCTCGACCCCGGCCAGCCGTTTAGGAGCACGGCGGCGCTGGTCATGAGCTGGCGGGCGTAGACGTCGGCGTCGATCCCCTTCCTTGCCCAGCTGCCGATGGCTTGCTCGACCTCGCAGAAGAAGTGCGAGTCCTCTCCGAGAGACGTTGATCTCCGGCTTTTGGAGGCGATGGGTTAGCCGAGGGAGGGTTGAGGCGAGGTTCCTGGAGGTCGAACATGTTGCCGATGGCTGGCGTGCCGTTGCCGCCGTCGGCGGCTCGTGGGGGTCGTGGATGGTGAAAATATAAAAGGGAGGCAAGTGAAAAAATACGAGGGAGGTAAGTGAAAACCCTCAAAAGGATATGTTTGTCATTTTTACAAAAAAAAAAGTTGACTTTTGACCAAAATTAACGGTGTTAGGGTTCTGTGAAATTTTTTAAAACTTTAGGGAACTCTCAAAACGTATTTTTCGGGCGAGGGAGCTAAGTGAAAAACGTGTAAACTACAATGGAGGTAATGACATTTTCCCTTATTCTTGTTTTGTTATTTTGAGATTAAGATAGAAAAAAATTGTTTTCCAATTGATTGTGAAGTGTAGGAAATTGTCTGCACGGCCATTGATGAGAGAAACAAAGAAGCAAAAAAATATTATTTATTTTCCGTGGTTTCAATTTTCTTCTGTAGATTGTCTTTTTCTTTGATTCTGTATTTATTTGAGCTTTGACCCAGTTGGCCATATAAAGAAACAAAAGCATGAGCTTTGGTGATCCAATCCAAGCTTGGCCAACTGGATCACTGAATCTATATCACAAATATTCCATATTAGTTTTCTTATAAAGCACACAACCTGCTTGACAAAAGTCCTCAAAGAAGAAGAAGAAGATGAAGTTGGGGAAAGAATTTGTTTCCAGATGATACGAGAATTGGGTCACCGTAAGTATTTCCCAATCCTCATATCATAGCTTTTGGGAGTTTTTTTTTGTATAAAGCACACACCTGTTTGATAAAAGTCCTCAAAGAAGAAGAAGCTGTGAAAGTATTTCCATATCCCATAACATACTTTTTGGGGTCTGTTATATAGCACACGACCTATTTGGGAAAGAATCTGTGTCCCAGATGGTTTCAGTGTAAATTTGTAGCCTCATATTGTTTACATTTTGTTACGTTCGACAAAAGTTCTCAAAGAAGAAGATGAAGTTTGGGAAAGAATTCGTGTCCCAGATGGTGCCTGAGTGGCAAGGAGCATACATGGACTACATATACCTCAAGAAAATCTTAAACGACGTATTGCGCTACCGTCCTCAGAGCTCTCCATCTGCGGACTCCTCGCACAAGTCCTTGAGGAAGGTGTCCCTCTACAGGGCCTTCAGCGGCCTTACAAACCGTTATAAAGGGTATTCTTCTCCGAAGAAGAATGATGATGAGGTGATATTGATAAATGAAGTTGACGATGAAGGGCTTGAAGGGTACCAAACCATGTTTCTCAAGTCAGTGGATGAAGGAGGAGAAATCGAGCTCATGTTCTTCAAGAGGCTTGACGGTGAGTTCAATAAGGTGCTTAAGTTTTACAGGGAGAAGGTGGATGGATTGATGGAGGAGGCGGATGAGTTGAGTAAGCAGATGGATGCTTTGATTGCTCTACGGATAAAGGTGGAGAAGCCGGTTGTACATTTTGGTGACTCTGCGAGCCTTGAGTTGGAACCCAATTCAATGGATGGTGAGTTTTAGCTCCTTATACATATCATACATTTTGTTTACTGATATCCATTTACACAAACTGCTGATACGAGTATTGGGTATTTTTCCTCATTGAAATCTCTAATCAATTTCATTTTTGTTTTAGAAATGAAAGTAATTCATGAGGTTGAGATGAGCGGTGAATCAATGGATGATAGGAGAAGAGTCCACGTGAGCAAGAACTTCGATTCAGCGTCACTGGAGATCTTGGATCATGTGAAGATCAGTGTCACGCCCGAAACTCCAAGGTCGACTCTGAAAGTTTTCCTTAGCAATACAAAATCAAACGCAAAGTTCAGCAAGGATGATCTGAAGAAAGCGGAAGGGCTGCTGACTCGAGCTTTTGTTGAATTCTATCACAGGCTCCGGCTTTTGAAAAGCTATTGGTAACACTGCTCTCTCCTCTCCTGATAGAGCATAATGTCCTCCCTTATATTTGTGTAGCATAATCAACTATATATTTGCTGAAGGCAGTTTCTTGAATCAGTTAGCGTTTTCCAAGATCATGAAGAAATACGACAAGGTTAAAATCATCTTTCTGATACTGAAGTCATAATCATGAGGCTTTCTGTTTCAACTATGCTAATTGAGTGACTTTTGTGGATGCAGATTAGTAGAAGAAATGCATCCAAGATTTACTTGAAGATGGTGGACAATTCTTATCTTGGGAGCTCAGATGAGGTTAGATATAGTTCATAAAAAATTATGCATAGTTCATGGAATGTGTTGAAATATGTCTTGAATCGAGACTGAATCCACTTCAGTGGCCCCTGAAACTGTATGCTATGCTCGAGCTTTGGTTATCTGGTATTTGTGCCCAACTTTGTGCTTCCTATGAAATTAAGTTTCTTGTTTTCTGTTCACATTAGAGTTTGAGTGTAGTAGCATTATATACTAGTTATGTAACCTAGCAGAACTTTCTCGATAAGAATTCTTCTATTCTGTCTGTGTACAGTAGATACATTGCCGGAGAACCACGTAAATACTAGTATTCTAGTGATTGTTGATTTTCGAATTTATTATTTCCGCGCTTCAATCTTTCTCGTTATAGCATAATGGTTTCTCGTGGAGGTCGGCTTTATCTTATGTTCCATATTGTGCCTCCCAAGGTTACCAAGCTCATAGACAGAGTCGAAGCTACCTTCACTAAGCACTTTGCAAATGGAAATCACAGAAATGGAATGGAGATTTTAAGACCAAAAGCTAAAAAGGAAAGGCATAGAGTTTCATTTCTCATAGGTAAGAGTTGTAAATGGTGATTTCCTTATTTTGTTTCGTTGATGTTATGAGAGAAAACTCCAAGTGAGTTCCATCTTGCACCTGCAGGCTTGTTGTTAGGTTGCTTAATAGCACTTATGGTCGCCATTGGCGTGGTTGCACACGCAAGAGATATACTCAAAAGCAAAGGGAGTGGAAAGTACATGGAAAACATATTTCCCCTCTACGCGTAAGTTTTGTGTGATTTAAAAACTTAAGTGTTCTTTGTTAACTTATAAGATTGGTTAAGGGTAAATTGCAAAAAGGTCATGTGTACTGTTATATTTTTGAAAAAAGTAGCTTTCAACATTTTATTTTATTTTGCAAAATGTGTAATTTGTTCCCCAAATGATAAAAATGCCCTGGATTTTTTTTAACTCAAACTAATTTTTGTCCAACTCGAGTTCGTCGGTTTCCCTCTTCTTTACCGAATATCACTGACCAACATCTTGATAAAATGAAGGTGAAAAGGGGGAGTCAAACTAGCCTGGCGGTCGGAGAATAGAAAAATCAGCGATCTTGAGTTTGGAAAAAGAACTATTTTTAATTTTTAATATATTTAATCTCAGGGGTATTTTCGTTATTTTGCACAATATAGTACTTTTTGCGATAAAGAAAGCTTGTTTCTAAAAAAACACTGCGCTGTTCGGGCGGAAAGAGCCTTCTGAGGATAAGTTCGAGATTAATCGAGAAACGATCGAAAATTAACCAGACAATTCGGAGATCTTTAGAACACTATAGAAAGTACACAATCACTTTTTTGCAAAAATGGAATAATACACCGCCACCTTTTGTAACTTTTAATTTCTTGTACCTTTATTTGCAGATTGTTTGGATTCATTGTGCTTCATATGATAATGTACTCTGCAAACATATACTTCTGGAGGCAATATCGTATAAACTATCAATTTATATTTGGTTTCAAGCAAGGGACAGAGTTGGGTTATAGAGAAGCCTTGCTGCTCAGTTCAGGCCTAGCCTTACTCACGTTGGGCGGAGTCATCTCCAATCTGGACATGGAAATGGATCCAAGAACAGAAAGTTTCAGTGCAATAACCGAGTTAGTCCCTCTAGGCCTAATGCTGGTAAGAACAAATCACACTAACCCTCTTTAGTCAAAAACTCAAAGATAAACATTAACATAGTCGTGTTCTTGCAGGTTGTGCTTCTGATAACATTCTGTCCATTCAATATCATGTACCGTTCGAGTCGTTTCTTCTTCATTCGATGCACATGTCGCTGTCTTTGCGCTCCTCTTTACCAGGTAACAGAATTGATAGCGAGTCGAGCAGTGGAAATGATTATCTGTGAAGTTATGTGCTGATTTGGTGTTGTGCTAATTTACATGTGTAGGTCACTCTTCCAGATTTCTTCTTGGCAGATCAACTTACTAGCCAGGTTTGGCATCGTGCTCTCTTTTTAATTCATTGCTAGTTGTCTTCAATAGGAGAGTGCTTAAGCTTTTCCAGTACATCAATCTGCAAATAGTTTAGATGAAAATGATCTTTACAATGCTAATTAGGAACCAAACGAAATGCGTTAATCTCAGTTGTTGAAAATCTAATCTAAAGGCTTATATTAGTCCTTAGTTTGCATTATAAGAGAGATTTTCACCCGAACCCCGACTGAGACTAAACATCTCTAGCAGTTGTGTGTAATTTTTGTGAACTTCAAATTTATTTTTGACATTTCACATAGAGTAAGCTGTTGTGTACCATTCGAATTTTGCAAAACATGGTTGTGTACAACCACTTTTTTTTAACTTGCCATTTTTTGTAGAATGTCTACATTTGTCCAAAGTGATGAAAATGCCATCGGAATTATTATTTTTGAATAAAAATAAAATTAACAATTTTTGTTCAACTCGAATTCACCGGTTTTTCTCTTGACTCCAAACTCATTTAGATTTGAAGTTTGACATATGGACATTGATGACTTGCGAGAGAAGAAAAGAACCCGTGAACTAATGTTGAAAATAAATAATTTCAAAATCATTATCGTCATTTTTGGACAAATGTAAACATTTTTGCAAGAAAAAGTACACTGCCACTTTTTGCAAAACTAGAATAGTACACGAACACTTTCTGCAGTTTCACAAATTAAGAAGAGTTAAATCCCAAATGTATGAGTGACAATAAGGGCATGTGATGACAGGTGCAAGCTTTTAGGTGCTTGGAGTTCTATATTTGCTACTATGCCTGGGGAGACTTCAAAAGAAGATCAAGCAAGTGCCGTGAACATGAGATCTTCCAATCCTTTTATTTTGTTGTAGCCATTGTACCATATTGGCTTCGTTTTCTTCAGGTACCCTCTAACAGATCACAGAAAACTCTATTACATCGCCAATTCTGATAACACAATCTGATGCCACAGTGCCTCCGGCGCCTGTTTGAAGAAAAAGATCTGAAGCACATGCTAAACGGGTTGAAGTATCTGTCAACAATAGTTGCAGTGGCCTTTCGGACAAGCTATGATCTAAACAGAGGAAACACGTATTTGATCATGGCTGCAGCGAGCTCGGGAGTTGCAACCCTTGCTAATACTTATTGGGACATCATGGTAGATTGGGGACTCATGCAGCGTGGTTCTAGGAATCCATGGTTGAGAGACAAGCTCCTAGTATCGAACAAGAGTGTGTACTTCATTGCCATGGTAATGTGATCGCGTGTTTTGATTGTTTTGTGCTCGGCTTGTTGATGGAAACCGATCTGAAGGATGTGCATTGCAGGTGCTGAACATTTTGCTTAGACTTGCTTGGATGCAATCGGTTTTGGGTTTTCGACAAACTCCTTTTCTTCATAGAAAAGCCATGATCGCCATAGTTGCATCCTTGGAGATTATCCGCCGTGGTATTTGGAACTTTTTCAGGTACGCTTTACATCTTCATGGTAGTCTATATCTGAACTAGTAGTGATAGTAGAAAATTGTTATAGTCCGACCCATTTAAAAGGTAAGTTGATATGTGAAGGGGCCGAGGCTTGTACTAAATGCCGACTCACCTAAGAGGTCAAACAACAGTTTGATTGACGATTCACATTATTATGTGGATTTGTAAAAGTAGATTGTGAGTCTTTGACCCAAAGGTCCGAAATATGATAGGATAAAAGGATGTATTGGAGATGCACCAAACTCTAAAATTAGGGATAATTACACTTTGCCCCTGCTAAAATGATCACTTTTACGTTTTACAACAACTAAAATATAAGTTTACATTTTACTATCGCTAATTGCGTTTTTTTACACTTTACCCTAACGGTGTTAGATTTCGGATGAAAATTTTCATTTTATAACAAAAATACCAAAATACCTTTAGGTTTTTTTTTCCTAACTAAGATCAACCTCCACTCAAACCCGGTCAGACCCGGTTTAATTAATAATAATAATTATTTATAATTAGTATTATTATTACTATTAATTGATATTATTTTAATTATTAATAATTAATTTAATTTTAATTATTGATAATTTATGATTGAAAAAATGATTTACTTTTATTTTTATTAAATAATTATAATTAATAATAATAATAATAAATTATTTTTTATTAATAAATATAATAAATATAAATTATATATTATTAATAAATATTATAATTTGATGAATAATGGCATCAATTTGAAATTTTGATGATTAATTGAGGGCAATTTCGACTTTTCATACAACATGAAAATTTTCCATCCAAAATCTAACACCGTTAGTGTAAAGTATAAAAAATACGCAATTAGTTGTTGTAAAATGTAAACTTTTTTTTTAGCTGTAGTAAAATGTAAAATCGGTCATTTTAGCATGGGCAAAGTGTAATTATCCCCTAAAATTATGTTAAAACTCGATTCATCTGAAAATTCAATCTGACAGGTAAAGGTTTGTATTTGTTACTAAGTTGATATCCCGATTCACATTTTTAAATGGAGAATCACAAAAATGTGCTCTATATAATGCAAAAAACAGGGTGGTGCGTATTTTGTTAATGGCAAAAAGGTGTCGTGAACTTTGCATTTTGTGTAAAACATGTATTTGTACAAAAATGGTGAAATTGCCTTGAGAATTAAGAATTAAGATTTTTATAAAAATGATTTCTTTTAAAATAAACAATTCTTAATTTTAAGAGTAATTTCGTCATTTTTATACAAATACATACATTTTGCATAAAAACAAAATTCACGACACTTTTTTTCCGTTAATAAAATACCAACACCCTCTTGCAAAATTGTCATAGTATAAACAAATATTTGCTATTTTTTCTTTTTTAAACGTGAGTTTCGTTAAAAAATATAGGGAAAATTCCACTTAGCCACTCCTAAGTTTGACCGAGTTTCACTTAACTCCTCTTAAATTCAAAATCTACTTGTGGAGTCCCCTAAGTATGCAAAAGCCTCACTTTACCCATTTTCAGTTAACTTTTTTGAAAATTCTGTTAACTTTTTGTGAAATGACGAAAACACCCTTTCATTAAAAAATTAAAAATAATAAATAAAAATGATTTTGAACATTTGTTTTCCTATTTTTTTTACAAAAACAAAGAATAAAAAAGTATTTTAGTATTAATTTTTTTTAAAAAAAATTTCATAAAAAATTTAAAAATAAAAAACGATGTTTAAAAATAATTTTTAAAAAAAATTATAAGAAAAACTTTTTAAAAATAATTTTTAATACTAACATAATTTTATTCTTTATTTTATACAATGAAAACATTATATAAAAAAGTTCAAAAATCATTTTTATTAATTTATTATAATTTTTCAATAAAGGGTATTTTCGTCATTTTGCATAAAAGTTAACAGAATTTTTAAAAAAGTTAACAGAATAGGGGAAAGTGAATTTTTTTCAAACTTAAGTTACTTCACAAGTTGATTTTGAAGTTAAGGGGAGTTAAGTAAAACTCGGCCGAACTTAAAAGTAGCTAAGTGGAATTTTCCCAAAAGTATATCTAGTGAGCAAAAGAAAGAGGGATTATAAATTACATACCTCGAGATCCTCCGTCTTTACATGCATATAATATCTCTATAATTAATATGTATAATATATGTTTTTTGTTGTTTTAAAATCCATTAACCGCTAGTTTTGGATTATTCGTTTTTGTTATGAAACAGTAATGTTTTGTTGAACAGGTTGGAGAACGAGCATCTAAACAATGTTGGGAAGTATCGAGCATTCAAATCGGTACCCTTACCTTTCAACTACGACGACGAAGATAAGAGTATATAGATTCGAATTCGATAACTCACTGTATTTGTAGGTCTATTTATCACTTAAATGTATAAAATTTAGCTTCCACTAACTCCTTTTTAAAGCATGGTTGAAGATTGGCTAGAACTACAAATAGAAGTAATTATTGAGACAATGATTGTCTACCAAAATCTTTTTATTAGGGGTTCTTAATGTTGATACTTTTATTCTTTGTAAATTGTAAAATAAATGTTTACATTTTTCCCTCCCATGTTGCTGATAATGTGTCATACACATTAATTTTTACTAGTTTTGAGATATTAGTGTATTTTTTCCGGATGTAAAGATATGATTCTGATTTCCACATTTGTCTTCTGTAATTAACCATTAATAATTTTGATTAATAATCATCTCTTATGGCGGTGGTGCCCATCTTCCTTAATTTCAAGTATATAAAATAAATTTTAATATATAATATATCTTTATTTACCACATAATGTATAAAAATTATAAAAAACAATTATATTTAGAACTCAATATTTAATACACCGAATAGAATTGACTCTAGATATGAATGAGATTATATGATTAAATTCAAACCGAACTAAAAGAAACTTAATCGTACTAGTGAAATAAATATTAGAACAGCCTCAAGATGTATGTAACGAATTCAAGGACTAGTTAAAAAGCCCTAACATGGTCTACATGAGGTCCATAAAATTAACTAATTAATTTTCTGAATAATTATATTGATTAGAAACTAATACTAAAACATAACATGGTTTATATTTAAACATTGTCATTGTGTACACAACAGCGGGGATAGCTCAGTTGGGAGAGCGTCAGACTGAAGATCTGAAGGTCAGGTGTTCGATCCACCTTCACCGCATTGTGTTATTTTTCTTTTTTGTCACCCCAATATCGCCCTAACGCCGTTAACCCCAAGCTCTTCACTTTAAACCTAATTTCAATTTCTTCACTAATAATACCCTAACGCCGTCTAATCATTGTCCTATAAATACAACGGCCTTCTCTTCTTCTTCCTTATTATTATTTCTGGCGGCTGCAACTGAACATGAAACAGAGCCCAATCCAAAGCTAGCTTCTTGTTTACAATCAATGTACGTTGGTTGGCTCTGTTTTTATCAAGCTGTGCTTTTCAGCTAAATCTGTTGGTAAAATGCTTTGTGTTAGGATCTGAATGGTTTGTTTCAGTATCTATCTGACCTGTGCTGGTGATTTGGTATTTAAGTTGATTTTATATGAAAATTTTGAGTCATGAAGTGGTTTGGATCTGTTATGTGGAGAAAAGGGTTTTTGTTGGATTAGCATTTTTGGGTTTTAGAGGAAGATGTTTTGAGATTGAAACTTGTCATTTTTGTTGTAGTGTTGGATTGTTAAAATGATTTATCAGTTTTTTTTAATTTTGTTTCATGGGTTACTAATCAGGAAATAAACTTGTCTATTAGTATTGAGTACTTAGGGGTTGGCAATGTCAAGATGAGTTTGTGCCATCAAATTGCATTGCTGGATGACTCCTACTTCAAAGTTTCATCAGCTATGATACTGATAAGTATTTTCAAATCGTGTTATATACAATGTTAAGTACCAAATATATTATGTTCACTATTTTCAAATCTTGTTCAGTATAGTTGCTGGTTTTAACTTTTAAGCTTACTTTGATGTCCTATGATTAGTCAGGTTCCGTCAAGAATGACAATCTGTGTTTTAGCTTGCCATTGAAATGTTACTAGGCATTACCATATTTAGGATGTTGGTTATGCATGTAATGGTTAAATTTTGAATCCTTGTTGTAAATGGAGGCCCCTTGAATAGCGGTTTGAGGTATTTGCATGTCTAAGAATGAACTGTGTTGACACTAGCTTCCTGATGATTTAACATTTGCACTAGTACTGAGACTCCATGATCACTTGATATAATGGGTTGTCTATTTCCAATGTGCAACAGTAAAGTTGGGATCCGCTTTGCAGCTTAAAACTAATATTTGTATTTGCTGCCTGTAATGCCCTTACACAGTTGACTAATGTCTTGATACTCATGAAGCTTGTTTATTTGACACGATTGAATATGTCTAAGTAGTTAGCATTTAGCCTAAAAGAAGTAAGGATCCATTATCCACGTGATTATATTGTAAATCTTAATGCACAAGTACTAAGGCTCCGCGATCATTGGATATTATCGGCTGCCTATTTCCAATGTGCAAAAGTAATGTTGGGATCCGCTTTGCAGCTTATACCTATCATTTGTATTTGCTGCCTGTAATGCCCTTACATAGTTGACTAAATTCTTGCTTAACATTATTTCTCTTGTATATTTGTGAAGCCTGTTTATTTAACACGTCATATGTCTAACTACTCATCATTTAGTCTAAAAAGTGAAGTTCCATGATGAACTAGTACTGAGGCTCCGTGATCATTGGGTATTATCGGTTGCCCATTTCCAATGTTCTAAAGTCCGCTTTGCAGCTTAGACAATATATGTATCTGCTGCCTGTAATGCCCTCACATATTTGTACTATTGCTTATATAACAATATTGTGTATTCAAATTAAAATTGTTTACACTTTTATACCTACTCGGTGATGAAAATATAAATTGCTTTTCTACCGAGAATCCATGGAATATCTGTATGATTTAGAACTGGATTTTAAGCTAATTTCAGTGTTTTTGCTTCTAGTAGTATTCCCCATTTCTTCTGAAATATCATTTCTATTAAGGACATTTACAAATACACAATTCAATTGATATGCAAGCCTTTTAAAATTTTTGAACTTATCTCCAAAATACAGTACTCATTCTCGCTTTCTTTATACATTGAGAGAAAAACAGTTATACCACTGGTAGCATTTTTTTTCTCTTGAAGTTTGTTACATTAGATTTGCATTACTTTCATGAATTGCACGCGAGCGAGTTGAAGCTGAAACTCTTGGAGCTCATTTTCCCCAATTATATTAATGCATTTGGCTGAGATGTGTGAATGACGGGTGCTCATAAAATATATACAATGACATTGCTAGTGTTGCATTTATGTCAGCATTTGATTCATACGTTAGTGAATGTGAATCAAATGATATGATGTTGAATTTTGAGCTAGATCATTACTTGCAAGAGAAGAACTAATGGGTGGATTTTGATATTTTAAAATTAACAGGTTTGAGTAGTTCTAGTTATAGCAAATTCAATAGTAGTTTATGAATCTGCATTTTGTATTGATGGTACTTGGGTGACCTTGTACTGTAGTAGAGTTCATGCAACTACTTGAGAATATAAAAGCTTATGTTTTTCACTTTCCCTCAACATTTAGAGACTTGGGCGACGTTAAAATATGCCACTGGCCGGAGAAAGTTGGTTGTGATGGGTGATGCGGAGGTTTGTGGCTCCCACTTGTGTGTCAATAGTTCTTTGTGTGTAGGCAGTTTTTTAATGTATTTTGTACGGGCCGGGTAGGATATAGGTCATACTTACCAATATATTCGTTACCCTTTTTTCTTGAGTATATTCGTTTCGATCATATACATCTTGTATTGGTCGGGTTTAATTTGTTTTGCCATCTTGATCTTTGACCATTTTCAGCCAAATTTATTTACTTTTCTATTTTGGTGATTGAAATTATTAGTGATACATCACCTATATTACTAATTGACCATGGAGTTTAGAGGCCAAAACAAATTAAACAAGATAGTTTAAAGACAATAATTATTATTAATGTTGAGAAAGCGATAAACTGATATGCTATTTATTACGACTGTTTGTGGATCGATTAACAATTTCCGTACTCAAAAGGTCGTCGACTTACTTGAGGACTGAACTGGCGGATAGTGAACCGACCGACCGCCTGGCCCGGTTTGGTTAGGATTTATTTGGATAGTCCTAGTGATTATTGCATTGGTTGATGAGGAATGTGGACCTCTGTCTAGTGTTACCTGTATTTTGGGGTAACTACACATTAATGTATGGTATGGTCCCATTCTAATTATTGCACTAGATAAATATTTATGCTACACACTTCCATTTTCGCGTTTGTGACTTAGATTTCAATACAAATTCAACTTCTACCTATTCAAGTGGGGACTTGATAAATCAACTATTTCCTTTTTATTCACAAATCGACTGATTTTAAAAGTAATTTATACATGAGTAGCTGTGGTTCTTTTGGTTTTGGTCACTAGCTAGATTTTTTATTATTACTATTTTTTTTTGGTTTAAAGAATGACAAACCTTAACTATATGTTTCGAGATTTAAAAATATGATAGTTCATGGATGCTGAGCCATTTTGTTCATGGCGGTGTTGGAGTCGATTTTGGGTACAAAATTGAACTCCTTTTTTAAACGACACGAGATCTAAATATATATTTTATTTGATGTTCTTTTT
Source organism: Geranium rotundifolium (assembly GCA_963920655.1). Classification (NCBI taxonomy): domain Eukaryota; kingdom Viridiplantae; phylum Streptophyta; class Magnoliopsida; order Geraniales; family Geraniaceae; genus Geranium; species Geranium rotundifolium. The sequence goes on from OY987319.1 coordinate 35,476,879, forward strand.
AATTTGTATGAGTGTATAGGGAAACTAAACAAACTCAATTGAGACGGGCTCGTTTATTATTTAGTACTAATCTAAATTTTAACAACAATTTATGATAAAATATGGATGGATCGAACCAAATTAGACCTTTGCTATATATCCTTTATCAATTTAAACTCGAGTTTAAATTGTTTAAGCTTGAGCTAAGGTCGGCCATGAAAAATTGAAATTCGATTCAACTCATGTATATCCATGATTTTACGTATAATACAAATATAAAACATTATACATGAAAGAGATCATATATGTATGTATATGAATTCGATGTATATCACGTGCCGTCGTATAGATAAACAGACCATTTTTTACATTTAATTATTTGTAGCAATTTGAAATGCGAAAATATAATATAATAACTATGTAATTTGTACAATTTATTGTGCACTTTTTTGTGAAGCGAGATATATATAAGTATATAACTATCCGACTGAATCAAGTTAATCTGTACCTATTTGCAAAGTGGATATATTGCTGCGGTAAGTGTGTGACTCAAATAACTTAATTTACATCTTGTAATCAGTGAAAAATCTACCCGACCACTTACAAGGTACTGTTGGTTCAACTCAATGGATGATATGTTAATTTTGTTTCGATAATATCCTGTTTCGCTTTTAATCCCGTTTTACGTAGTAATTATTTTATGGTATAAGAATGAGTATTCATGATGTCTATATTTTTCTCTTGCTATTGTTGTTACAATTGCATTTTTCAATGGGTTTGGTGAAAGTACTATTCGTTTTAGTGGGTCATTAATTTTGAGACAAATAAAAGACGTTTTGTGAAAATGTTAGCTCATTCATTCAATTTATTAATGGCATTAAGTCATGTTTGTCTGATCATTGACTTTCAACACATCATAATTTTTCAGTTGAATGGTGAGAAATTAGATTTTGTAGTATTAGAATAGGCCCAAGCCCAAGCCCAAGCCCATATATTTATGACATGATTAGTAAAGTTTCGTATGTGTTAGTCTTAGATTTTACATGTGTTAGAACTTTCTCTCATTATCAGCTTTTGCGTTAGTGACGGCGCACATTTGGAAAGTGCGCCGTTACAAATGTAGTTTCTAACGGCGCACGCCCAATGTGCGCCATCACAAACCTCCCGTTACCGTTACCACCCAGACGGCGCCGTTAGGATTTGTAACAGCGGACACAGTTTGTACGTCGTTAGAAAGCTAACGGCGTACAAGATCAGTTCGCCGTTTAACGAATAACGACATACAGTATTTGTCCACCGTTAGAATCAGTAACGACACACGTATGCGCTGTTACAAATTGTAACGGCGCACCCGAAAGCGGCCATTTGTGCGTCGATACAAACTGTAACGGCGCACATGGTGCGTTGTTAACAATTGAAAAAACTGTTACTGTCTCTATAAATAGAGATGTATGATGTGTATTTTCACATCAATCATTCAATCATATAAACACTTTCATGATATTAGAGGGTTAATTTAGATCTTACTTAAACTCTTTCGTTTTGCATGACTTTTCCCGCTCGTTAATCATGATTTAACGGGTGGGCTAGGCAATATTATTTACACTTAAATTATTTTTTCCAATCAACTGGATTCTCTCTACGATTCTAACACATATTGGAGGACAAGCCCATTTTAAAGTTTGGACGTGCACTTTTTAGAAGAGGAGAAACTCGGAGCCCATTAGAAGTTAGGGGGCTTTTTGAGAATAATAGGTTGATGGAGACCCATTTGGAATAAGAGTAGAACATTTTTGACAAATATAGAAGAGAGTTTAATAGAAATAAATGTTTGTATATCATGCAATTCGAACTCATACTCAACTAAAAGGTTAAACTGATAGTTGAATGAACAATTATAATTTACTCTAACACGTAAAACTCAACAACATGCATGAAGATTTTCTGTCTGCTTCAACTCTTACAGTAATAATATATTGTATTTTTGTGGTTAATATTAAAATGATAGTCTCCTGCTTTATATATGGAGAATGTTAGGAACAATAAATGTGTTGTTTTTTATTAAGTGATTTCTAAGGCTGTAAACGAGCCGAGCTTTGAACGAGCCGCTCGAGCTCGACTCGTTAAATATTTGGTTCGGGCTCGTTATAATCGAGCACGTGCCGAATTCGAGCTCGAGATTGGGCTCGTTTAATAAACGAGTTCGAGCCTAGTCTTTTAAGGCTCGATAGGTTCGCGAGCCGGCTCGTTTAATATTTATATAATACTTATAATAGAATTAGACAAGTCGAATCAAGTCAAACCAATTTCAAGTTGGCTCATATTTAATTTTTAATGAATATTTGTATTTAAATTTAAGCGAACTGAACCGAACCGAGCTCGAGCTCGAGCTCGTGATGCAGCGTACGAAGCTAGGAGAAATTCTTAATCAAAACTCGTTGATTCTTGCGAATACCAAAGGTGATAGATTTGAGGGAAACCTCGATTTTTTATTAACTTCAAAAATAATAACAATAAACTAAGAGTGCTTAAATAGACAAAACCTAGCCAAACCTAATTGTAGAAAAGGAAATCCTAAAATTATTGGAAAAGGAAATAAATTATTAAAATTGCAAAAACTGCCTGAAACTTAAGAAACTGCGATTTTGCCCCTAAGATGACCTCGGATGGCCAAAATCTAGCCAAACCCCCACCGATACTCTAATATCGTTAAAACTGACAGAAAATATACTGTTTAAGATTATTTTTGATATAATACCAAATTTGCACCTGATATTAATTAAAAAACAAAACAAAATATTAAAACCATTAAATCCAAAAACATTGTTCTTCGTTGAAACAGTCCAGAAACTATGGCCCAGTCCCTCCTCCCCGCAAGAGATCCACGGCCCAGGCACCGGCCATGGCCACTCCCTCCTCCGCATATTTTGGGGGTCGTCGACCATCAAACCCAAATTTGGGTTTTGGACATATAGTCGAATGGATTCGATAGTCAACGTGTTATGAATCTGGGTTTGAAAACATATTGGTTTATAAGTCAGCAAAGAAGAGGGCAAAACGGTGTCGTATGGGTAAGTTGAGCCTTGGCTTTATTAAGGCTGTCACTGGACCACGTGGCAAGGACGAAGTGGACAAAGAGGAAGAGTTGGATATAACCGTTGGAGGCTCTGATTCTGTAGCAGCTTCGTCTCCACCATCTCCACATGAACAGTGGTCCCCAGAAAGGAGCGATGGAGCGCAATCGAAGGAAGAAGGCGTCATGGTGCGTGAGGAGCCACATCCAGCTCAGTAAGGAGGTCTATAGGGTTTGATTCAAGGGTCCTATAAATACTTTGTATGTCTCTGTTTTGGGTATTGAAAATCTGGTTTGTAATTAGTGCCTCTTGAGGATCCTTCTCTCTTAAAGAGATTGTATCTTACCTATCTTCAATCAAGTTACGTCTCGATTACGAATTTGGGTGTTCTTACATTTAATTTTGTAGCTGATTCATAACAATCCCCCCCCCCCCTAGCAAATGCTTGACCTCAAGCTTACAGAACCCGATCTACTCCTGCACAAGCCAAGATGTATAAGCCACCTAACCCCACTACCTACAAGGTTAAAGAGCAAAACAGTCCCACCAAACTGACAGTTCCTACCTACCATTAGATTTCTAATGCAAAAATGGCCTACAGGAAAAGTAAAGGCCTATGCTACACTTGTGATGCCAAGTATAGTAGGTCACATGATTGCCCTAATAAGAAACAATTGTTTATGATTGTGCAAGAATGGGATGACACCATTGAAGAACCTCCTAGAAATCAAGGTCTAGTCATACAGGAGTTCGGCTTAGAGGAAGAAAGAGATGAAGGACAAGAGCTGGTGGAAGTGGCAGAAGAAGCTCTCTGTGTATTGGGAGGGCACAGTGGCACCAAATCAATCAGGGTTACTGGACATATCAGGTCTCAAACTGTATCAATTCTGGCAGACACAGGAGCAACCCTCTCATTCATTGACACACTTACTGCCCAGAGATTGAAACTGAAGTTGTATCAGGGGAGGCCAATCCTAGTAAAGATGGGAAATGGAGAAAAACATATCACAAGCACTAGAACAACTGTGGAGTGGCACATCATGGATAAACTATTCAAGTGGAAATTCTTGATCATGCCCATTGGAGATGCTGATGTAGTATTGGGAGTAGATTGGCTCACTCCTTTGAGTCTTATTGGCTTCCACTATAAGTACAGAGCACTCATGGTCACCATCAAAGGAACTCCATTCATTATGTATGAAGATCAAACTGCGATGACCATTTCAGTAGCAAAAGTGCAAAAAATTTGCCAAGAATTACAAGAGGGTCACATCTTAATGATTGAGGAGTTTCAGATAGCTGTAGTCAAGGAAGAGAAAAAAATGCATCCCGATATGCAAAAAGTCTTGGATGAATTTGCAAAAGTATTAAAAGAATCTAAGGCATTGCCCCCAAGAAGAGAGCATGATCATGCTATACCACTTAAGGAAGGCAGTCAGCCACCCTCACTCAGACCTTACAAGCTGAGTTTCCAACAGAAAAATGTGGTAGAGAAACTGCTTAAGGAGATACTGGAAGCAGGACTCATCCAGGTAAGCCACAACCCCTATGCTTTTCCTATTATATTAGTCAAGAAGAAAGATGGAAGCTGGAGATTCTGTGTGGATTAGAGGAAGCTTAATGAGATGACCATTAAGGATAAATTTCCTATTCCCACAATTGATGAGCTGTTAGATGAATTACATGGGAGTGTCTACTATTCTAAAATTGATCTTAGAGCTAGATACCACCAGATCAGGTTGAAGAAGGGTGAGGAACCTAAAACAGCTCTTAGAACAACTCTGGCCATTTTGAATTCAAGGTTATGCCTTTTGGGCTAACTAATGCCCCTGCTAGTTTCCAAGCTTTGATGAATCATGTGTTAGAGGACTTCTTGAGGATGTTTTCCCTAATATTCTTTGATGATATACTAATCTAAAGCAAAACATGGGAAGAGCATTTGCAACATGTCAGACAGGTTATGTAAAGGCTAAAGGAGAAGCAGCTATTTGCCAAAATGAGCAAGTGTGACTTTGGCATGAAACAGATAGATTATTTGGGACATATTATCTCTGCTGAGGGAGTAATGACTGATCCAAAAAAGATTGAGGCTATGATTCAATGGCCTAGAACAAACAATATTAAGGAATTGAGAGGTTTTTTGGGGCTGACTGGGTACTACATGAAGTTTGTGAAGGATTATGGCCAGATTGCAAGGCCACTGACCCATTTACTGAAGAATGATGCTTTTAAATGGTCTAATGAAGCTGAGGTGAGCTTCAACCAACTAAAGCAAGCTATGTCAACCACTCCAGTGCTAGGCAGACCTATAGCCTATATGAGCAAAAGCCTAGGGCCAAAGAACCAAACTCTATCAACCTATGAGAAGGAGTTGCTAGCCATCATTGTCTGTCTACAGAAATGGAGATACTATTTACTCCATCATCATTTCATTATAAGAACTGATCATGAGAGCTTGAAATACTTGTTGGATCAGAAGTTGACCACTACATTACAACATAAATGGTTAGCTAAATTGTTAGGGTTGTCCTATCAGATTGAGTATAAAAAAAGGAAAAGAAAATGTAGTAGCTGGTGCACTCTCTAGGATCCAGAGAGCTGATTTATATGAAATTTCAGTAGTGGTACCTACTTGGATTCATGAAGTCTTAAGAAGCTATGAGGGTGATTCAGAAGTGGAAGATCTGATCTTGCAGTTGATAGTGGCTCCTAACTCTATACCAGGCCATTCCTTGAAGCTGGGTCTAGTCATGGTTGAGGACAAGATTTATGTAGGAAGGAATGAGGAGCTGAGGGAGAAAATTCTCAAAGAAATGCATGAAGCTGCATTAGGAGGACACTCAGGAATTGCTGCAACCACCAAACGAATTCGAAATTACTTCTACTGGCCTCTAATGGGGAGAGATATCAAGGAATTCATAAGTCATTGTGAGATTTGCAAGAGATGCAAGGCTGAACATGTAGCCTACCCTGGACTACTGCAACCACTGAAAATTCCTCACCAACTTTGGGCAGATATATCCATGGATTTTATGGAGGGGTTGCCAAGTTCTTATGGGTTTGACTCAATTTTTGTTGTGGTGGACAGGTTGACCAAGTATGCTCACTTTATCCCTCTTAAACATCCCTATACTGCTCTCTCCGTTGCACAAGTCTACATGGATCATATTTATAAGCTTCATGGAGGTCCAACTAGTATTGTATCTGACAGAGACAAGATCTTTATTAGCCAATTCTAGCAGAAACTGTTCAAGCTAATGGGAACTGAGCTTAAGCTATCTACTGCTTACCACCCTTAAAGTGATGGCCAGACTAAAAGGGTAAACCAATGCCTGGAAAATTATTTGAGGGCATTGTGCTTCCAGTACCCTAAGAAATGGTCTAAATGGGTGAGCTTTGCTGAATATTGGTACAATACCTGTCACCACTATGCCCTGAAACATTCTCCTTTTGAGGCCTTATATGGTTTTAAACCATCACTTCCTGGACTAACTGACTTCATGCCCAAGGTGGCCAATATTGAGGAATTCAAGAGACAGAGACAGAAACTTACAGAAGTGCTTAAGGAAAATCTAAAGGATGCCCAGGACAGGATGGAGACTCAGGCATATCAGAAGAGGACTGAGAGGTCATTTGGGGTTGGCCAAATGGTGTATCTCAGGCTGCAGCCCTATAGGCAGAACACAATTGCAATGCATAGGAACATGAAGCTGGCACCAAGGTTCTATGGCCCATACAAGATTCTGGAGAAGATAGGGACAGTAGCATACAGGCTGGAACTTCCCCGAGATGCAAAAATTCATCATGTCTTTCATGTTTCTCTTTTGAAGCAACAACTAGGAGCCTTAAACTCTCATATGTCCCAGCTTCCAGATGTGGATGATGAAGGCAAGTCAAGGTGTGACCAGAGAAAATTCTCGAAATCAGGATGGTTAAGAGAAATAATGCAGCAGTGACTCAGTACTTGGTGCAATGGGCAGGAGCAGCCCCAGAAGATGCTTCCTGGGAGGACGCCTCAGTTTTCAGAGCCCAGTTCCCGAGTTGTGGCTTGTTCAAACAGCTTGAGGTCAAGCATTTGCTAAGGGGGAGGGATTGTTATGAATCTGGGTTTGAAAACAGATTGGTTTATAAGTCAGCAAAGAAGAGGGCAAAACGGTGTCGTATGGGTAAGTTGAGCCTTGGCTTTATTAAGGCTGTCACTGGACCACGTGGCAAGGACGAAGTGGACAAAGAGGAAGAGCTGGATATAACCGTTGGAGGCTCTGATTCTGTAGCAGCTTCGTCTCCACCATCTCCACATGAACATTGGTCCCCAGAAAGGAGCGATGGAGCGCAATCAAAGGAAGAAGGCGTCATGGTGCGTGAGGAGCCACATCCAGCTCGGTAAGGAGGTCTCTAGGGTTTGATTCAAGGGTCCTATAAATACTTTGTATGTCTCTGTTTTGGGTATTGAAAATCTGGTTTGTAATTAGTGCCTCTTGAGGATCCTTCTCTCTTAAAGAGATTGTAGCTTACCTATCTTCAATCAAGTTACGTCTTGATTACGAATTCGGGTGTTCTTACATTTAATTTTGTAGCCGATTCATAACAGAAACTATCTCGGCGGCGACTGCCTCCTGTCGCGGTGCGACAAATGAGGACTGGGGCTACTCCGCCGTTTGTAGTCCCCAACTCCTCGAGGAGGAAATCGGGTGAAGGAGGTTGAATCGGGACCGAGATTGAGATTGGGAATGAGTTTGCAATTTTCTCTATGCTTCGGGGTATTTGAGATATTTGAAATTTGTTTGCTAAGATTTGAAATTGTTGTTCCTTTGAATACTCATGTTTTGCAAAAAAAAAAAAAAAAAAACAAAGTTGTTCCATTTGAGATTGTTTCTCTAATCAATCCATTCACCACCATCCACTGTTAATGTTGATTTTGTTGAGGCTATATATAGTTGATTTGGGTAAGATATAAGTTGGGAACTGAAATTGTATTTCTTAATTGAAATTATATAATAGAGAAACATTTGTTGAATACATGCTTGAATTAAAGTGGCAAGAAGCTAGCAGGCCGGGAAGGTCATTTAATAAGCCATGTGATCTGAAGATGAATTATTTTTGATAAATGTTCCTCTTCTCTTCTCTTTCATCTTCTGGCCCTTACTTCACCTCTCCACAATTCCTTCATTTATTGAGAAAATAACTATTCATTTCTAATTTCATCCTATTTTTCATTACTCTGATGAACATTATGCTATAATTAATGTGGGTACTCTTGTTTTGTCATCGTGTACATATGTATCATTATTCTTCTCATTTTCCCTACAGGGATTTAAGAGATTGAAGGAGTTTTTATAAACATTTATATATAAATTGTTGACTACTTTATAATAATCCATCGGTTGGTGAAATATTTTTACATTTCTTGGAGCATCCTTATTATTGATCTTTGATTCCACGCGACTATCAGCATTTTTATCAGACAACGAATCAAACATCATTAATGATGTTGTATATCAATGAAATTTACTGAGCATTTGTAACTAATAGTACAAGGAATTTCCTTTCAAAAAACAAAAAAAATAGTACAAGGAATTTCAGTTCATTAATTGGAATATTAGGCCTTTTATTGGATAATTGGTGGCTTCAAATTTGTACTAATGGACCGTATTAATCTACGTCCCATGTCATATTATGCATAGTTTTGTATTCTATTTGTTTCATTCATATTTGCCTTCCAATCAGACCATTTCTCTCAATATTTGGCGATTTTCTCCCCAATTTTATGGATTTCAATTCATTATTTAATTAGGAGTTTTGAGAGTTTTATTGGATGATGGGCAGTTTCGAATTTTATTGATCGATTGTTGTAATGTAATGTATTATATATTTTGCATAATCAGCTTAACATTCGCCCTTCAGATTGGTGATTCCTTCTTTTCTGTGAGCAAAGCAGTAGAGTGCTAGTGTTGCACTCTGAATGAAAATTATGTTAAGGGATAATGACGCTTAATTATACCTAATTATTGCAAGATGACACTTTCATACCCTAACTATTTTTTTTTTAGTATTCTGACAATATTTTTGTGACAAACTACCAATAAAATGCCTAAAATACCCTTAAATTGAAAAATCAAAATTGAACTAGTTCATTTTAATTACAAAAAATTAAAATTAAAATTGGTGAAATTACATTGTTGTCCTCTTCTTCTCCTCACTCCCCTATCTCTCTCTTCTACATTGTTGAGCCACCATTATAATTGTAGAAATCGAACAATAGTAGTGTAGAGCCACCATTACGGATAGGCGAGAGAGGAGTGAGAGGTTTAAGAAGAGGACAACAACATAATTTCACCAATTTGAGTTTTAATTTTTTGTAATTAAAATGAACCGGTTCAATTTTGAGTTTTTAAACCAAATTAAACTAGTTAAATTCTTATTCCTTAATCTAAAGGTATTTTAGGCATTTTATAGATATATTGTCACAAAAAAATTGTCAGGATATCAAAATAAAGAGAAAATAGTTAAGGTATGAAAAAATGATAGTTAGGTATAACAAAATGTTATTATCCTTTACTTTAAATCTGTTCTGTTAAAAAATGATTGTGGTGTATTAGATTGAGATTCTCAAGTTTACGTCAAGTTGTCAAATGAAACACTTATTTTAAAACAGAGTATTGATCAAATAAAATAATTTATTCCAAGATGGAAGAAGCAAAAATATGTTTTAGAATAACAACAACCCAACATTTTATACCCAATCTTTCTCTCCCGCTCATCTTTTTTAGAAAAGAAAAAACTTGACATATATTTATATATACCTTGAATATGGTATGGTAAAACAAATTTTAAATGTAAATAAAATTACTTTCTACGTATATTTTGGATCGAGTTTTAAAGAACATGTTTTCCCATGTATATTTCGTATTTTATTATCTAAGGTTGATGATGCAAATCAAAATCTTCATGAATATTTCATATCCTTCAAGGTCATTTAACAATTAATGGTTGTGATAAATAAAAGTGGTGCACATATTTAAAGCTTACATGTGTAGATGAGCATGAGCTGATCTGACACTGATGTGATAGAACAGAGAGAGAGAGAGATTGTCGATACAGAAAAATAAATGCTCATAATAAAAATGACATTTAATTTATTATTGTGGATGCTCTGAGGCTGCAACAAATCTCTGCAAATTTCACTGTCTGTATCATTTATGGGACACATCATATATATATATATATATCAAGAGAATATACATAAACTATGCATGCATATTCACGTTTTCGGTTTAAATACAGTATATAATAAATACGTTGTTCCTGATGAATATAGTATATATAATAAACGATTACGTTAACCAATTGAGTTTCCCATATCAACTACATATTTCTTAATTAAATATTAATATTGGGACATAATATTGCTTTTAAAAATGACAGTGAGAAAAGTATGTGGTGATATATTTTTTCTCCATTCTCTGAATATGATTTACAGGAAAAAAACTTTAATTAACATCTTTATTTATAAATATAAACATATTTTTTCAACGTGTCACAATGATCTGACTGAATCTTCAAAATTTACTTCAAAACTCTTTAAAACCCCAAAATTATCCAATCATGTCTCATTTATTAAGGCTTATTTTATTAAAAATAATTATTAACAGTAAATAATTTGCTTTATTCTTTTTGAACAACATTAAATATTTTAATTATATAATGACTAATACAATTACCTTTTCTAATGGGTGAAACACTCATTCATTTGAGCTATTTTCATATCAAAGACTTTCTATCCTAATAAGAGTAAGATCCATAAACTGTAAATAAAAATAGAAAATTTTTTATAGGAAAAGGATTTTACTGATATTTGATTAACTTCCTCATTTTATACCAACCAAATTAAAATCTAAATCCCTAGAAAAGAACAAAAGAAAAAGAAAAGCAATTGCATAAGATATGAGTCGGAATGTGACGTGAAATGAACAACAATAAAGTCCATCATAAATACATCTCTTATTAGACATGAACATATACATGAGTTTTATATAGAAAATAAATAAATTTATAGGCAATTAAAGCTCATTCATTTTCAAATGCACATTATACTAGTCTTAAAAAAAATTGCACATTATATTACATTACGAAAATCAACGTCAACACATACACATCATCATCTCTCAATTATTAACATTATAAAAAATCCAAAAATGCAAAAATGTCTTCTTAAATTACGTTTTTTTGCATAAACACTTAATTTAATTTACTGTGCCTTTCGCAAAACTTTTATTAACTCATGTTCAATTTTGTAAAAACTCTCTCTTACTCATGTTTATTTTTATATCGTCTATGCAAATTCGTGAAAATTAATGAAAATATCGCTTAAATGTTAACTCAAACGTGCTTGAGGGTGTGCACTTTGACAACGGAACCGAAGCGTGAATCCGAACCAGAACCGAAAACTGCAGGCTGATCCGGTAGTTTTTAAAGTAAGGAACCAGGAAGTCTGATTCGGTCTGATTCTTGATCGCTTTGTCCGGTTCTTGACTCATACCCATCCTTAAACGTGCTAACTCAAGCGTCCAACACTTAAGTGACACGTTCGTTAATTTTTACAGATTAGCACAGACGGTGTAAATTTGACCATGAGCAAGGGAGAATTTTTGCTAAAATAAAGTGAAGGGAGAGTTTGCTCAAAAAAAATCAATTATAAAGAAAACTTTTGCAATTTTCCCATATAAATATGAATGACAATCAAACAAATCTGAACCATAGAATTTGTTAGATTTCTTATTCTATCATGTATTAGAGTTTTCTTTTTATGTTGATCAATGTCTTATATAAAAGGCTCTACTCAGACTCTATTTCATTTCCTCTATGCCATATGTTTAGGCCAGAGGTCATGATCCGCGTGTGCATCCCGTCATCCGTAAAAGGTATCCCATAATTCGAAAACCAGCACATGTCCATCCTCGTAATCCAGAAAGTTATCCCATAATTAAAAAATCGGCACGTGAAAAACCCAAGTAATCTGGAAAAGTTATCCCGTATTTGAAAACTTACACGTGGGGGGAGTGTAGAGACTAACAAAGTCTTTTTGAAGACTCCAACTCACAATGAGAAAAAGAATGTTGAAACATTTATCATCTAGATTCAAATTCAATTTTTATTACACCACATTGAGTTTGAGGGGGTTGTTACACTATATTACCTAATTCCCATTAGGGTTAAGGTTAATTAGGGTTCAATTGTGTATTAGAGTTTCACTATTACATAGTAGCTGATGCAGTGCGATTCGAGGAGGCGTTTATGCAGAAGCTAAAACACAAGAAGTTAGTGCGGAAGTGTCAGATTTCGACAAATGACTAGTGTTTTTCATGCAGAAATTTGGAGGGTCAAAATCGCACTGTTATAAATTTTAGGTACTTTTTGCAATTTTAATAAGTTGTTTCTTTTTCCAATAAGTTTAAGGTTTTCTTTAAGCACTTTTATACGCTTTTTTAGATGGATTATTGAAGTTTAATAAAAATCGAGATTTTCATCAAAATATATTATTTTCGATATTCTTACGAATCAACAAATTTTGATAAAGAGTTCTTCTTATTTACGTACGCTACATCAATAACCTTTGTACACAACACCATCAATAATCTTTCCCTTATTATTTAACATAATTCATAAAATGAGTTTTTATATTCTCTAAATATGTCTTGATCTGGGTTGGATGCAAAATACACATTCATCAGCTAAATCCATAATGCAATTATGCATGATTATTTTAATTAATCGAGAAATTTTTAACTCGATTTGATAAAGTGAAGGACTTCAAGTTGACTCGAAGAGTCGAAGTAACTTTCCATCTCTAAATAACCCAATATTCAAAACACATATATAGATAAAAGCCAAATATGAAGTATTTGTTACTTCCATAATAATCATTCCAAGTAACTAATTAAAACACACATGACGAAAAATTCATAATATCGTGAGTATTCTCAACCCTTCTAAGAACACATTGAAAAAAAAACAACAAAAGATTAAGATTAATTAAAAGAAACAAGATGAAATTTTTCTTGAGTTGGGTTGAGGAGTAATTATAGTTTGAACAGTATTTATGCTTTTTTTTTCAAAACCTTGGAAAAGCTACAACATAGGAGAGTCAGAAGGAGTAGAGTTGACCAAATTGAGAATGCTGTTCCAATAATTCTTGTTCTCTTCATATTCACTTCTACTGCATCCATTGTCTGAATCCGACAAGCTCTGGCCGTTGTCGGAATTGTTGAGCAGAAGATTAGTAAACCCTTCATCCATATAATTCATATTACTTGTCCTCCAAGCTTCATGAGAAGCCTCATTTGTTGACAATGTCAGGTCTTCAAGACCCGAATCGAATCTAGAAATTGACATTTCGTCTTTCAATAAGATCTCGGTCTCCGATGACCCGGAAGTTCCCACAAATTCAAACATGGCCGGAGTTGAGTTGGTGTTTTCGGACAAGGTTAAGGTTGATGTCGGAGACTCGAGGTGATCTTGTCCGGAAATAGCTTGATTTTTAAAGGCTTGAGAGCGAAGCTTCGATTCCCTGACAAGACGAGCCTCAGCTTCGAGCCGGGCGCTCTCCCATTGAGCCATATGGCTGAGATTGGCCGTGTTCTTGGACTGTCCTTGATCACTAGATGAAAGGGTATCAGTTTTCGGTTTGTGGGTGATTGGATCGATACCCATTTTTGTTAACCTCTTTTTTAGGTGCGTGTTCCAGTAGTTCTTTATCTCGTTGTCTGTTCTTTTCGGCAGGTGAGTCGCTATGGCCGACCACCTTCGACAAAGGAGAACAAGAAAATCAAGGGACATAACTTGAGACAATATGGTTTCCAAGAAACCAACAAAAATCATATATAGGAATCAACAACATAACATGAAACTAAAGACAAATTGTAGCATTTTTTAGGGGTGACGACAAATACAATTATTAAAACTAGTGACCCAATATGTATTATACAAAGTCTCTGTCATTTCTCCGTAACTTAGTACAGTAAAAACGAGTCTAAATTATGTGTAAATATTTAGGAGATAACTAAATTTTACAAGTGAAGTGAATAAGTCATGTCGGTATTATTAATAAAACAATATTTTCACGATATTTTTTTTGTATTCGTTAAACATGCTCAACTAGTAGCAATGAAAGAATATACATGTAAAATTGAACCATTGGGAAAAATTTATGGCAAACTCTAATAACAAGAGTAGGCGGCTAAATTACAATGGACAAGCTCAAAAATTGTAAATTCCATGGGAGTTAAGGAAGCAATATATATAAATTCGTCATTTCTGACAAAATCTCGTGAGGTTAGAGTTTCAATTTTTAAGGTGCAACGGTCAAGATTGTAGGTAAAATGATAGATACTTTGGTGTGGTGTAGTAAAAATAAAAGATATATACAAGTACGTACCTGTTGCCGAGGAGGGCATGAAGGTGAATGATGGTTTTTTCTTCTTGTAAGCTGAATTGGCCTCTCTTAATGTCAGGTCTAAGATAATTAGTCCATCTCAGTCTGCAACTCTTCCCGCATCTCTGAAGACCTATGCATGAAATACAAAGTTAGTATATACAGGAGAAATTAATAATAAAAAGTATGTTATTCAAGAAAATTACCGGCTTTGACGGGGAGGGCCCGCCAGCTCCCGTGGCCGTGGTCTTGGACGAAAGCCAAAAGCTTTTGATCTTCTTCGGGAGTCCACGGCCCTTTCTTCAGGCCGACCTTGTAGCAGCACGGTGACCTGCCCATCCGGTCTCCAAGTTGCCTCTCTCTCTCTCTCTCTATATATATATATATATATATGTATGTATATATATATATATATGTATATGTATATGGAGTGCTTGAGGAGGAAGGAAATGGAGAGGACATATATGGTGTGTGAGAGAGAGAGGGTGTGTTAAATAGGGCTTTCCCTTTCCGAAAGTACCCTTGTACGTCTTGGGGCTGAAGGTTTTCCAACTTTAGAAAGATTATACTTAAAATTCAACTTGCTAATAAGTATATATTTTTATATGAGAAGAAATTCACTACAGTTCGAACTGTAAAATGTTTAGTGCAAAATTATAGAACGTGTAATGCAAAGTTGTAGAACGTGATGGATCCGTAGAACTTTTAACTGTGCACTGTAGAACCTTGATATCACGTATCGCACGCTGAAAACAACGCGCGTTCATAACTAGCTTAAACATGTGATACACTATAATTTGTTCTTGATTTAAGTGGGTAAGAATTTAGAGTGCTATCTTGAGATAATGTATCCAATTCAAACACAATTGGGTAAAATATAATATGACTGTTTTCAAATTATGGTTTTGAATTTGGGGATTGTAATTTGGACCAACCTAATGTTTGAGTAAATAATAGAGCTTACTTTAATTGGTATACAGACTAGGCTGACTCCACCGTCAAAGTCCGTACTTGCTATGCGTCAATTGACTCTACCATAATCATCATCACAGACCTTATCCATAGCTCTACGCCAAGAGGTCAAACAAAAATTAAATTTTAGTTTCTCTTCTATTTAATTCGTTTCAATAATTTACTCACCAATCAATCAATTCATCAATTTATCGTTATATTAATACACTCATGTTCTACAATATTTATTAAACTATGAGTTATTTGAATCTAAACTAACCTAACAATCAAGAAAACGAAAAATGTTACTTCAATGGAGATTGAAAATTTCCAATTAAGCATCCTCTAATGGATATCTCACTCATATTAACAATTAGGAGTGTGCATGATTGATTTTATTCATCAGTTTTTGGACCCAACTTGTAAATTTGGGTAGACAAAAATTGAAGCTGCAGGTCACATGTTGTCCTAATTTTTGAGTGGTTCCAATTTTATGGTAGTTTGTGAATTTAACCTGCCCACCTAAAATATTTGTGTTCTAGTCTATTTAAATTTTTATCTCAATTTAAAAGTAATACTTATATTAAAAAAAGAATTTAAGTTGCTACATTTCTACCCAGGACAAAGAGGTACCTAGTGCATAAACTAACATTAAAATGCAAATTGTGACAACCCTTTGATGAGTTGAATGAAATTAATTGTATTTTTAGTCACAAATTAATTTTAATTGTCTTATCAATTTTAACCAACTTATGACAGATCTAATCGACTCAAATATTATTCATCGTGATCATATTCACCATTTTCTTGTAAGATGTACCTTTAACAATATAACAGAGTATCATGTACTAACTTGCGATAAAAAATAAAAAATTGTTAAGCTCGGTTTCAGCCATTTCGCCCATGGATTGGAGTAACCCGATTAGAGGTGTTCATTTTTACTCAAGAACGTATTCACCTGGCCACCCAACCCGATCCAAACCGTATTTGACGTGAGACCCGAAAAAATCGTGTAAGGGAATGGGTAGGATCAACCCAACCTGACATAATGTCGATCGGGTCTCGGGTGACATTTACTAAACCGACTCATTCAACACCCCTATTAAAGTCAACCCATAATATACCCCATAGCACAACCCAACACATGAGAAGCGAGAGCCCATACTAGCCCACTTCCATTTTGATTTTGAAGCTTCAAATTAAAGCTTATAAACGTTTTATAGCTCTCATACATTTTTGATGTTGGACTCTATGGAGTGAAAGGCTGATTGCGCGACGTGGTGCAACGTCTACCCTCAATTTTCTTAAGTTGTTTCCATCTCAGCCGTCCATTACCGTCAACCTCGCTATCCATCCTTCACACACCTCTCAATCTCATTCTCTCACCGATATCGACCTCACCTCGCATTCGATGCGATTTCTTCTCTCGTTTCTGTTGGAAACCCTGGCTAGCAGAGCTTCGCCTCTCCGTCCTCTCTTCCTTTCTCGTCTTTCTCATTCGCAAGCATAAATCACCTCAAATCATATCTCTATCTACTTCATCTCACAACAAACGATTCTTGAGTTACCGTTGCGAATCGATCCGTTGATGAGTCTTTATCTCCATCACTATAAATTAAGCGATGGTGGAGAGAACACTCACCAACGGGTCGATTCTCAAGTGAAGATTCAAGCTTCACAGTTCACACACAACGTTGAAGACATATCTGCAACACCGGTTAGGGTTAATGTTTCTTCTTCTCCCTCTTTCATTTTTGGGTTGTTTGGGTTTTGATTAGGAGTTTTAGCAATCTATTTCTTTTTTTTGATTGGAGGTTTTTTATTTGAGTTATTGACTTGTGGGTCTTCAATTTCATATTTAATTTGTGGTTTTTCGATTTGTTTTGTTAGATTATATTATGTTTCCTATATTTAGTTTCCTATGTTTATGTTTCCTTTCTCACATATATTAGGGTTTCTTATTCTATTCCTATTGCCTCTATAAATAGAGGTCTCTTGTAATTCACAACACACACATCAATAATAAATCCCTCTCTTATTTCTATCATAGTATCAGAGGTATAGGGATTTCTTATTTCTATCATGGTATCAGAGGTATAATCGATCATTGGTCAAATCTCTACGCATATTTCGCTTTGCCCACTCGTCGATGATTTGTGATTCTGACGGGTGGGCGAGGCAATTCAAATCTCAACCTCTAGCAATCTCGCTTCCGCAAACATTCAAATCTCAATATTCTAAATCTCTTCTACCAAGTTCAAACACTGTCTCTACTCCTTTTTTGTCATTTCCCTTATTCTGTTATTTTCTTTCTCAAATCAATCGGTTCTTTTTTTACTCTTTACTTATCTTCTCTCACGAAGCAATCCTATCAACTCATCAATCAAAAATCTCGTAAATCAGAAAAGCTATCCCGTAATCCGGAAACCGACACGTGTACATCCCCGTAATTCGGAAAGTTATCCCGTAATCCGGAAACCGACACGTATACATCCCCGTAATTCAAAAATTTATCCCGTAATCCGGAAACCGACACGTGTACATCCCCGTAATTCGGAAAGTTATCCCGTAATCCGGAAACCGACACGTGTACATCCCCGTAATTCGGAAAGTTATCCCGTAATCCAGAAACCGACACGTGTACATCCCCGTAATTTGGACACCGCACGTGAGAGAAGAGCATCTTGCATCTGGCAATCATCGGGCAGCTGCTATCTCGCCATCAGCCAGCAGGCATCAGGCATCATTGGGCATCAGGCATCAGACATCATCTATATACCATCAGCCGTTGTCATCTCGCCATCAGCCAGCAGGCATCAGGCATCATCGGACATCAGGCATCATGCATCATCTATATGCCATCAGCCGTTGTCATCTCGCCATCAACCAACAGGCATCAGGGATTATCAAGCATCAGGCATCAGACATCAAACAACGGCACGCATCCTCCATCCTCGCCGCATCATCTCGACATCATCCTCTGCAGCCGCAACCCTGACGCAACTCAATATTATCTAGTTTCAAACTCAATTCTTATTTCACCTCATTGAGTTTGAGGGGGGCTGTTAGATTATATTATGTTTCCTATATTTAGTTTCCTATGTTTATGTTTCATTTCTCACATATATTAGGGTTTCTTATTCTATTCCTATTGCCTCTATAAATAGAGGTCTCTTGTAATTCACAACACACACATCAATAATAAATCACTCTCTTATTTCTATCATGTTTAGTGTTATGTTTTAATTTGGGGGTTTTCATTTTCAATTTCATTTTCAATTTGGGAGTTTAGGGTTCTGATTTGATTTGGGATTTAGGGTTTTAATTTGGGGATTAGAGCTCATAATTAGGGGTTTTCGATTTGTTTAGTGTCCTGTTTTAATTTGGGGGTTTTCATTTTTATTTTTATTTTCAATTTTAATTTTACTTTTAATTTCGATTTCATTTAAAGTTTTTCAGTTTGAGAATTAAGATTGAAATTATGGTTCGTAATTTGGGGATTTAGGGTAAGGGTTCAAAATTCGAGATTGAGGGTTCTAATTCTCTTCCTTCTTTGCATTGATGCGCCTATAAGTATAACTATAATATATGGTCCCATTCCGAAAGTTCAAAATTAATGAGCCATAACTAGTCAACAAGTTAAAAAGGAGAAAGTGTAATTGCAGAATTTACTAGCTACCCATTTAAGTATAGAGTTGATCATAGCCTTTTAGCAATAGATACATCTAATTCTATTATTTTGATGAAACAATTCAACATATGATATTAGTAGCATTAATCCCAACTGCCCTATCAACTTAAATAAATGTTCCAAAACACTTGGCTAGGCCAAAAAATGTTGACACTTGATGATGATGATTGACCTAGCCCACTTCCATTGAAGAATTGTTCCTATACAAAGAACTAGGTCGAGTTCTTCGGTCCGGTTTTAGCTGGGCCGGCTTGAAGGGCGGACCGGTTCAAATTTACTCACCTCTAGTAATAACCTTAAGGGTAATATGGTAAATAGACAGTTGCAGGAGGAATTTATTGAGGTGGGTGCTCCAAGGGATTGTACATGCTGATCGATACGGTGGCATTAACAAGACAAAAGGAGAGGGACCCCATGTATAATAATTATAAGAGCAAGGATAAAAATGAAAACTTGATTAAATTTTGGGTGTGGACAGTGCATATGATATACATACAGTAGAGGAGTTATGGATCTAAGATTGATATTGGATGGGAAAGGACAATATGGGGACATCACCTTAAATTTTCTTTGATTACGGCCAACTCAACCCATGTAAATGGACCAACATTGCCTTAATAACCCTATTAAATGACTACCCTTTCTACAACTCCACGTGGTCGATTTCTCCTTGAGTAACAAAAAATTAGAAGCATCAAGTGTTGTATATGTCATGAATTGAATTAATTCTTAATAAAATTGTCATGTTGATCAGTCAGTGAGTCAGAATTCAATGATATGATAAGACTTGCAACAAGCTCTGTCTAAGTTACAAGTATTAGGAGGTCATGTATTCTTCGTACATCATTCACACAACAATTTGTACATAATACAAATACATTAATGAATATACATTACCTAATAAACTTTCAAAATGAAATTTGTAAACTGAATAAATAATTAGTTAGGGATTGTCCAGAGCAATAAGCTCTATATAGCACTCAATCCTCGGTGCTTCCGATATCTCGTTCTCGTTGACCTTTTTTTTAAACAAATCGGGAATTTTTGTTAAGAAAATCGTTAGCCTACATTGTGATTAGTTTTTTTTTTATCCCTGAGCTTGTACGTGATATTATTCTACTTCAGTTTGTCAACATATATAAACTTTGTAATACATTCGTAACGTCATTTTGATTATCAAAATATATTTTATTCGATGTTTGAAATCAATGATTGATTGTTTACTTGACAAATTAGTCAACACTTAGATTAGTGGAGTATGGTGTACATCATCCAAAATCTATCCTGGACTAGCTATATGTAGAAAGCTTAGTTTGCGTTGACAAAAAAAGGACTACGATTAATGTATATTTTTTGCATGATATATATCATTAAAGATTCATTAAGCCCCCATTTAGGAGCTGAAAATGATGTTATACCAACACAAATCATCATTATGAGGTCTCTTTCACATAGAAATGTGTATTTCTCGAAAGTTTGGCGCCAAACCATTTTTTAAAAAGTTATGCAACTCTAATGTCAATATAACACATGACGATAAACCATGTTTCGTTTTCATCCATCTGCATTCATCAACTGTAATTAAGCTTATTATGGACTTTCTTGGTCACTAATACTCGAATTAGAAACAAAATGGGTACGACCCATTTCTCAAAATAGATAGTTGACTCAGTATCCCCAAGCCATTCTTTAAATCTAGCTAGGTCCCAATGCCCCGCACATAATTTATCAACTTCCATAAATCACCGACCTTATCTTAGTACTCATAACTATCAATTCTTCAACCAATCAATAAACAATGAATCCGGTGATTGAGGGTCTACGCTCTGCATCATTTTCTATTACCGAGAAATAAAGAGCATGTAGTATATCACTGGTAATATCTCATATCACTATCAGTTTTTGCAACTGTAACGGAGCACAAAAGGTATGTGCGCCGTTAGCACCGACATTTGTAACGGCGCACGCATAAAGTGTGCCGTTACACGTGCGCCGTTAATATCACACCTTTGTAACGGCGCACACCGTTATGTGCGCCGTTACAAATTGTGTTGACCGTTGACCACTTTTGTTGCCGTTATGGAAAACGGTCGGAAATTGAGCCGTTGTTGTTACCGTTAGTTTGTAACGGCGCACCTTGGTTTGTGCGCCGTTACAAGAAGTTTGTAACGGCGCACCTTGGTATGTGCGCCGTTACAAATATGTATTATAAATCTTGGCAGAACCTCCCCTTCTTTTCCTACAACATATCTCACACCTAGTTTTCTCCCGACAAGGGTAATTTCGTAATTTCGAAAATTTATAAATTTTCCC
The DNA here is from genome assembly GCA_963920655.1 of Geranium rotundifolium. NCBI lineage: Eukaryota > Viridiplantae > Streptophyta > Magnoliopsida > Geraniales > Geraniaceae > Geranium > Geranium rotundifolium. The sequence continues at coordinate 35,498,318 of OY987319.1, forward strand.
GAGCACCCTCAGACAAATCTCCCGAGAAGGTATGTACAAATTTTTAAATAATGCACTACATATAACTGCAAATTTGTATATGATTTCATCGATCCAAGTTTAGATTTTGTATGATTTTGCTTGTATGAATAATTTGCATGTTAAATTTATTAAATTAGTTTTGGAACTTATGAAATAAATTACTCGATTCCATGAATTGCATGATAACATTAGGGTCAATTCTCCCGATTCCATTAATTGCATGATAACATTAGGGTAAATTCTCCCGTAATTGTTATTTGCATGATAACATTATACATTAGGTTATTTGATAATAAACCACCATAATAGGGTATGTTGGACATTTAGAACCTAATTAGGGGTATTTTGGTCATTTATGACCTAATTAGGGGTAATAAGGTCATAAATGACCAAACAAGGGTAATTAGGTAATTTATGTGAATTAGAAGGTACGCACATATTTTGAAATAATGCAATATTATGTAAATCAATTGTTAACCGAATTTATATACATTACATATATAGAATGGATCGGAGATGGATGGGATCCGTAAAAATGAGTGAGGAATGGATGAAAGGATTAAGTAGTTTTGTAAAATTTGCGAGAAAAAACGCTCCAAGAGATGGTGTGGGACGTTTCAAGTGTCCATGCACGAGGTGTTGTAATTCTGCTTGGCACGATATGGAGACTATTTGCGATCATATATTGAGGAAAGATTTCCTTAGATCGTATAATGTGTGGTTCCATCATGGCGAAGCCGGAGGAGCTAGCTCGAGCCGGAATTGAGATATCAGTTTGAGGGAAACATTGGCGAATCAGCCTTGTTCGACGTCGGACAACAATCCAGTATACGTTCATCCTGTGCATCAGCTCGTGGATGATGTAGACCCGACTAGAGATGTAAAGATTGACGAGGACGAGGACGAGGACGAACAACAGAACATTGGAATAATAACCGAAGTCGAGGAGGGAGTCGCTAAGGAAACCATGACAGCATACAACCGGTTGGTGACAGACTCGCAAAAGCCGTTGTACGAAAATAGTGAGGATACTTCATTAGCAGCAATGTTAAGGATGTTGTCCATCAAGCAGAGCACCGGGATGTCTGACGAAGCTTTTACCAAGGTTGCCAAAGATTATTGTTCTACGTTACCCCAACCTAATACGTATCCATCTAGCTATGCAGCGGCGAAGCAGAAAATGAAGGCAATCCAACTGCCACACGTGAAATATGATGCATGTCTGTACGGATGCACACTGTACTACGGAACACAATCGCAACTCCAGACATGTGGCGTTTGTGGAGAGGCACGATACGCGAAGGTGGGAAAAAAATTAGTTCCGAAAAAGACGTTGTGGTACCTCCCATTGACTCCTCGACTTCGACGTTTATATCTTGCCCCAGAGATGGCTGAGTGGATGCGATGGCACGGAGAGCGGGAGAATGAGGATGATGAAATATTAGTACATCCATCGGACGGTGCGGATTGGATATATTTTGACGCTAAATACCAGTATTTTCTGGAGAAATACGGAACGTGCGGCTGGCGCTGTCAACCGACGGGTTCTCTCCATACAGGCCTACTGCGCCGAGTTACAGTTTGTGGCCTGTAGTCGCTATCCCGTTGAATTTTCCGCCCTCGATGGCTATGAGAAAGGAGTATAACATCCTCACCATGTTGATATCTGGTCCAAAATCACCGGGGAAATGCTTAAATAACTTCATGCGTCCGCTGATTGATGAGTTGAACCATCTGTGGGAGCACGGAGTTGTCACGTGGGATGGTTCTAAGAAAGAGGCTTTCATCATGCGGGCTGCTGTGATGTGGACAATAAGTGACTTCCCAGGCTTGGGAATGTTGGGAGGCATCCAGACTAAAGGATATAAGGCATGTCCTTTATGCTTGGACGAGATCGATTATGAACACAGTAACTCAAGAATCTCTTAACAAGGTGCTCGTAGGTTCTTACCACCGAAACATCCGCTGCGTTTTCAGCCGCAGGCTTTTAACGGGAAGACAGAGACACGGAGAAGGCCTACCCGGCATTCAGGGGCTGCTGTACTCAGTGCGATTCTACGTCATCAATACCCACCGCCTAGTCTGCATCCGAAGTTCAGTAAACGAAAAGGGGGTGGTGTTCGTATATGTTGGTCTCATAAAAGCATTTTTTAGAAGCTGCCTTATTGGAAAACTCATAAAGTCAGACATGCGTTGGATTTGATGCGTATAGAGAAGAACGTATGCGACAACGTCATAGGTACAGTTCTTGGAATTGCAGGGAAGACTAAGGATGACGTGAAAGCTAGGAGAACTTACGAGGAACAGGGTGTCCGGCAAGACCAATGGGTGCAAGACGGGGAGCTCCCAGATGCACCTGATGGCGTGGCGGGTCGTGATCGGAAGGAAGTACTGGAGCATATAAAAGCTGTTAAGTTTCCCTCTGGATATGCGGGAAGTCTAAAGAGCAAGGTGAATCCCGATGAGAAAAATTTCCTCGGATTGAAGACCCACGATTGTCACGTGTTGATGCAACGTATCTTCCCCCTTGTCATTCGGAAGTACGTTCCGCCTTATGTGTCAGAAGCATTAACAGAGCTGGGCAAGGCCTTTCAATTGTTGTGCACGAGGGAACCGAGGAAAAAAGCCCTGAAAAAGTTGGGGGAAGATATAGTGGTTCTAGTCTGTAAGTTAGAAATTATTTTCCCTCCTTCATTCTGTACAATTATGGTTCACCTTCTATTGCACCTCCCGGATCAAGTTTTGCGAACCGGCCCAGTTCATTTCACATGGATGTTTCCAATTGAACGGTATGATCCTTGAATTCGAAATATCATTTCCAATTACCATTTAACTGTATAATCGAATATCACATTAACCTTCATAATTCGATTGTAAGCAACTTGGCGTGTACAAGAAAAGTGTGCGAAACCCGCGATATCCAGAAGGTTGTATAGCCCAACAGTACTTGATACACGAATCTGTCACCTTCACTCAGATGTACCTTAACCGCGCCACTTCAGCCAACGAAAGTTTTGTTAGTCCAGCTCTAGGTTTCAACTTATCAGTTGTTTCCCCACATGTACAAGTTAAGAGTGTGGTGCGAAACGACAAATTGAGCACCTCCGAGATGTTCTGGGCGAATTGGACAGTGATTGAGAATTGTGCCGAAGCAGATACATTCGTAGAATCACATCGTGCAGGGTTCCAACGAATACACCCTAGGAAATCTCTTCAGGATCGATTCATGTCATTTGTCTTCGAGTGGCGCAGAATTGTACGTAATAGACATCAGTTAACTTGAATTACCATTTACAAATTTTAGGGATAACTCATTTATATTCCGTGTGCAGATGAGTGCTCCAGGGTGGCAACGAGAGTTGGTACTACTATCCAGAGGTCCTCGTTCGTCTGCTATTTATTCGCAGTGTACTGTTAACGGCGTCAAATTTTTATGCTTGAGAATCGACCAGGGCCGGAGAAATCAAAATTCAGGGGTCATGATTGAAGCAAACGACATATGTTACTACGGTGTTCTTATGGACGTATGTATCCTCACCTACTCGGAAGGCATGCCAGTCGTTCTATTCAAGTGTCGGTGGTACGACGAACGGACAAAGGAAGCAAATGGATTCATTTCGGTCAACACGTCCACAGATCGTCACAAACAAAACCCATTTTGCCTTGCTTTAATGGCAAAACAGGTATACTATATCGACGACCCTAAATCTGGACCGTGGAAGGTTGTTAACGTCGTGTCGCATAGGGGTCACTACAAACCGAGCAGTTTAGCCCGTGCCAGTGACGACGACGACCTGGAGTTTGAAGTCGATGAACCTTACCAAGAAGATCGAATTGACATCGTCACACCGGGTGGTATCACTATCGACCTAACAAACTTAATCCGGTGTCCACCGCCAGCACCTCCAGCTGAGAACGATGAAGAAGACGAAGAAACCAAGCACGACGACGAAGAAACCGATGACTGCGATTTGGAAGGGCATGAAGATTATGATTCCGCCGACTCTGATACTTAATATGTATATGTATGTTTGATTGGTTATGAATAAATGGTTTTTTTAATCTATCATCTATAAAGAGTAATTGGGTCAACTCCGGCCGAATTAGGGGCAATTTTGGTCAATTTCACCTTGAAAGGGTAATTCGGTCAATTCCGTTCGAATAAGGGGTAATTTGGTCATTTCGACCTTAAAAAGAGTAATTGGGTCAACTCCGGCGGAATTAGGGTTAATTCGGTCAATTTCACCTTCAAAGGGTAATTCCGTCAATTCGGTCAATTCGAACCGAATTAGGGGTAATTCGGTGAATTCGACCTTTAAAAGGGTAATTCGGTCAATTTGACCTTAAAAAGGTAATTCGGTCAATTCCGGCCGAATTAGGGGTAATTTGGTCAATTTGACCTTCAACTGTTTTTTTTCCTAAGTATGGATTTGTAATGGCGCACACAATACCATGCGCCGTTACTAATTTGTAACGGCGCACACAGTTAAGTGCGCCGTTACAAATCCACACTTAGGAAAAATTCAGACAGTTGACTCTTGTCCTTTGAAATCGGGTTTTCGATCCCGATCGAGATTCATACGTTGAACATAGTCAAATGAAATTATGAAACATGAACTAACAAGTCATTGCGCTCAAATTGGTACGGTCAGATTAACTTTTGGATCGACGTAAATAAAATAATATTATTTTTTACAGTTTGTAACGGCGCACATGGCCTATGTGCGCCGTTACACAAAGTCAAATAGGCCAGTCAACTATGTTGACTTCCCATTGACCGGTTAGATCTAGGTTCATACATTATCGGAATTGAATGAAATTTTGGCATATGAAGTACACATGCATTGCGCTCCTATCCGTACGGTTGGATTAAAACTTTATTTTCAACACATTCCACTTTCGTTGAAAGCGTGAGTTTAGGGTTAAGGAAGGTAAAACTCACAAAAACCCTAAACTCATTGATGATCAAACGTTCGGTAGATTAATATATTTTATTTTGAATCGAAACCGTTCGATTAGTTGGAAATTACATATACGTGGTATAGTACAAATTTGAAGAAAATCAAACCACGGGAAGACCGCTTATCAATCACGATCGATTTTAGGTTAAATTTAGTGAATTTAGGGTTTAGGGTTTGTTACGGCGCACAGACCTATGTGCGCCGTTACAAATGTGGCGCCACACGAAAAATCAAATTTCGCGGCTAAATTTCGCGAAAATTCAAATTTCGCGGGTAAATTTCGCGAAAATTTAAACTTCCCGCAGATATTTTGGTTGTAACGGCGCACATCATTGTGCGTCGTTACATATTTCGCTTGTAACGGCGCACATGGATAGATGCGCCGTTACAAATATGTTGACCGTTGCAAAAGTTGACCGTTGGTTCAGACAACGGTCAGAAACGACTCGATTTCTGACCGTTTCGGTTTGTAACGGCGCACATTATAGGGTGCGCCGTTACAAAATTTTGGTGTAACGGCGCACCCTATATGTGCGCCGTTACAAAAATCGCAAATAAATTTGGGCAGAACCCTTTTTCTTCCTCCTGCGTTTTTTTCCTCCTTTCTTCCCTTGCTGCCGTCGCCGATTCTGTCCACTTGCCGTCGCCGTCGCCGTCGTCCCGCCGTCCCCGTCGTCCCGCCGTCGCCGTCAACCCCACCGTCGCCCCTTCTCAGGTAAGTACCCTAATTCTGATTATTGTTAGTTTATCATCAAAGTAAAAATTGAATGTTAATGTTGGAAATTTGCATGTTAATGTTGAAAATTGCATGTTAATGTTGAAAATTGCATGTTAATGTTGTAAAAATTGCATGTTAATGTTGAAAATTGCATGTTAATGTTGTAAAAATTGCATGTTAATGTTGTAAAAATTGCATGTTAATGTTGAAAAAATTGCATGTTAATGTTGAAAATTGCATGTTAATGTTGTAAAAATTGCATGGAAAAAAATTGCCCCTTAGGGGCAATTTGGGAATTTTGAAAAAATTGCCCCTTAGGGGCATTTTGGGAATTATGAAAAAATTGCCCCTAAGGGCAATTTTGGAATTATAAAAAAAATTGCCCTGTAGGGGAAATTTGGGAATTATGAAAAATTTGCCCCTTAGGGGCTTTTTGGGAATTATGAAAAAATTGCCCCTTAGGGGCAATTTGGGAATTATGAAAAAATTGCCCCTTAGGGGCAATTTTGGAAATCTCACAAAAAATTAGCCCCTTAGGGGCAATTTTGGAATTTTGAAAAAAATTATCCCCTTAGGGGCAATTTTGGAAAACTCACAAAAAAATTAGCCCCTTAGGGTAATTCGGGCATTTTCGGCCGAATTTCTCTATTCTTTCGGTCAAATTGACCTTAAAAGTCTTATTCGGTCAATTACAGATAATGGAGCCTAGACGTAAGGCACCTAAGGCCAGGGCACCTAGGCGAGCCACCATGGACATTCCATTTTTCCAAGCTTCGCAGGCGCCGGAGGTACATGATGAGATGTACACTCCGTCACCGCCGCAGCCGACTCAGCCCACTCAGCCGACTTATCTGGGCTGGGAGTTCCAGGTCCCGGATCCTCGGAGTTTCCAGGAGATGCTCGGAGACGTCGCAGGACCCTCCGAAGAGGACTTTGTGCCGGATGAGCCCGAACTGCCGCTGAACGAGTGGAGGCTCGTACCTCTCGAGTACAGAGAGATTCCGAGGTACGAGCTGTACTTCGACTACAAGGTGGAAGTCGACTGCCTGAACACGAAGAGTTGGGAAGCCAGGGCAAAGAAGTACCAAAAGATCGACATCAACATCGCCGACGATGAGAGAGCAGTTCAGGCGAACGGAGGTCCGTTGCTCTTGACGTGGGAAAACGGCCGACCACGTGTCGCAGGAGGAATCCTTTCGGCCGATAGGGTGAAGACGATTATAGGGAAATTCGCTCAGGAACGCGATGCTTCCTACCAGACGTTAAGGGATTTGCCGCCGTTTGAGTTCCAGGCGTTTTGGAGGAGTTTCGGGGTAATTTCAACGTTTACTCTAATTTTTTTCCAATTGTTCGTATTAAAAATATTCACGTCATATTTGTGAATTTCAGCGTTTGTTTGAAGTCACCGATTCGGTTGAGCTACGGGGTTGGATTCGTGAGACGGCCATAAGCGCTTACAAGGAGCGAAAATCCAACATGAAGCGGTTATACAAGCTCTACGTCGACCCGACTAGATTGGACCGGAATGGGATTCCCAAGAGTCTGAAAGGGAAGAAGTCCCAGTGGCGGTGGCTCGTTGAACATTTCGATGCCAACGAGGTATATTACTAATTTTTACTTTAATTTTTTTTTGAATTTTTACTATTTATCATGTGAATTTACTTTGATTTTTTTTTCCAGGAAAATGTTGGTACTCAAATGAGTGCCATTCGGAGGAGCTAGAACAAATTAAACTACCACACTGGTAAAGTCCCATTTCGAGCGCTTTGGGAGAGGATGTCGGCGGCTGGGGAAGTGGAGGTCTCCAAAAAGTTGGAGGGCTTACTGAAGGCTCACAAGGTCTTACTAGGCCTGGTGATGATGCACAGGAGGAGGAAGAGGGACTCAACCCGAAGCTTGTAAGTTTCAATATTTTTTTAATATTTTGATATTTAAATTTATTATATTAATCAAATTTTTTTTGCAGCTTTACATTAAGAGTGCGCTTAGGGATTGGAAGAATGACGAGGCGAACTACAACGAGGATGGAACGCTGAACAAGATGACCGACGCTGAAGAGGATGAGGTCATGCGACAAGCTGCCGACCATGTTCGCCAAATCGAGCTTGCCAGGGGAGTTACCATAGAACCCTCCAGAGGACGACGCATCCGGGGTTGCGGGAGTGCTTACGAGGAACCGCCGAGACAGAGAAGACGTTCGACTTCCTCTGACGGTAGTCAAGCGGAGATTGCGGAGCTCCGGACTGAACTCACGGAACTTCGCGCTGAACGTGAGCAAGCCGCCGCCGAAAAACAACAAGCCGCCGCCGAGAAACAGCATGCCGAGCAGATGTTCCCGTACATCCAACAACAGCTGCTGTTACTCAACCCTAATCTCGCCCCTCCACCTCACCCTCCGAATAGTTCTAGAGATCCTGGAGGCCCGTCCTCATGGATTTTATGTAAATTAAATATTTTATTCAAAAATTTAAATATTAATATAATTTTATTTTCAAATTCAATATTCATTTCTAAATAAAAAAAATAAATTTTTGAAAAAATAATAAATATAAAATTTATTTTATATTTATTATTTTTAAATTTTTTTTTAATTTTATTATTCTGCATTATTTGCAACGGCGCACAAAAAGCGTGCACCGTTACAAATTTGACGGCATTTATAACGGCGCATCGGGTCTGTGCGTCGTTACAATTATTGACGACTTGTAACGGCGCACACACGCAGTGCGCTGTTACTCATTGTAACGGCGCACTCCGTTAGTGCGCCGTTACAAACGGTAACGGCACCGTCAACTTCATCAACGGTGACGGTAGCATTTGTAACGGCGCATTGATTGTGTGCGCCGTCAACGTTAGTAACGGCGCACGTCCTTTGTGCGCCGTTACAGGGTGTAACAGCGCACAGACGGCGCGTTGTGCGCCGTTACAGCCTGTAACGGCGGCACTGTAACGGCGCACGATAACGGCGCCGTTACAGACCTTTTTGTGCGCCGTTACAACAAATCCTCTGTAACGGCGCTGTTAGCGTGCGCCGTTACAAATAAAAAAACTGATAGTGGATGTAATGACTTCATGATTATTACATAATATATCTGTCACTTCACCCGCAACTGTTAATGTTAACGCTCTTTTGAAATAGTAGTGAAGTGTTGGTTGAAGGTAGGGGAGTTCAAAGTACCACGTCTAATGGCGGTAGTAAAGGAAGAGAATCAACAACTAAATCTGCAGGTTAGGGGGTCGTTGTGACAGATTGGCTTCCCATACTTTTGACACTTTCATACCCTAACTTTTTTTTTCTCTTTTTTTCATATCTGACTTTCATTTTGGACAATTTACCCCTAAAATTCTCAAAATACCGAAATTACCCCTGGTCTAATGGAGAGAACCGGCCCAATTTTTTAAAGAGTGTGAAAAGATGAAATTACCTCAACTGTTCATCAAATTTTCAAGTGAATGCCATTGGACACTCCTACTTCATCAAAACAGAGCGTCATGCGGCGTCGATGGCAGGAGATGATGGCGGCGATGACTGTCTCCCGGGAGGAGGCTCGGCTCCGCCGGAGACTTGCGGCGGCGGCGCCGGAGCAGTAGTCACATGCAGAGGCGAGGTGACGAAGCTGCTGGGCAACGAGCACCTCGTCGATCGCCGGAGCTTACTTGTTGGGCTTCGTACCTGGTGACCGGAGTGACCGGAGTTGGTGGAGGTGACTGAAATTGTGCCAAAATTTTCACTCGCCGGAAAGTGTGCCGAAAAATATGTTCCGGCACACTTTTCGGCGAGTGAAAATTTTGAATTCTTGAACTCATTTCTTATTCCCTCTCTCCCACTATCTCTTTTCCGCCCATTCTGTGTTGGAGACGATCGTCGGAGCACCGCATTCTACCCTTTTGGTCGCTGCCCAGTACCCACCTCGTCGATGCTCGCTGCCCACCTCGTCGATACTCGCCATTTTGTGTTGTGGAGGCTGTAGAGGAAGAATCATGGCTGGTTCCGGCGAAGAATCACGAGAGAAGACGAGAAGGAAGGGTCGAGGACGATGGGATCGAGACGGACACCTTGGCGGAGGTGTTCTGGAGGCCTCGTCGGTTCACCGTGCTCCCCACATGCCGGAGAAACCCCGACGATGGATGCCTGAGAAACGCCGGTGAGACGGGGTTGCGGAGGTGGAGGAGAGGAATAGTTGAATGGGTGACATACCTTTGAGAATTAGATGAATTGTTGATGGCAATTTCGTCTTTGTACACTCTTTATTTGGATCAGAATTAAACCAGATTTAATTTTGATTCAATTCAGGGATAATTTAGATATTTTTAAATTTTTGAAGAAAGTTGTCCCAAAATGAAAATAAGGTATGAAAAAAAATGTGAAGATATGAAAGTGTCATAATGTATATTCAAACGCACAAAAGTGTCATTTTTCATCGTTACTTTTTTTTGAATAATTCTATAACTAACCTTATAAACCTAAAGGTCAACCCTCTCAACCAAACCCAACCCTTCAGTTCCCCGTAAAGTAACTGTTTTTTTATTTTAACTTACAATTTCATGGTTGAATTTTTGCGACATGCAAATATCGCTTTGAGATATTTTATGACCTAAAAAAATACAACATTTACACATCTATAAGCATCCACCAACAGTTAAGATCCTTGCATTTTTTTTTTTTACATTTATATATTCCATATAAATAAGCATTACACAATATTATAATAACGGAGTTGGTTGCTATGGTTGGACCATAGAATTAAACTGACATGAATTTAGCATATAGTTTCTTATTACCAAATATATAACCAAACTTATATGATCAAACTTACTAATAAATATATAATCAAAACCAAAATGATTTAACCAAACTTCATAATGGCTAATAACTTGATGTGGGTACAGAAATCACCAAGTGAGTAGTTTAGAATTATTTTGCATTTAGTGCCGTATAATTAGACGCCAATTAGCTAGTTCCAACTAAACACCACTTCTTTAAAATTACAACCATTGATTTTATGCTAATTCTAATTAACTACAATGATCCACAAGAAATAGGAATTGGGCCTGAGAGAGTTTGAGCTTAAAGAAGTTGGGCTCAATTTAACACTCATCTTAAGTTTGCCCATTATATCTTATTTACTAATTTTATAGACAAGTTAAATAACAAAACAAAATAGGATTTATGTATTTGTTTTACTAAAAATGTCTAGTATTTCGAAATTGTTATGTCCTCATGATTTGATAGAATAGTCTTTTGGGTTAAATGTGAATTTTAACGTGTATATTTTATTGGGTGTTCCTCCTATCTAAAACTCAAATCTACATAAATGTCGAGTTTCGTGTTGCTCTCCCAAAACAAACCAAATGCATTAAACCCTTTTCATATTCGAGATTTTTAACACGGAACGAATTTTTAATCAGGCTCTTAACCACTAACTAAACTCACTTGGTTAATCAATTATGTCATTTTCAAAGAAAATGAGTATTTTATAACAAAATTTGATCAAGAGCAAGTAGTCCAACCCAATGTGACGATGGCAAAATTGATTTTAGGGATAATTACACTTTGCCCCTGCTAAAATGATCACTTTTACATTTTACTACAACTAAAAATAAAGTTTACATTTTACTATCGCTAATTGCGTTTTTTTACACTTTGCCCTAACAGTGTTAGATTTTGGATGAAAATTTTCATTTTATAACAAAAAGACCAAAATACCCTTAGGGTTTTCTTCTTTAACTAAGATCAACCTCCACTCAAATCCGGTCAGACCCGGTTTAATTATTAATAATTAAAATAATATTAATTAATAATTAAAATAATATTATTTATTAATAATATATTGAAACTTTCGAATTACATGACTCTCTCATACGAAATCTTTTTCAGGCTCATAGTGTATCAAATCGAAGAGAATCGAAAGATCAACTACTTTAATAAAAGATTTATTTATTAATACTTAATATTATTTTGATATTTAATAATTAAGAAATATTAATTATTAATAATATATTTAATTATTAATAATATGGTGAAACTTTCGAATGACATAACTCACTCATACGAGTTTTGTTTCGGGCTCATAATATATCAAATAGAATAGAACCATAAGTTCAACAATTTCGAAGAAATAAGTGTTTGTCTAAAATTTCATCTAACTACAACAAATTTTTTAATCTTTTAAAAAAATTCGTCCAACATTTACCAGTGTTAGAGCAAAATGTTAAAAAAGTTATTAATAATTACTTATTTATATTTTTGGTAATAATTATTTATCACGTAAAATTTAATCAATTATTAATAATATATAGACAAATACTTCTTTCTTCAAAGTTGTTGACTTCCAATTCTCTTTGATTTGATATAATATATGAGCCCGAAACAAAATTCGTACGAGAGAGTTATGTTATTTGAAAGTTTTAATATATTATTAGTTATTATTATAGTTTATAATAATTATTATTACTATTAATTGATATTATTTTAATAATTAATTTACCTTTAAATTTAATTATTAATAATTTATAATTGAAAAAATGATTTCCTTTTATTTTTATTAAATAATTATAATTAATAATAAAAAATTATTTTTTTATTAATAAATATTATTAATATAAATTATATACTATTAATAAATATTATAATTTGATGAATAATGGAATCAATTTGAAATTTTGATTGATGATTGAGGGCAATTTTGACTTTTCATACAATATGAAAATTTTCCATCCAAAATCTAATACCGTTAGTGTAAAGTGTAAAAAATACGCAATTAGCTGTTGTAAAATGTAAACTTTTTTTTAGCTGTAGTAAAATGTAAAATCGGTCATTTTAGCATGGGTAAAGTGTAATTATCCCTTGATTTTAATTTAATTAATTTATCAATAATTTGTTTTAACCAGCCATTTATTTTCTAAATTTTTCGAAAGTTTCTACTTTACCTATTAAAATATGATTTTTACTTAAATTACCTGGATACGCCACGTGGTCTCCTCATGTCTCATCTCTGCCAAGGAAACAGGGCCCACAGTTTCGCCAACACAAACGTTGTCCAAACAATTCAATTCGGTATATTTGTGGCAGCAAACCAATTGCCAATTGACAAGTGGACAAGTTTGATTACATATGTTTCTGACGTGGCACATATCGCTTGTCTGACCAAATCTCGACCATACGATCGTTTTATTGCCTAATAGATATCAAACTCCTTAATTGAGCTAAAACGAGCCTCTCATTGTGAAATTGTATAATTCAATTTTGTTTCTCGTAAAGGAAATGGTATTAATTTGCAAAAGAACTTCGTATCGAAATTGACATTTCAATGTGACATCACTTGAACATAAATAATACGATTTTCTTAGTTATAACATATATGTGAGATCTTACTAGATGAGAATTAGAATTGTAACATTTAAGCCAACTGGTTGTATACACTTAAGAAATTTATTTAATGTTTTTGTAATTACATATTTTTATATAAGTTTGTTAACATATTTTTCATGTACAAGTTAAATTGTATAGTGGCATAAATTAAAAAGATAGACAACAGGTTTTATACTCTTCAGGTATATGAATTTACACTCTTCAAGTAAATATCATAAGTATATGAATTTATTTGTAATTAACATGTCGTAGGGGTATATTTGTCATTTCAGTTTTGAATGAAAGCCCACATTTATGTTACTGTGTTGTGTTTTTTGTGTTCTCTTCACATTAAGAAAGTTGTGACAAATAAGGTTCATTAAGGAACATGTTTTCGGAATCAAAACAAAAACAATCTCACTTTCAAGACTTCAACAAATGTCACATTCTTCATCTATGAAACCCTAACAAAACATTATATGCACTTTGCTTCACAAATTTGAACCAAACATGGAGACTTTCTTACCACTTAATGTCCATGATTGCAATTTTTATTATTTAAAATTTCGTTTAACTGATCTCGAACTTTAATTATATTTTCGACCATTCTTTTCAGATCGCATTATCTCGACAAACTTGCATATATTACGGTGTGCCCATTTCTCTTTTTCACGTCTATGAGTTGATAAGGTAACACAATTTTCAAAATAAACCGTTTCACTGCTCGTTAATCATGCCCATGCTTTATTACGGGTCAAACACTACAGACAATATTATTTATTATATCAATTTTACTTTATTTGACAGCGGTTAAACAACTCAAAAACTTGTTTCATTTGAACTTGAATAAAATGAGATTTTATACATATTGTTAGTATACATTGCACCGTAAAAGTTGATTACAATTGAAATATGATTCTAATTAAAACTGAAGATGGAATTTACTGCACAAAAATGCTAAAATCATGTTACCCTTCTCAGTTGCTTGCAGTGCACGGAACTCCTTTTTTGTTGTTCTTCGCTAAGAACTTAAAACAAATATAAAAACAGTATTTAAGGAGATATATGTTCCTCGGCTCATTTCTTCTTTTCTCAGGAAAATGTTTAAATTTGTTACAAAACTCCACTTTCAAAGCTTCATGTTTTCTGCAATGTCACATCCTCGATCTATAAAACAGTGGATGAACTTTGCTTAACAAAGTTCAACCAAACATGGAGACTTTTTCAATTTTTAAATTAACCGCTCAATGTTCATAATTACAAATTTTTAAAACTCGGTGTAACTGATCTCCAACATTAATTATATTTTTGATTATTACTTTCGACCCTATTATCTCGACAAATTTGTGCACATTACGGTGTGCCCATTTCTCTTCTCCGGTGTCCATGAGTTAATAAAGCAACATAAATTTATAAAAAAACTGTTTTACTAATTAAAGAATTATGTCCATACTTTATGACGGGTCAAACACTTTAGAAATAAAATAATTTTATTTATTTTGAAATCGTCCTGTCACTCAGTATATCAACTCCGTATCTTGATTTTATTTTATTTGACAACTCTTCAACATATAAAAAACTAATTTCATCTAAACTTGAATAAAATGACAATTTATATATATTTTTAGTATACATTGCACTGTAAAAGTTGATTACAATTACAATATGATTCTAATTAAAATTGAAGATGGAAATTACTGCAGAAAAAGGCTAAAATCATGTTACCCTTCTAAGTTGCTTGCAATGCACGGAACTCTTTTTTTGTTGGTTCTTCTCTGAAAACTTAATTAAAACAAATATAAAAATGGTATTTAAGGGTATATGTTCCTCAGCCCATTCCTTCTTTTCTCAGGAAAATCTGTAAATTTGTTACAGAACCCCATAGTAATATATGAGAGCACCAAGTTGCTTATGAAAATTATTTATATTGTATACAATATATATTTCATTAACATATAGATTAATTTTTAATAAATATGTTGTAGGGGTATATTTATCATTACACCTTTGAATGGAAGCCCACTTTTATGTTATTACTACGATGTGTTGTGCTTCGTGTGCTGTTCTTCGATCACATTAAGAAAGTTGTGTCAAATAAGGTTCATTAAGAAACATGTTTTAGTATCAAAACAAAAACAACTCCACTTTCAAGCTTCATGTTTTCAACAATGTCACATATTCTCAATCTATAAAACAGTAGATGATCAACTTTGCTTAACAAAGTTCAACTAAACATGGAGACTTGTTCAATCTTTAAATTAATCACTCAATGTCCATAATGACAAACTTTTAAAACTTTGTGTAACTGATCTTAAACTTTAATTAAGGTTTTGACTATAACTTTCAGATTGTACTATCCCGACAAATTTGCGCATATTGCGGTGTGCCCATTTCTCTCTGCCGCCTCCATAAGTTAATAAAGTAACAAGGATTTAAAAATCAAAAAACTGTTTTACTAATTAATGAATTATGTCCATGCTTTCTGAATGGAAAATATCACATGTCTAGCCAGATCTCGACCGTACGATCATCTTGTTTTCCAATAGATTAAAACTCCCAAGTTCAACCAAAACAAGCCTCTCATTGTGAAATTGTATAATTCAATTTTGTTTCCCAAAAGAGAAAGGCTATTAATCATTAATCACTGATTGCATAAGTGAGACTCATAGATGTTAATAGTGATATATTAACGCACTAAGACATTTTATGAAAGTAATTTATATAATTTATTTTTATATGATTTTATTAACCTATTTAATTTATTAAAAACTAAAACACTTATGAAATGAAGTATATCTTAATTTTGATGTAAATTTCATTGACATATTGAATTTAGTTATTTGTAATAAATAGGTTGCAGGGTGTATTTGTCATTTCCCAATTGGATGAAAGCCTAGTTTTGTGTTAGTGTGATGGATTGATTTGATGCATTGTGTGCTCTTCCTTACATTAAGAAAGTTGTGACGATTAAGGTTCATTAAGGAACATGTTTTTGCATCAAGACAAAAACAATCCACTTTCAAGGCTTCATGTTATCAACAATGTCACATTCTCTATCCATGCATAAAACCCTAACAAAACAGTGTAGATGAACTTTGCTTAACAAATTTCGACCATGTTAGACTCATTCAATCTCAAAATTTACCCCGTAATGTCCATATCTACAAACTTTTAAAACTTTTTATAACTGATCTCAAATTTTAATTACACTTTCGACCATTACTTTCAGATCACATTATCTCGACAAACTTCCATGTATTGCGTTGTGACCATATCTCTTTTCCACCTCCATGAATTAGTGAGGGAACACAATTTTCAGAAGAAGAAAAAAACGGTTTACTAGTCAATTATATCCATGCTTTATTACATGTCAAACACTCCGGACAGAAAACAATTTTACTCATTTGAAACCGTTATGTTATTCAGTATATCAATTTTACTTTATTTGACAGCTCTTAAACAACTCGAAAACTAGTTTCATCCAAACTAGAATAAAATGAGAATTTACATATAGTGTTAGTATACCTATTGCATTGTAAAAGTTAATTACAATATTTACAATTTGATTGTAGTTAAAATTGAAGATGGAAAATATAAATGACACAAAAAGCTAAAATTATGCTTGCAGTGTAAGCAACTATCTTTTTTTATTGGTTCTTCTCTTAAAAACTTAAAACAAATATAAAAACAGTTTTTAAGGGGATCTGTTCCTCAGCCCATTTCTTCTTTTCTCAGGAAAATCTGTAAATTTCTGTTACAAAAAGTTTATTCATTTTCTTTTTCAATTCACACACTCTGTTCATCAGTATAAATACAAGTAATTTACTACACAATCAATCATAAAAAAAAATCAGAAAATAAAGAACAAAAAGGTCTCTCTATGTTAAAAAATTGAGCATTCGGGGAAATAAAGAAATGGAGAAAATTCGAAAGAACAAGGAGGAGATGGAATTGCCCCCGGGATTCCGATTCCACCCGACCGATGAGGAACTCATAATTCACTACCTGAATCCTAAAGTTTCCGATCCCAACTTGGAGGCCATAGCGATCGGAGAAGCCGATCTGAACAAGTGCGAGCCTTGGGATTTGCCTAGTACGTGAGAGCTTGATCACATTAATCCTAATAAGTTGTTGGTCGATTTCTTGATTTTCTTGTTTTGTCAGGCAAGGCGAAAATGGGTGAGAGGGAATGGTACTTCTTTTTTGCCCGGGACAGGAAGTACCCGACGGGGTCGAGGACGAACCGGGCGACGGAGGGAGGGTACTACAAGGCCACCGGCAAGGACAAGGAGATCTTCAGTGGGAAGACTCTTGTGGGCATGAAGAAGACTCTTGTCTTCTACAAGGGGAGGGCTCCTAGAGGTGAGAAGACCAGTTGGGTCATGCATGAGTACCGTTTGGAGGGCCAATTCTCAATGTACAACCTCCTCAATCCCCTGCCGGTACGTACGCATGCAAGTTTTATTCAAATTAACAAATAATTTATAGTTGATGACTCGGTTGTTAGAAATTTATATTGCGACAGGCGTCTATGAATTCCCAGTCCCAGAGCGAATGGGTGATTTGTAGGATCTTTGAGAAGAGCTCCGGCGGAAGGAAGGCGCCGGACTATGATCCGATGACCTACTTGTCGGAGGCGGAGGAGCACGTGATGATCGCACAAGACCAGATGATCAACACTACTAGTTATAACATGAGCAACACCAACACAACAACTTCCTTAATCTTGTCCAACCAGAATGCTGCTCAAGACAACATCATCTCCGACCCCAACCTGGAGTTCCAGGACTCCATCTTGGCGATGCTCTTCGACGACAACGAGAATGGAGAGAACATGAACATGGACTCGGTCATGATGGGGAGCTCCAACAATAATAACGAGATCGGTACGGACAATGTGACCCCCTCAACTTCAGGTGGACCTGTGGACATTGATTGTCTCTGGAATTATTGAACTTTAATTTGCTTCAAACAATAAAAGGAGAAAAATGCATGCACTATATATACTATTTGTGTTTCTCTCATTTTATATATACTATACCTTTTATGTTACTTTGATTATAAGAAAAAGAAGAAGAAAAATGCTTTGAATTTGAAAGTACCTATTATCTAGAAATCTTGATAAGGGTTTATTTAAAGTTCATCATTATTATCTGTGATAAATAAGACGAATAAATTTGGGTTTAGTTTTTATATATATGATTATTCGAAATCCACTTCTTGTCAACATTGAATTATGACAATTTGATCTCTAAAATGATGGCTAGATTAAAGTACACTTGTAGTAACTAATTTGTATTGATTCTTATTTATTGAAGATGAAAGTTAAGTGTATTGTTTAGTTGTAGTAACTAATTGTATTGTTTTAAATTGACTGAAAAAACTAAATATCCTTCACTATTCATTTAATTTTCAAAAAAATATCTCGTATTCTCTCTCTCTCCCTCCTTCCTCCACCGCCACCTCCATCACCACCATCACCATCATTTCCTCCATCACCACCACCATCTCCGTCGCCACCTCCTCCACGACCACCACCACCATCTCCGTCGCCACCTCCGTCGGAGTTGGAGGTGGTGGCGGCGGCGGTGGTGGTGGTGGTGGAGGAGATGTAGTTGGTGGCGGTGGAGATGGAGGAGATGAAGGTGGTAGCGGTGGTGGTGGTAGTGGAGGAGGTGGCGACGGATGGGGAGGGGATGGTGGTGGAGGGGCGGGAAGGAGATAATGGTGGAGGTGGTGGCAGTGGAGATGGAGAAGATGGAGGTGGTGGTGGTGAAGGTGGGGTTGGTGGTGGAGGAGATGAAGGAGGGGAGAGAGAGAGAGAGAGAGAGAGAGAGAGAGAGAGAGAGAGAGAGAGAGAGAGAGAGAGAGAGAGATTTTTGAGAGTTAAATGAATACTGAAGGGTATTTTAGTCCTTTTCATTCAACTTAAAAGCAATTATTTACCTCTTAAGGGTATTTTAGTCTTTTCACACGTTAAAAATGTTAAAAACTAACGAAAATGGACGTAATGAGTAACGGTGAGAAAAATAAAATTCTTGGGTATTCACCCTAACACGAAAAATTATAGGTGTAGTTATGTGATAACGTGAAAAATCTAGGTGTAATTATCTGGAATTATCTCTAAAAAAAACGATTTCTAGAAAAAGTATAACGAAAATGTCTTGTACTCATAATTATTATATAGTTTTATTTATCAAGCTAGACATAAGAGTACACGAAGCAAAAATAACATCGTTATGGTATTGATTAATATTATATTTTTTGTTTGATATTGTCCGACAAAAGTAACGAATCACTTATTTTATCGTTTTAATGAAATTTTTTTTGTTTGTTTAAAAACTGTAACGACAGATACAAAGATTAGAATATATTAATCGTGCCACTAGAAAATATATACCTATAACGACTAATTTATCCGAATATATTTAATATTAGTAAGTAAAATAAGTTATAATATAAAAACATACACATATATGAATAAAAATTTTCTTGTCCGATATCTTAATTAATTAGACATAACTATGAATATATACATATAGCAAGATGACTATTACAATTCTACTCCCTCCTTAATTTATCATAAGCTCGGACCAATAAGTAGGGTGATCAAAGACGAGACGAGAATGAAATTAGGAGACAAACTTATTATTTTTGTTGATGTCCGAATGTTTATTCGTAATTGTGTGCTTTTTTGTTTGAGAATTAGGCCACTAACCACGAGTTATAATTGATTGGAAAAAAAACAAATGCAATTCAATTTCAATTAAGAATTAAATCCTTCCATGATTTACTTATAACTTCAAAATAGTGTTTTCTATCAAAAACGGTATAAGAGCAAACAAATAGTAAGTAAAATAATATAAAATATAGTGAGCATTCTCACGGCAAGCTAACAGAAGAGATGAAAACAAATATTAGAAGCAATTGTTTAAGAGGAATAATTGAGTTTTATGTAAGGGAGATGACTATTTATAAGTATGAGATACACTACCTTTAGCCATCTCTCCAGAGAATAAATTACTTAGATAGCAAGTAACAAATCTAAGAGGGTATAGAAATGAGCTGGTGGGGTCCACACATGTGATCTACAACACTCCCCTTTAGACACCACTTATTTACAAAAATTATATTTGACATTATATCATATGACCTTAAGACAACCTCGTTAAAAACCTTTTTAGGAAAACCTAGTAGGACAAAACCTGAATAAGGAAAAAAGAGTACAACGTACTTCTGAAAATTGATCATCTGCAAGATTGTTGCTCCCCCTGATTGTTACTCCCCCTAAGAACTGGTACAATCACTTTTGTTGCTTGCTAATTCGACGCATGCTCAGTCTGTATACGAGCTTCTCGAAAGTGGATATCGGTAATGCTTTGGTGAATAAATCTGCAAGATTCTCACTTGAGCATATTTGCTTTACATCAATCTCGTGACTCTTCTGGAGTTCATGAGTGTAAAAGAATTTTGGTGAGATGTGTTTTATTCTATCTTCTTTGATGTATCCTCCTCAGATTTGAGTAATGAATGCTGCATTGTTTTCATATATTATAGATGGAGAACTTGTTATTAAGGAGATCCCACATGATTCTCTTATATGCGGAATGATTGATCTCAAGAATACACATTCTCGACTTGCTTCATGCAGTGCCAAAATTTCTGAATAATTTGAATACATTGCAACCAAAGTCTGCTTTGTTGATCGCCAAGACATCACAGTCTTATTGCAGGTGAAAACATATCCAGTCTGGGAGCGTGTTTTATGTGGATCTGAAAGATATCCCGCATCTGCATATCCTATCAGACCTGCATTTTCAGTGGATTTTGCATATAATAATCCTAAATCTTTTGTTCCACTCAAATAACGGAATATATGTTTGATCCCATTCCAATGTCGTCTAGTAGGCTTAGAACTAAATCTTGCCAGCATATTTACTGCAAATGCAATATCCGCTCGTGTACATTGTTGTGGGGTCAAAAGGTCTCGTTTCGAGACCATTTAACCTCACAATTCGGTGCAAATGCGTCCGTTAGTGGACGAGTAAGGCCCGGGAGTGCATGTTTTATGCTTTTTGGTGTTTTGAGGTGCGTACGCAGGTTCGGGAGGAAAAAGGTCCAAAAACGAGGCACCGAGCAAAAAGTCAAAGGGCGTTGACCAAATAGCCGGGCAGAGAGCTTAAGTCACGATCGTGCCTCCATTAGGCACGATCGTGGCTCATTAGGCACGATCGTGACTCAGCCAGGGACGATCGTGGCCCCCCTTTGAATTATAATGCCGAATTAAATCCAACTTACAGTGGACTCCCCCGATCTCAGTCACGGGGGAGTCACGATCGTGACCCAGGGAGGCACGATCGCCCCTCGAAGACCCACGATCGCGGCTTTACACGGGGACAGGATCGAGGAGATTCAAAATATCTTACCTACCCCAGCCACGATCGTGCCTGAAGGAGTCACGATCACCACCATTTCCAAGTCACGATCGTGCCGCGAGAAAGACACGATCGTGACCCAGACATAGTCACGATCGTGCCTTTCTGCCCACGATCGTGCCTTCCCTCGGAATCAGAAAAGTATAAATGGGGTAGAGACACTTTTTGAAAAGAAGGAAGAAACATAGAGAGAGAAAACGAACCAAGGAGCTTTTGAGCCATTTCTTCAAGCGTTCTTGAGTGTTCTTCGTGGTTTCTCGACCGTTCTTCATCTTCCTCGACACCAAAGGCATCGTTAGTTCCACCGTTCTTCATCGCGCATTGAAGACACACCTTGCTCGGGATTCCAAGAGAATTTCCTATCCTTTTATTTTATGTTCTTCATGTTCTTCATTTGTATTAGTGTAACCACCATGTTGATGCTAAGCTTGAGCACTATGGTTATGGGCTAAACCCCTTAGCCATGGGTGCTAGACAATATATAATGTGAATGTAACGTTTAATGAGATTAGCGATTTATTGATGAACAAATGTGTTGTGTGGATTGTTGTTTGAATGCATGTGTTGTTTAAGTGACGTTTTACAATATGTGATTGAGGTGTTCTATCCGATACCGAAAGGGAAGGATTAGAACCCGGACTTAGCAACCACCGAGGGTTGAAGGCTCAAGACCGTGTCTTGGCACCTTCTCTTAACCCTTAGCCGTTTATTGTCGATTGTATGCGATCTCGAGTTTTCTCAATACCGAAAGGACACGGGAACACTCGGGATTAGGCCAACTTCATTACCGAAAGGCGAGGTCGGCATTTAAGACATAGGCTCGACCAACCGTTTAATCGATAGCTTGCTTATCTCTCGAACTTATTCACTTGATGATTGTTTAGCACCCTAGGCGTTTGAATCTCTACGTATTCACTATCGCGCTTTGCTATCGTTGTCATAATTGCAAACACGTTTATTAACTAATCGTAAACCCCATATTAATCCCTGTGGACCGACTCGGTATCTTACCGGATCATATGAATATTATTACTTGCGACCCGTGTGCACTTGCACGTGGAAACCATTGTGCGACGTTATCACGTCACATTTTGGCCCAACAAGTTTTTGGCGCCGTTGCTGGGGATTAATCGGTCTACGATTGGTAAATGCTCGTGTATGTGCTGTTGTGATATTGATATTGTTTAGTTTAATTGAAGGTACTTATTTGGTACATGACCCGAAGCTCGGGAGTGCCAGAGTTTAATTTCAACCCAGAAATCGAAGCTTTGTGCCGGAGAAACAACGCTTTGAGGAAGCGTATTAGTGGAAGTATGGCTCAATCAAGAAGTATGGATGAGACTCCCGCTAGGGTGGAACAAAGACCTCCCATTCTGGGGAGAGATCGAGAAGAAGTTCCCGTGGAGGTAAATAATAATGAAAGATCGTACTTTGGATCCGAGGATCACGAAGACTATGATGCCGAGGATGACGACATGCCTCAATTATCTCCACTTCCCCCTAGAGGATCGCGAGAGAGGCGGGGGAGAGGAACTCCGAGGTTTCGTCAACCAAGACATAGAAGACGGGTAGAAAATTACCACCAAGCTCCGGACTTCGAGCTCACATCAGTAATGCTGAGTTTACTGAGGACAAATCCGCAGTTTATGGGCAACAACACCGATGCCCACAATTACCTTAAGCTTCTAGAAGACGTCGTGGAGACTACGGCCAGTGGTTATCCTGAGGATCTAGTCAAGACCAAGCTACTTCCCATCTCTTTGGGAGGGGCGGCAAAAGCATGGTACATGACGCTACCACTTCGTGAGAAGCGAGATTGGGTGAGTCTCGAGAAAGCATTCTTGTCAAAATATGTGCCACCTCGAAAGGAGGGTTTGCTTCAGAAGGACATCAACAACTACACCCAATTCCGGGGGGAAACTCTTGGAGAGACGTGGGAGAGATTTAAGCAATTGCTGAGGAAGTGTCCGGACCACCAAATCTGTGATGAGGTCTTGAACAAGACGTTCTACTGGGGTCTGAATCAAGCGTCTCAAAGGGCGGTGAATGCCGAATCGGGAGGGTCACTTCTCTCAATAGCCCCGGGCGCAGTGTTTGATGTGGTGGAGCAAGTTGCGCTCCAAAGTTATGAGTACAATGAAGCCGAAGTGGGCCAAAATAACCAAGGATCATCCGTCGCACGAAAAGGAGAAGAATAAGAGACAATGAAAAGTCTCTCAGACAAGATGAACAGGCTTCTGAACATGGCGCAAGGAGATCAAGGAAGGAATTTGCGGCCTCAAGCGGGAGTAAACCGCATGGAATACAACAACAACAACAAGGGAAACTTCGGGGGACCGGGAAATGCACGGGGATACCAAGATCGTCCAGTGCAGAACCACCCCCAAGGATATGGAAACAACTACCAAGCGAGACCACAGGCCAATGCTAGTAGCTACGACAGAGTGTATCCGGATCGTCCCCAAGGTGGCAACAATGGCCAAAATAACCGTCTGTCAACCTACGACAAGGGTCAACACTCCAACTCCAAGGGCGATGACTCGCTCAGAGATGTGTTAGAGGCCTTCATAAAAAGCCAAACGGTGGTGACCGACGAGCTAAGAAGAAACCAGAGGGACAGTGAGGCACGATGGGAGCAACGTAATGCTCAAAGACCAGCGGGAACTCTTCCAAGTAACACCGAGTGTCCGCAGGACAATGGGAAGAGGCATGTCAATGCCATCTATGTTGGTACAGAGGTGAGCTCCGTGTCTAAGTCCCAACCTCAGAAGATGAAGGACCCCGGAAGCTTTGTAGTTCCTGTCGGGATAGGCTCGTCTCAACTGATGGCACATTGTGATGTAGGTGCCCGAGTGAGTATTATGCCTCTTGCCTTGTATAAGAATCTCGGGTTGTCAAGCATGGAGGAGACGGAGGTGGTGTTGCAACTTTCCGATCATTCGGTGGTTACCCCAGTGGGAGTTGTTCAGAACCTATTGGTGAAGATAGGCAAGCATCAGGTGCCTACAGACTTCGTTGTTCATGACTACAAAGCAAGCCAGGATGTGGACCTCATTTTGGGAAGACCGTTTCTAGCAACCACAGAAACTTGCATCAAGGTCAGAAGCGGAGTGCTAACAATGTCCATTGGAGGTGAATCAATTACCTTCAAGAACCCGACATCCGATGAAAGGTCAAGCCCCAGAAAGAAGGAAAAAGGGGCGGTTGTGGTTCCCAAGAAGGTAGTGAAAGGGCCAAAAGCTTCCAAAGTAGAAGTAGACCCGAGACAAGAAGGACGAGAAGTTAGGACAAGCTCCTTGAGTTACGAAGTAAAGGCCATATCTGTGGTTGAGGAACTCGAAGAAGTTGAGTTCAAGAAGTTTTTGTTTGATGAACTCGAGGGTGAGAATGAGGCCGAAAGAGAAGCAAAGGCCGTACAAGAAACAACCGTGCTAGAGATGCACGAGAAGTTGGGAGCTACTGCTCCAGGAAAGAAGCAGTCTCCTCGGAACCGGAAGAAGAGGAGCAAGAAAAGGAGGAAAGGCGTTGTGACGCCAACAGTAATGAAGACGGTGTGGCTACCGAAGAGTTGGGTAGACCAGCTGTATGTGGAGAGCACCAAAGTGACGGTGCGGAGGGCAAAAGACCTACAGTGGAACTGGTGGAAGCCACCGGATTGCACAGAGCCCGAGATTGAAAGAGCGGTGTAGAAACCGCCGTTTCGTCAGGCTAACGACGTTAAACAAACGCGCTATTGGGAGGCAGCCCAAGTTTCTTATCTCATCTTTGTACATTCTCGTAATTTAGCTATTTGGGTCTAAGCAATCCACTAATCTTTGTTTGTTTTTTGCATGAAGGAACCGGTGCAATCACAACGCCTATGGCGTACACCTCTCCTTCGCAAAACGAACAAGTCAACACCCGGGACAAACCATCACGCCAAGTCAACCATTTTATTTCGAGAAAGGTAGTATGTACTTTCTCCTATGATTATTAAGTTGAGTTGATCTTGCTTAAGGCTTGTGATCGCCTTGGAACCTTGAATGGTTTGCCCCTCTATGTGGGTTGTTGTGCTTTGATTAGTAGTATTGTCGGGTTTATTTTATATAAGGGTGTCGCTGTGAAAGTTAGGCGCAGTTGAGTCTTAAGTGTGGTGTGTACGGGGTACACACCACTGTCGGGTTTAGTTAAATTTGGGTATAGTAATACCCTAAGTGTGGTGTGTGTCCCACACACCACTATTGAGTCTAGGATTTGTAGAGTTTGTGTGTGTTACTTTTTGTGCAGGTGATTGGATGTGCCTTCATTATGAAAAAGATGTACAAAGCAAGACTTGAGAGGAGAGTCACGGGAGAGTTTGGGGGAAAAAAGCAAGGGTCCCACCCATCACCCTTTGGTCAATAAAAGGACCCCTTTCTCTTTCTCTTTCTCTCATTGTCAGTGTTTTAGAATTCTTGCAAGTTAAAGAATCCTCCGAGAACCAACTTCATATTTCTCTAAGCCAACATGAATCAGTGGGAAATTGGCCTCAATGCCTCATCATCATCGGATGACGATGAGGGAAACTCGCCGGCGCCAAGGTGGCCGGTGAACTCGCCGGTATCCGAAGATAGTCCCACCCCGCCGGAGGATCCTATGATCCATATTGAGAGCCGATTTGAGGAGATCATCGTGGACATCATGACGGTGAGAGAAGATATCAAGGACTTTAAGGAGGACGTGCAACAACAGTTGACTGACATCATGGAAATGATTAGCAACTTGGCTGCGACATTGCATAGAAGAACTATGAGGCCGCCAGCGGCCAGGTAAGAAGGGAGAAGGTAACACCAATTGTTTGTACATATGTGTGTAGTTTCGGTTGATTGAGTCATTTAATGTGTTTGTTTTAAGTGTCTTAGTAGGTGCATTGATACTCACAAGAAGGTAGGAGACTTGGGTGATAAAGAGACAAAAACAAGAAGAAAAGAAAGAGGGTGAGATAAAGACTCACGGGAGTTTTATTGTGGGGAATCCAATCATAGAGGGGAATCATGTACTTTTCCACCAACCCCTCTATATCATCATCCCATTCCCATCCCCACACTCACAAGAGAAACTCCCTCCTTGAAACCATTCAACGATCAAGTTTTCTTGCACCCAAGAAGATGAGCCGTAGAAGAAATTCGGTGGAAGTGTCCTCATCGTCCGACGATGATGAGGTGAACTCACCACCACCGAGATGGCCGGCCTCTTCACCCGCCCGGACTAGTAGCTCGTACTTGCCGCCGGACCCAATGGAGCTCCTAGAAGCAAGGATAGCGGATGTCACGATGGATATCATGCAATTCCGAGAAGAGTTCAAGGAGTTTCGCTCCGAGACCTCCGGCAAATTGGAAGAGATCATGGAGCTACTCATGAACTTGACCGTGCTAGTTCGGGAGAGACCTCGAAGAGGGCCTCCAAACCGTTGAATTGTGGGTAAGATGCACCTACTTGTAGAAATGTTTATAGTGGGTTTTTGAGTTTTTGTGTGTGTTTATGTCTTTTGTGTTTCGTAACCCCGTGTTCAGAGTTAAGTGTGGTGTGTGTCTCACACACCACAATCGAGTCATTTAACAAGTTTCAAAACAAGTCCAAGTGCAGGTATGGGTTCGAGTGTTCTAAGAATGAAGAAGAAGAAGAAAAGAATGAAAAAAGGCAAGAAAATGGGTCTAGTCACGATCGTCCCCACGGAGGCACGATCGTGGGTTGGGAAAACGCGCTAAGGCACGATCGTGCCCCTTCCAGGGACGATCGTGACCTGGGAAAGAAGTCGAGTCACGATCGTGCCCTCCCTAGGGACGATCTTGTCTGGAAATATTCGAATTAATTCCAACTTACCGTGGGCTCCCCCGATCTCAGTCACGGGGGAGTCACGATCGTGACCCAAGAATTTTTGGCGAGTCACGATCGTGCCTCATCAGGCACGATCATGCCTCTGTGCGTACAAAAGGATTTCAGACCCTTTCTTCCTCACTTTTTCGCGAACCCTAGACCTTGAGAGCGCCGCCGCCGCCGTTTTTCGCCGGAAAATCGCCAGAACTCGCCGTTTCTTGCCTCCAATCACCGGAACAAGGTATTTCCCTCACTCCCCACTCCTTTTCTAGCCTTCAATTGCTAGTTTCACCATTTTCCATCCACAAAAACCACTTCCACCATAGATTCCGGCCACTTCTCGCCGGAGTTTATTGACGAGACCAACTACACTACCCTACCCGACGCACTACCCACACCTCCACACAAAGCTTACCTTGTTCTTGTCCGGCGACATTTTCCGGCGACTTTGCCCGGTAACCTTAGTTGCTCACTTGCACACTCACGCTCACGAGTCACTCACTCCAATGGGACCTAAGAAGCCTAATGAGAATGCCCGGGTTCAATTAATGAGCAAGAAGGCTCGAACCACCGGAGCCGGCACCTCGGGGTCACGAGCACCACCGGCCCCACAAGGGACCCGTATCCCGGCCGAGACGCCCAATATGGCGTGCCTTCGGTTTGCATGCTCGAGCCCGTATAAGCGACGGTACGAGGCTTTTCAAGACTGGGTGGTGATGACCGGCCGGTTCTTCAACGAATTCCTATGCCGAAGCTTAGGCATATGGGAAGAACTTCATGAGAAGGCCATCCGGCTAGGATGGCCCGGGATGATGACTTGGAGACCCCCGGTCTTCGAGGATTTGACCCGGGAGTTCTTTGCCACCGTCGAGCCGGTGAACAAAGAGAAGACCGAGATCAGTTTCCGGGTTTGTGGGAGGAAGTGTAAGATCACGAGGGGTGACTTCACGGCTATGTTTGGCTTCTCGGAGGGAGAAGCGCCTGAGTTTGGTATGTCTAACAATGAGATGTGGCATCATATCACACTGAACCCGTATTGGGAAAAGACCAATAAGGCGAAGGACATCCCCGAGGACCAACTCGGGATGCTCATGCTACAGCGGTTCCTCGCGGGAACCATATTCTGTAGAGAGAACGGTCAGTATGACGTTACTGTCAAGGAATTATGGATTCTGAACGCCTATCGCACTTACACGAGGGCGCCGTGGGAGCGGACTATCTGGGACCAGCTGCTCGAGATGCCGTTGAGACAGCCGGGGGGCATAGGAGCGGGCTGTATAGTCACTACGAT
This sequence comes from Geranium rotundifolium, assembly GCA_963920655.1. NCBI lineage: Eukaryota > Viridiplantae > Streptophyta > Magnoliopsida > Geraniales > Geraniaceae > Geranium > Geranium rotundifolium. The sequence continues at coordinate 35,526,930 of OY987319.1, forward strand.
TGTCTGGGGGCTTGTTAGTGGGGTGAACCACCCCGCGGGTCCTCCGATCTTCGAGAGGGACGCAGTGAGAGGCCAGGAGATCAGGGGGTCAACCTTCGAGGAGATCGTGAAGGAGACTTACCCTCGCTTAGAGCGGATCCGGGTAAAGATCCAGAACAGGCAACCATTGCTGACGAGGATGGCACCGGAGGACAGAGCGAGAGCCCGAGCAGCTGCAGCACGAGCAGATAGGGCCCAGGCAGGAGGAGCAGGAGCGGGAGCAGAGCAGGAGCCACAGCCTGAGCCGGAGCACGAGAGGATGCCGGGACATGATGAGGATGTGCTCGCCATGATGAGGGCGATGCGCATCCAGCAGCAGGAGGACTCCGAGCGGTGCAGGTACGAGTGGGCGAGGATGCATGCCTTCTAGGGGCATGCGGACCAGACATTGTACCAGCAGCACCACGACGTGTGGGGCTTCGCGAGCTTCTACCAGTCCCGATTCCAGGAGCATCCCGCCTTCCAGGGAGTTGTGTTCCCGGCCCCCGCCGGCCCGTACATGCACTTCAAGTACCCAGACCCGAGCGGAGCGGACCCAGGAGGAGCAGGCCCGAGTGGTGAGCATGACCAGGCAGATGGAGGAGCAGGTGATTTCCTCTTCGACGACCTGACATATTGAGAGGTATCATCTGCTGTTGTCGGTTTTTAGACTTGTTTACTGTTGGAACTTGTTGAGACTTGTTGACTTTTTAGATGAAGACGGTGACATGGGGTTTTGGGGAAATGAAAAGATAGAAGGGCCATTGGGAGAGAAAAATTACTGCTAGGAAGACACCAAATGTGACACTTCGAAAACTGCTACGTTTCGGGTTTGAGGACAACAAAAAGGAAATGGAATAGTGTAAGTGAAGTACTTGGCATGCCGGAAGATCCTAAGAAGGAGAGCAAAAATGCCGAAGGAAAGAAAAGCACTAGGAAAGGAAAAACCAACAAACCGAACCCGGACGAAAGCCCAAATGCAAATCGCCAAAGTGGTCGAAATTTAGCATTGTGGAGCAAACCAAAAGCAGAAGAAAGTGTCGGTGATCAAAGCAGAAAAGATGGGAAAGGATGATTTGGGGTAAAAAGGGGTAACAAGTGATTGACAACGAGTCTTGGGGAGAGATTGAAGTGTAATGGGGTTTGTGAGGTTGAGGCAACTTAGGAATTGAGCATCATTGATCTTCCTGATTTTTCCCTCTAAAACACCCACCCGAGTCTAACCTACACTACAAGCCAAATAAGCCCTACCGTTATGGATTCACTTTTGGCTATGGTCTAGAAATCATCGGGATCGGTTCGAACCATTAAGGTATGATCACCAAAGTATTGAGGAAAAGGGATTTATGTGATGCATGTTGTGTAAGGGCAAATGTAGCTTAACATGTATGCGGAGTGAAAATGATACCCTTCGTGCACGGTGTCTTTTGCATGAGTATTTCGAGTTCACATGAATACTTGATTGTCATTATGAACTGTGCTTATGGAATCTCAATGTGTGTGTTAGGAATAGTGTTGTCTTGAGTCTAGTAGTGTCGTGTTTTGTCGTTGTAGGATAGTGGTAAGTTGTCCCGTTTGTTTTACTTGTTTCGGTTCGGGGGAGTTTGCATGCCGAGCTCCTCCTATTGAGTTGACTCAGGGTTCTTAACTCGGTGAATTTTGCAGTACACTTGTTGACTTATCGGGACGATAAGTGTTTAAGTGGGGTGTGTTTGTTGTGGGGTCAAAAGGTCTCGTTTCGAGACCATTTAACCTCACAATTCGGTGCAAATGCGTCCGTTAGTGGCCGAGTAAGGCCCGGGAGTGCATATTTTATGCTTTTTGGTGTTTTGAGGTGCGTACGCAGGTTCGGGAGGAAAAAGGGCCAAAAACGAGGCACCGAGCAAAAAGTCAAAGGGCGTTGACCAAACAGCCGGGCAGAGAGCTTAAGTCACGATCGTGCCTCCATTAGGCACGATCGTGGCTCATTAGGCACGATCGTGACTCATCCAGGGACGATCGTGGCCCCCCTTTGAATTATAATGCCGAATTAAATCCAACTTACAGTGGACTCCCCTGATCTCAGTCACGGGGGAGTCACGATCGTGCCCCAGGGAGTCACAATCGCCCCTCGAAGACCCACGATCGTGGCTTTACACGGGGACAGGATCGAGGAGATTCAAAATATCTTACCTACCCCAGCCACGATCGTGCCTGAAGGAGTCACGATCGCCACCATTTCCAAGTCACGATCGTGCCGCGAGAAAGACACGATCGTGACCCAGACATAGTCACGATCGTGCCTTTCTGCCCACGATCGTGCCTTCCCTTGGAATCAGAAAAGTATAAATGGGGTAGAGACACTTTTTGAAAAGAAGGAAGAAACATAGAGAGAGAAAACGAACCAAGGAGCTTTTGAGCCATTTCTTCAAGCGTTCTTGAGTGTTCTTCGTGGTTTCTCGACCGTTCTTCATCTTCCTCGACACCAAAGGCATCGTTAGTTCCACCGTTCTTCATCGCGCATTGAAGACACACCTTGCTCGGGATTCCAAGAGAATTTCCTATCCTTTTATTTTATGTTCTTCATGTTCTTCATTTGTATTAGTGTAACCACCATGTTGATGCTAAGCTTGAGCACCATGGTTATGGACTAAACCCCTTAGCCATGGGTGCTAGACAATATATAATGTGAATGTAACGTTTAATGAGATTAGCGATTTATTGATGAACAAATGTGTTGTGTGGATTGTTGTTTGAATGCATGTGTTGTTTAAGTGACGTTTTACAATATGTGATTGAGGTGTTCTATCCGATACCGAAAGGGAAGGATTAGAACCCGGACTTAGCAACCACCGAGGGTTGAAGGCTCAAGACCGTGTCTTGGCACCTTCTCTTAACCCTTAGCCGTTTATTGTCGATTGTATGCGATCTCGAGTTTTCTCAATACCGAAAGGACATGGGAACACTCGGGATTAGGCCAACCTCATTACCGAAAGGCGAGGTCGGCATTTCAGACATAGGCTCGACCAACCGTTTAATCGATAGCTTGCTTATCTCTCGAACTTATTCACTTGATGATTGTTTAGCACCCTAGGCGTTTGAATCTCTACGTATTCACTATCGCGCTTTGCTATCGTTGTCATAATTGCAAACACGTTTATTAACTAATCGTAAACCCCATATTAATCCTTGTGGACCGACTCGGTATCTTACCGGATCATATAAATATTATTACTTGCGACCCGTGTGAACTTGCACGTGGAAACCATTGTGCGACGTTATCACGTCACATTTTGGCCCAACATACATTGTTGCAAGTATAATAAGGCTCCAATTGCATTTAAATATGGCACTTCATGACCAAGTATATTTTCATCTATTTTTTTCAGACGGAATAGATCTTTCTTAGGATCAAGCGACCGAACGACTATTGGAGTGCTGAGTGGAAGCATAACGAATTATGGGCCTCGGTTTACTTAAGTTTCAATACGTCACATGGGCGTCCTATTGGGATCAGGTGTGGAAGGAAACATGAGGTACGTGGTGTCGATGAGTAGATCCGGTTAAACTCAATGAGTTGGGAGAATTGGAATTTCACGATGTCCATATTGATGCAGGGTTGATCGAGGAAGCTGGTTTAAGTCGTTATGCAGCAAGATCACGGGGTTTCTCCAACCATATGAGTTGGAGGCCGTGACTCTGCATGATACTAACTAATTCGAGTCGATTGGTCTCCGGGGTTATCATGGATGGTTGTGTAAAGCTTTTTGTAGCAGGATTACATGATTTCTCCACTCGTATGAGGTGGAGGTCGTGGCTCTACATAATGCTAAACGAGTCGAGCTGAACAACTTTGGAGGAATCATTAGCGAATCGCGTTGCGCATTATCCACTATCGAAACATGTGGTCTGTGTTTTCCTCATAATCAAATGACTCACGAATTGGCCAAAGTTATTTTAACTAACAGCTGGGATTATGGTGAGTGGTATGTCCCATCATCTGTAGCTTCAGCTATCCGGCTTAATACCGGGTTGGTTGCTATTTAATTAATAAAATTCGTTTTACCTTCAAAAAAAAAATTATTCCCTAAAAAAATATATTAATTATTCCCTATAAAGTATATTACCCATGAGTAATTTGATTAATTTCCGCAGATAAAGGATGTGATAACTAATTATTGGAATTAGAAAATATGAACATGGCGTAACGAGTTCACTTATCCCCGTGGTTCCATGTAATAAGTAAAGTTTACTCTTTCTTATTCAGATTTAAAAAAAAATGCTATTAAATAAAGTATTTACTTATTTATATTACTATTCAAACTAATTCCAAATTTATGTTTGGGTCCCGCACGTGCTCACCACAATTGAGTTATTTTATTTTTAAGGGTTAATTACAGATAGGGCCGACTCAACAATTATTGAGACCTAAAGCAAAAGCTACAAATGAGTCCTTTCATTTGTTAAATTAATGGAAATCTCGTCTTGTCCAATTAGTTTCTGACTAGTTTTTCTGACGCAAGCTATAAACAAGACTGTTAGAGAACATATAAATGAAATGTTGAAGTCTTCATTTTCATTTATCATTGATACTATGTTTATACATGACATACATCTCTTTACCAATGGTCACATCCATTGATAATTACATATGCAACTCTTTCATATAAGATACATCTAATAATAATAATAGTATACATTTAATACTCCCCTACAGTCGGAGCAGGAATAGGCTGGATGCTCAGACTGGATCGAAAGTATTGAAATAAAGTCGTCGGGAGTTCTTTAGTGAAAATGTCGACAAACTGATGTGAAGATGATACATTAATCTTATAGTGACCGTTATTGAGAATTGAGGAGGGTGAGAAACATAAAGAGGAGACGGGAACAAAGGGAGAAGCATAATTAAAAAAGAAGAAATTAAGGGAGATTATAATCGAGAGTTATAGAGAGATTGAATAAAAGATGCGAGGGAGAAGGAGGATGATCAAAGGAGAGATTAGGGAAAAGATGCAGCAACTACGTGTCATGAGGACGGTGCTAAAGTGGTTTTAAGATATACCACTAAACTTAAAGCAACTACGTCAAAGGGCGACGGTGCGATAGTGTATTGAGAGAAAAAAATGATGAATTCGTGAAGGAATGATAGAAATAATAAGAAATAAGGAGGGTATGATTTGATGAAACTACGTGAGTGCGATTTTGTGAGAAATAAATGGATGTTAGATGGTGATACTAAAAAGAAAACAAATGGAACAACATTGCCTTGCCCATCCGTTAAACAATAATTAATGAGTGGGAAAGCCACACACAACGAAATGATCTAACCTAAAGTTCTGATATCATGTTAGAGAACATATAAATGAAATGTCGAAGTCTTTATTTTCATTTATCATTGATACTATATTTATACATGACATACATCTCTTTACAATGGTTACATCCATTAATAATTACATATGCAACTATTCATTACACCCTCTCATATAAGATACATCTAATAATAATAATAATAGTATACATCTAATATTGTCTAAACTCATTTGTATTTTTTTACACTATACCCTAACGCTTTTAAAATTTGGACAGAAACCTAAATTTTTCTAAAAAGACGAAAATACCCTTGAATTGAGTTGAAACTTTCGAATGTCATAACTCTCTTATACAAGCGTCATTTCGGGCTCGTAGTATATCAAATCAAAGAGAACCAGAAGATCAACAATTTTGAAAAAAAAATAAAATTTTGTCTATATATTATTAGTAATTAATTATATGAATTTTTTAATAATTAGACCCGGATGACATTAATAACTATACATTCGAAATAAAAAATAAAATAATTAAATTGATTAATTAAAATAATATTAATAATATATTGAAACTTTCGAATGTCATAACTCTTTCATACGAGCTCCGTTTCCGGCTCGTGGCATACCAAATCGAAAAGAATCGGGAGATCAACAACTTTGAAATAATAAAATTATCTATATATTGTTAATAATTAGACCTGTGTATAAAATTAAAATAATAAATATGAATATATTAACCTAGATTTCAGTATATGTATATAGTCGGCAAATTGATCATGCCATTATTTCTCTGTGTTTACGTGTAATTACATCTCAAATAACACAAATTGGGATGCGTTCACACACGCAAATATATAACATATGCACTCCAATACAAACTCACAAAAAATGTCTAAACGTCCAAACCAATGTATTACCTTCAGATCAGAGACATGCGTTATCTTAAATTGCGACACGTGGCAGTTATACAATGTTGCACTACATGTTATATATTGCTTCAATTTTGCACATGTCCAACATGTTATACAACATTGCACTACATATGTTATATAGTTATACAACATTGCACATTGCACTACATGTTATATAGTTTGGATGTTTGGACATTTTCCCTTTATATTTGATACCTACTCTATATATAAAATTTTATTTTATTAATTACTTTGTAAAAGAAGAAGAGAAAAAGAACATAAATTGCAATTCAACAAACTGCTGATTGATGTGAACTCTAATGGGTATATTTCCCATATTTGGTTCTCTGACATGATCTTTATTTCTCCCTTATGGGTATATTTGTGATTGAGTATTTATTTTTTCTGCTGGTTTGATGGTGATGTTGAGTCTAGTCTAAGTATGAATAAATTGATATGATGTTGTTAGGTAGAGTTGGGTTGTTATATATACAGGCCTAGAAGGCAATAATGCTACTTAATTGTGTCGATGGTTGTTCTTCTGATGATGGTTGTACTATCACCGGTGCAATGGGGTCGTTCCCTGTGCAAGAAGAAGCAGCCTGTCTCCTACATAACAATACAATACAATACAATACACGGCTTATGCCCCCAACACCTCGTCAATTAAGTCTCTACAATTTAACATGTTCAAATCTCCGCCTACGATTGTTAGTGATTCACAGCATGCATTTGTCAGTGGCAGGCAAATTGTAGACAACATCCTGATCACCAACGAGTTAAAAGGTGATCGCTCCATTATCAAGCTGGATTTCAAAAAGCCTTCTGAACCACTTTCTCCATGAAAGGTGCCACTGCAGGAACATTCCTGCTTTTCAAGAATTATTACCATTGATCCAACATCTCCATGGCAACCGAAACCCCTCCGTCGATCAACCACCCTGTCACATCTCAAATCTGAAACAACGAAGCTCAGATCTAAACTCCGGCTTCGAGAGGGACATCAAGCCAGGAAACCCTGACATAACGCCGCCCTACCAGAGGAGGAGAGCCATGGCTGAAAGCCCGAGAACGAGTCAAAGAGCTCCTACCTGAACGAACACCCCGAAGCAGTGAAAGATCCCCAGGAGCGCCGAAATAGATAAGGAGAGGTCGCAAGGGAGGCCAGGCCAAGGTGCGGTGGCTGAACGCGCGGATAGACTCTCTAGAGAGAGGAGCCGAAATAGTGTCACAAATTGCATCATTACTCTTTACTGAAAGTTTCACATAAAACAGGATCTGCATCATTGGCTTTCATAATCATGAAAACACCATTTGTGTCGCGTCCAGGTAAAGGGATGGTGATGGTCGCACTGCGGAGTCATGCACAAGATGAGCGCTGCTGCTTTGACAATTTGGTGTGGCAGTATATTAATAGGATGCTCTTTTCAAATTCACTCTCCTAATAATCTAGAGATGATTGCGGCTTCCATTTTTTAAGTGGAATCTAACATCTCCATCACCATCTCTTCCCAAACAAGAAGATAATGACAACAGAACTGCTACTGCTTACTGTTACAAAATGATAATTGAAACAAAAAATATGCATTGTGTATTATGATACTTTTGAAATATAGAAGCCAACAAAATTAGATAGACTCATCACGAATTATATAGAAATCAATTGGAGCAAGAATGACATAATTTTTATATTCATTATATAAATGGAGGTAAGGTTTATAAGATGTTCATTGAATGACACTGCCTAGCTAGGATACATATTTGGCTGGAATCGATACTATTTGTATATCTGATTCGTTATTGGCTAATCCACCGATGTTGAGGGATTTTATCTCTTGACTGAAAGGATCACACAGAACAAGAACTCCTTCATTGTCTTCCATAATTATTTCACCGTTCTTCCAAAACCGTACGGCACGCGTTATTCCTGTTAAAGGGCCAAGAGTGAACAACCGAGTCCAAGAATCCTCGACCCCAAATTCAAGTAATGCCCAAACGTGAAAACACTTCTCAATCTCTCTGTCCCAATTAGACATAATAACACCAAACCGATCATTTAGTACTAAAAGTTCAACCCAATAGTCCAAGCCGTCGTCATCTTTATTTGGAGGAAGCCTAATTTTTCCAATTGACTCGTCACTCATTCGAAACCACAAAATATGATCACACTGGTTCTGGTGAATTGCCCACCATGAAAAGACCCCGTTAGTATACACTCCGGACCGAGTATTAGGAAAAATGCTAGCGGGCAAGTCATTATATACATGAACTCTCCAACTACCGGTTTTAGAGCTGTAAATATCGAATTTGTAGCCATCAACTGTGATGTTATCTATAGTCCATGGAGTGACTATAATGACCTTATAGTCTTGGGAATCATCGTCGTAACCAAACCCTAGTTCACTTTGGGCGTATCTAGTACCTCCTTGCGGGTAGGGAACATCGCAAGGTGGCACAATTTTTATATCCCATACAAATGGACTCCACAAAACGATGTGTGGGGCGTCCAAGTTATAAAGTAAACAAATGAAACCATTGCAACAACAATAGCCCAACATCTTAATTTCCGAATAGTAATAGCGGGTTTGATTGGTTGGCCATGGCGGAAGAAGTAGAGGATGGGAGTGATCAACATTGAGTGTGTCATGAGAGAAGACAGACAAGACATACTCACGGTTGATCTTGTCGCGACGCTTAACGAGCAGGAGATCACCGGTGTCATGGTCGGGGAGGAGATGTTTGGCCATGAAATGGGAGCTACTAAAGAGAGAGCACCAAGGTTTACAAACGGATTTGAATCTGATCAGAGATTTAGAAGGAAGCTTTAACAAAATCTCCATCACCATATCTTCCATTGTTTCTGCAAACAAACCATCAAGAACATCCTTACAAACAAACTACTGAAATCTTGAAACACACCAATTAATCACCAGTTGTTTCATCAAAATTTTCTCACAAAACAAACACAAATTAGGTCACAACTGTAACAATCCGGACACACAAAATTCAGGACAAAAAGTAAAAATCTAGACCTTATATAAACAAAGCAAAACAGAAAAACGATCAGCCATACCATGAAAGCATTAAATTAAATCGCCGATTGAAAGAGGTGATTCCAAGAGACGTAGCTGTGGTTGGGTCAGTTTTCAGAGACACTACTTGTAGTACTCGTGAGTATCACACTCCCCTTATACCAATAAGCTTCTTTGTCACGTGGAAGCACTTTCTTATTTTTATTTATTTCAAAATAAAAGAAAGATGAATTGAATATAATAACCAAAAGATAACTAGGAATTCATTTGGGGACATATCATCTTTTTGATACCTATATGATATCTGAATAATAGTTGGTGAACCAAATATCTATAAATACCTGTCATATATTCATAAAATTTTATCACAAGTACCCGTCACATAAAGGTTTTTCCCTAATTAAACCATGTCCCAAGCTACGTACGTGGTTCATCATATCATTCGGGCCAGAACAACACCTAGATTTTGTGTGCTGGTGCACTGACGGCATGCCATCTTTTGATTCGACAAAATTGGTATTATTGTTATAATGCCCATATTTTATTATCACACCAATTAATGTTTTTGTGCGGATTCACCAATTAATGTTTGCTGTTTTAAATTTTATAGACTGGTAAAGAAATAGCTGCATATTGGTCAAGTTAATTATGTGGATGTTTCGGACCTCGCCTTTTGGGCAGCACAACGGAATGCTCATGGAATGCTCTAACATTGAGCAAACCGCCTACTTTGAAGTCGCTTTACGAAGATACAGAGAACGAAATGTAGTCGATATTCTTCGAAACTATATCAAACGTATGTATTATTTAAGTTTAATTATTGTTTATATTTAAACTGATATCTTGATTCTCGTAAAGTTTATAATTAATGCATGTTTATATTTAAACGTATGTATTATTTATGAAATTATTTTTTTTTTCTCATGAAATCAAAATAATGTTAAAGTTATATTCATCATTATATGGAAGCCAAATGAAGCATTATCACAATCATGTCATTTAAAAGATATAATAAGATTTTGGTGATAGCATATTTTAAGAGAAGTACCAATCCTTCTGACACCACATCTCGTACTTTTTCAAGTTTGCATTCATAATTAGAAAAAGGCTGTTATGCACTAATAAAAAATAACAGGTGATGAAAGGAGAAAAAAGAAAAATATTTGATCATGTCTAATCCTCATGAGTAGTAGTCATACAACCAACTCATTTGTACTGCAAAAATTTTCTAAATCACTGACCACTTGCCTCAATTTAGCCTCTCCAACATCTATCTCCTCAATCAGTAAACTGTTGCATATAATAAAAATAACGCTATCTGCCGATGGGTGCTTCCATGTTTTGCGAATTAGACCTACCTTTATGTTCAACAAACTAACACAAAGTTCTTCATCTTTATCGGAGGATTATGTTTCTGTTGACTTCTTCTCTGATTAAGATTTCTTCTTCTCTCGGGTAAGTTCTTTTTCCTGATACTTTTTTTTTAAGATTTCTAAACGGAAAGCAGCAGTGTCAATATACACAAGCTATGTCAAGATGGAAATCTACAAAAACCAACAATCCACAAATTTCAAACAGCAAAGGAGAAGTGCCACCAAATTATGAATCTTATACAAAACATTTTTTTTTTGAAACTGAAGCAACATATTGTTGAAGGAATTTTTTAGGGTGATTTAAATTCATGCCCATACAAGATTTTAACCTCAAAAGTTCATACTTAATAAGGATTTTACATGATCATTAATTCATCATGAGATCTAGGCTAGAATAATAATTCAAAAATTACCTTAATTTGAAATTCCTTTGTCACTAAGTTAGATTCAGTGACCTCTAAAGAACGTCCACACTTGAAGAGCAATCCGAAAATACTCACAACGAAAATACTCACAACGGGAATGCGAGAGGGAGAGGGGGCCAACCGGCCAAGAGAGAGAGAGAGAGAGAGGGGTGGCTAGAGGATTTTTTTTGGAAAAATTTTCTTATGATTAAAATCTGAAAATTTTCGTTTTATATCTCTTTTTAGGAAATAATTAATTAAAAGCCTTAATGGGCTTAAAGCCCAAAACTTATAAATTAAAAAGAAAAAGAAAATTTATAAGTTTTGAGCTTTAAGCCACTCATGATGGAAAAGATAAAATGGTATAAATGATATACTATTATGTGTTGACACATCAATGATATAAATCAAATCATACTTAAGATATTACTTCAACTCTTGGTAATATGAATGACGATTTTATTTCAACTAATAATCTCATTACATGAGTAGATTGAAAATACATCGTGCTATGGTACAAAATTTCAACAATTGTAATAAGAAAAAAAAGAGAGAGAAAACCAACTTTTCACCATTTACAATCCGACCACTTGATCTCTTTCTTACTTAGTGGAATGACTTCCACGACTTTGTATAGTATGCCATAGTAGCCCATGAATTCTAAAATTAAAAGTAAATGTCGCAACTAACATGTATATAACAAGAAACGAAGATGCTTACATGAATGGCAGCAACAAAAATTCATACTGTTCACCCCCCTAGAACCATAATGTTCAACTCAAACAGCAAATCACTTAAACATAACCTAATGTCTATATTTTCTCCTCCTACATCATGATTTATTGGCGAAGTTAATAGTAATTACTTACTACACTAATTTATGGTTCAAGAACTCATACCTCTTCCGATGTGCTGGTCACTGCATCAAAACTAGTGTATGAGTATACAATAATTTTTATATTAATTTTTAGAGTGTCTTTTTCGGGCAATCTGTTTTCTTTCTCAATATTTTTTCTTTCCGTCCTCTTGGGCTCGCATTGTAACTATCTTTATATCTATTTATATTTATTGCCGAGAAAAAAAATCCAGTTTATGAGTATAAGACTATCGCAGAACCAACGAATTGATCCTCCCAGTCCCATCCAGCCCAAAACACAAGGAGAGAATTTGAAGCAAGCAAGCAAGCCTTTTACTTACTAATGTGCTTGGAACAAATATATCTTCCATGCCAAGTCCGAATAACCCAATGGGAGCTGCAGTATATGATCCAGTTTGAACCTTTTTCGCAACTTAAATAAGATAGCACATTCAAATCAAAAGATATAGAACAAGAAAATTTGCAACTTGTTACAAAGACTTCCTCCTTTAAGGAACATTCTTAGGAATTACTCAAATGATATACCGAAGTAACAAAAAAAATAGATTTGAGCTCGACTGTACTATGACGACTCAAATTTATTAATCACTTCCCTTGATCATTAAATCAAGAACACCACATCCGATGCGGTGCGGTCAAGGAAGTCGGGATGCATAAACTTGAACAATTAGAGTTATGGTGAAAGTCTCAGATTTGGACAAAAGACTAGTATTTTTCGGACGGAAACGACGGTCTGAGTAAAACTCATGGTTATGTAATGAGGTACGACGGATTTCGGCCATCGGAGATCATCTAGAGGGACAAAATCGTGGTTTCTTAAGTTTCTACAAGTTTTTGCAATTTTAATAATTTGTTTCCTTTTCCAATAAGTTTAGGATTTCCTTTTCTACAATTAGAGTTTGTATAGGTTTTGCCTATTTCAGCAATCTTATACGTTTCTAGTTATTTAGTTTTTGAAGTTTAATAAAAATATCGATGTTTCCCTCAAATCTATCATCTTTGATATTCACAAGAATCAACGAATCTTGATAAAGATTCTTCCTAGCCACGTACGCTGCATCAACATCTCGCCATGTTAGGTAGAGATTATTCATCCCTAGAATAAAACCAAACCTATTAGCAAAAATGTTGTTCCAAAGTGGTAAAACAGAGCCGCATATTTTCCTATTTTTTGCAAATATTTTCTTAAAGATTTTCAAAATGAGAAAGAATAAAAGGGATTGGAGAGAATGATTAACTTACCCCAATTGTCCCAAGTGGTTCTTCAAATCCATGATGGACACCAAACATAAAGTTTATCACCTGCAATTATTCACGAACCTGCAAAATCACCAAACTCAATTCTCCAATCTATTTTTAACTTAAGTAAGCTTGCGATAAACAGTACGAAACAAACAAAATGCATAATAAAATTCAATTTCCACAAAAACCCCATAAATCAACCAACCAATTTACCTTAGAAAATTTGGGAATCGACTCAGAACACGTTCTTGGCTTTGTGCAAGAAAGCAGCAGAGTAATGAAAGCGAAAATCCCGAAGAAGAGGCTTCTTGAATACATCTTGATAGAATAAGCCATTGAAGCAGAAAAGGAGAAGAAGCGTTGCTGGTAATAACACATCTAAACTCGTAACGAAGAAACCAAAACCCCAAAATTAACAAGAAAGTAAATAATTTTCCGGCAAATCAGAACCGAAGAATCGTACAAATGAGAGATCGATTACCTTGAAATGACACTTTATACCCTAACTATTTTTCTCTCTTTTTTAGTACCCTAACAATTTTTTTGTGACAACCTACCTCTAAAATGTCTAAAATACCTAAACTACCCTTGGTGTAAGAAACTATAAATTGAATTGGTTCAATTTTATTTTATCTCTAGTTCAATTTGATTTATACTTAAGATGCAAATACAACTATGTCCGAAAACATAAAATTAAATTTGAACCATTTCAAATATGGTTTGATAAATCATATTGGACTAGTTTTATTTTGATTTCTTAAATTAGGGGTATTTTAGCCATTTAAGCATAGATCGTCACAAAGTTTTTGTTAGGATACTAAAATAGTTAGGGTATGAAAGTGTCATTTCGTTATGGTTAAGTGTAACAAAATGTCATTATCCCAAAAATTAATTTATCGTAAGAAAATAATTATCATGCATCATCATTTTGCACGAAAGAATCTCTTACGTATAATCAATGCATATATATATATATATATATATATATATATATATATATATATATATATATATATATATATATATATATATATGAACTAATTATATAATCTCTTTATATATATGTCCATCAAGTCTAATCTACCCTAACATGATTAAGTTGGTTCTTTTTAATAATAATTACAATTTTCTTACATTACTCCAAAATCCACATTGCCCATAAATGCATGACATTTCCCCAAACCAAACCTAAGCTAATCTAATCTGATTATGTTATTTTTGTTTTGAATAATTAATTTCAACTTTCCGACATATTAGTAAAAAATCTCACATTGTCCATTATGTATTTTGAAATACCATAAATGCATAACATTCCCCCCTACATTTTAACACTACCTACTTAATTACTAACACTAGAAGATAAATTTTGTGTTAATTTGATGTGACCAGGCCAAATCTATATAAGTTAAATATTTAATTAATGAAATTTCATAGTTAAATTATCATAACACTGTTACTTAAATAACTAATAAATTTCCAACTATAACACAAAAATGAAAATGAGAGGTATACATCTATAAATACCAACTATACATTCATACATGTTATAGCAGATACATAAACATTTCTTACCTGAACAGTATGTCCAAAGCAATGGATACTCTGTTAGGGTTGATATTGTTGTTTGTGATGGTCATGGGTACATCAGCAGCACCAACACAATTCGATTATTTCGCACTGACCCATCAATGGGGACCTGGTTGGTGCGCCACGGAGAAATGCAAGCAAACCCCTTTCAGATACTTCACTATTCATGGACTATGGCCGCAGAGAACCGGTGGCAACCATCCTCGCTCATGCAAGGACGACCTACCTGGTTTTGATGCGGGAAAATTGGTATATATATTCGTATTTATATCTTTCTATATATTGAAACAAAATCAACCTAAAAGTTCATTCTTACACGTGGAAGAGATATGCATCTTTTAGCGTACGTAGAAATTTAACGCCCCCCATGTGCATTTTAGATATGTGATCCTAACGTGAATAGTGTGCCTCAAGCCCGAAACATACAACATAAATCGGGTGTCGGGTTTTTTTAATCCATTTTTTATGAAACACTCCTCTTCCAACTGTTCGAGAGAACCCGGTCTTTACTAAGGAGGAGCACCTCTATGAGTATGCCTATATACATTTTAGCGCACACTTTTGACTTAAAAAAACTAGTCTAGTGAGTATCTAATATACATATATGTGCATATAAACTTCATTTCACCTCATACATTGTATTAAAGAATGTCTTCCTTTTTAGATGTGGAACACTAGTACTTGTACAGACATGATATGTGTGTGGGTGTTGTTTTAATTTTTACAGAACAGTAAAGTGGCAGATGTATTAAAAGTTAATTGGCCAAGTTATGTGCTAAAACCTGACTCCCAGTTTTGGTCAACACAATGGAACATTCATGGAAAGTGCTCTAACATTGAGCAAACCGCCTACTTTAACATCGCTGTACAAAGATACAAAACTCATAATGTATTCGATATTCTTAAAAGAGCAGGTATGTATGTACATGTAATGCACTATTTATTGGTCTTAGTAATTTCTGTGTTTAATTAATTATTATTAAACTGATTGGTATACATATAATTTGCTTACTATTTACAGGTATAACACCCAACAGTCGGATAACATACAAGACTGAATATCTTCAATGCTATTCAACAACAAACGAATTTAAAGACTATATTAACTTGCAAGCCTAAGTGAAAACTCAAGATTCTAGTTGAAGTGTCTTTCTGTTTGGACAAGACCGCAACGAGGTTTCAAC
Source organism: Geranium rotundifolium (assembly GCA_963920655.1). Classification (NCBI taxonomy): domain Eukaryota; kingdom Viridiplantae; phylum Streptophyta; class Magnoliopsida; order Geraniales; family Geraniaceae; genus Geranium; species Geranium rotundifolium. Next base: position 35,542,846 of record OY987319.1, read on the forward strand.
ATTGTCCTGCTCCCAATTACGCTGGATGTGGAGCTGACGTTTCTTATTCTTATTAATTAAGATTTTCAATTATCAGTGAATTTATTAGCACCAAATAAGAATGGGAGACTCCATTTGCTGCATTATCACATATATATGTACGTATTCACATGGTTTGTCCATGTTTGTATTGATTAATAAATTATGTCCAATTTTTCTTTCTATCCTTTTACAAAGTATTTCCGCAAACCATTGTCTCAAGTATAATATTTATATAACTAAGACCAAATTTAGTGACTGTCACTCGCATGATTGATGCAAATTGCAACTTTTTAGCTGTAAATTCACGTCAAATATTACGGTGTTTAATTGAACTCGAATTGATTCTAACAGACCGAACTGGACCGTTTGGATGGTCAACCGAATCAATCGGTTCCAGATAGTTCGGTTCTCACAATAACCAACATATCACTGGTTTAGTTTTGGTATGTTTCACTAAGAATTGTTTGAAACCAAATCAACCGATCCGGTCTAAGACTACACACAAACTAATAAGGCTATTAAAAGTGATCATATTGAAGGCATGAACCGAAGTTACAATAAATAAGACAAAAATTGCACACCGTATGTAACGAACTTGTAACTGAAGGCATGAAGTGAAGGCGTTTCACCACTTCACTTTGATATTACCTTTTTGGAATAATTACAGGTTAATTTACCGACACAAACCTCATTTTAGAATCAGTACACCCTACTTTGCAATTAGTTTTCTCGGTACCCCAAGAAGTTTTAAGTTACAGTTAACGTAAATTATGTCCGATTTAACTGAAGTAATTTATAAAATGTCTAAAATGCCCTTAGTATATAAACCTCAAATGGTATAATATTTGATATAGCTTTGTTTGAGCCTCTTACGGTCCCAAAACATCAAATTTCGTTGGATTTAAAGTATTTTGTCATTCACTTAATAATGTATGAAATTTTGATTAGATGAGTTAGACAAGATGTCACGAGCAATGTCAAGACAATGTTCTTGACAGCTCGTCAGTAAGCAGATATGAAGAATAACAATACAAAACAATAAACAACGACACGATATGTTTACCCAGTTCGGTGATCATCACACAGATCACTACCCTATGCTACTATTACAAGTGCAAACCTATCTCAAGGACTCCCCCTAAATCCAAGACCCCGTCTTGGTTCCACTCAACGAGCACTCTCCCTACTCGGATGTTTATTCTTGTGCGTGAATCTTCAATCACGCATACAAAGAAAACCCTCAATCACTCACTTTAAATCTTTCGATTATTGTAGTGATACACAATGTTCTTCTTTGGAACACACATCCTCTCAGCCGGCCAAACCTTCACGTCTAAGTTCACCTCAAATTTTAGGGGTGTTTAATTGAACTCGAATTGATTCTGACAGATTGAACTGGACCGTTTGTATGGTCAACCGAATCGATCAGTTCTAGATAGTTCGGTTTTCTCAATAACCAACAGATCAATGGTTTAGTTTTGGTCTGTTTCACTAAGAATTGTTTGAAACCAAATCAACCGATCCCGTCTAAGACTACACACAAACTAATAAGGCTATTAAAAGTGATCATACTGAAGGCATGAACCGAAATTACAATAAGTAAGACAAAAATTGCACACCGTATGTAACGAACTTGTAACTGAAGGCATGAAGTGAAGGCGTTACACCACTTCACTTTGATATTACCTTTTCGGAATAATTACAGGTTAATTTACCGACTCAAACCTCATTTTCGAATCAGTATACCCTACTTTACAACTTGTTTTCTCGGTACCCCAAGAAGTTTCAAGTTACAGTTAACGTAAATTTTATGTCACTGAAATGATTTTTAAAATGTCTAAAATGCCCTCAGTATATAAACCTCAAACGGTATCAAATTTTTTAAAAACATATTAACTGAATTTGTATTTTAAATCAAATAAAATGAATTTGTTTTTTAAAACAAATAAACTGAATTCGTTTTTTAAAACAAATAAACTAAAACCTTTCAATTCCTCCATAATCGGTTTGCATCCCCAAGTCTTCGATCACCTTCCTCAGCCGCCACCCCCTTTTCATCATCCTTGTCGCCTCCAGTGAATAACCCCTCTCCATCCGGCGTACACACACAATTTCGGCGGCATCGAACACGATTCCTCTTTGGCCTCTCTCTCTCTCTCTCTCTCTCTCTCTCTCTCGCCTCCTTCGTTAATTTCTCGACATCTAATATGCTAAAATTTCATATGATTTTGTAATATCTCTCCCAAATTAGGGTTTGTTTCTAATTTTTTATCCGAACCACTTCATATTATTGTTCTTGGGTTGTTGATTTCTCATATGAGTTTGGCTAAAAATAAAATTAGCGTGGTTTTTGAATTGGATCTGTGAAGAAACTGAGGAAATGGCCACTAGAAACTCAACCTCTACTTTTGCATCCCGACAACGAGAGGGTCACCGGAGATGTGATTCATTTGCTGGTTTAGTTTAGGGGATTACATGGACTTTTGCTAAGGAGAGAGGGAGGGAGGGAGAGAGAGAGAGATATGTTTGAAAATTAAATGAATAGTTAATCATGTGAAAAACAATTATATCTAGGTGTAGCCACCTGAAATAATCCTTTTAAAATATTGTGCCATTTACTTAATCATGTACAAAATTATGGATACTACGCATGAAAAGTTTTGTAAGAATTGACTTCGACTTACTAGTCGGCACTTGGGCAAAGGTTGTTATAACATTAGCCCAAACTTACGTAATAGGACAACATGAGGTTGTAACAATATTTGTTTGTCAAAATGTGTGCAACACAGTCATCTCAATTATAATAAACAAACTTCCTTTATAATTTTGAATGGTATCACCAAATGAATCAAACACAAGAACTCTTTATACCAGAGATTGAGGATCAATTTTAAATTTGAAACCTTTTCTATCTATTTTGCTGCAATTTTGAATCTACAAATTGTATCATTACTCTTTGAAATTCTGGTGAAGCGCAAAATGTATATCACAATGTTGAAGTTAAGTGATAGACATTTGTTGGTGCATAATCAGTAAACGATTATCTATTCATCAAATTTTCAAAGGTATGTGATGCAGCGTACGTGGCTAGGAGGAATTCTTTATCAAAATTCGTTGATTCTTGCGAATACCGAAAGTGATAGATTTGAGGGAAATCTCGATTTTTTTATTAACTTCAAAACTAATGAATAACATAAATGGCTAACAATGTTTAAATAGCCAAAACCTAATTGCAGAAAAGGAAATTCTAAACTTATTGGAAAAAGGAAAGAAATTATAAAAATTGCAAATAGTGCCCGGAACTTAGGAAATTGCGTTTTTGACCCCCAAGATGACCTCGGATAGCCGAAATCCATCGTACATCATGGCAAAGCCATGTGTTTTGCTCGGAACGCCGTTTCCGCCCAGAAAACACTAGTCTTTTGTCGAAATCCGACACTTTCTTGTTTTGCACTGCATCATTCCCCCCTGGATAGAGAAGATTCGACCTCGAATCCAAAACCACATCATCCACGTCAGAAGAAGAGTCACCAGTGAAAGGAACAAGGTGTTTCACATTGAAGACATCTGAGGTGCGAACATGACTGGGAAGGCGCAGACGATAGGCATTTGAGTTAATCTTTTCCACAATCTCAACAGGGCCAATCTTCTTAGCAACAAGCTTATTGTATTCATGAGAAGAGACACGATCCTTAGTAAGTATGGCCCAAACAAAGTCACCAACTTCGAAATCAACAGCACGCCGCTTCTGATCAGCTTTTTCCTTATACTTGGCAGTAGCAGCAACCAAATGGTCATGAGTCGCATGATGAACCTGCGCCAACTGCCCAACACACTCCTCGGCAGTAGCATGGGGGCGCACCTTGCTGGACAAAGCTAGCAAATCAAGAGGACCTCGCGGAGATAACCCGTAGACCACCTGAAAAGGACTGAACCCAGTAGAACGATTAACAGCATGGTTATGTGCAAACTCAGCCTGAGGCAGTTTGAGATCCCACGCCTTGGGATGATCCCCAACCAAACTGCGCAAAAGATTTCCTAAAGAACGATTAACGACCTCAGTCTGATCATCCGTCTGTGGGTGGTAAGCACTGTTGAAATTGTGGAGTGTATTAACCAGGCGCCACAAACTCCGCCAAAAGTGACACACAAAGTGAGTGTCACGATCAGAAACTATAGATGCAGGGAGACCATGAAGACGATACACATCCCGAAAGTAAAGTTGTGCTACAGCCACATCATCAGTAGTCTTCTTGCATGGAATAAAGTGAGCCATTTTCGAAAATCGATCAACCACCACAAAAATAGAATCAGAACCACGTTGGGTACGTGGTAAGCCAAGGACAAAATCCATACTAATATCAGACCATGGCTGTGTGGGAATAGGCAGGGGTAAATATAATCCAGCGTTTGTCGAAGCACCCTTTGCTAATTGACAAGTACGACAGCGGGCGACAAAACGACCAACCTCCTTGCGCATAGAGGGCCAAAAATAAGAACCTGCAAGAAGCTGGTAAGTACGGTCACGCCCCACATGACCTTCGTTATGGAGTTCCTGAATCATCTTGAAACGCAAACTGCAATTTGGAATGCACAGTTGCACACCGCGAACAAGAAATCCATCCTCCAACACAAAGTCTGTCGCCTCACCCTGTTGAATACGAACGAGTACCTGAGAAAAGAACGGATCATCATAATAGAGATCCACGAACGAATCAAACCCGGGTACATGGATGCGCATTTCAGTTAACAACCCATGACGGCGACTCAAAGCATCTGCAACGCGATTAGAAACTCCTGCTTTGTGCTTAATCACAAATGTAAACTGCTGTAAATAAGAAATCCAGGTAGCATGACGATCAGATACTTTATCTTGGCTGCCAAGATGCCTAAGGGAGTCATGATCAGTATATAATACGAATTCCCTCTGAAAAAGGTAATGACGCCAATGCTTGATGACCTGGACAACTGCATAAAACTCAATATCATAGGTACTAAAGCGAAGTTTAGCACCCGACAGTTTCTCGCTAAAGTAAGCCACAGGACGACCTGCTTGACTGAGGACAGCTCGAATACCTGTTTTTGAAGCGTCAGAATGGAGTTCAAATGGCTGTGAAAAATCAGGAAGTACTAAAATAGGAGCCGACGCTTAATCTCCAGAAAGGCAGCCTCCGCATCATTAGTCCAGTGGAACTTAGTCCCTTTCATGAAATCCGTGATAGGAGCCATAACACCACTGAAATCAGGAATAAAACGGCGATAGAAAGAAGCCAAGCCGTGAAAACTACGGACCTCAGTGATAGAAGACGGTTGGGGCCACTGCTCGACGGCCAAGACCTTACTGGGATCAACTTTTAGTCCCTCGCGAGAAACCACATAACCGAGGAATTGGATGGAAGCAGATAAAAAAGCGCACTTTGCAGCAGCAGCGAAAAATTTGTTACGTTGGAGAACCATTAGTACCTCACGCAGATGGTCAAGATGAACTGTTTCGTTGGCGATATAAATCAAAATGTCGTCAAAATAAACGACCACAAACTTACCAATAAAAGGGCGAAGAGCTTGGTTCATCACACGCATAAAAGTATTGGGAGCGTTGGATAGACCGAATGGCATAACGAGCCACTCATACAACCCTTCGTGAGTCTTGAAAGCGGTTTTCCATTCATCACCCATGCGAATACGAATCTGGTGGTGACCGCTCTTAAGGTCCAGTTTGCTAAACACAGAAGTGTCACCCAATTGATCCAATAAGTCATCTAATCGAGGAATAGGGAACCGATATCGTACCGTAATCTTGTTGATAGCTCGACTGTCAACACACATACGCCACAAGCCATCCTTTTTTGGGGTAAGAAGTGCAGGGACGGCGCAAGGGCTAAGGCTTTCGCGAATGTGTCCCTTAGCAAGCAATTCCTCCACCTGGCGACGTAACTCTTCATGTTCCTTGGGACTCATACGGTAATGAGGGCGATTAGGGAGGGAAGCACCTGGAACCAAGTCAATGTGATGTTGGATATCTCGCAAAGGCGGCAATTCGCAGGGTAAAGTCTCAGGGAAGACATCTGCAAATTCTTGAAGGAGAGGCTGCACTGGATCAGGCACATCACTCTCTCTCGCAACCAGAGAACAAAATAGGGCAAAAACCATCCCAGATTCCTTCATGGCGGCCTGAAAAGGACGACGAGACAGCAAGGTGGTAGGGGAAGGCATGTGTGTTGTGGGGGTAGCATGCCCTTTGGGTTTAGTCGGCATTAACACAATTTGTGTACCACGGAAAAAGAATGAATAGGTGTTAGCACGACCGTCATGGAGAGTAGAGTTATCATATTGCCAAGGGCGACCAAGTAAGAGGTGACAAGCATCCATGGGAACCACATCACAATAAATCGCATCACGATAAGTAGGTCCAACGGAAAAATTAACAAGCACGCGCTTGGAAACCGTAACATCTGTACCTTGGCTAAGCCATGTGAGACGGTAAGGCTTGGGGTGAGGTTCAGTAGGTAGACCAAGCTTAGCAACCGCCACTTCAGAGGCTACGTTCTCACAACTTCCCACATCAATGATGAAGGTGCAAACTTTTCCAGCTATGGTGCAAGTAGAATGAAACAAACTATTGCGTAGCCACTCATTCTCAGGAGCACGAGGTGTCAAGCAGGATCGGCGGAGCACCAATAGAGGACCAACATCTCCGGGGACATATTCCTCTGCATCCGTTTCGGCATATTCGTCATAAGTTGGGGCCGAATCTGTGAGAAGGACAGGTTCCGATTCAGTAGCCTCAATGAGAAGACCACGATTGGCTGATTTCGGGAGCCGACAATCTGATTGGCGATGACCAACTTCACCACAATTAAAACAGCGCAAACCACCACGTCCCTGTGGGGGGGCTGCAGAACCTCGCGCGGGTGTGGGGGTAGGTTGGGTAGGAACAGACTGTGACGCAGACCCTATACCACCAGTCGAGTTTGCTGGTTGTCGGAAGTTACCTGTACCACGCCTGGCGAGCTGTCTTTCAGCCTGGGATGCACGCTGTTGTGCCTCGGCGACAGTTAATGGGTCAAACATATTCAGAACGTCCTGTAATTGGAGACGCAAACCACCAATATAACGAGCAACTAGCTGAATAGGGGACTCGGTGAGATCAACACGAGCCAGACAGGAGTAGAAATCGGTGGAATATTTATCCACAGAATGGGAACCCTGGCGAAGATTCTGGAAACGTTGGTATAATTCCCGATCGAAATTATAGGGAAAAAACGCAGCCTTGAGGTGTTTCCTGAATTTAGCCCAATTTGAAATCTTCTCCTTACCAGTACGAACACACATCTGCTTCAATTGTTGCCACCAAGCTTGCGCACGACCTTCGAAACGGATCGTCACAAGGGAAACACGACGTTCTTCCGGAACCTCCTTGAAATCCATGATTTCTTCAACCTGTGATAGCCAATCTATAAACTCCTCTGGTTTAAGATTGCCATTGAATTGTGGAATTTCCACCTTGAAACCCTGTTCCCAACGGTAGTTAGGATTAGGGCGCTCGGGGGAACGATTCTGAAACCCGGCGAAAGGATTGTCGTCCGTGAGAGTATCATCATCACGACGATGCAGTTCGTCCAGTCGTTGGGTCAATAATTCAACCTGCCGCCTCAAATCGTCGTTCTCACGTTGAAATTCAGCATTTTCACGTCGAAACTCAGCTTGATCATTATCAGCACCTTGGGGAGCGGCTCGGTGTTGTCTACGGGACGGCATACCTCAGGATCGACTCGAATCTGATACCAACTGATGCAGCGTACGTGGCTAGGAGGAATTCTTTATCAAAATTCGTTGATTCTTGCGAATACCGAAGGTGATAGATTTGAGGGAAACCTCGATTTTTTTATTAACTTCAAAACTAATGAATAACATAAACGGCTAACAGTGTTTAAATAGCCAAAACTTAATTGCAGAAAAGGAAATTCTAAACTTATTGGAAAAAGGAAAGAAATTATAAAAATTGCAAATAGTGCCCGGAACTTAGGAAATTGCGTTTTTGACCCCCAAGATGACCTCGGATAGCCGAAATCCATCGTTCATCATGGAAAATCCATGTGTTTTGCTCGGAACGCCGTTTCCGCTCAGAAAACACTAGTCTTTTGTCGAAATCCGACACTTTCTTGTTTTGCACTGCATCAGTATGCCACCCTTTCAACTATTCATCTCCTTCTCCTCCGCTACCCCCTCCTCACCGGCGTTTCTCCGGCATACATCGTCGGGGTTTCTCCTGCATGTGGGGAGCACGGTGGACCGACGAGGCCTCCAGAACACCTCCGCTAAGGTGTCCGTCTCAACCCCATCGTCCTCGACCCCTCCTTCTCGTCTTCCCCGGTGATTCTTCGCCGGAGCCGGCCAATGTTCTTCCTCTGCAGCCTTCACAACACAAAATGGCGAGCATCGACGAGGTGGGCAGCGGGCAGCGAGTATTGACGAGGTGGGTAATGGGCAGCGACCAAAAGGGTAGAATGAGATGCTCCGACGATCGTCTCTGACACAGAATGACCAGAAAAGAGATAGAGGAAGAGAGAGAATAAGAAATGAGTTCAAGAATTCAAAATTTTCAGTCGCCGAAAAGTGTGCCAGAACAAATTTTCCGGCACACTTTCCGGCGAGTGAAAATTTTGGCACAACTTCGGTCACCTCCACCAACTCTGGTCACTCCGGTCACCAAGTACGAAACCCAGCAGGTAAGCTTCGGCGATCGACGATGCTCATGATGCTCCGGCGATCGACGAAGTGCTCGCTGCCCACCTGCTTCGTCACCTCGCATCTGCTTTCTAACCTGAAAACCGAACATATGACTACTGCTCATGCGCCATCGCCGCCGCAAGTCTCCGGCGGAGCCGAGCCTCATCCTGGGAGACAGCCATCCCCGCCATCGCCGCCGTAGGATGCTCTGTTTTGATGAAGTAGGAGGATCCAATGGCATTCATTGAAAATTTGATGAATAGTTGAGGGTAATTTCGTCTTTTCACACTCTTTAAAAAAATGGGCCGGTTCTCTCCATTAGACCAGGGGTAATTTCGGTATTTTGAGAATAATTGTCCAAAATGAAAGTAAAGTATGAAAAAAATGAAAAAAAAAGTTAGAGTATGAAAGTGTCAAAAGTGTATATTCAGGTGCACAAAAGTGTCATTTTCCCTATAAACTATTATGCAGTAGTTCGTGTCTAAATTTCATCAAATTTTGTTTTTCGACAAGTATTCATTTTCTAATTGTTTTTATATTTGTGAAATTATTTTATCCTAAGATCCTTAATGTATTGTAAAAATTCTACTTACTAATCACATTGCCACCATCAAATATTAATACAATGCGTTTAAGGATTAGGAAAGTGGTATGAAAAAATATCACAAAAATTTATCATGATTGATCCGCCTCTGATCAAGATATAGGTAATCAGTGATTGGTCCTATTTTGTATTTATATTCTTTTGGGATGAACCGTTTCTAATATAAAAGATGAGATTGGTCGAGTCCGTGCTAACACCGAAGGAAAAAGAAGGATCGTGTGTTCATTGAGTTATCGTTTGAGCTTTTAAACATTATTTTCAGGGTCTCAAACTCATCATATTTCGGTAGATTTAAAGTATTGTGTCATTTACGTAATCACGTACGAATTATTTATAAGGAAGCTACGTATGAAAAATGTAAAAATTGATTTCATTTGACTAGTTTGCACCTACGCAAAGATTTTTATAACATTGGCCCGAATTTAGGTTGGATTTAGCCAAATTTAAGCAGGTTTAGGCAATTGTTTTTACAACTAAAGATCTAGTGTGTTGTTAAGTTTGTTATTGGCTTTATTTTTAGGCAATACGAAAGATGTTGAGCATCTAGTCAGGATGGATGTCAAACAGTTAGTCTCTACATTCTGCATGACTTTTGTGGATCACAGCATTGAAGAGTATCCTTAAATAGGAGATGTATTGCGATTTGAAAGATCCAACTGTACAAGGCTTTTGGTAAGTCCTTATTGTGTCATAATGCTTAAAGTATTCCTGCCATGACAGAGATTCTGCAAAGATATTGGCGTAAGGGAATAAGGAAACCGAAATCAATTAGGTTAAGGAAACCCTAATTGATTTGAGGGTTATTTGCATATGCTATAAAAGCCAAAGGCTCGACCCTTAATAGGGGCATGCGTATGTGTAAGGAGACCCCGAGAGCGTGATTCCCTGAGAGATCTTAAGCGGACTCCTTGTAGTTTCTTCAAAGAATATACAGAGCTCTTAGACGTGCAGGACTGGTGTGCTGAGAGGCTATGTGTTCATTTGAGAACGTTTGTGTATCACTCCAACAAATCGAGAAGATTAAGAGAGGATTGTGGGTCTTCTGTGAATGCATGATTGAAGGTTCACGCACAAGTGCATAACAACGACTTGTTACATCTGGGCGTGTGAGGCTCGTAGAGTGGAATCAAGTTGGAGGCTTGGATTCGGGGGGAGTCCCTGAGATAGATTTGCACTAGGAATAGTAGTATACAGTAGTGGTTTGTGTGATAATCACCAATACTTGTATATTTTGACTTGTTCCATTATAGTGAAATCTTTTCATTGGTAAAGCGCCCTCAGACGTAGGTGAATTGCACCAAACTGGGTTAACAATCTTGTGTGTCGCTATCAGCTTTTTACTCTTTATATTGTGTTTGTCCAAATCTGTTTGCTGACAATTTGTTAAGAACATTGTCTTAACATTGTTCTCGACATTGTTCTTGACATCTTGTCTAACTGTCATAATCAAAATTTCATAGTGCATCTGAAATACACGAGAGTGGCTGTAGAGTGACTTCCTACTACTTTTGAAGACGTGCAATAGGTATCATTGTATTTCAACAAAGTAAAGGCAAAAACAAATTATACACACTTGCATGATGCAGCACATGCATAGAAAAGGGCCTATCAACAAATTATACACACTTGCAATAGGTATCATTGTAGTTCTCCTCAATCTTGTTGTAAAGGGCCTATCAGGGAAAAACATGTAAATTTCAGAAAACAGAATTATAAATGCATAGAAAAAGCAATTTCATGGAAAATGGATGCACCAAGTCACAAGTGGACCACCCAATATTAAAGAAAGTCCAAAATGTAGTAAAGTCCATGAAACTTCCAATCAGAAGAGACAAACAAAAGCAGGCCAGCCTGAACCAACAATGCAGGAGCAAAGAAACTTCCCTACTGTGACATTTTCAATCCTTCATGTCCTCATGACCATTTCTTAACAACCCTCCACATCTTTTTTTCCAAAATAGACTGAGCTGACCCTTTTGATGCCTTCAAGGCCAAAGGTATCATATGTCATATATGTATAAAGAGGAATCACCCCATTTCATTCAAGAAAACAAGAAATATACATAACATTTCTATTCATATATAGCAATGGCTCTAAACCAGTGTGACAACTACACCAGAGTTGAGAAATCACCTATCAACCTGTCTTCCTATGTTCTTTTCTTTCTGGTCGATGCGTTCCAGTCACATAGAGGCTTCAGGAAGTTCTTTTCGGGGGTCTGGTTGTCTATGCTCGGATGCAGCACTTGCTCGTCTAATGAATCCCCGACCCATCGCCAGCTCAACTTCTCTGTCGATGATCAGAGCCTGTGCAGAGAGGACGCAGAGATTGTGATGGGGAGATTGGGTATTTTTTGCAGCCCAGAGGGTGAGGGGCTCAAAGGTCGCATGAGTAGTAATGAGCTTACGGGGTTGTTCGATGACAAGGAGCCTAGCTTGGAGGAGGTGAAGGAAGCTTTCGATGTTTTTGATGAGAACAAGGATGGTTTCATCGACGCGAGGGATTTGCAAAGAGTTCTATGTGCTTTGGGATTGAAGGAAGGATCGAATCTCGAAAACTGCAAGAAAATGATAAAGGCGTTTGACAGAAATTCAGATGGGAGGATAGACTTCAATGAGTTTTTGAGGTTCATGGAAAATAGTCTTTGCTGAAATATAAAAAGGATACTTACGACTCAACATATTATTTTTCACTTTCATATCTATTGAATCTCTTACGTATACTATTGCTATGATTATTGCTGTTATCACTATTCAAGAAAAATTAGGTCCAAAAATCGATCGACTTGACTTTAACGAGATTGAGGAGAACACGTACGGTGAGGAAAAAAGCTAGTTGTTCTGAGAAACTAGAGAGAAATAATCAAAACTCTTTATATTAAATAAATATTATGTGTACATCTCATATGTGGAAGACAATAATAATAATAGTTTAGTAGAACAAGATACTGGACCAAAAGCAGAAATTATACGTGACAGTTTTATGATATATACAGAAAAGGGAAATGTTGGGGAATAAACCAAGTATTCAACCTTTAATTATGGATATAAGTATTGAAATTTTAATCTCCGTAACCTTTGCGGAAAAAACCACCTTAGAGACGGCCAATTGCGAATCAACAAGTAACAATCAACAATACTAAGCTAGGCAAGTAATAATAAAGATAGAGACACGAGATTTAACGTGGTTCGGCAAAACCTACATCCACGGGGCCTGGGAAATCCACTAGAATAAGAACTCGACAACTTGTACAACCCACAATCTTGTCACAACCAAGAGATTTACAATTAACTTCAAGTCAACTCTTTGTTCAAGTTCACACTCTCTCAAAATTTTCCCACCACTCAATATTTGTTTCACCACAAATCTATACAAATGAGTTCTCTACCCAAATAACCTAGAGCTCACATCCAAAACAAAATCTAGATCAATACCTCAAGCTAAATGGCAAGACCTTGCTATCTCTTCCACTTGATGCTCTAAAGAGAATGAACCTCCTCTTTTCTTCCTTGCTTGGACAACAGCACCACAATAGGCACAACTCCTTCTTGCTTTTTTTCTCTCACCCGTGGCTGCCCTATCTCACCAAACGACCACACGCATCAACACAAAGTGTTGCTGCCTTTGCCTTCATTAAATGCCCTAATAAGCTTAAGAACACTTGGGCCCAAAATGAGCCTAACCTCTACAGGAAATAAATTTTTTGACATGCTTTAACTCAGCAAAACTTAACCTCTAAGAATAATTAGGTTCAAAATCCGATCGACTCGACTTTACCGAGTTCTCTGTGAGATATCGAAGAGAACTCGAGAGTTATAAAAACTAGTAATATGGTGGCATAAAAGATGTCGTTTCAATATTGTTCGTTCCTCAAGCTTTTGGATTCAGCTGAGAGCTACTAGAGCTTGATTTGGTGTTTAAACAAAAATGACGCGTATATGAGAGGCGCGCGAGATTGTTGGATGTTTTAGAACGAATAGTATTTTAGCTATAAAAATTTGATACAAGTGTCTAGTTCTCTCGAAAGTGCACATGTCTTTTTGGAAAGTCTTGAGAAATCCATGGTTTAATTGATGCTGAGGAATCAAATATACTATTACACTTTATTATAGTAATAAAATGGACTATGTTTCATGATTTTATTAGAATAATATATAGTTTTAAATCTCACAATTTATTAGTTCTACCTACCTAAAACCTCAAGTTGATAGGTGGAGGCCTAAATTTACATACGTGGAATTCTAACACTCCCACCCTCGTGCAATCCTTTTGAAATGCAAGTGGAAATCAACATGCCGGGAGGGAGGGGGGCAACTAAAGAACGGACGCCCTCCAATTCATGGACTTCTTAGGCACGAAACAGATGGCCTGATTCGTGAGTTTTTAGGCCTATGGCATATGTAGGTCACATTCAAGATAAAGCTTGCCTCCAATGTTATATCAGGAGTCCAACCCAACTCAAATCTCAAACTAATAGGTGTATGTTCAGATTGTTATAGATGAACCGATGACATGCATGGTGTTCTTTCTGTCACTCTCGCCTACTTCGAGCACGCGCTCAAGATCTTTGTTCCTCCACCTCCATCAGTGGTGGAGAGTAGAACACAAGCATTGAAATGAAACAAAAAAGAAGAGTAAAGAATGACATCAGTCTGTTTAGTATTTTATATGTATTTATGTGAAGTTTCCCCTAAATAATAATTTCCTACCTCCGACGACACGTGTACAAAACGTTGGAGCGTGATACTTGTGAGTACAAGTGTATTTGTTCACAATGAAAACGATAGCTTTGAAAACAAGTGAGAAGCGAAAACATATTTTTCTCTCTTTGGTTTCTTCAACCAGAGGTAAGGTACGTCTCTCGATTCAATCTTCGAATCTGATGTCTCAATCGACTTTTGTATGATTGCATTTGGTAAATTTTCGATTCAAGTTTTGTTTCATCGGAGGTTTTAAGAATACTTTTGTGCTTTCATAATATGGCGTGTGCTTTGCTTAGATGAGGTCTGGATTTTGATTTTTTGTTTCGGAGTACCTTTGTTTCATCGGAGGTGTTAAGGTATGTCTCTCTGTTTCAATCAATGGTTTTAAGAATACTTTTGTGCTTTCTGATTGTTTTTCTGTTTTGCTTTGCTTAAACGAGGTCTGGATTTTGTGTGTTTTGATTGCTAAAGTTGTGCGGTTTTGACCTAATTTGTTTTGTTTTATGAGAAAATTGTAATATGATGAAAATTTTAGTTCCTTTGTTGAATTAACTGGTCTTGGGTATTAAAAGTTGCAAAGCCATTATGCAAACTTCTAGAGAAGGATGCGAAGTTCGATTTTGATGCTAAATGCCTAGAAGCTTATGAAGAGAGCCCCTGTTGTAATGCCACCTGATTGGCCTAAACCTTTTGAGGTCATGTGTGACGCAAGTGAAGTCATTGTAGGAGCCGTTCTGGGGAAAAAACACAATAATGTATTCCGAGTAATCTACTATGCAATCAAAACATTGACAGGAGCACAAGTTAACTACACTTTGACAGAAAAAAAGTTATTGGCAATAGTTTATGCGTTTGAGAAATTTAGACCCTACCTCTTGGGAGCCAAAACTTGGGTCCACTCAGATCAAATAACCATCAAATATCTGCTAACAAAGAAGGAAGCTAAAGCAAGATTGAACAGATGGGTGCTGTTGTTGTAGGAATTTGACATAGAGATTATTGACTTAGAAGGTACAAAGAATCATGTAGCAGATCATCTCTCGTGACTGTAACACGAGGAAGAAAAAAACAGGATAGGCATCAAGGATGCATTTCCCGATGAACAATTATTCGCAATCTCTACCTCTAGACCTTGGTTTGCAGACATAACCAACTACGTCGCTAGTAAAGTAATCTCTCTTGATTTGAATTCACAACAGAGGGAGAAATTCCTACACTCATGCAAAGAGTATTACTAGAATGAGCCATACATATTCAAGAAGGGAGTGAACATAATTTTAGAAGGTGCATTCTAGAAAAGGAGACGCACGCTGTCTTCGAAGCTTGTCACCACTCACCATATGGAGGACACTATCAAGGAGACAGAACCGCATTCAAAGTTCTGCAATCAGGTTTCTACTGGCCTACACTTTTTAGAGATGCTCACGCTTTTGTTAACAACTGTGACAGATGCCACTTACAAGCGTACTTGAAGTCGAACTCTTTGATGTTTGGGTTTGAATTTCCTGGGGCCTTTCCCATCATCTTATGGGAAGCTATATATCATCGTAGCAGTGGATTATGTCTCCAAGTGGGTTGAGCTGAAGCATGCATAGCCGATGATGCCAACACAGTGATAATATTTGTGAAGAAGAACATTATCTCCAGGTTCGGAACTCCAAGAGTGATTATTAGTGATCGGGAACGCATTTCAGAAACTATCTCTTTAGAGCTCTAGCCTAGAAATTTGGAGTCAAGCACAAGATGTCTGTTGCATATCATCCTCAATGCAATGGCCAAGCCAAAGTAGCTTATCGAGAGATCAAGAAGATTTTAGAGAAAATGGTCAACCCGAATCGAAAAGACTGGTCACTCAGGTTAGATGAGGCACTCTAGGCCCACTAAATACATATAAAACCCCGTTGGGAATGTCACCATACAGATTGGTGTTTGGAAAAGCTTGTCACTTGTCTTTAGATATCGAGCATAACATGAGCCACTTTTTCTTCCAGCCACTTTTTTTCCGTTGGTTGATTTCGCACTCTCGGTGGAAGAAGATGGGCCACACGAGCCACTTTTTCCCCCAACACATGGATCTCGACATGGCCGGGTCCAAAAGATTGTTGCAACTCGAAGAACTCCAAGAGTGGAGACGAGAAGCTTATGAGAACAATATGATTTTCAAAGAGAAAACGAAAAAGTGGCATGACAGTCATATCATCAAAAGGACGTTAGAACCGGGCCAACTGGTACTCGTGTACAAAGCTCGATTTTCTCTATATCCTTGCAAGCTCAAATCGAGGTGGTCAGGACTATTAAAGATTCTAATATGCTTTCCCAGTGGAGCAATAGAATTCCTAAATCTTGCAGATAGATCGACCTTCATTGTCAATTGACAACACGCGAAGCAGTATTTCGGAGCATATGGAAATATGGAAAATAATTGGCCAAAAGGGGTAGAAGATCTCATGTTGGTCATTATAGCTGTGGAAGAAGTCGAAGTCTAGAGGGTCGCTGAATCTACCTCAAGGACGTTAAACAAAGCGCTACTGGGAGGCAGCCCAAGGTA
Source organism: Geranium rotundifolium (assembly GCA_963920655.1). Taxonomy (NCBI): domain Eukaryota; kingdom Viridiplantae; phylum Streptophyta; class Magnoliopsida; order Geraniales; family Geraniaceae; genus Geranium; species Geranium rotundifolium. Next base: position 35,559,453 of record OY987319.1, read on the forward strand.
CATGTTAAATTTGAGACGAGACTTGCAAGTGTCTTAAGTATGGTGTGCAACCGAGTTTCACACCACACTAGAGTTTTTTTTTTTATCTTTTAGCAAAACTTGAGACTGAGTAAAGTCTCAAGTGTGGGGTGCAATCGAGTTACACACCACAATTCAGTCTGTCTAGAAGGGCTCAGTCCAGCACTTGAAGTGGTGTGGTGATTTTCCCACATCACTATATGTATATCAGATATTTTCATGGTAAGTGTGCATGTACAAGACCAAGAAAAGGTTCGAAAAAGGAAAATTGAGAGAAAAATTCGAGATTTATAAGAAAAGGGCATATGACAATCGCCACATAGGTGGTGGAGATCGCCACATGATCAAAATGATGTCGCAACCCAAAAAGATAAATGTGACGATCGCCACAGACGCAGTGGCGATCGCCACAACCAAAACGATGTCGTGGCGAAGAGGGAGGCATGTATTGATCGCCACAGCTCAAATGACGTCGCAATGAAGAAGGAAGGATGTGACGATCGCCACGCATGATTTGACGATCACCACAAGCAAAAGGTGTCGCAGCGATTAATGAAGAAAGTGACGATCGCAACATAGGTGGTGGCGATCGCCACAAACCAAAATCAAACTTACAGTTTGTTGTGGCGATGGCGTGGCGATTGAGTAGCGATGGGTGTGGAGATGACGTGGCAATCGCCACATCGAGCGAAATCAGAATTTATAAAGAGCATGAGCCCTTCTTCTCCACAAACCACTACCTTATCGCTTCTTTCTCTCGAAAACCAGCAGCTCCAAGGCGATTTTCCGGCGAAATCCTCCAGCCAAGCACCTCTAAACCTCCACAAATCATCTCCAATCCATTCCCCCATCAATCTCCACCACAAAGGCTACCTCTAGAACCCTAAAGTTCCCCAAATCCGTAAACGCTAGTTCTTCAATATTCAAATTCGAAAATCCCAAAATTTCTTTAAATTAACTCTTCAAATCCTTCATTCAACCTTTAATATGAGTAAGTGGCCAAGAACTAGTGACTCCACCGAGTATCACACCTCAACACTTGAAGCTAGGAGACCGGCCTCCTCGAGACCAACCTCCAACATTGAATGAAATTAACAAGCCAAATCTTGTGTTCAGAGACACAAAGGAGCGGGAGCGGTACGACGAGCTCAGAACGAAGAAGAAGGTAAAACTTAACAAATTCTTTGATGAGCAAATTACGAGAAAATTGGGAATTTTTTATTCCCTAAGAGAAAAATCTGCAATACTTCGGCGGCCGACTATGCTAACTTGGAAGGTTCCGACCTTTGAGGCCCTCACACAAGAATTCATGGCCACCTTCCAAATGATTGAAGAGAAGAAATTTCTCTATTTCCGGCTCTACAACCGCAAATATTTGATTGCCATCGAGATTTATTGCATGTTGAACTATCATGAAAATTGCTTGTGGACTGTGTCTGATTTGTTGAGAATGTCTGGGCAAGTCAAGTATTGTATTTTTCAACTATTTATCAAGGGGTCTCGAAATCATATGCATGGGATTATTTGAAAACTCACACACGCATGCACGTGAACTCAGAAGGGATATATCGGGGTTGGTGTTACCGGAAAACCAGGAGTTTAGAAAAATTAAAGGGCAAGGGAAGTGAGTGATAGAAAAAAAGAAGAATGCATATCTCGATCCTCAAACTCGGAAAGTTCCGGGGTAAAAGGCGAGAAGTCGGGTTGAGCGAAAAATCATGTAAATCACCCAAATTTAAGGTGATGGGTAGAAAGTACTGAGAAAATTTTGTACACACCAGCAACAGCTCAAGAAAGTTTAGAGGAACGCTAAACAAATCAAAGAAGCAACTCCAAAAAAGCAAAGGCCAAAATCATAACCAAAGGAGTCAAAAAAGAAGGTGCCTCTACACACGACAAAGAAATTGAGAGCATGACAATTAGGAAACCCTACTCCAAAATTGCCAATCTTGTAGCATCAATTCAGGTATATTACCCCAGGTTCACATCACTTTATACACGAGCAACACAAAATTCATATGTGTGACTAGCAGTACCCCTTGCTTGAATTTTTGAAAAATGTGAGAAAAAGACCACAACTGCCATAACCGATATTCATGTTAATTTTTGAAGTTATTTTGGTTGGTGATTAGATTGGTGGAAAGTGATTTTTATGATAAGTCAGCATATTGATAATCTGAGCTCGAGTGTGATTTGATTAGATGTGCATAAATGAAAAAGTTTTTAGGGCATGTCATGAGGGCAAGTACTTTTGTAAAGCATATGCACTTGATTGTTTTCTTATCGAGGATGATAAGACTTTACGTGTTGGGTGTTGATGTGGGTCCACCGGATTTCACTTTGACACCCATTTACCCACATTTAGTGTCTAATTTTCCCCCGTTACTTGGCTTTTAGAGCCCTATTTGTACTAATTTACGCCTTTGTGTATATTTGGTACACTTGTGCAGATTTGGGTGAAAAAGGGAGAAAAACATGGCAAAACGGGGTAATTGGAGAATCGTGGCCAAGGAGGTGGCGATCACCACACAAAGAGAAAAGTGGCGATGGTGTGGCGATGACGTGGCGATCGCCTAATAGGATCTCAACGTCGCGAATTTTAGATCTATAAATACCTATCTCGGCCAGAGAAGAAAACACACAACTTTTAGGCAATACCCACTATTCCAGGTCTGTTTCTAGAGAAATTTGAATCCCAAATCTCCATCACTCATCACCAAGAACGCGAAGCTAGCAAGGGAGCATTAATTGAAGAGTATAGTTGAAGATTGCAAGCATTCGATCCAAGCCTTAGTGCTTAGAGTTTGCTTGTTCATCTTCCCTTCTTGAGCTTCTACTCTTTTTCTTCTTGCTTCTTTTATTTTGCACCACGATTATGGACTAAAAACCCTAATCGTGGGTGCTAGAATTATGACGATTGATGTTTGATTTTAGATTACTTTTTAATTGAAATTACGCATGAACTTGTTATATCTTGCTTAGTTCTTATACATGTGTTAAATTAGCTACTTAATACTTGTTATTTGAGTTCGAGGTTGATCCCAAGAGGGACAATTGAGAATTGACTGTAAGTAAGATTGAGGAATCGGTTTCCTAGAGTCGATTCTTTGGTTCGAAAATCGTTTTTTGTATTGTTGTGGAGGATTAGGTTTAATCCCCGAGAGGGTTGTCTAATAAAAAATTAGGCACTATCCAATGTCAAGAGGCGGATAATGTAATTGTTGCTACGTTTAAGTGTTGGCATAATTTTTTAGCGCAAAAGTAAGAAGTCGTGCAACATGTTACATGACATGTGGAGCGACTTGTTGCGATCCAGATTAGGAAAGAACTGAAGCTTTCCTATTTCGACGAAGCTTGGAGCGAAAGAAGAAAGACGCCACGAAGACTTGGAGCGCAAGAAAGTGACGTCGACAAGCCAGGCGACTTCCAGTTGTCAGCAACTGGCGGCAACTTTACTTGCCTGATTTATTCAGGAAGTCATAACAGGCAAGACGACTTCCAGCCTGTCAGGCGGCAACGACTTGTCTGATTTAATCAGGAAGTCTGAAACTTCCTGTTCCTGATCCGAGAAGGATTAGGAATGTGAGCTGCTATAAAAAGCCTTGAGCTTCCCCATTAGCACTCATCCGTTCTTGTTCTAACAATTGCAAGATTTCTCAGAGCTCTTAACCGTGCACCATTGGCGTGTTGAGAGGCTGATTAAGATTCGCTAGAACGGACTTTGCTCCGATCAAACATTAAGTCGTGAAGACGAAGTGTTTGGATCGGTTAGGGATTTTTTGTTTGTGATTGAAGATTCACAACTCCGTCAAAGAAGACAACGACACCGAGCATAAGCTTGCTCGAAGGGTGGAATTGAGAGGATCTCAAAGACAGGGGGAGAGGCCCTTGGTCGAGGTTGTTCACGGTGAGATCTATAGTACTTAGGACAATAGCTTGTGTGATAGCTAGTTGGTGCTTGAAGTTGTACTATTAACTACCTAATAGTGAAAACCTTTCCACTGGCAAAGTGCCCCCAGACGTAGGTGCGGAGTCACCGAACTGGGTAATCATCTCTGGTGTCGTTATTATCTGTTTACTGTTTTGCTTACGGTTTACGTTTTAGGCAAGTAGTCGATACACAAGTTACGACTTTGTGTTCGACTTCTTGACTCGACTACGATTCAGAATTTCAGTAATTATAACGTATGTCTAATAAGATTGCATGACTGAGATTAACTGGTAAATCTTGAATTGGCACTAAGCCGTCGGTCTAGCACCTGTGGTTGCTAGTTAACTGTTCACAACCCACCTCAACTTACTTGACTATTTTGATACTTGTTACTTATTTTCTAAAATTTCACCAACACACACAAATTGTTTTACAATTCGAATACAAGATAATTGAGGAAAAGACCCTATTTTGATCCCTGAGAAAATCAACCCGAATTCTAGCCGAAAATACAAATTTACTTGATCGAATAAGGGCGCCTCATAGCGTCCCACCAATCATAATTACTCCATGGATGACAATTGATGGATTCAAAGTCAACATTTACAGCTCTAAAACCGATAGTTGGAGAGGTCATGCATATCGTGACTTGCCTGCCTTCATTATTCCCTGTAATAACCGGTACAAAGTATGTACTAACGGGGTCTTTTCATGGTGGGCAACTCACCTTCCGGAGGATCATTGGGATCATATTCTGTGGTTTCGAATGAGTGACGAGTCATTTAGAACAACTAGGCTTCCTCCAAATAATGACGACAAATGTGCTAACATGAAGTATAGGGTTGAACCTTTAGTATTAAATGATCGGTTTTGTCTTATAATGCCTGATTGGGAAACAGATATTGAGAGGTGTTTCCCCGTTTGGGTATTACTTGAGTCTGGGGTTGAGGAGTCTTGGACTCGATTGTTCACTCTTGGTCCTTTAATAGGAATAGGGCGTTCAGTATGATTTTGGAAGAACGGTAAAATACATATGGAAGACAATGAAGGAAATCTTGCTCTGTGTGATCTTCTCACTCAAGAGATGAAATCTTTCAACATCGTTGGATTAGCCAATAACGAATTAGATATACAAATAATATCAATTTCGGCCAAATATGTATCCTAGGCACGACCATTCAATGAACATCCTATAAACCTACCCCCTTTTATGTAATGAATATAAAAATAATGTCAGTCTTGCTCCAATTGATTTATGTACAATACATGATGAGCATTTATATGTCTATCTAATTTTGTTCACTTTTATATGTCTATCTAATTTTGTTCGCTTTTATGTTTCGAAAGTATCATAGTACATCATACATAATCTTTTGTTGCAATTATCATTTTACAATAGTAAGCACTAACAGTTATGTTGCATTATCTTCTTGTTTAGGAAGAGATGGTCATGGAGATGTTAGGTTGTAGAGACTTCCACTTAAAAAATGGAATCCACAATCTCTTCTAGATAACGGTTATAAGAGGATTCCTAATGTACTACCACACCAAATCGTCATAGCAGCATCACTCATCTTGTGGATGATGACTCGTCAGCACGTTTGGTCGTTCCTTGTATGGGATGATGACTCGTCAGCACGACCATGATCACCATCCCTTCCCCGGGACGACGACACAAATGGTGTTTTCATGTTTGGGTATTACTCGAGTTTGGGGTCGAGGATTCTTGAACTCAAGTGTTCACTGTTGGCTCTTTCACATGAATAAAGCATCATATATGGTTTTGGAAATGATCATGAAAGTCAATGATGCAATTTGTGTGATATTTTCAGTAAAGAGTAATGATGGAATTTGTAGATACAAAATTGCAGCAACGTAGATAGAAAATGTATAAATTTTGAAATTGATCCTCAATCTCTAGCATAAAGAGTTTTTGGGTTTGATTCATTTGGTGATACCGTTCATTTTATAAAGGAAGTTTGTTTATCATAGTTGAGATTACTGTGTTGCACACATTCTTACCAAAAAATATGCAAAATTATTCCTGACTAAACACATTCATATATAACATTCAAACCCTAAATCAAATTCATCACATTCTAACTCTAAACAAATTTTAAAACTTAAACAAACATAAAATTCTGATTAATTTAGTTAGACAAGATGTCAAGAACAATGTCAGGAACAATGTTGAGACAATGTTCTTAACAACTTGTCAGCAAACAGATTCGGACACACAATGTAAAATAGTAAATGGCAAACAGCGACACACAAGATTGTTTACCCAGTTCGGGTGCAATCTCACCTACGTCTGGGGGCCCTCGGCCAATGGAAAGGTTTCACTATATGGTAATGAGTCAAAACATACAAGTATACATGACCATCACACAAATCAATACCCTATGCTACTATTACTAGTGCAAACCTATATCAGGGACTCCCCCTGAATCCAAGACTCCGTCTTGAATCCACTCTACGAGCACTTGCGTTACCTGGATGTAACAAGTCGTTGTTATGCACTTGTACGTGAACCTTCAATCACGCATTCACATGAAACCCTCAATCACTCACACTTGATCTTCCGATTCTAGTAGCGATACACAAACATCCTTCGTGGAACACACAGCCTCTCAGCCCGCCAGTTCTTCACGTCTAAGAGCTCTGTGTATTTCACCGAAAAAACTACAAGGAGTCGCTCGCTGCTAAGGGTGAAGCATCACCTTTTATAGCAGCTGCAAAACTGATTCTGGAATGCATTAGGGTTATCATAATCCTAGATGATTTAGGTTTCCAAAATCTTTGACGACGATATCTTTTCAGAGTCTTTATCACGGCATGAAGCTTTCCAGAATCATGAATCAATCAAGACTTACCAAAAGCCTTGTACACAGCTGGATCTTTCCAATCACAATATGTCTCTTATTTAAGGAAACTTTTCAATGATGCGATCCACAAACGTCACGCAAGATGTTGAGACTAAACGCTTGAAATCTTTCTTGACCAGATGCTCAACATCTTACATATCGCCTAAAAAGTAAGTCAATAACAAACGTAACAATAATCTCCCCCTTTGGCTATTTTTTAGGCAAGCACTTTACTTCTTCTGGTGAGTACAAATGATCTTGATCTACATTTGTCTTGCATATAGTCTTTCGCTCTATATCTTCCTCTATTTCCTTTTACTTCTACTACTTCTACTACATCAGGCTTATCTCCCAATTCATCAACCAACCTATCTCCCCCTTATTGCCTCAAAAAATAGCCATATACGACTAGACTTAGTCACATTATCGAGGAGAGAGAAAAAGTCCCATTACCTGAGAGGGAAGGGCATAGATCCTGAATAAAGCAAAATAACCAAATGGGCTTATGCACCGAACACAGTCAGCCAACAGTAACTCGTACAAGCGAGTTAAAAAAAAAATCATAATTCTTGCATCATAACAAAAGTAAATTGAGTTCTTGAGATTATAACTCAAGCAGATTCATCACTGCTTGACGCTTCCTCATCATTGGTGTCTTGAGTACTAGAGTCTTCACGTTCCTCCTCAGTTATTGGATCAGCCATATTGTTGAGCACTCCTTCACAATTCTTCTTTCTTGCTCTAAGGTTCTTGATGACTTGCTCCATGTTGGCAATATCCTTGTTGATTGCTGCAATTTTTCTTGTCAGTTCCAAGCTTATATCATTGGGTAGGGGGCCAATATCCACATTGTGACTGGAACTTGCTCCAGGTGCTGTAACATTCTTCTTGGCAGCAGGTTTGACACCCTTCGTGACATTTTGCTCAACAGCCTTCTTGGTAAGATCCAGAGTGTGGTTGCCCTCAAAGAGTTTGTGATTGATCACAATTGCTCCTGGTTTCTTTCCTATCTTGTCAGTGCTTTTCAAGATGGATGGACATTGATGAAGGAGCTGACCAGATATGAGAGAGGCAAACCCAATAGGGTGTTTAACTGCGAAGGATATAGCATGACGAGAAAAATGGTCAATAACGAATTGCCCTAAGTTGAAAGGTATGCCCATGTCTATTTGGTAAATAAGAATTGCAAGTTCGGCCTTGACTAAAGAACCGTTGGAGGAGGGTGCCCAATTACCCTCCCCTATGCGGTAAAGCACAGAATACTTTGAAGTTAAGTCAGAGACCACAATTGACCCTTTGGTTGGCCAGACCTTGTGCTTATTCCTGGTGATTTCTTTAGCCACTATGTCAAGTCTTGGGACCGGCTTCGGCTGCACAGGGTGTCTTTCAAGAAAAGCATTAACAATATCAGAAAATATGTTAAACTCCTTTCCTCGAACATAAACCTTTTGGTACTCCTTGTCTTCAGGGCAGTCAAAGGCAATGGGAAGATTGACAATGAATTCCTTGACCAGCTGAGAATAGAAGTTGCCTATGTTCGTCACAGTTTTGAGAAGTTCATCCTTTTCCAATAAATCCATGATTTCAGTCAGATTGCGTGATTCAGTAGACAGCTCCTTCTCGGGAAAGATAGCTCTCTGGAAGATGAATTTCCACCTGTTGGTGGCCTTGACAGAGTGAAACGAGATGTTGTCTGTGGCAATATAGGGCACATTTGGCCCAACTTCTGTCCCCCAATGGACTTGACTTCTTTAGACGGCATCACAAAGATCTCTTCCTCTTCGTTGTCCTCATCTCGGAGCTGCCTAGAGATGTGCATCGGCTTCTTCCCTTTTGATTTCTTCTTTGGTTCCTTACAAATCATCATCTTCTTTTTGTTGGATATTTCAGCTTTCTAGGACCCTTCCATTCTTATTCTTTACTTCTTTTCTTCAGCGAGAATTGCAGCTAGGCTTTCTTCTTCACTTATCTTGTTTTCTTTTAAGGATGTTAGCACTTCTTGAGCAACTATCGTCGCCACTTCTTCAGTGACATTCTCTTCAACAAATTTTTCACTACTGGTCTCCATTGCACCAGATTTTTCTACTTCAACAGACACATTATTTGAGTCATCCTATGACACTTCTTTCTCAGTAACTTTCCCTACATTCTCATCAATCTCTTTTCTAGTGGCTTTGAGGACCACTCCAACATCATTTGAGGTTTTGCTACCCTCCCCATAAGCAGCAATTGTGACAACATCTAGTTCCCTACTTGGAACACCTTCTTCAATGGCAACATCATGATCCTTTACACCTAGTTCTTCAGTTAGATCATCGTCTTTTTCATTAATGGACTCGAGACCCTTATTGACTTAGGTCATTTCTTCTTCAACAATAGTATCCTCAACACCTACCTTAGTTTGTTCCTCTACCATACCCCTGGCCTTGCTTTCTACCCCCTTTATTTTACCCATGATCTCCTCAACCACTACTTCTTGAGAAGGTTCATGATTCTCAAGAAGCGAATCCAAAAGATCGCTATTTCTCGAGTTCTCATTATTAGAGACAATAGAGGGTTGTGTACCTTGTTCTTTGGAGTGAGACACTGGTGGTGCGTGCATTGGGGCTTCCTTCGCTGTGGTCGAGATTCCTACTACTCCTTGCACCGGTCCGACTAGGTCGGACATCGTCAGAGATGCTCCTTCTGATCTAGGCTTTCTCTTGAAGGTAGGAAATAGAGGGACGGGAGGAGCCTCAGCCGAACCTCCTCCGGCCTGACCATCGGTGGTTTTCGCTGCTGCTAGACCCCGGAATCGCACTCCATGGCGATTTACTTCTCCAGTGTAGTTTGTGACTTCTCTCTCGATAAGCTTAGCACGTGGTCCTTTGCCGATCGTCATCTTTCCACTAGACTTCTTTCCGCTGTGCTTCTTGTCTTCACCATTGTTGCTGGAGATTGCCAGGAAATATTAGGAAACCCTAGCGATTGTCAGAGAGAACGAGAGAGCAGAGAACAAATTGTACAAAGAAAAAGTGAGCTTGTGTTAGATAGGGCGGTAAACAATAAAGAAGTTCAAATTCCCTCTTAATCGTTGACAGGTCAGAGATTAGTCGAATATGGCCCGAGAGGCGATCTCGGGCTCTCATCTTGATTTAAATATAAAGTTTTCAAGAACCAGAGATAGCAATTATTTTTTGATCTTATTCCTTGCATTACTCTTTCTTGTTCAACATTCTTCACCATACATTCTTCACGAGTGAATTTAACTTGAAGATCTAGATCGCACAGTTGGTTGATACTTATGAGATTTGTTGTGAGCCCCTCGACAAGCAAAGCTTATGTTAAACAGGACGCGCCGGAACACTTGAGCTTCCCTTTGCCAATAATACGAGCTCTTACCCCATCACAAAAAGTTACATGGCAGTTAGTATACGGTTTGATATTTGTCAAAAAATCTCGTGTACCTGTCATATGGCGAGAGCATCCACTGTCGAAATACCAGTCTGTGTTAGTTGAGGCACACACGGAGTTATAGGCAATGTTGGCTTGGTATGATTTGCCTTTCACCCTCTAATCCATCCGTCTAGGCTTTCGATCATTATGTTGAAAATGGCTTCGAGATATCCATTGTGAGTGGGGGGATGGTCTCTTACCATTGAAGTGATAGCATAAGGGTTTGATATGACCTTTCTTCCCACAATAATTACATATCCACCATGATTCATTGGTAGACCGCTTGGATGGTGGTCGATTGAGTTGAGACATCCTCGCTTGTGTTTGGCAGACGTTTTTTGAGAAGGATGTTGCGATATGTTTCACCTTTCCTTGCCTGGGATGTTGCGTAAACTATTCCTTCTCTTGAGTTGGGAATTGTTGTGGAACAAACTTGGTTTCAAATGATGAGCCATTGTGAGTCTATCCAAGTCCCCTTGTGTCTCTAGCCTGCTTTCCTATTGACAGTATTTTGCTTAGGCTCTCTGAACTTGGATTCATCATTTTAACCAACTTGGTTATTTGTTCTATTTCTCCGTTGAGTCGGGTGACTTCTTGTTTTATCTTGATGATAGTCTCCAGCATTCTAGTCTTGTCGCTTGTAAGAGTGATGATCTGAGCAGCTTATTTGTCTAGAATTTGGGACTCTTCAATCCATTTTGTGTAGAGGATGCAGTAAGCCTCGTTGAGCTGATCATCGTTCTATTCATCATCTAGTGATAAGTTCTGTATGTCATTACTAACATTATAAGGATGATCATGTTTGCTGGAAGAAGTAGAAGCGGTGAATGTCACAAAATTACTTATCTCTTCTGTTTCGCTATCATCAGTTTCCTCATCGGACAATGTAGCATTATAACCCTTTTTCTGTTTCCTCTGGTAGTTAGGACATTCCGTTTGGTAGTGTCCGAACCCTTCACATTCATGGCATTGAAACCTTTTAGTGTCACGGTTTCCTTCACCAGCTTTATTGTCTCTGTTGAAGTTTCCACTTCGTTGAGTTTTCTATGGAGCATTATTCTTCACATCTGCTATGACATTCTTCCAGTCATTGGTTGTGACATTTTTTCCCGACATTCTGTTCAATCGCTTCATAACCCGGTTATAGTTCTTTTCTAGCAAACCTATGGTAGCATCGATTTCATCATCCTGGTCTGAACATTCATGCTCAACATGCTTGGGCATGGAGCTATTGAAAGCCACTCCTTTATTTTTGTCCCAATGCTTGGTAGGGATAGCTCATACGTCATTAGAGATCTCATTAGTTCATCAAATGGAAGGGCCTTGAGATGGTGGAACTCTTCAATGGCCGTTATCTTCATCCTAAACCTTGAACTCAAGGCTCTTAGGGTCTTTCTTACTAGTTCCTTATCTGTCATTGGTTCACCTAAAGAATAAGATTCGTTGGCAAGGTCACGAATTCGCACATTGAATTCAGCCACATTTTCATCTTCCTTCATGATAAGTGCCTCAAACTTTGTTGTTAAGTACTGAAGCTTTTGTTCTCGTACCTTTGTGGTTCCTTCATATGCAACATTCAGAATGTCCCAAGCTCCTTTGGCGGTAGTGCAAATGTTGATCAATCTTAACACGTTTTTGTCCACACCATTAAAAATCGCATTAAGGGCTTGGGAATTACCTAGAGCTGCTTATTCATCGGCGTCGGTCCATTCTGACTCAGGTTTGGGATTTGTGTAATTTCCCTCAGCATCTTGATAGCACGGGGCGCTCCTGCCATTTATCACCGCCTTCCAGGTCTTGTTGTCGATAGATTTCAAGAAGGCGCACATACGGGCTTTAAAATATCTGTAGTTACTCCCATCTAGAATAGGTGGACGGTTGACTGATCC